>CM074518.1:18635777-19845139 GCA_037379345.1 Perna viridis
TAGTGATGACTTCAATCTTGTGGCAACATAGCCCTGTTCCAGAAGCCTGTTTGTTAGAGTTCTACTGCGATACAAAGTCTGCATAGTTACGGCAAGCTCTAGCATAACACATGAGTTGTGATATGAAAACTCCAAACGCCGAAGGGACGTTGCCACAGATGAAAGGAAGGTTTACAATACGAAAGGAATCGAATTCATTGTATAGTTAGGTCAATTGTGTTCCTTCACTAACGATCTCAAAGTATAGGTCAAGATGATATGAGGCTGACTTCACAGTGTATGTAGTGTCCTTTATATTTAGTTCTTTGCGGTAAATGCGATATATCAAATCTCCAAAACTAGGATTGTTTTACGATAATACATCATATATATAGCGGAAACTGAGATTAAATAATTTAGCTAAACGCCGTTCCTTCTTTTGGATCAGATGAGCTATAAAGTCAGCCTTATAAGAGTGAAGGAAAAGTTCAACAATTAGATAAGCACAATTTGTTCCCACTGGAATAATGACCGTTTGTTGAACACTGGACAAATATATTGTCCACAAAATTTCGAGCACACGAAAATATATTCTTCTATATAATTAGAAGATGATTTGGAATTGTTTTTTACAAAGTATGAGGAATATTTACCAAGAATTACATATTTGTATCTAGGTCTTTTTTTTTCGTAACAATGATGTATAATGTTTTTCAAATCGGGATTTTAACAGAATATGGGGTATAAAAGTAAAAAGTGTTGAAAAATCAAAGGTTTTAATGTTATATGAATTCTGATAATAATCTTGAATTGGGAGTTTCGCGAATATCTTTTAAATGATTCTACTATACAGAGTATGTGCTCAAGTTATTATTTGAGCGAGAATTCCTATCAAAATATCCACAATTATGTTGATTATTATGGTATTCATACGTGTGGAAGTCAATGAAATAATACGTAAATGACATTCTAACCTTTGCTGATGTACATAATGGTTCTAAATTGAATGTTTTTATTCCTGACAATAGTAATATAAAAAAACAAACGCTTGAACCGTCTCTCTTGAACCTTGACCTTAACATTGACCATAACATGTTTATAATTTATTTCAGTTAAGAAAGTTTAGAAGATGGGTAACTCCGGGAGTAGAAAGGTACTTAAGGAAAAAAATATATATATTTGTCTTAAAATTGATTACCTTTATAATGCAACCGTTCTATTTGAGTAGTCCAAATGCATTGACCATATATTAACAAGTAATATATGGTCAGTGACTGAATATAACTTTCTGCTGTGACGTCGCAAACGTTACACTGTTTTGAAGTTGCCAGGATGTCGTCTGCTTCTCTTGTTTAAAATTATGTTACAGTATAAAGACAACATCAGTGTACTGACTTGTCAAAATATTTGATAAAGGAATTTCCTCGCTGTTTTCAGTGTTCTTACACTGTTATATTCTATTTATTTAATTGTTCATTCCTCATTCCGTCAGAAAACTTTTCAATAAGTAAGAACTAAGTACCAATGATGTCAAACAACTTGCAAAAAGACAAGAACTACGACTTTTTGGCGTAGTGAAGTCCGAAATCGAGATAATAATGAAATGTGAAATTATTTTGTCTATTTTGTTTATCAATCTTATATCTGAATATATATTTTATCTTGTTAAGAAAAACAAAGATAAGAAGAGAAAAACAAAGAAAAGTTCAAGGAATGAAGTAGATATAGTAAACATACAGTCTCAAAATATAGATAACACGAGAAGAGAGATAAATGATGATAAATTAAACACTAGTATGATGGGTGATGATTCGATTACTGCGGGTAGAAGAATTAATGATCTGATAACCAGTAGTAATCAAAAAGGAAATGCTTCACCGGAGGTAAAAAGTTGAATTTTTAATTTTATTTCTCGAATACTGAGTATGTTTATTCGCGGTTTTTTTTTTTTTTTTTTTGCTTGTTATTTGTATGGTTTGATTCACCAAATAAATTACGAATATAGACACCGCGCAAAAAGATCCCGTTCACTTTAATACTTCGCAATTCATCTTTTATGGCCTGCTGCATCTTCAGCAAACTAACTCAAGTTCACGATGATACGCTCCTACAACTCATATCACTGCATTGAGATATGATTTTACCGATTATTTATTTGAATGTTTTTACATGCTTAATAGTTCAATGTTATTGGGTAAAATTGTCCATTTTGCATTTGAGCCAAACCCCTTAGTAAAAAACTACTTTTAATGGTATCCAATACACAAAAGCATGTATGTAAATTACAAATGGCGTTAATAATCAATTGATGACGTCGGGTGTATGGCAGTATTGATCCGTGTTAATGAAACATCGATTAAATATTATTAATTATAAGAAAAAAACATCATTAGTACGAGGGGAACAATAACTAATATAACTTTTACAGAGACAGAAGTATGTAAACTCGTAGAAACATTTAAAACAAATTATTCAGCTTATATTAATTATATGCAACGGAAAACTTAAAAGATAAGAGCATAGACCATGACCCCTGAGATATCTGACGTTCTCTTTTTTACAGAAAATCCAATAGAGTTGAACATGTCTTTGATTTAACCATAATTGCCAAAATTAATCTGTATTTCAGTTTGAGTCAAACATGACATCTGTCATTAACTTCTTGAAAGAAAAACTGTTTTTTTTATGTTAAACTTAGCGTTCAAATTTTCTTACCTTATTTTCAGGATATCACACTAGAAGTAAGATGTGAATCAGATGGAAATTCGATTGTCAATTCATTGGAAGGATCTGGCAATGCACCTCCTGTATGTTCAAAAGTAGGCTATATGATATGGCAATGCAAAAAGCTGCACTGCTGCTTATAAAGTAATACATTACAACGTCAAGCAAAACAACCATTTTCATGTGAACACTAAAAATCGTTTTTTGAATAGTTATTTAAAACAATATTTATGTAGCACTCCACATAAGAATCATGAAAAATTGGAAAACCTACATATTTTAAGTTTTGATATTTTGTTTAAAAGTAGCATGGGGTTTTTCATATAACCATTGTTCATAGGAGATGAAAATTATATGGTGTGTACTGTAGAATTCAAAATTAAGGAAGTTATCTCTGTAAATGACACTATAATACAAAAGACACTATTGGATTTTCCATGTGGATTATCTCCTAAGACCGGACAGATTTGAATGAATAATTTCATATTGCATCATATAGACATAATCAAGCAACTTAATGACAAAAATAAAGACATGAAGCCTTTTTTCAGGTGTATCATATTTTACAGAATTCTGCTACTTAATACTCGATTTCTTAGTTCTGCCAAACGGTTTAAATCAATGCCAACTATAATAACATTATATCTTTCGGTATACTGTTGACATGTTTCTATAAGTAACATTTCATCACCTGAATAATAACCATGTACATAGGAATATCTCAACAATAAATATCGAAAAGGAACCCAAATCCAGCTGCCGAGATGTTTTACTGTGTACAATACACGGATTAAAGCTTCATTGTTTGAGGGGTTTTGAATTTTATTATGTTGCTAAATTCGGTAAATAAGATATAATTTAGGTCGAGACAATGAGACCATGATGAAGGTAAAAACTTCGTCAACTTTAATTCTATGTATAGCTAAATCATGGTTTTGAGATCCTTTGAAAAATTTTGATATAAAGTTAAACAATTCAAAAATGGTTATTATTTGTTCAATTAAAGATTTTTCAAAATAGGGATGCGTAAGATGTTTGGTGATTGTTTTTGATCTAGGTTGACAGTATTGATTTTTCATGGCTCTTATCGGCAACGGTTGACAATTATAATAATATGAAGTTGATACATCATTATGTTTGCTTTTTCTGAAAGGCGGAAATACCTGCTTGTTCTGGATCTAATATTGCAGACCACAAAAGTCCAGTAGTCATGGTAATCTTGATTTTGTTTCAAAGATTTTTCTAATTAAGTACCAGTCCATATAAAATTCAGACACAGCCAATGGAAAAGTGATTCGTGGTGTAGAAAAACCCACCAAACAAACGATGCTTTTTCAGTCTACATGTGCTATACTTTCACATAACGATAATCTTTTCTGCATTTAAATCTGCATTTTTTAGAAAATCATACATTAATCTACCATTAACCTCAGCCAAATGAAGCCAAATCAAGAACAATAACTCTTGCCAAGTGGAAATTTCATATACAATCTATATAATTTTTATCTCAAAAGTGCAACAACCAAATGAAAAACTAAGACTGATTATGTGATCAGTAACTGTCTCTGAACAAGAAATAAAACTGAATTCAGTGGGTTTTTGACATGCATGAATCACGTTCTGTCTGATTTTTCGAAAGACTGCTACTTAATATAACCACATACTTGAACAAAAGATAACAAAATATACGATTATGTATGTATGCTGTCAAGTGTTCCAATATATCAAATGAGAAACAAAACGCCATGAAAAATATTTCACTTCCATATAAATTTGTACATAAATCTTTAAAATATTGAGCAAAATCAGAAAGTGATGTAATACAAACATTTATATAAAACTTGAAATCGTCATCATGGGCTGATGCATCTTCAGCAAACTAACTTAAGTCCATGATGATACTAAACCCAACTCATATGACTGCAATAAGATATGATTTTGTCGATTATTTATTTGAATTGCTTTTATATGCTAAATAGTTCAGTGTAATTTGGCAACAATGTCCATTTTGTATTAAAGCCAAATCCCTTAGTAAAAAACTACTTTTAATGGTATTCAATACACAAAAACATGCACGTAAAATACAAATGGTGTTACCAATCGATTGATGACGTTGAGAGTATGGTATGACAATAATGATCCGCTTTAATAAAACCTTCATTTCATATTATTAATAATATTAGTCTAAAAAACCCTTGTGTTTCTGTGAAAACGCTTTTATTCGCGGGTACCAATTTTCGTGGTTTGGGGGGGGGGGGATTTTGTAGTTTCTTGAATTCTTGGATTTAAAAACTATATCATACAAATAAATCAGTAATTTTCTTTTCGTTGGGAACTACATTTCGTGGTTTACCGAACCACGAAAATCACGAAAAGTGGTACCCCACGAACAATGATACTTTCACAGTATTTATTCATTTTTGTTTCGCGGTTTATTAAGCGTTCATTAATAAACAATATTCTGACCAACAATTGAAAACAATCTTCAGATGAACTATTTAAAATCACTAAAAATCCTTTGCTTTGTAGACAGTCAAACATGATAAGATATTTGTTGCTGCCATAGACTTTGGAACGACATATTCCGGATATGCTTATTGTTCTAGGGACAATCAAAGTAAAATATTTTGTCCTGGCTGGTACTCATCAGGACATCGAACTTACAAAGCTCCCACTAGTGTGCTGCTAATGCCAGATAGGTCGTTCTATAGCTTTGGTTATGATGCAGAGAATGATTTCCATGACATGCAAAACGAGGATAATTTTCAAAATTGGTATTTTTTCAAGAATTTTAAGATGCTATTGTACACGAACAAGGTAATAAAAAGTAATGATAACACCAACGTTTAGATGTAACAATTTGGCGACAAGAAATTGCATATAACATTACAATAGTTTTTCAAGGGTGAGTCCATACGTTAAATAGAAAGCATTTAGATTCATTGAAAAAGGAGAGATAAATTTTAATATGAGCAAAACTTGGTTGCATTGTTAGTGAATATTAAGTTTCATTTCTGAGCCATCCATTGTCGATATAAAACAAACTTTTTACTATTTGACATATATTTTATTGGAACAAAAAAGTCAGTGGGACAAAATTTACATTGTGCCACCTATATCATAGGATTTTTACAAGGACAGCCTCATAATATCTAAACAACTTACTCATTTTAAAATGTTTATCACTTTAATTGTGACCAAATTGTATAGTGTAAATATAAAAATAGACATGACATGTTTTCTGTATGATTATAGGATGAATTAAATGCGGGAACAGAAATAGAAGACGCAATGACATCATCAAACAAAACTAAAATGAAAGCTATCGACGTCTTTGCTATCGTTATCAGTTATATCCGAAACGAATTTTTACAAAAGGTGAAACAATCATATGGTGCAAGTTCTATCATAAAGGAAAGAGATATCCATTGGGTATTGACAGTTCCAGGAATCTGGGACATAAAGGCAAAACAGTTTATGAGAGATGCAGCGTTAAAGGTAAATCGTTATTAATGTGATCAGAGGTCTTTGAAATATAAAAGCATCTCACCGTTCGTTTTCCTGAGGAAAAATGTTTTACAACACATTTGGCCACTAATTTCCTGTATGCATTCGAAACTATCATTCCACGACGACACCACCGCAGCTATGGTTATAATACGTGGAACATGAAACGTTTGGAATATGATAATATAAAACCGTAATCATCATCATTCGATACTTTCCACGGATACATTATAAGTTGTTTATTTGTTGATTGCAATTAATGTTTACTTTCTTATTCGATTAGTTTACAGAGGTTTGTAGCAAACTACAATTCATTCTTGCAATAACAGTTTCATAAGGGTAATTTCAATTTTTAAGATGATTAGAAAGGTATTTTTATAGGCAGGCATTGACAACGAACAGTTGAGTTTGGCTTTAGAACCAGAAGCCGCCTCGTTGTACTGCAGAAATTTGCCAATGTTTGTTGAGGAAAGCCAAGACAAAGTGAAAGTTATTTCTCAATTGAGAATCGGTGAAAAGTATATAGTTCTTGACCAAGGTGGTAAGTCTGGCGATAGTTATAGGGTAAAATATGCATAAAAATCACTCAACTGGTACGAGCTAGATTTTCACTAGGAATATAAAAGACATATAAATTTGACCAACTCATGACAATTGTCTAACCTGATCCTCTTCTGAACTGAGGGGTTTATTTTGTTAAGGCAAGTGATCGGTTCACACAGCTTAAAAATTTCAAACCGAGATAAATGGACAAAAGTTTGGTTTGCACAGGTTCCTTTTTTCTTTTTTGTTTTTTGTTGTAATGTAAAAAAGAAATTATTCAAAAGACTAAATTTCAAGTTATTTACCAAGCTTCATCATAACAACTGGATAAAAAACAGGCCTATATTGTAAAATAACAGCGCATTATTAAACTGTACAATTCATGAATATACTACTTTTTCAAATGCAGTAAAAAGTAACATCCTCGTAGCCACTAAAGTGAGTGAGTGTCAAACGGTATCATAACTTAAGGTATTTTGTATTACTTATTTTGAATCTAATATCGCAGTGTCATGTTTGCAGGGGGTACTATTGACTTGACCGTACATGAAGTAGCATCAGAAACCACACTTAAGGAAATTCATCAAGCAAGTGGGGGTAGCTGGGGTTCTAACATGATAAACGAAAAGTTCGAGTCCTTTTTGGTAGACATATTTGGAAGTGATGTGATCGGTCAAGTGAGAAAAGATGATCCAACAGATTACCATGAGCTTCTTTGTACATTTGAATTAAAAAAAGTTAGTTTCATGCCGAAAAGTGTTAGCACTGATGTTATATTCAAAATTCCATATAGCTTTCTCCAGTGTTATGAAACAATTAACAATGTCAAGTTTCAGCATGGAGAGTGGACAAGAAAATATGCTAACAACGTTACATTCTCCAAAGACAAACTGACAATCAAAAGTACATTATTTGTATCTTGGATGAACGAGGCAGTTTCAAATATTGTCGTTTTTATGCAGGATATATTTGCAAAAGAACACTTGAGAGATATCCATACAGTCCTTGCTGTTGGTGGGTTTTCTAAATCTAAAGTGTTAATGGACAAATTGAGAGAAGAACACCCCGATGTTACTTTCATTATTCCAGAGGATACTGACCTCGCTGTTTTAAAAGGTGCTATTTTATACGCATTTGATCCACGATGCATTACCTGTCGTGTTGCGCAGTGTACGTACGGTTGCCCAATACAAATGCCGTATGATCCAATAAAATATGCAGGGAGGAAAAAGATTATTGGAGTGAATAACCGGTACATGGTTGATCATATATTTCATAAACATGTTGAAATAGGACAAGTTCTATATCAAGATGATATTCCTATAGAACACGAATACTTTCCTACTATTGAAGATCACACTTCAATTTCTTTGGAGTTTTATGCTTCATCCGATGAAAACCCTAAGTATACGGATGATGCTTCCTGTTCATTCCTAGGGGTTCTCCATTTTGAATTAGTACAGAGGGGAAGAGTATTTGTGCGCATAAATGCAAGTGGAACAGAACTGGTTGCTATAGTAAGGGAAGAAAAGACTAATGATGAATTCAAAGGTTACTTCAGTCTTATCTAATTTCATATGGATTAATGATGATGTCAAATAATATTTGCATTACAATAAACAGCTAACAAGTTCAGAAGTTTACTGTCCTTGATCAGTCTGCATTTTTGTATTGCACTAAAATTCTAACAAATAGGCTTCTGGAACAGGGTTTTGTTTGCTACAAGATTGAAGTCATCACTACAAAAGTTTTATGGTCGTCATCATGAACTCGTGGATCGTTATGGTGTATCCATCTGCGCCATGAAAACTGATTTGTTCAACGTGTCATAGTTTTCCTTTCCTCTTCCGTCTACCCCGGACTTGACTTTTTATGAGCAACTCGGAAGGTGTTACTAGAAAAACAAAGGACGCTAACCCTACCGGTGCACCGAGTCCATGCTCCCAGTTTTTAGTGGAGTCCGAGTTGCTCATTTGCTTGTGTTACTTTGTATGTATGGTTTTAGTTACTGTATGTTCGTTGTTGTATATGTCTGTTTTCCATGTCTGGTCTTTGTCCCTGGATTACATTCTTTTGATTGCATCTATAACCTTGGTTCCCTTGATTACTCTTTAAATGAACAATAATTCCGTTGCGTTATTATATAAAAAGATTGGTATGCGTCGATTTGATTAAATTGAAATACGAAGTTTCAAACAAAGTAAACGTTCGTTAAGAAAACATTTTAATAAGGTAAATCAAAAATACAAATACAAGACAAAGTATCTAAAATTGTACACAGAAACAAACAGTGCCAATTATACGAAAAAAAACATGTGATCAGTTACTCCAAAACGTGCAGTTTCTGTTATTGGAAAGACACCCGTCAGACTTTCCATTTGGGCCTCATACTTTACTGAGAATGGTCTTATGATCAATGCTTATTTTAAATACATTTTTATATTTTATGTATTTATTTATTTAAATACATTTCACTTCTATTATGAAAACTGTTAGTACATATTGCATTATCCTAAGGGTGTAAGCTTAGGTTATGTAAGCAGAAACCGACAACCGTATTAATATGCCTTTCGAATATATTCGATGCCATGTTGGGAATTTTGAATATTTTTTATATTGAAGTACACAATAAAATAAGCATTTTTCTTCTTTTTGTCTATTTCCAAATGGCTTCCACAAATCTGTGTACATTTACGATAAGGAAATGACGAAAAAAATAAATATTTTCCATTATCGGGTTATTTGCTTATATATCGGTACCAGTTCTTAAATGGTAAATGGTCCTTGAGTTCGTACAATGTTCGTATTAAATATTCCTAATTTTTTTCCAAAAATGCTTAGATTTATACGTTAGATATTAAAACGACTATAATGCACGTATGAAGATTGGGTGTATGTTCGAAAGAAAACCAGATTAGCGATAGCTCTTACTATTCTAAATGCTTATCTGTATTGTATCCTTCATAGGGGTTATTAATACATAGAAAAATAACTATTTATGTGTTATAACAAAAACAAATTATCAAGTTACTTTTTCAAAATGTTTGTTTGACTATTTGATTCAACTATAGGCCTGAACTTTATTTTTTTTATGTTATCGAAGAGTAATCAAGGGAACCAAAGTTAACATTGATAATAAGAGCACATACAGAAACCAAAAAAAAAAAAAAACAAAGAAAAATACTTTTAACAGTTTTCTGTGTATCATCAATGAATCTGCGTACATTTGTTTTCTTAAACAGTATTTAAAATGCCGTTGTTGTCATCTCTTCATGCATTATCAAATTATCTGATTTTTCAAAATATCATCGGAATCATATTGTTAATTTTATACTTTCTTTACACGTATTGACTTTGATTTTATTTTATCAATGTTGTCGAGTTGAGAAGGTAAGGAACGAAAAAAGGTGTATGCATGCAAGGTGATATTAATGAACAAAACAATATGAGATCTAAATACAATAATACAGAGATATGGAAAGCAAAGAGGAATACAATGATATACGTTTAAGTAGATAGATCTAGCCTATGGGACCTAACCCTTGAAATCAGCGATATTCATTTTTCTTAAACTCTGACAAGCACTAATTTGATATTGAATGTAAAACGTAACTTTGACGCTTATATCATATTTTTATTACGTTTATTTTCAATGATTTTACACAAACACAGCATAATTTGTAAGTGTTATTGCATATGTACATATGTACAGCATTACCAAGTTTCTAATTTTGATACGAGTTTAATAACTGTCTTATTCAAACTGTTTTCCTTGATAATCCAAATTAACAGAAAATAATGAACAGAACATAAACTAAGCGTTTAGATTTACATGGCATAGGAAAGCAGTTTTATATTCCTAAAACATTCTGACCAAGAAAAGTTCTAGCACATTTTAAAATCATATCTGTTAAACTAACTCAACTAAGTAGAGATTTCTTAAGAAAGAAACTACCGTGGCATAAACATGAGTTCAAGGCCCTAATTTATTTTTTTCTTTATTTTTGTTTGCCATTTTCTCACCGGTATGCATCCGAATCGCATTCAAAAATAAAATGTACGAAGAAAAGATTTCATCATTAAAGAAAGTTCGGATGATATATTATAAAATATCAATGTTGATTGAGTGTCAAACATACACAACCACACGCAACTTAATTTTTGGCAATAAATATGCACATTTTAAAATCAAACCATTATCTGTATTTAATAGAGGAAGTCCATGGTTATGCATGTGTCAATACCATGATATAAACATTCACTTTTTCGTTTTGTCATACACACAATATCATCGGTCTGTGACATTTATTGATTTTGTTGAAGATGCCTTAACACCACGTTTATGTCATGTTTGTGTATGTACATTTATAAATGTTTTATAATTGCAATGAACACATCCAACCCCCTTTTACAGAATACTGTCTACTTAATCGATTACACACTAATAAACTTCATTTTGTTTAAACTGTTTTTTATTTATCGAGCTTTTATAAACTACGCGTACTACGCATATAACGAAAATAATGGGTGAATAAAAACAAGGTAAGGATTTCTTTGTTATATTTTCCTGTTCTATATATTTACTACGCCCGTGTAACAGACATTACATGACAACCACTCATTATATCGTATCGAATATTGTTTGTCTTTTGGTTTCCGAACTTTTCTCAAAGGAGATGTTAGACTATCATGCTTAAGTATTTTAGGAAACATCTCACAGCTGTTTCACCATTCACTTCAATATTCACCATTTCTGTTCGAATAGAAGTGGGAAAGGTCGTGATCGACTCGAGAGGGGTCAGAGGTCATATTTCAACATTTTTGTTTTGTATTTGTTTGTTTGTTTTGTTTTGTTTTGTTTTTCAAATCGTTATTCTAGGTTGCTCGGTGTATTGAACAGTTTCTATCGACTCTGGAGGTGTCTTGTCGCCTCAATTTCAAGATGACCAACGTTTCTATAGCAAAATTGTAAAAGGAGAAAAAGAACAAATTACAGTTATACCTGCTTATTTCCACAGAAGTGGTCCGAAATGCATCTCTTAAGGGTTCTAAAAAGAGTTACAATGAATTTATTTCGACTTTACTCACTTCTTTACCAGTTTTAAGACTTACTTTCTGACCGACCATTCAATACGTTTATTTATGTTCAATCTGAACTTTGACTCAACCGACAATGGCATGCTTGTTTCTGTTTTTCAAGTGCTTTATAAACAAACGAGCGCAAAAGACGAGGTGCTAATTTTGTAATGATTTCAAACTGATAAACTTTAATTGTAATATGAAACCATTTATTAACCCCAAACCAGAAAAACAAATAAAAACCAAAGTGTTAAATTATCGAGTAAAGGAATACTGACTTCATAAATGAAATTCTAAATTAAGCTTTATGGATCCTTTGATTTGAAAAAAAATTCATAACTCACAAAAACATAACGATTTCAGTTACTGAAACAATCATTTAATTATTTTAAGTATGTTTAAAATTAAAGGGAAATAGGCTAAATTCATAGTAATTTGTTTTCCTTTTACCGGGTATATGCTGCGCTGATTTTTTTTTATTTATAACCTAGCACCAAAACCGGGATTTAAACCTGCAGAGGAGTTTAAAAGAAATAATATCTTATTAGAGCGAGGCTCAACAAATTATAGATAAATTAAGATTTCATGCAAAACATTTCCTTTTTAAATAGGATGGGCAGACCTCAAACTTGTTGCAACTGGACCGTCGAAGCGATTAAGCTTCGTATAAAGTAAACAAAAAATGTACCTAAGTCTAGCAAGCAATGACAACATTAGGATTATTTTAAGTGTCAATAATACTGCTATAACGCGATTGACTATGTAAATGCTTTAGATCATAACAGATTTTGACAAGATTTCAAACTCTAGACTCATTACCTTGTGCAGCTTTAAACAACTTCATAAATATCGGTATTTAGTGTAAACTTGTAATTAAGGATTTTTAGTGACAGAGAAATGTATAATGCTGTGCGAAATGAATAGAGTGGAATTTATTTGTAGAAAAAGTAGATAGTTCCAGTTCCTGACGGAAGGGGCGAGAAATATTCATTGTAACTGATATTTTCGTATACAGGACAGAAAACAATGGTTATGTAAAGAATTGAAGAGTTGTGTATAGGGTCTTGAGTAAACCCTGTCCCAGAAGCCATACCCCTAAGCAACACATTGCAAAAGGATGTCAAAGTGGCTTCCCTCTCCGAACTTTTCACATACATAGGCTTTTTTGTGGTTAATGACTAATATTGAATAGTATGTTTAAAAAGGGAATATATATCTAAACATGAGATCTGTAGCCCCTCCTATCGCGTCCACTCTAAATCATATGCGTCATAAAATGGCATTTATTGAAATGAATGTTGAAAATGGAAAGAAATGTTTAAATGAGACCATTGATTCCTCCCAAGTCGTTTGCAACCATTCCTAACTCTGTGTGACCTAAAATGGCAATTGTTGAAATGAACGTTGACATGAGACCGCTGACTTCTCCCGAGGAATCAATTGTGACTACCCTCAACTCTGCGCGACATAATATAGCTAAATATGGAATGAATGGTTGGAATTGTATCCTGGTCCCTTCTGCTCTTCTCTCATTTGATTCTTCCCTCAAAAGATTTTTCTGGGTTTGTTAGAACGAATTTTTTTTTTTTTTTTTGTTTTTTTTTTTTTTTTGGTAAAAAAACATCTTTAAGATTCTCTCTCTAAAGTTTTCGATTTTTTATTCGAACATTTAGAAATTCAAGCTTGTAAGGATATCTGAAATATTGCATTTATTTTCGTGAATCGCTCGCAGATTATGATATAACAGTCGAAAGCTTGTGCAATATATAATATCTACTCGGGACGATATTCACCAATATCCTCATACAATAAGGTTATTTGTAAGTACATATTTCTCATGAATTTGTTAGTTGACCGAAAATGATTCTCACTGTATCGGTAATAGCTATGATCTACACCAGATTTATTTTGGATTTGACTTGATTATGAATCGGACTAGTGTTCGGTAATTTCGTTGTTACCCTCATCAGGTAGTATAACAATTAAAAAACCGTGATTGAAGGTAATGAAATATATGTAATGATTTCAAATATGTGCATTAATTCAAGAGTACGTAGATAAGACTGACTTTGATCCATTACAATCTATGAAGGAAAATAAAGATTCCTTACAACATGAGACAACCAAGGAAATCCAACTCCTCAGGGATATCGTCAACTAGAGACGAACCAACCTGTATCACAGGGCAATACCCAGTATCAAACTAATGATAAGCACGTACGTTTATTTTAATCGAAATTACATGAGGCATGTTGAGACCAAATGTTTGACGGTCTAATAATGTTATTTAGATGCTAAAGTATCTTAGATAAATATTGTACATTTCGATATACTATATGCTTGTTTCAAGCAGTAGCTTTGTCAATGAGTGCCAAGGCTACATCAGTTTTCAAAGACCCCGATGTAGCAAAAACATTGTCTACTATACATGACAAATATGTTGTCGTACCAGCAGACAAAGCCCAAAACAACATTGTTTTTGTCTGCCAAACGTTTTATATCCAATGTTTATTATCAGAGGTAGACGTAGAAAATAATAGCAGTGATAAGACCTACACTGCTACCACTCTCTCCAAAGAAGAGATTGTGGAAAACCATAAATCTCTTTTGGTCTCTGTGTGGATCCTGAAGAATTCAAAAGATCTTTTGGAGACAATCAGTTCAAGACTATTATCTGAATATAATAGCATTAAAACCTATGATTTTTCAACACTGTATACTTCTATTCCCCATACTCAGTTAAAATCCCGACTTAAAAACATTATACATCGTTGTTTTTCCAAAAAAGATGGTACACCTAGATACAAATATATAGTTCATGGTAGAGATTCCTCATACTTTGTAAGAAATAATTCCAAATCATCTTCCAAATATACAGAGGAAGATGTTTACAAAATGCTGGAATTTTTAATGGACAACATATTTGTCCAGTGTGGTGGACGTGTTTTTCAACAAACGGTCGGCATTCCAATGGGAACAAATTGTGCTCCTTTAGTAGCTGACCTATTCCTCCACTCTTATGAGGCTGACTTTATAGCTGATCTGATCAGAAAGTAAGAATATTGTTTGGCTAGATCCTTCAATCTCTGTTTCTGCTATATAGATGACGTGTTATCTTCAAACAATCCTAATTTCGGGGATTTGATACATCGCATCTACCCAAAAGAACTTGAGATAAAAGATACTACAGACACTGTGAAGCCAGCCTCATATCTTGACCTACACTTAGAAATCGATGGTAAAGGAAAACTATTGACCAAACTTTACGACAAACGTGATGACTTTTCATTCAGAATTGTCAACTTTCCTTTTATCTGTGACAACATCCCTTCGGCTCCTGCGTATGGAGTGTTCATATCACAACTCATACGTTATGCCAGAGCTTGCCGAAACTACGCAGACTTTTTGTATCGCGCTAGAACTCTAACAAATAGGCTTCTGGAACAGGGTTATGTTGCTACAAGATTGAAGTCATCACTACAGAAGTTTTATGGTCGTCATCATGAACTCGGGGATCGTTATGGTGTATCCATCAGCACCATGAAAACTGATTTATTCAACGGGTCATAGTTTTCCTTTCCTCGTTTGTCTACCCCGGACTTGACTTTTTATGAGCAACTCGGCGGGTGTTTCTAGAAAAGCAGAGGACGCTTACCCTACCGGTGCACCTGGTCCATGCTCCCAGTTTTTAGTGGAGTCCGAGTTGCTCATTTACTTTTGTTACTTTGTATGTATGATTTTAGTTACTTTATGTTCTTTGTTGTGAATGTCTGTTTTCCATGTCTGGTCTTTGTCCCTGGATTACATTCTTTTGATTACCGCTATAACCTTAGTTCCCTTGATTACTCTTTAAAATTAGATATCTTTAATGGTCAAGATCCAAAAATTGCTTGTATAAAAAAGTACTCAAAACCAAAAAACGATATCGAAATATGAGCTTATTAGTTTCACAACGAATAAATAAGATGTTCAGAAGATAGAGTTTGTCTTTCTTTAAAGAATATTATCTAATAAATTGTCTTAAGTATAAACAAAACGATTGACAAAGAGATTCAAACTTTCTGCTATATATTCAAAAGAGTTTGTGAGCCGAGTTAGATTGTCTTGTTTATTGTTAACTTACAGGTAAAGAATCAACCAACATTAATGGAGGTAATGACATCAGGACCTCGAAGACCACCTTATCAAAATGATACATACATTTTGTTCTTCCTCTGTTGCCTTCTGTGTTTCCCAGCAATGAACATTGTTTTGTTCACGGATTTCTCCTCATTTGTAACCTAGATATTGCTACTTCTAATACTATAAACGTATTATTTTTTGTGGCGTATTAGTTTTGCT
The DNA here is from genome assembly GCA_037379345.1 of Perna viridis. NCBI lineage: Eukaryota > Metazoa > Mollusca > Bivalvia > Mytilida > Mytilidae > Perna > Perna viridis. The sequence continues at coordinate 18,651,951 of CM074518.1, forward strand.
ATTTTGTGGTGAACGGAAAACCACGAAAACATTACCAGTCAAATTGGTTTTTATCACCATATAACGTTATCAGTTTTTGAAACCGCGACGATTGATCCAAATAAATATATCTGCGAAAAATGTGATCATCTCAAATATGAGTAATTACATCATCAGTTTAAGGCATAAGATTCTTCAGGTTTATGTTTGGGGTCGTACAATGGTAAGGCCTTATCGTCGTCTCTTGCATACTAGTTGATTGATCTTAAGTTAATGATATTTACAAAAAAATCAAGGGTTTGTTATGATTTAGAGGATTATGGCCAAGTGACTAAAATGGATTTATAAAATTAAACTATATGAAGTAAGAGTAACAATAAAATTACCAAACACTTATCAGATAGTGGTTACTATTACAGTACATGTATATGAAGACAAACCCTTAAAATTGAGAACCAAAACTACCATAGCAAACAAAAGATCTTGTCAATTGTGCAAAATATTTTTAATACCTCGAAAAGGAAAGTTTTGATCGACTTTAAGGTCGATAGCCCATATTGTTTAGGTTACGACTTAGAGTCAAAATAGACTTTTGCAATTTATACAAGACTTATAATTAAGTTTTTTGTGTTCATACATAAAGGAATTTTTTGTGTATGAACCAGACTAAGTCAGTTGTAACCTACGTGGCATAAACAAACATAAATCAAAGAATAAAAAGGTATTTTCGTAAACACTCTAGTAATTGCTTATTTATTATGTCTAATTGAAAAAAATAAAAATTGTGTGACTTTTTTCCCATTTCATGCAGAAACACATGATATGTGAAACATTTAGTAACATTTAATTGCAATCAAAATCGTAGTTTCTTTTTCATGCTAAAATGTTGAGTGAGCAATCTCCCAGTACGCTCTATGCCAGATCTCTGTGTACGTACCTGTGTCCTGTAAAGCATCGTGTTTTGTTGTTTTTTCTTCTTCTTTTTTTAGATATGTACATATAGTCCATGGGCCACATTGGAAAACACTGGAACCCACCCCCTTTTCTCGATGGAAGTTATGGGACTATGATTTTCAGCTACTAAAATGTGTCTACTTATATAATTTAAGTGTTTGCAATCTGGTAACTACTGCTAAGTATAAAAATGTACAACAAAAAAATAGAGTACTTTAATTTTAGTATTTTAGTTTTGAAAGGTACAGTAACACGTCTAACTGTAATTATTTCAATTCGGCATTGAACTCATTCATTGTTTACATCGAATTCTTTCTAACAACTATTAGGTAGTATGAATTGTATTATTTTTTTGTTTTGTTTTTGTAAAGAAAAATGCTACCTGTACCCAAATATAGCATTCTTTTTTAAATCATTCCCAGCTGCTACTGTGATCTTAATGATTGCTAAATCATAACTTTTTGTTATCCTGAAAAGCTTAAAAACAATTTATTGATCCATTACATGGCAAGTGTTCATTGATTTCCGACAGAGAAGGAAAAATGGGTAGTTTCAGATTTTTCTCGATTTTACCCTTTTTGTAATGTATTAATACATCATTTCTGGTCAATCTAGGACTGATATCTTCATAATTAAGGTAGAAATGTATGTATTTGTTCTTTCCAAGTCATAATGAATAGTTATTACTAATTTTATATGGAATTTGACCATCTGTTCAAAATCAAGTTTGAATGACCAACCACATGCTTCGAATGTTGTCCTTAGTAGTCCAAGTTTAAGATGGTTCACCGATTGTAAACTCTCCATGAAAAATTGTATGGTGATTTTAAGGTACCTCTTATTTATGAATCAAATTGTTGAAATATAATCGTTTTGGGTTTATTTTACTGTATAAATCAATGTTTTTATACCGAAAATAAGAACAATATTTTGTAATTAAAATTACTAAACGTTAAAGCCCAAAAAAATGATAATCCGTGGAACATAGGAAGCTCGATTCTTCCCCGCGATATATATGGATAACTATTTTAGATACTCAAATAAAAAACATCTATATTTTTAGACATTGTTTGCTACGGTGGAACGCTTTCTGTGTATTTATATTATTACAAAATACAAAATGCAAATTATATAGATAATACAAATTTCGGTTAGCTGCACACGTGTGTCAATGAGTAACGTCTTATCGGTAGCATAAGAACCGCGTACTAAGAAAGTTTACAATTCAAAATAAGGTTGTATTTAGAAATAATCAAAACCAAACACATCGAGATACAAAGCCAAAAACATGCACCGATAAGTTCTACCAAAGAATGTCAAAACATGCACCGATAAGTTCTACCAGAGAATGCCAAAAACATGCACCGATAAGTTCTACCAGAGAATGTCAAAACATGCTCCGACAAGTTCTACCAGAGTATATCAAAACATGCACCAACAAGTTCTACCAGAGAATGTCAAAACATGCACCGATAACTTTTACCAGAGTATGTCAAAACATGCACCGATAAGTTCTACCAGAGAATGTCAAAACATGCACCGATAAGTTCTACCAGAGAATGTCAAAACAAGTCTGACTACTTGGTTCGTGAATACCGTCAGCATCGACAATGATGACGGAATTATAAAAATGGGAAGTTTCAGAGTGTCTTTTTTATTTGATTAAAATCATCTTTCTTCATCAAGTGTTTGTTTGATCACACATTTTATAAGACAACATCTGATAAAATAGTAAGCACAAGTAAAGAACGATTTCCATAATAGTCGGCCATGTGTCTTCTTAAATGTAATTCTACCCTTAAAATATATTTATTATTGTAAATGAGTAAATTAAAACGTTCATTTAATTTGATATAATAAAATCTCTTTTTAACATTAAAAGAATATTCATTTTGAAATTGATTTTAATATTTTTCTTTTGTTTAATGAAATCAAAATATTTTTAGATGCATTTATAACAATTTCAAATGTTTTAAAGGTGTACAAACTATATTGCAAAGAGATGTATACTTTAAATTAAGAAGTCTGACATTATTTTGGATTATAAATTATTAAAGTGTCAATATAGTACTTTGTAGGACTTTGTGTTGTTCTTTTCATCATACAAAATCTGGTATGCTGCTCGCGTGTTTTCAAGAGAATTCTCTTATCAAAAGAATAAGAGCTGCATATACAGGAAGATCTTAATCGAAAAAAATATAAAATTTGTGTATGCAAAAATAGCTCATAGCCAGAAATATCGAAATAGGAAGCCAAAACCTAGCACCAAAAGGTTCTGCAGTCTGAAATATAAAGAATGAAGCCTCAGTGTTTAGGGCGTTTTGAATTTCGTTATACATATTAGAAATTGTTCAAATAATTCCAACCATTGTGCCAGTGAATACCCTCCGGGACATTTGAACCACCAGCAGAATTTGATTTTCAAATAGACATAAAAAGAAACACATGTATATGTAAATTTGAATCTATAAGATGATCAATTTCAATTCTATGATGATTGTTCTTATATTGTTAACAAGGAAGGAACATTTAAAACATGTCATTTCGAGTTCCTTAACGAAATATTATAAATCATTTTGAAACATATGTTGATATTGAAGCAAATGAAGGCTAGTAATTGATTTAATAGCTTTGTTGGAAATGATGGAAACCTAATAATAACCTAAAATAATAACCTAAAATAATAACCTAATAATAACCTAAAATAATAACCTAAAATAATAACCTAATAATAACCTAAAATAATAACCTAAAATAATAACCTAATAATAATCTAAAATAATAACCTAAAATAATAACCTAAAATAATAACCTAATAATAACCTAAAATAATAACCTAAAATAATAACCTAATAATAACCTAAAATAATAACCTAATAATAACCTAAAATAATAACCTAAAATAATAACCTAATAATAATCTAAAATAATAAACTAATAATAACCTAAAATAATAACCTAAAATAATAACCTAATAATAACCTAAAATAATAACCTAAAATAATAACCTAATAATAACCTAAAATAATAACCTTAAATAATAACCTAATAATAACCTAAAATAATAACCTAATAATAACCTAAAATAATAACCTAAAATAATAACCTAATAATAACCTAAAATAATAACCTGAAATAATAACCTAATAATAACCTAAAATAATAACCTTAAATAATAACCTAATAATAACCTAAAATAATAACCTAAAATAATAACCTAATAATAACCTAAAATAATAACCTAAAATAATAACCTAAAATAATAACCTAATAATAACCTAAAATAATAACCTAAAATAATAACCTAATAATAACCTAAAATAATAACCTAAAATAATAACCTAATAATAACCTAAAATAATAACCTAAAATAATAACCTAATAATAACCTAAAATAATAACCTAAAATAATAACCTAATAATAACCTAAAATAATAACCTAATAATAACCTAAAATAATAACCTAAAATAATAACCTAATAATAATCTAAAATAATAACCTAATAATAACCTAAAATAATAACCTAAAATAATAACCTAAAATAATAACCTAATAATAATCTAAAATAATAACCTAATAATAACCTAAAATAATAACCTAAAATAATAACCTAATAATAACCTAAAATAATAACCTAATAATAACCTAAAATAATAACCTAAAATAATAACCGAATAATAACCTAAAATAATAACCTAAAATAATAACCTTATAATAACCTAAAATAATAACCTAATAATAACCTAAAATAATAACCTAAAATAATAACCTAATAATAACCTAAAATAATAACCTAACCTAAAATAATAACCTAAAATAATAACCTAATAATAATCTAAAATAATAACCTAATAATAACCTAAAATAATAACCTAAAATAATAACCTAATAATAACCTAAAATAATAACCTAACCTAAAATAATAACCTAAAATAATAACCTAATAATAACCTTAAATAATAATCTAACCCAAAATAATAACCTAAAATAATAACCTAATAATAACCTAAAATAATAACCTAAAATAATAACCTAATAATAACCTAAAATAATAACCAAACCTAAAATAATAACCTAAAGTAATAACCTAACCTAAATTAATAACCTAATAATAACCTAAAATTATAACCTAAAATAATAACCTAATAATTACCTAAAATAATAACCTAATAATAACCTAAAATAATAACCTAAAATAACCTAAATAATAACCTAAAATAATAACCTAATAATAACCTAATAATGACCTAAAATAATAACCTAATAATAACCTAAATAATAACCAAACCTAAAATAATAACCTAAAATAATAACCTAAAATAACTACCTAAAATAATAACCTAACCTAAAATAATGATGTATGTGTAAGTATTTTATTAGCTCCCTGATTTGAGTTTATATACACATATGATAAGACTTGAATAAATTCTTTACACTTGAAATGTGTCGTTTCTGGAAATTCACATGGCAAACATCAGAGATATAAACGAAACTGTAATTTCAATGATTAGTATATCCAATATTGTTATTTAAAGATAATAAAAAATTAAAAAGAATCCTAAATTCACGCCAGAGATATATTCTGAATTAAATTTTTCATCTTTGCAGTAATTGTTTGTTGACAAACAAGTCAATTCTCGTTCTATAGATATTTTGAATTTAAAACAAATTGTGATCTCGAAAATTCCACAGGGTGGGGGTCATCTAGGGTATATGTAGCCCATGGACAAAACAAGACCTTCTGTAATCGTTTGGGAAATTTATGAGATTTTGACGAAAATGTAGCATTGAAAACGATGGTTATATATACATCTGGATGCCTATCTTTTCGGGTAATCTCTTCTTCTTCGTGTATCAGATATGTTACTACAAATAATGAGTATTTAGGGATTTGTGTTATATGAGAAATTTATTGATTATGCAAACTTTATAGCAACAAAAAGCAAATATTAGTGTTTTGCCTAGAAGAATTTTCTTTTAAACTGTCCTAAGTAGTCGAAACAAATAAGGAATGAAACATTCTCTAAATGCAAACATTTTTTTTTCGAAATAAAAGTAATACCTTAAATTGTCAGCAGATTATGTCACAATTTTATCTTTATGTTTGAAATGTTTGTTTTGGTTTATTTTGTTTTGTGATGGTGTTTTTTTTATTTTTTTATTTTTTGTTTGTTTTTTTGCTTTTGCTTTTTTCATGTTTTTTATGATGTTGGTTTGTTTGTTGTTTTATTTGTTTTCTGTTATTTTTTTTGGTTTGTTTTATTATTTGTTTGTTTGCGTTTTCGTGGGCTTTTTTGTTTGTTTGTATGTTTGTTAGTTTGTTTGTGTTTTTGTTTTTGTCTTCTATTTTATGATTATTATTTTTTTATTTTCGTTTTGATTCTTTAACTTCTCGATTTACCCTTGTACGAGAGAAAAGATTAACTTTAAAGTCACTCTTCATTTTTTTCTAGGCCGATTCAGCGGCGGACTATGCAACAACCCGTGATAATTGGAAAGATGTTTAACCATTGTTACTGTCGTTTTAGGAGTTGTCTGCTTTGGAGCCTTGATAATAAGTATTTCTTCATAAAGTATCGCACAAGACAATCTGATATTGACTCAGTCTATAAGAGGAACCTACCAGTCATCGCATTAATTCACATAATAACAAATGTGTTTGTATGGCTTGTAATATAGCAGACTATGAATTTAATATAATGTCATTCTTTGTAACCGTTTCTACTTAAAATTAATATTGTAGTGGTTTTGGCAATAAAAAAAAACTACTTGGAACTGCAGCTAGGGCAGTATGATTCAGAGTGCAATGGACAAAATTTTAATATTCAAAACTATGTTGTTTGCCCTCAGTTCTAATCCACAACTCAAGCTGAAACCGCGGAATAGATTTCGATAAAACTTACACATTGTTTATTACATGATGATATTATGCACCTCCTATGTTGGATTTTCGTTTGGGTTTCCTATATGATTTCTGAGCGGAGATATGACATAGTTCTCATAATGTATATTTCCAAACGTGAAGCTAACAGTGACAGATTCAGGGAAAGGTTTCGGGGTAGTACTCCCAAACCTTTTTGTTAATTGTGGGTTAAATGTGCACATAATTTTGTAAAAAAGAATAGTAAATAATAGTCTGAAACTGCTCTTTTCACAATTTCTTAACCCACCCTAGATGATCAGTAGTTCCATTTAAAAGATATATTCCTTGATATCCATGTCTAATATTATGTTACCATAAATGTAACAGCGGTACGAGTTCGAGTCTCGAGTCCCGCGGAGGGAACGACCAAAAATTTGCATCGCAAATTTGACAGTTCTAACATCATTGGGAATTGTTCAGACCCTTCTATAAGTTTACTTTATCTTCCCTGTATCAATTTGATCCGATGGAGCAGTGTAGCGAATAGAGTCGTCACATTCTGAGACGTTAAGGTTTGTCAAGTTAAACTTAAATGTTTTGAGAATATTTTATCTAAGTACTCATTGAGCATTCTACATCCACAGAATACGGACTCTTGGGTATATTTTGTATATAAAGTTGTCTTCTATCCTTAGTCTATAGAGTTAAGAAATTTTAAAATCTCACCCGATGCGATTGAATACAGAAAGTTTTGGTTAATTTGAAATGCTCAGGTGGCTCTCAAGTAGATACAGCTTTAAGTTGCCATTAAAACTGGTTGGGTAAACACACTGGTTGACATTTTCAAAAGATTTGTTTTCTATTCTTCCTCATACAGGTTAATTCCCGGTAAGCGGTTTTGGGTTCTTAAGATCCCCTAACTCCCCTGATCGCCCAATTTTTATTCAAATTTATGCAGTCCAACCAAAGTATAGAATGTTATATAATGTACTTTTCAATCAATGTTTTTAAATTATTAACGAGTAGGAATGGTTAACAACCATGGCGAATTAAAAGGGAGTCCCCGCGCACCCTTATGCTAGAAAAGTTTGGTTTACTACAAAAAATTTAAAATGCCCCGTTTTTTTCCGAATTTCTGGATCAACCACTAGCTGACAGCAGTCATATAGAGGTAATAACCATCTGGGAATCGGGTCTAGAGATAATTGTGAACACATCAGGATGCTTATTTGTAAAATATCTAAAATTTCTCCTTCTGCTTCATTGTATGTTTCTTTCGGGGAACTATCAGAGAACATCAACAAAGTTTCAATGTTTAATGTTCCTTTTGCTTTTCTTTTTCCCTGAATATCATCCGGAGTATTATCAATCTTGGCTTCATTTTTTAGAAATGTTTTATACATGTAGAATATAAAACAACTTATTCCAAATAAACAATAATTTACTTTTTTGTCTTGTTTATTTGCAGTTTAAGCAAGAATTATGGTTATAGATTAACATGGAAACGAGTCAATGAAATTTCGTCGGCAGTTAAGTGGACATTCTCAAGTATTTTAATCAGTCATAATCTCTGTCAATTGTATATTACTGGCTGAAAATCAGCGTCGAAATCATCTTTTAAACGCTTGTCTGTCTATTCAAAGACGCCTCATTAAATCTTTTAACTGTCGATTACATACTTCTTGGAGACAAGTAAGAGGCTAGGCAGGGGTGCGGGTCCGGGTTTGAACGCTCCTCCCGTTGGTAAATGTTATAAATATTATTGCATATGCACATTTCTAGCAAAAAAACAAGCAAATAACAGCCTGGAAACCACTTTTTCGCCCATGCCTAAGTTACATATATTCCAGAATTTTGTACTTATACACAAATAAGCTTGAAATCATGTACTCAACTAAAACAGGATTCCATAGGAAAGCGACTAGGTATTGCCTACCTTAATCTTTTCGATTCCCACTTTATGTTATTTAAAAAGCTTTGTTCCTTACCAATTACCTACAGTTGATGTTTTTGATCTAATTATGAATATACAAATTTTAAATATATAATTATTATAGCTCAAACCAGATAATATAACATTCCTGTACAATGTTTTTGATATAGTATCGTATATAATCGCAATCCTGAATTTCTTTTATATGTTATCTCCAGGAGTCATGACATGTGACCAAACATTCCTTCAGGTCATGATCTCTCATCGTTCAGCGACTGGTATGGGTCGTGATTTACTCAACAGGTAATCACTGAGCCACTCGGGTAAATTCCACAATAAACGTAGCGAATACTTAGCATCATTGCCCGCCAGATATCGGTATTTTGGATATTTAGCAGTAAGTGCGTGTACATAGGCATCCACTACTAGCTCAACTTTAGGAGAGGAGAACTTCGTCAAACCATTTCTTAAAATTGTCTTTGCTGTAATGAAATAAGTTATTGATATATAATCGGTTAACCATCTAAAAATAGAGGCAAAGAATGAACATGACGCCTTAACCAACAGCATTTCATAACTACGAAAGTTGAACTTGTATGAAACATATTAATTGACCTGATTTAGTTTCAGTGATTTGGTATTTTGTTTCTTATGTATCAGAAAATCTAAAAAAAAAACGTTAGCTAGATATAATACTCCCGTCAGTATTCTGTTTTATAGGTGGACCCAATAGCCCAACTAGAGGAGATGACACAAGAACAATATAGTTTTTGTGTGATTTTTTTACTTGTTTAACATTAAAACAAAACCTGTGTAAGCTGTTTATTTTTTGTTGACATCTGTTCCGTATATTTTTCATAAGCATTTAATAATACTTGATTGAATAAAGCATATAACTAACTTACATTCTTCTACAAACTCTTCACCATAATATTTCTGGAGATCTGCAGGTATTTTGTTGTACTGAGCCATGTAGGTGCTACAGATTCTATCTGGATCAGAAATGCTGGTGATGAAATACCCTGGTTCAATAATGTGGACGGTCACTCCACGTCTATACAGTTCAAGTCTGTAAAAAATACAAGCGCCCGTTAATATAACGTTTAAAGAAAACAAATATAGACATAGAACATGACTCGTATGGCACGCCGTATTTATATTTATTCCATATCTCTTGTACTTTGTAAGAAATGTTATATATTATATGTGATATCTCATAAACATTATAAGCTATCTTATATACTGTATCAGAAAATCTCATATATTTAATCGTATATCTTGTTAAGTGTACATTATATGAGATGATCTTATAAAATGTGTAAATCATTTCATAAATTATATAAGATATCTTTAAAGTGGAATAAAATATATACGGCTATATGAACTCAGTGATTCTCAAAAGATCCCCCTTCCTAAACAGTAATTATACAATATCAAATGTCAACAAAGTACGAAGTATAAAGTAACAGTTACCGAATAAATTGTGTAACTATCAATGTAGCTACCAGTGTTTATTCAAACTGAGGGTTTATATAGCTCTGGTCACTGGAGCCACCACATACTACTACACTACGGGACTAGTTCCCAATCAAAAATATGAAATGGGCTACAACAAGATTTATTGTACAGACTGTTATACTGTATTTGAACATCATACCTTGTACTTCGACCTGCACCATGGTAAGAATAGAGTTTTTAATCACCACAAAACTTTCTCTTTTATAAATGGCAACTACTACAGTATTTCATTGACATGATTTTTCTGTCCTAAAAAGACTAAAATAAGCAGACCAAGAACTTAATACATGCATACGTGTTTGAATAAATAATCTAAAATAATTTATGTCACTGCTTGATAATAAATAAAATCAAATTAATTAATAACTACCTCAGTACATCTGAATAAGCCTCCACGGCATACTTAGAAACAGCATACGGTGCCGTCCCCATGGCGTACCTCCCAACAACGCTCGACATGTTAACGATCCGACCTTTAGATTTAAGTACTAATGGCAAAAAGATTCGGTTCAGCTCAATCATACCAAAGGTGTTTATGGCAAGGGTTTTCTCATAATCTTCCTTAAAGCACCATTCAATGGGGCATGGTGGACCAGAGATGCCCGCATTGTTTACAATACCCCAAAGTCCTGAAATCAAGGTAAAAAGACATGATACAGAATGGGATATTGAAAGGCAGCACAATACTGTAACTAAAGGTTTCAAATAGAATCAGATACTTGTGAATTGTCTGAGCATGATAGAACACAACATTTTAAATATTTATAATAAGTGGGAAAATACAAAAATGATAAAAGAAAATTGTCTTAAGTTAACAAAATTCAACTGATTCTACAAAATGTACAATAAATGTCGTGTACCCTATTTTTCCGCTTACCAGTGTGTACAGTCTTAGTTTGGATACCCACTGGCATTAAACGTATTTCCTAGTAATAAAAGTACAATGCACACTGCAACTAAATATTGCTGAATTTATTTAACTTAAATACCTTTCCCATTGGGCAAAGAGGATTTCACAACTGACAAAGCCGACCGGATGCTTTCTTCACTACAAACATTAAGAAGCACTGGTGTGACATTCTTTGATGTTTCATCACCCAATTCTTTTGATCCCTTGTCAGTCAGGCAACCTGCAAAGACGTTAAAACCAAGCTTGTCCAACTCCTTGGCTAATAGATTTCCAAACCCAGTATCGCATCCAGTAATAAGCACGTATCGATCACCATAGTTTCCAAGTTTCTGTTGTTCCCTGAACCAGCGGTAGGTTATCAATATAATCACAACGGCTGCAATGTACACCCACATTCCTCAGGTTAGCTGTAATTTATGAACATTGGCACCTTTGGAAATCTTGACTGACAGATGCACCTGGACAGGTGTTTAAATGCGTGCAAATGGTTCTTTAACAGAAGCGAGTTCTGTCCCCAAGAAGTAGCGTAAATGCTCCTACTAATGAACATTTCTACAAGTCACTGATCTACTCTAATGTACCATGCAAAATCATTTGCTTCTGATCCGGGCGTTACCTTAATTGGGTGCATGGCCAGTATTGACTAAAGTTACAAAAATTTTAGGTCATCTATCCATGACGATCAAAACCTTTATCTATAGAACATGTACGTAAACACTAATAATTTATAGAGTAGTGAGAATGCTATCAAAATATACAGTAGAGGAAAGTTGAGAGTTCACATGCATAAATAAATAAAACAAAATAAAATCACATAAACGTATTTACCTATTCGGCTGGATTGAGTGTGTAGACAACACAAAATGGCGTGACCAGGCCGAATTTAAAATGTCCACAGCTGGCTATTAACCTCATGTTTATTTATATGTGAAAATAAACCAACCATGAACTTTGAAGCCTTGATCTAAAAATAACGACTTCGCTGTTGTGATCATGGGCGGATCCAGGATTTGAGCTTATTGGGGGGCGTTAATTGAATTAAATGCCGTGGAAACAAGGCAAAAAAAATATTATGGGGTGAAACTTATGGTGAAAAAAAAATTCTTACCGATTTAGGGGGGGCGTACGCCCGGCACGCTAGTCCTTGGATCCGCGCCTGGTGATATATATCTCTGGCAATCACTTAATATTTTTTTAGGTTGATCGTAAAAAAAAAAAAACATTTTAACAAACATAATTGCAATTTGTGAGTGTGTACTTTTTTGTTTTGTTTTTTGTTTTTTGTTTTTTGTTTTTTGTTTTTTTGCGTTTGCTTTGTTTTGATTTCGTTTTCAAATTACTATTGAATGCAATTCTTGAAAATCATTAATGAGAAGGGAATATTTGTGGGGTTCCAATTTTCGTGATCTTTATTACAGAGCAAAATGATAAATTAAAAGTACATTGAAACCTAACGGTGCATATCAGTTTCATGAGAATCCAAGGAGATCGGATCACCGAATGTCGTAAAGAATAGAAAAAAATGCACATTGTATGCATGTGTATGTGATTTCGATGATCTACAACCAGAAGCTGCAGCATTTGACATTCCCATGAAACGAAAAATATACCAATTCAGCGAATGGACTACACCAAAAAAAAAAAAAAAATACAAAAACCAACAAACAAACAAATCACACACGAATACAAGTTTTCGACTTGAACAGACGCAAAAGGTGTGGCAATATATACAGTAAACGTATTAATTTTCGCTATTTTTGCGATGGACAGAAACCCGCGAAAAATAGTATCCGGGAAATTGATTTGAAACACACATTAAGTAAAAAATAAACAACGCATGATTCGAAAGAGGTCAAAGTCCAAATATTGAAGATTTTTACGCGTAATAATAAGTTCCCCGCCCCCGCAAAAAAAATTGAAACACAATTTTAAAACTCCTGAAAAATTCATGTCATTCCTATTTTTGTCCCCATCGCAACGCGGAAGGGGTGTTCATGTGACCAGAACACGCAACTCATCAGAAATTGTTCAGTTGTGCGGTATCTGGTGAGTTGTATAAAAATTCGTTAATTTGTTACTTCCAAATTATTTTTAAATTGTATGCATGCAAGTTACAAAATTGATATTTTACTAAAAAGTCGTTGATGACTTGAGCAGAGCTAAATTTAATTGAACTTATCAAAGAACAATAAGGTGATATAGTCCATATACATTAGTACCCCGAGAATTGGCCCCCGTGACCGACTTCTGTGTAAGTAATCCCGTCCAAACTTCCATTATTGCTGTTCAGCAAAGATTTCTTCTTTTGTATAGGCTGATGGTGCTCAATTGACAATAAAGTATTACCCTTTGTTTTGGATAATTTATTTCGTACATGTAATCAGTAATACATATACAGTCTGGTAATATTAAGCAAGTTTTAGGTAGAACGAAATATTGTTGTTTACTCTTTTCTTATATATAAGATAATTAATATAATATGTATAATTTTCCGTATTTATTCAAAAAAGTAGAAATTCTTAAAGAACAACTGGCTGATTCACATGAGGATCTAAGATGTTTTGTTAATGTTTACCTCCTGTGTAAAACTTTTTCGAAAATGCTTCACATGCTGCAGCTGGAAACTACCGCAGAGGTCAAACGATGAACAGAAAGTACAGCTTGATACAGTTCAGAAATTGATTGCAATTAAATATCTTACACATGATAAAAAGTTTACCAGACTTTTTTTTACCCTTAATTTTGCAGAAGGAAGTGGTCAAATAACTTAAAATACTTACAATAACTTATACAGACTCGCAAATAGTTTCTTTAGGGTATCCGGGATAAAAATTGGGTTTCTTCTGAATTTTTCCTAAACTATAGAAGAATAATGAAGATGAAAACTACTCATAAGATAAACATATATTCTGAGTTGACTGGCAATATTGATTTTTAGCTCATCTGTCCGTAGGCCATATAAGCTATTGCCATCACTTGGCGTCCGTCGTCGTCGTTAACAATTCTTCAAACATCTTCTCCTCTGAAACTGTTGAATGGATTTGTATGAAACTAAATATGGTTGTTCCTTAGAGTATCTGGCACAAAATGACCGTTTGGATTTGTGATCTGTTAAAAACATGGCCGTTGTTGCTAAAAATAGAACATAGCGGTCAGGCAGCAGATTTTTCCTTATATCTCCAAAACTGTTATGTTTAACCAAATTCAGACGACGTAAAAGTGTTCGCCATGATGAGATCCATCTATGGTCAAATTTGGTTGAAAATCTGTTGACCATGTTGGAGTTATTGCCCTTTTTTTATTTTTATTTTGCTGTTTTTGATGTTGATACTTTCAAAAATCTTCTCCTTAGAATCGACTGTACAGATTTAATGAAAGTAAATACAATTATTTCTCATGGTATCTTTCACAAAATCACCGTTTGGACTTTTGATCCACCAAAAAATACATGGCCACTGTTACTAACAATAGAACATATGGGTCGAAATACAATTTCGCAAATAACTAAAACAAAACGTTGAATTTAGCAAAATTCTGATGAAGTGTAATTTATTGTTCACCTTTGGAAGACGGACCTTCGTCGATGTTTCCAAAAATATGTGTTGCCTGTTGTAGGAGTTAAGGCCTATGAAACAGATTTTTGTCTTTTTTCACCTGTACAACTTGCTGAATCCTATTGCTTTATTTTGGCTATTTATTCCTCAAAGGAAAGCTTATCATAAGATAAACATGATATTCTGAATTGATAGACTGGCAGTATTGAAATTGTTTTTAGGCGGCAATTAAGCGACTATTTTCACCAGTTGCTCATATTCCAATTATTTGTGGTTTCTCTAAGAAACTGTGGGTGTTTTAAGTTGAATGGTGATGACCAAATATTGCTCTGGGCGGCCATTGTCCCACTATTTACCCGACGCAGTCGGTATAGTTTCGCTTTTGACTCTTTGACCTTAAAGACCTTCCATGGAAACGCAAGTCACCTGATCGCGATTCTGTTTCTCAATTAACCAAATACTGATAACTTAGTGGCGTAAAAAAATTGTATCGAAAATTGAAATTGCGTGCCATGAGTTACTGTAGAAAATTATGAGTAAAAAGAAAACAAATTTTACTGCGTCGGCTATCTTTTTGAAATATAGTACTTGTTAATACATGCTTTGATTTCAGCGATAAATATATCTCTTTTTCAGCAATTTTTGTCAAACATAGCAATGAAGTATGATACCGTTACTTACTTAGTTAATTGGGTATGGTTTGCAAGGTGTGCGATTCAGGCTCTTCGAGAGCCTCGTGTTTTTAGGCGGACATTTTACGACCATTTTCACCAGTTGCTCGATTCCATTGATTTTTGGTTTCTCTAGGAAATATTTTTTTTAAGTTGAATGGTGATGACGAAAGTTTATTCTGGATGGCCATTTTCCCACTATTTTTAATACTTGCTTTGATTTCAACGATAGATGGTTTATATTGTCAACTCTCCTGGATTGAATTGTGATGATAAAAATGTCGTAGTCATGGTTTAACTTCGTTTTATATCCTTTTCAAGCAAATGTATACTGGGCTGTGCCCCTCCGATTCAGTTGAATAACAGCATAGGGGTACCCCTCCCAATATTTTTTCAAGAGCTTCTAAAAACACTTTGAAGGCATTTCCAACATTTTACATTGCCTTAGGTACTCGGTTAACTTGCAGCATTACATGCTCTTTTTAAGCAATTTTTGGCCAAACATGTTAACAAAGCATGATACCTTTACTTAGTTAATAGGGCATGATTTGCCAGGTTAGAGTGATTCATGCTAATCATGATACCTTTACTTAGTTATAGGGCATGGTTTGCCAAGTTAGAGTGATTCATGCTAAGCATGATACCTTTACTTATAGGGCATGGTTTGCCAGGTTAGAGTGATTCATGCTAAGCATGATACCTTTACTTAGTTATAGGGCATGGTTTGCCAGGTTAGAGTGATTCATGCTAAGCATGATACCTTTACTTAGTTATAGGCATGGTTTGCAAGGTTAGAGTGATTCATGCTCTTTGGGAGCCTCTTGTTTACTAAGTCCTTTAAGTTGAAAACCAAGAAACTGTAATTTTTAAGAAATGGGGCTTACATAAATATTTTTCAAAGTTTCAAGAGAATGTGTGCGAGTACTTCTGTTTTAGTTCAAAAACAGTGGAATTTCATTTTTTATGAATAAGTTCCACGGCTCTTAATGTTAAAATAAGAAAATTACAAAAATGGAAAAGGAGCTTTCTGCTCACATAAATATAAATATCCAATTCACCAAGAATTCATTGACATTGCTGCAAGCATTTTCCTGTTATAGACCAAAAATGAAAAATCACTCCTGTTAAAATTGAAACAGAGCTTACATGGTTGAAATAAAACAATTCACTAGAATTTCATAAAAATTGGTGGTAGCTTTTCGAGTTCTTGTGTAAAGTATGAACCATAGAGGCACATATATTACATAAAATACAACTCGTCTAAAAGATTGATTGATTGATTAATTTTTTAATGCTGTTTAGACTAGCATAAATAATACATTTTGAATACCCGCATGTTTTGTCTAATTTGACTGAAACAGTAACACTATTAGTCACTCTTTTCTTGATCACTATATTATTACTGTCATTATGACACAATATTTTGATCAGCTTTAAGTTGTAAGTTGTTGCTTCATATTTATACTTTTAACGATACCTTGTTCCAAGAATTAAACTCAATATACAGTACTTAATAATTTACATTGTGTAGTGTATAAATGCATGAAAAATAAAAAAGAAATAAAAAGACAGAAGTAATAATTGATCTGTTTATTTTCATCACCTTTGTAACCATCAACAATAGTTTTTTTTTTTTGCTATTGGAATCAAGTACACAACAGATACATGGTTATACACCCATCACTAGTAAAATTCATTTTTAAAACCACCAGCATTTCATTATGACTTTTCATATGAATAAAATATGAGTAGGTTCTAAATTATCCTTCCCTAAATAAAACGGTAGTCCTATCTTTAGATTTAAAATCTCTACACAATCTATCACTGAAGGTTCTCGAGAGTTTTCTCTAACCAGCTATTTCTAACTTCCAGGATCAAGCAAGAATTGATTTCTTGAAGGAGTGGAAAGATCAGTGAATTGTAAGAAAAAGGCAAAAGCAATTGAATATCCTATTCCATGAAACAAAATGAGAAGTTGACTGATCAAAATTAATCAACATTAATGAAAAAAAACTTAACATAACAAAAAATAAAATTTTAAATGATACAAAGTTCCAAATCTTTAACATGCTAGTACAAATTAATTAGTCTAACTATTAAAATAGTTATAAGTTCAATCATTTCAATTCAAATGATTGTTAATGTAAATCATAAGATGGTAAACAATAGTTGTGATAAAAGCATGCAATTTACAAAATCGTTCATCAGAAATACACAGTAGTACATGAATGAACAAAGCAGAGAGTGTCGACTGAAAAACTGAAAAAGAAACATTACCAATGTAGCATTACTTCAGTATTACCCTGGCTATGTGCCATTTCATTTCAGACTAAATATTCTACCACAGGTATTTCATGACAAGATGTGTGAATGTTTTTTTTTATAATTTCATGACTGATGTTGATATAATGCTGGCTAGAAACTTCAACCACAGGGAATTGTCTATTAGCTTCTGTTACTGCAAACCTGTAAAAAAATCAAAGAAATATTTTAACAGGATGAATAATAAGTCTATTTCTGATGAACACAAGTAGCAATGCATTTTGTGCTAAACATGGTCGGATAAAAAAAAATAGTCCATTTAATATGATATTAAATCATTTCTAATATAAGGGCAATCATGATTGCCCATCAAATTCCTGTTTTGGTTTTAATGTACATGGATTACAAAAAGCATTGAAGATGTTACTTTCTACCTAACATAAAACTGGAATTCATTAGTTTACATTGTTATTCCATACAAAATTGGTAGGGGATGGGGCTTAATGAATTAGCACAGAAAATTGCCTTTTTATGACTTCTTCAACATTTGATAGAATTTTTATTAAATGTGAAAGGTACAATAAAAGATTGCTGTACATACCTTCAGAGATTTTGTGTGGTTCTGGATGTTGTGTGGGAGGTCTTGTCTGGAAACCTGGAGGAGGATTCTGTGTCTGTGTGGGCCAACCAGAATCTAAAATAAGTAATCAAAGTAGAATGTAGCTGATATCTAATGACTAATTATACAAATACATGTCAAATCAGTCAAACTCTTAAATAATACAGCAGGTACACTTCATGTAGGAATAGTTTATCTCAAACTTGTATAACTCTCAACAAAAGAATAAGATGATATGAAAGAACAGAATTAATTGAACAAGGGCAATGTGGATTTTTCCTATCTAGCTTTGAAAATAAATAGGGTTTTACCTAAGTTTTTATTACATGTATCTTTAATGTCCACTATTTCTTCCGCAGATATCAAAAGTAACTCTTCACTAAAGAGCTCTTAACATAGTAATCTTTATTTGAATTCAAAATAAAATCAAAATTACTTTTTGTGGTATATTTGCCTTTGATTTATATGTTTTTATCCAGGTAAATTGACTTGATATATCAGTATACTTACTTCTGACTGGAAACTGTTGTACAAATGGCAATCTGTGATTTTGGCTCTGTCCTTCTAATTCTGTTAATTGTGTGATAGACTTTAACCAATGTGGAGGACAATCTGAACCTGAGTAGAAAAAAGGAACTCATTAACATATATCAATTCAACTTTAACTTCAAAGAGAAAAATAAAACAAAAAGAAAAAAAAACATGATAAAACTGGACTTGGACCTAAAAATGCCAGAAGCAACACACACAATACTAACAAAATGATACATACAATGTACATGTTTTATGTTGTGGTACCTCAAGGGGAGATATTTTAAGTCATGAAATTCTAAAGAACACTACAATCTCTGAACAATTACAAAACAATATCAAAAACAAATTGAACAATTCTTTGAAAATTTAACAGTATTTCATTAGTAAATTTTAGTAATAGGCTTGTAAAACAACTTTATATTGTCAAACTCAAAAATAAATTTGACCAGTAATGTTTTCTTTCTCTACAAACCTTTAATGTATGTAAACACTTGTAACTTCCTTTTCGTTATGAAATGGATACTAAAAATGACCAGTGGTATTGAAATCTTTATTCATTTGTCAGCAACTTGTAATATTTTCTGAGTCCAAATTAATGACTATGTCATACAACAACTGTGTCAGGTAAATAAACAAATAACTTTTCTCTGGATTACAACAGTGAAAAGAATGTATCTAAATAAGGGTTAGCTAGCAAAAGCAGGCTAATCAGAAAACAGGAATGCCCCTCCCAAAAAAAAAAAACAACAAAAAAAAAAAAAAAAAATGGAACAATGGAAGTTATTTTTTTTGTGATTTATAAAGTGATTATAATGGAAAGGAGCTAAACTAGCTATTCTGCAAAAAAATTATTAACAAACAAGATTAAGTTCACCTGAAAGAAAGCATTTCAATATGAGACAGCTTTTATCCCATAACATTACAGAAGTAAATACAGCTAATTACGTGAAGCCAAAGGGAGGGAGGAAAATATTAAAATTGTGGGTTTTGTTAGTTTAAAAACAAATATTTCAGCACAGATTTTAAATCATTTAACCATCAAAAATAATTAAAAGAGATAAGAATCTTCAAGGGTAAAAACCCAAAACGAAACCATCAAACTTTACACGGGAAGGACTACATATTCAATCACAAATTACTTCCTTAGGTTCAGATAAATTTAATATACTCAGAAGAATACCAACCATCTGAGAATGTTCCTGAAGATAAAATGGCTGGATCAAACAACATCCTCGACCCATCTAACTTGTTTGTCATACACTGTCTTGATTTGTGGTCTGCAAAATTTATGAACAGTCAACTCCAGGAAAATTTATTCTGATCGCAAATATCAGTTAAAATATTGAACCATTGAAAAAAAATAATAAACAAATCTATGAAAAAAGAACTATGATATTTCAAATGAAATGATTTACAAGTACATTGATAATATGAAAGTCTTAATAAATGAATTTGAAAACCAATGATCATTTAAATAATGAATTGATAATGCATGGATAGTATGGTTTCATGCCTTTAAGAAGCAATAGGGTATATAAATATTATAGGCAAAAGCTTTGGAGCTGACTGCAACATAAAAATCACTCACAAATGTAAAAACATACATACAAAACAATCAACATCATACAGCGCTAAACACATATTTAGGGTAGTTAAATCTGTTATGTTTAATATCATTCATTCAAAGCTTTTTTTTTTGGTACATTTACAATAACTACATGAAAATACTTGGCATAATGGACAGCTATTCAAACTAGAAAGACTGTTCAAAGATAGGTGATCAGAGTTATATCAGTCGGATATGTTAGTATAACATAGGACAACATTCTACCTCAACAGGTTTTAAATGACTCTGAAACTCAGCAAGATTAATATTGAAAGCAGTATCAATCCAATGCAAATAGATTTAAGATCTTTTTTCCTCCCATACCAAATTACATGTATGCATCAAGATAATTTTTTGTGCTTTCAGATAATGAACTTATTAACCATTGCACCAACTACAGCACAATAAATGAGCAAGATTGACAGTAGAATACGGATGATAGCCTGTTTATTGTGGCTTCCTATGTAGTAGATGCCATAATGGAAGAGATATTTTGAAAAGTCTCATGTGACACATGACAACTGTGTATTCAGCAAGTGTTGTTTATAGTGCAATCTACAATCTCATCATCAACAAAGACTTCTCTTGTGTAAACACGCTGCTATTGTATGTACAAGGTTTAAGACAATGTTTCAAGCTTACAAATTTTGTTAATAAGGGTAACAACAAAATTACCAAACACTTATCTGATTCAGATATAGAGGAATAGTTTATTTTATTGTAGTTTCCTTGTTTTTTGCCTTTCTAAAATCATTTTCTTTTACAATAGCTCAAGACGGCCTTTAAACCACAATTTGACATGTGTATTGTAAGTAGAATTTGTTAAGCAAAGAACTATCATATATATCCAGTGTTCTAGGATTCCTATTTCCCATTACCTGGGGCAAGTGAATTTGGGTCAGGGAAAGTTAGGTACTTGGTAACACTTTCCTGTGGCAAGTTGATTTTATGTGGATTTTTCCCCAGGAAACCTCAATTTCTGAAAAATCCTAGAACACAGATATTAAGAGGCGACGCATCAATGTTTCTTAATATATGGTATGAAATCCATAAATGTTAGTGTCACTTATTTTCTTTAGACATGAAACTAAAATATCAGTTTATAACTGCTACATACTGATATATTAGTGAGATATGAATTCAATGAACAGAAAAAGAAAAAAAACTTTATGAGAGTAAAATCTTGATCAGTAAATGCAGATGAAAATCAGCTGTCGGTTTCCCAAAAAATTGCAAGTTTAAAATTTGTTGTAGACTATGGTGTTATTAAAGGGAAAGACCATGTTGTTGTGAACGTCATAAATATCGAAAGTAATCTGTTCAATATTCATAAAAATGAAATTGAAACAAATTAATTCCTTTTCTTAATTAATAAATCGAGATTTATAATTAGGAAATTTGAATTTCCCATGCCTATGGGCGCCACCATGACCGGTTGAACTGTGACGTCACCGAGTCGGTTTGTAAAGTGAAAGTAAAAAGTAATTGATTACGATGTCAGAAGAAATTGCCAATTTTGGACTTTTCCCCTATAATTTCAACCCAAAATAAATAGAAGAGATTGAGGCACAACATGTATAAGCAAATGTCAGACATCATCGAAGAACAACGGGATTTGCAGACAGATGACTAGTATTTGTAACGAAAATCGTATGGCTACTTCCGAAGAATGTTCATGTTGCCTGTAAAAAAAACCTTTTAGAACATTTCTCTTTTATCATTTGTGCAACTGTAAGCTTGACAAGTCATCGTGTTTTGGTGATTAGATAAACATGATCGTAGAAATATTTACGGAATATTCTTTGTTTACATATTATTTGCAGTATTTGTATCAGAACCAAACCGACTTAGTGACGTCACAAGCCAATCGGAACCTATCGGGGAAAATCAATAAAAATCTGGCTATGATCTTCCTTCAGATAGGAGAGCTCTGCAAGATGGCTATCCCCTTATATTTCAAGGATTTCGAACTTTGCATAGCCTCGAGCATTTTATAAAAGCGCATTTTGCATTAAAGGTTACTTATTTTTGTTTAAGTGGGTATGACTTATCATAAGAGCTCAACTTAATGCAAAGGTGGTCTTTCCCTTTCAAGAAAAGTGTATTGTGACCTAATAACTTACAACCAATTTAACACATGATTTTTTCTGAAATCAACCCAGAGGACTGTAGACATTTATTTCTTTAATATTTACAACCACTTAGAAATCCAGAAGAAATTTTAAATATCTGTGCTGGCTAAAAGTACGTCCTGATATGTTTTTGTATTAATATTGTATGAAGACTTGTATGGCAACATCTTGAATAATCTAATCCCCATCATTTTGACAAATTAAGTGAATAATAAAAGAGTAGTTATGTACAAATAACCATCAGCTAATCATAACTCTAAACTTCCTTAGCTGACAATAAATATGCAGAGTGACCCTCATTATTAAACACATTCCATATCATACCTATCAAAGTACTTTATTGAAATGGCATAAATAACAGCTGGCATTTAACTGACTTCCAAAACCATTTTTCTTCTACAAATGAAGTCATTTAAGACTGGAAATGACCTATCACTATCAAACCCATTTTAATCTCTTATGATTCAAAAACAGAATGCTCTTGTATATATTTAGTTGCAACATTCATGCATCTCCATCATGCTTTCTTCAATTGCTACATATCATATATACTTTAATGGCAGGTGTTTATGATGAAAAGGAAATATTGTAGCTCTTGACATGCACCAAACTTACTGTTTTGTGTTGACTTTTGTTGTGTATTACCATTTGACTGTGGGGGACCACCGAAGCTTATGTTTATATTTGGTAATAATGCCCTAAGACCATCCTGCCAGTCTTTGTTATATGTTTCAGGATGCTGAAATTAAATAAAATATTCTATGCAGAGCTGGAATTAAAGGGTAAATACTTACTAAATGTAAGTTAAAGTTCTACTTTGCTAGAAGAAATTACTTCCACTTGCTAAAATTTGCTCGTGTAATTCTATATGCATTATAAGTACAGTCCAGAACTAACCCAGATCAAATTTATTTTGGCAGTGAATCAAACAATAAAATATAACTGGAAACAATGGAAAAGTGGATAATCCTTACACAACTGTTTTTAAGGTTATGTTTCTCTCCAATGCCAAGTTAAATGTAAAAAAAACCCCTAACAACCTGAACCCTTGAAAGTTCACAACCAATATTATTGGCTTTGTCATTTTACCATCACCATCTAACTTCTTAAAGATTGTGGTCAATTTGGCATACCTAATAAAATGTTGAAGACTATTTTCATACACATCTACATATGACATCCTAACCTCCATATATAGTATTATCAGTTCAGGAGTAGTTGACATCACAAGGATGTTCCTATATGCCTGGAAAACTTTGCTAGAAGTGGTGTAATAAATAATGCTACTAGATATATTTTACCTGTGAGCTGGTCTGTGTTTGTTCTCTTCTGTTTGACATCATTGAAGGGTTGGGTTGTAAAAAGCCCATCATCCTACTGCCGACTAGATCTGAAAACAAATACACAAAATTTCAAAGAAACTAGAGACAAAATTATGATTGCAGTAATACAATTTGTATTGGTGTATTTGAGAATTTCAAGAAGGCTTATCAACATGCAACTTGATCATCAATTAAAATTAATACCTATTGACATGCCAGTGGAGAGAAGAAAACAAACTGACCAAGTGCATGTAAAGTCTGCCTTATATTTTAAATACATTAAAATTTGTCATTTATATGACTTTGTTTAACATTTATGCCAAAATAATTGTCCTCCCAAAATCAGAGTATTTAACTATAAAGCTAAACAATGTCACACCCCACCACACAGGACATTTTCACTTTCAGATCCCCACTGTTCTCATCAGATACACCAATTTCAGCAACGTACACATATTAAACAGATTTAAAACAAATTTTAAATGTTATTTTACAGCAAAAAACATGTCATACCATTCTGTAGGAAGGCTGGATGCTGTACCGGTCTTTGATGTTGCTGTTGTATGTGACTTAACGTAAAACCTGAAACATTTCCCAATACAGTCTTAAGACCTATGCGTGTATGCTTTCTACTTTTTGTCTGTATTTATCCTGAAGTTTATTGAGATGATATAATCTTAATCAATTTACTGTAATACATAACGTTAACTTTGTGGAAAACATTTACACTGGTTAATAAATACAATGACTGAAATAAAGGAAATACATCAATATACATAATTATAAGGTCCAAGTTTTGTTGTCAAGAACATAGGATTCTGTAAATGTTCATCAATTTTTGTTTTCACTAACCTATGGGATATTGAAAAATAAAACTTTTTGGATAGTCAGTTTTATCATAATTAAGCTGGAGTTTAAAAATAAAAGTAACCAATTAAGTCAGCAATTTGTTTGAAGTGAAATTTGGATAGCGATTGTAAAATTTTGACCATTTTCATTAAGGGTAACTTGGAATGCTTTTATTGTAAATTCCAACAGAAATCTACCTTATGGACAAGCATAGGTAGTTAGTGATGGGTTATTGATAGACCAATATAATATGTATTTACCTGGAGGAAGATTCTGTGGTGCGTGTGACTGTCTCTGATCAAATCTCTGAGTATTGTTCTGGTGATTTACATTTGTTGTAATGTTTTCTTTTTCAAG
Source organism: Perna viridis (assembly GCA_037379345.1). Classification (NCBI taxonomy): domain Eukaryota; kingdom Metazoa; phylum Mollusca; class Bivalvia; order Mytilida; family Mytilidae; genus Perna; species Perna viridis. Next base: position 18,677,015 of record CM074518.1, read on the forward strand.
TAAATCTGCCAGACCTTTAGATGACTCATCCCATGGATCAAAACCTTTAACAGACAAACATACATTGTACAAAAAGTAAAGATATTTGGCCACTAATTACCAAATTTAAGGGGTTCAAATTAGCATAAGTCTGAGGTCCAGGACCCCAAATTTCTGAAGCAGATCACTGATATTTCATTAACATAGGTACTGGATCTACTATACAGAACATTAACTCTTTATTGTGGACCTTTATTTCCATCTAGTCCACTTTTTATTTAGGATGCAAAAAAGTCCTGAAACTTCAACACTTAAAAGAGAATCTGAAACCCCTGAATCTGTACGCATTTATCTTTAAACCCACCCTGATTAATTGAAATTATCTAAAAACAGGGATAATTTTAAGAGGTCATCAAACAAAGCAGTAGTTGGTAAAATCGGAAATAAATAAACAGTAAAAAAAGAAACCTAACAGTAAAATCTGGATTTCAATTAACAGAATTCCGCTAAAAAGCAAAAAAGATCATCCCTGTTAATAGCAATAATTATAGCTTGTAAAAATAAACCATTTAAAGATACCCTTTTTTGTAATTCTCCTGAGTATGCTCATTCAATACTCCTGCAAGGTAAACAGTAGTCAACGACAATTTTATGGGAAAGTGTCAAGGAAGTACAATTGAAAGTAACATGTATATGTAAGATTATCTATCAACACGGACTACTGTCATACTGCTTACTACAATATAACTATGTCTACTTTCCATGTAGAGGAGGGCATTATAAAACATGGACATTACTACATGGTCCTCAATTCTCTGGAGATACCGAAAACTAGGACTGTTTACAAACCTGAGTGGATTTTCGTCCTAAACTCAGAAAATAGTACTGTATAGACAGTCATAAAGCTACTTTAAGATTTTTTTTATTGAGAATACACCGAGTACAAAAAGGCAATATTTTTTACCTAAATCATCATCCTGTGATTCACGAGATTTTGATGTAAAACCAAACGCGGCTTGCCAGTCTGTACAACTAGATACCTGTAGTGACTCAGAAATTTCTGTAGTAGGTGGTATCTCAGGAACTTCTGTCAAAAAAATAATCAAACAAATGCTACTTCAACAAAACTGCATGGGCAAATCAGGGATAAAAATTAATTGTCGCTCAGAAGTCCATGGCTACAAGATTTTGAGCTCGGCTACCAATTTTTTTGGTAAAATTTAGTTGAACATATAGAAAATATTAAATAAAAATATGGTCTGGGCTACCAGCTTGTATGTCCTAATTTTTACCTCTGTAAATATACTTAAAGCAGCTATCTGGAGTCACAAAATGTATTTACCCTGACCTTAATTCACAGGTAGTGAATTTCATACAAGTGCTCATTCAGATATGTAAATCTACCTTAATTGCGCATTTTGCTACTTAATTTCTTTTCGTACAAGTGCATGTATATAAAAACGTATTATATAATTTCAGTTATGCAACATTTAATAGGTGATTGAAAAATCTGCACAAATGATTTGACAAGAAAACTTAGGATGTAAGTATATGTACATTATGTTCAGTAAAAATGAGATGAAGAAGTTAATAGATTTATACCAATCAGCCATTCACATACCTGTTTGTGTAGGAACTGGAACTTTCTGATTTCTGTTGCCATAGAAGACATTTCCACTAAATAATGAAAGACTCTGGGCAGGATTATCAAAAACAACTGTTTTTACCCCAGGAACCCCCGAATTGACAATGCGTGGTTGCCCAAGTGGTTTTGTAGTTTGTTGAGGAGGTGATGTATGCTGAGGGTCTGTTGTTCTGTGTGTGCCGTTCAATCTGTCTGTTAACTGTGAACTGTTTCCACTACTGTTAAATCGGTCTGTTAATGGCGGACTAAAATAATAAAAATTATATCAATTATTATATGGATGGCCGTTAATTATCCAATGTTTCCTCTGTAATGCATTGTCATAGTGTAAACCCAGTAATATGCACATCAAATGAAAGAAGACAATTTAGTATAACTTAAATATGTGCATGTATATCTCTTAATTTTTATTACTTAAACATGTAACTTTTTGTCTATCAATACAATAACAGCAAATAAACAATAAATAATAAATTAGTAAGGTTTCATTTGATAAAATAACATGTACAAGTTCATCTCATATTTTAAAACAAATGTTTCAGAATGGAAGATGGAAAAAAACCTTTTTACCTGTTTTCTGACTCTTCTTCGGACTTTGTTCTAACTTTACCATTAGGTCTGTTGTCTATCTGTTTGGTTTTATTATTTGATTTGGTCTGTAATGATGGCCATGCATCTTTATTACCAGGAGGAGTACCAGGACTATGATTGGACATAATTGTAGGAGGCGTTCCCTGCGATTCAGGAGATGATGACGTTGTCACTGTCAGTGGTGATGTATCTTTCTTTCTGAGAAATTAAAAAGGGCAAATGAAATATTTAGGTTGCAAAAAATAGGTATTTCACATATGTTTCAGCAAAAAGTTTTGAAGAGATGTCAGTTGAATTTGATATCCAATATAGCATTTTTTACAACAGTTATTGCTTTACAATTAAGAAAACCTGGGTACTGTTCAAATAGTGATTGAAGATACTACTCACTCAAAATAAAAAAAAATGAATTAATTCTTATTCACAATTAAGACACAAAATTATTGTATGACCTGTATTTTTTGGTACAAAGTACAGTGATTTATGGAGCATTTTACATGTCTCAAGCGTACCTTGGAAACCATGTATTTTGAACTGACATAAGGATAACTATATACCCCTTGAGCTTTGAAAGTCTTTACAAAAATTAGGAGGGACATAATTCGTACAGTACATACCTTGTAGGAATGGGTTTACTGCTGGTTTGAATTACATGATTGTTCACAGAATTCTGCATGTTCATGTAATTCTCTAGTAACTTTTGTTCATATTCTTGATGCTTCCTGAAGTAAAAATTCATACATTCAATAAATAAATCATTTGAATAACTACAAGGTAACAATAAGAGAATCCATTATTAGGCGCCAAATGAAATATTCTGATCACATTTTCCTATTAGTAAATTTAAACTGTTCAATGAAGTCCCATATACCTCATACAATGGTTAGCATCATGGACAGTTGATCGATTACTATTGCTTATGATATGAAAAAAATAAATACACAAGAAAATTTGAATTGTACTTGCTAATAGCATGTTTTGTTAACATGTGATGTTTGAATAGAAATATACTGACCATCTATAAATAAGAATTGCCTAAAAATTTTACATTTTATAGTTCTGTATATCTATTGATATTCAATAGTTTCACAAGTAGGTGGCAGGTAGCTATTTTGAAGTCCTACAATTATATTGTAACTGTTGCAGCATATTTAACCAAATTTAGCATTGAAGTATATGGATAGGTATCCACCTACTCTTAAGATTTATAGCTGGGTACTCCTGATATTTTTGAAAGCCCTGGATATTTCACACCTTGCTACTGCTCAGTGTTATTATCAACAAACAAGTCTTTCACACTTGAAATGGAATACATATCAGCAAAAAACCTGGTATCAATTTTAATTGAAATCTATAATTACCCTAACTGCATCTCTTCTTTGGTAAAACTAGCAGCTTCTTCACCGAGTTCATGTAAATACATACAATCCTGTAAGTTTAAAATGATTCACTTGTAATTGGTAACAAAATTTAATAGCCAAACATAAGGGCACAAACACTGACAATATTACAAACAGAATGGCAATTCAATACATTTCTTTTATTAATTGCTGTATTAGACTCTTGATATGACCTTCAAAAGCTTACTACCATAAACCATAAAAGGAGAACAATGTTGAATATTTAATTTTGAAAATAAACAGCATGTATAATGTAGGGTCAGATAGTCAAATTAGAGATTTGTAAGACCTCATGTAAGTTCTCATTATATGGGTTTACAATCTGCCTTTAAATCAAATGCATCACAACTTGTGAATTATAAACCTGCAAATTGTGTATGATAAATTTAATTTCTTAATATGAAAGTTAGTCATCAACCTACTTCAATGTTCAACTATACTCACTTGTTTCTGACACTGGGAACCTTTCAAAAAATGACTACAATATTTTGTAGTACCTAGTGATGCCTTCAGCGTTCGACCATCTATGTGTATATTGTTCACAGCTAAAATCGCTTTTAATGCATCTTCTGATTTATTGTAAGTGACATAAGCACTAGCACTAGGACCCTAAAAAGAAAATATTGACTCATTACACAGAAACAGACTAAATTAATAAGTCAGATGTTTACATCAAATCTATTAGATGGGACTACAGTGCTTTCAAAGGAATAATTATATCACTGCAGCATTGAAGGCTATTTAAACCTTACATACTGGTAATATGTATTTTAATTTCTATTCAATAAATACTCAAAATTTGCCATCTATTTTGCATAAACATGTATCAAATCTGTGACCTCTATATAAGTATTTACTGATTCAAATTAACTACCATAACTCAAATAAAAAACAACAGTATGATTTTTTTTTAAATAGGGACTAACCATCATTTTTTTTCTCTTCTAGTTTTTTACAACAAACATCCATCAAAATAAATAAACAGACAATAAGTATTTTTTTAGACTAACAAATAAACAAACCTGGGCACCAGCATAAGATGTACTCTGATTTATCACAACTTTATGAATTTTCCCAAATTTTCCAAAATATTCATGTTTCTTCAATGTTTCTGGGTCAGCTAACTTTTTAGACAACCCAACAACAAACACCAAATTTCTTTGTACAACTCTGCAAACCAAAAAAATCAATGTCAAGTCATTGCCATCTTCAATATAGTATTCAATATATTAGACCCAAGTTACAATGAGGTAACATTAGAGAGGAAGTAAATATACAATACAAAAAAGAAGCCTAATTATAAAATCTGGACCTAAAGAAATGTAACTTTTTATGACAGAAAATTTAAATTACAAAAACTGTGCCTGCACCTTAATTTCTTATATATCATTACACATACATGAAAATTTACTTGATCATAACATGTTTGAAGTTATTGAACATCTCAATTCCCTAATAAACTAAAAATGACATCTTTTTATGTTAAAACCTCACCTGACATTTGCCAAATGTTTTCTGTTTTCTGCAGCCTTCTGTTTTCTTTGAAGATCTTTCTGCTTTCTTTCCTTTTTTATTCTTTGGAGTCTAATAAATAAATTTAAAGTAACTATGCATCCAAGTAGTCAAAATATCATTACATGTTTTGGATAGAATTTCCTCTTCAGTGAAATTGACTTCTGGTAAATGATTTAGAAACTTTGATAATAAATGTTAGTATAAATATCAACTGAAACAATTCTACACCTTTTCTAAGTAATTAAGGATTGTTTGGACATGAATCAAGGCTGGATAAAAAAAGCACTTCCGATTTATGCAAATCTATTGTAACATTTCATGGAAATTTTAATTGAAAAGTTAATATTGTCATATATGTTTCATATAGACCCTAGAAGTATAGCATATATCTTCAACATTAACCACTACTTACTCATCCTCTGTCAATGGTTTGAACTCCGCAGGATCTTCTGGATATTGCTACAAAAAAGCCCCAAAAAAATTACTTATAATATTAGTAGTCTTAAGAGATCATTTCTCATTTTAGAGATCAATGTTCAAAAGTCTTGTCAAATGCACATTGGAGAGAGCAGTTCCAATAAAACATTTAAGATGCTGGGGAAGCAATTTTAAGCCAATTATACATTTCATTAAATTTATCAAGAGCTTTGACATTATGGAATGCAGAAAAAGAAAAGTTAATTGACAGAAAATTTTAACTAGCTGCAATGTTACCAAAATTCAAGAAAATAATGACTTAAATGAAAGTAATCTGATCTTAAAAATTTGTGCAAATTTGTCAGAATAATTAATGACAAGTTTCCCTCTGATATGTTTAATATTAAAGTGTCATAAGTAACACAACCATTCATGTATAAATTAAAAAAAAAGTGTCTTCCCATTTCCTTATGTGTTTTGATGGGACTGCCATAAATATGTCAGATTGTTTCAATAAAAGCATGAAAACAACCGTTACATTAAAAGAAATTAGTTTGTGATCGTATGGCATTAATTATTTATCTGTACCTTTCTGCAGGCTGGGCAAAGACCATTTTCATCTGTTCTGATTCTATGCCAACAAAATCTGCAAATCTGTAAATGAACAATTTACACTTGATTTTGTAACTTAATTTCTAACATGCATAAAAATAATATGTATTTGCTTACTGTTCTGGGATGTAATAACCACAGTTACTACACAATTAGTTGAAATTTCTCAGCCACTAAAAACTGTCACATTTTATCAAAAGTCCCTTAGTTACTACAAGAACTCATTACCATATTACCAGTGCTGAAGATATTGTGCAAATTAGCATTGACCATTGGACAATGTCAGTGAATAAATCTTTAATTTTGATGTTAATTCGACTTATATGACACTGTTCTCATATTTACTTTTTCAGATCAGGCCCTCCAGGAAAGTGAATAAAACAATGCATTTTTCCAAATTTAATTCTAGGTCTTTTTCCCCAGTATTTAATCATAAAAAATTTCTAAATGTCACTACCCATAAAAAAGTGCTATGTATGATGTTTGAATTTTTCCTTAGCATATAAACACTTGCCAAATATGGTTGTAGACTATAAAAAAAACCATCTGTTCGTGTATGCTGGCTCGAAAGTGCACACTTCAGAAAAAAAAAAAACGAAACCCAAAACAATACAACATGTATAACAAACGAACAACCAAAAAGATACAAATTATATCAGAAAATAATGTAGACCTCACTTGCTTAACTTCCAAAACAACGTAAAATATTTGAAGTTACTTAGACAATCAAAGAAAACCAGCTGACTTGGATTAAAAAATCATGTATCAAAAAAAAGAAAAAGATGTTAAATTGCTTTTACTTTGTGTTAATGCATTATTATTATTAAATTTTTCAGTCTCTTCTCTTTTGCTTTTGAACATGTCAAAACAGGGGTGTACTGTAATATGTCTATCACAAGACATGGAAATAGAAAGAGCAATCAAGGGAACCAAGGTTATAGTGGTATATGTAAAGAATGTAAACCTGGGACAAAGACCAGACATGGAAAACAGTTTGTTTGTTGTTTGTTGGGGTTTAATGTCCGAGCAGCAATATTTCAGCTATATTCAGACCATGAACATGAAATTGATGATAAAATGAACATGAAATGATGATGAAATGAAAAAGAGATGGGACACAAGGACAATGGGGTCAACAAATTTTGATTGCCACTGGAAATAGGGAGAGGTGGGTTGGGTCGGGCAATTTAGCCTCCTGTGGCGGAGCCCTATGGTTCCTACGCCAGAAAAATACCACAGTAGGGTTCTTTAACGTGCAAGGAACGTGGCATCTTTCCCAACACAGTGCACCACTATGGTTTGTGGTCAGGTTTTCTGTATTATAGACTGACAACCCCAGCATGTAACATGCCACGAGTACCCCATTCCACCACCTGGGGCACACATCCCAGTTGCTCTGTGGGCAGAGCGCCCTAGCCCCCAGCTAAGGTTCTGAGCACTATTTAGTTGCCTTTTACGACAAGCTTAGGGCTGTTGCAGGCCTATTCTTTTAACACCCGGACCTGCACGGGGCGACATGGAAAACAGACATACACAACAAATAACATACAGTAACTAAAATCATACATACAAAGTAACAAATAAGTTTTTAGACTTGCATGTAGTTACTATGGTACAATGGTTACTTACCTGATACCCACAGGTACATGGAAAGAAATTAACATCATCAATTTCTAATGGTTCCATACACAGTGGACACTGAAAAAGATATTGTTCATGTATTACTCTTATCATGCTTATTATATAATAAAAATTTCAGAAGTGTAAATACTGAACATGATAATAAATGAGAGATACAATGAGAATACACATCCATTCAAATTCAATCAGATAATTGCCATGAAACCACAGAAAATATCATTTTTGCCATGAAGCCACAGAAAATATCATTTTTGTGACCAAATGTCATACCAACCTGTCTAGAGAACCAAGCCACTCAGGTGATCAAATTTTAAATATGAGAAGTGTACATACCTCTACTTGTTCCTCTCCAGCCATTTTATCTTCTCTTTAAATTAAAACCTATTAATAAAAAATCCCAGTTCATTAGGTTCAGAAGTGAGTTAAATATTAAGGTTCAATACACTGAGAAAAACATGCATGATATACAGTGTTCTACTCCCACAATTTCCCCATTTTTCACGATATCACATTAAGTCACAAGGGCCAATGTGAAATATTCAACTATGATTTGATTTAACCAGTCAGCCACTACACAAATAAGGGATATGGACATATGTTTTTTTTTTCAAAACAGTTTCAGGTTTCACTGGTCTCATTATATGTTTAAAATGGGAGTTAGATCTCCCGATTGAGATGATGGGAGACAACCTCTGTAGACAGATTTTACCATCCCTCCTTGAAGATCACATAAACGTATGTGTATATAGAAAGAAAAGTCATATGATTTTGTAAAAATTCTAGATGTTTATGAAGTTCTCTGTATTTGTAAATCATTCAGCAAACATGTTATTTTTGTGTAAAACCCCAGGGGGCTTACAGGTTAACATTGTAAACCACCTAAAATCTGAAGTCCTTTGCTGCCAAATAATGGCAAATCACTAATTCTTTCATTACCAAGAATATGTCAATGCAAGTCTTCATAATTTACATAATTATAAAAAATTGACGTTTGAAGTATGTGACCTTGTGAATTTAATGATTTGCATGTGAATAAATGTGTAAAAATATATTGTATTCTCTTCAAATCTACCTGTTAGATTAAGTACATGCATTTTTTGGCTAAATAGAGGAGGGAATGTGGAAGATGCTCCTACAAAAATATTTGGCATTTATCCCATTAGACACATATCAACAGACTGCAGTAATTACCACCAAATATTAGTCGAAATAGGAGAACACAATAAACGTATAATATTTTGACAATGCAACCATCTGACATGAGACCATTTTGTGGTTCAAATCAGAGGATATTAATCAAAATGAAAGCTGGAAAGTGGGGAAACCAGTCTTCACTATAACAGTCATCGAACGGGCGTATCGTCGATTCGGGCCATTTATGAAGATTAGTCCACGAATGATCCACATAAAAATATGACAATCTCTAAATAAATAACCTTATGAACTGCTTCACATAAAAATAAAGTTTAAATAATTTTGTATTATGTCTTAATCTTACAAATTTCCCCTTCAGAAATATACTGATGACAGAAATATTGCTCTTGCGCATTAATTTAACGCAATCAGGTGCCCGGATGTTAAAAAAATCTCACCGAAATCTCGCTTTCAAAATCAAAGACTTAAGTGCGTTTCTATATATTTTAGACGCTTGTCATAGATATTAACCTTGGTCGTACTAACTAACAACCGGAGAAGATAGGAAAAGAGCTGAGTTGAGCAGAGAAGCCTGAAAGCAAATGGAGTGCCAGATTTATATTTGCCTTACTTAGTATGGTAGATTTTATGATTGCTAAGATATGTACAAAGTTTCATTGCGAAAAAAAAATTGCTGTGAAAATTACATCTATACATTTTTTCCTACATGAAGTCAGCACGTTAATCACCAAACAAAATTCGGTTGTGATAGGATTGAACCACGGAGACAGATGACAATATAAGACCATGTTCATTTAAGGATTTAAAAATTATATAACTGAATAATAATATATAAGATTATGGTAATTTCAGAACAAATATTTCAAAATAATTGCTGTATGGTTTTTCCTTATATTTTCCAATTCTCTTTTCCTGAAATCCGGGCACTTCGAGTTCTAGGAGATGTAGCGAAGTGGCGCTATATAATTGCCTTTGGTTAACAAAGATATTTCAAAATCAGTAGCACCTATCTTCTTTATTAATAAAAAGTCTTCTTTCAAACGATTTGAACAGATAATCCAGAGCATTTTAAATGACAAATGTCAAGCATGGGCTATGATGTATGTATCAATAATGCTTAGACTTTGAAACAATACAAAGTTACAATTAGTCTGCATAAAACCAATAGAAAGATAAAAATATAATAAAATACATATCTTTTAATCAAGTTTAAGCCGATACCTCTGCAATCTAAACAAAATCTGCACGTAGGATATAATAACACTCCATTCTACTTTCTGTTCAGATGACCTTTTCAGAATCCTCAGGGTTTTCTTTTTAATAATGCTTTCAAAATCATGAAAGATGAAATGTGATTGGCTGATGAGAAAGGTCAGCAGAATAGAAAATAGAATGGAGTGTTGTTAGATCCTATACGTGCAGTGATTGAATGAAACAATTGATAGGTCTAACTTTAATTAGATTGGATACCTCTGTAAAATGAAATTTTGAAAAAAAAAATGGAATTAGCTAGCTTTCAACGTGTATTCCTAATCTTCCGCGATATATAGGTATACATTAAAGGAAATAAAATGTTATAAGCAGTGTTGGGAATATTCCGAGGAAAAATCAAGGGACGTGGCACACTGCCTTAATTAAAATGGGGATGTATTCTCAATTGAATGTTTTCATACAGTACAAAGAGGGAGATCGTCTAGAACATGTTGACTATGGTGAGGACTTCTTCGCGACTCTATTGTACTTTTTTTTCATAGCGATATCCATTTTAGCCCTGTCCCAACATATGAATTTCTGACCTCTGTATTAATCCCTTTTAGGATTAGCCTCTGTATGTCTTGTTTCGCTTTCACCTTTAACTTATTTTTTATGTTACTTGAGTATATAGCGGCAACTCTTTCGCTGTACCTGTGTATAATGGCATTTTGGGGTCAGTTGTGCTCCTACAACGCAAGAGGTTGGAATTCCGTTCCTTCATCTTGCCAGACAACCTCTAGCATTGCTTGAGTAGGGCCAGCTGCAGCCTGCCCTGTGGTATGAGGATTTCCTCGTCTTTCATTAAAGACCAATGGGTGGCCTTGGACTGGGATTTTCACCCCGTTATGGTTTTTGTCTTTGACCTATACACCATACCTGTTCTCGTTATATATTTTTTTTAATTCCAGATATTCCAAACAGATTAGAGAAGTTCAGGTATAACCAGAATAGGTATGGTGTATATATGTCACAAAGACATACATATTCATTTATTATCACAACCCACTGAATTTTCCGACGGCGTAATAAACAGAAACCTGAGAATCATTTACCAAGATGTATATTGCACAATGAATTCACCCGTATTTAGACATATATTCAGTGATTTTAATCGATGTGGACGGAGTGTAATAAAATGTCATTAAAATAAGCGAGAAGTGTCAGTTGAATTTGCTTATGTTTCCCCGAATTTATATTTCATCATTATACGTAATGATTTTTTCAACGATTCTTCAAGTATTTACTTGTTCCTTATAATCCTATAAGTTTTGATACCTTATAGTTTGTTTACATTCAGTGTATAGTTATGTGAAAGAAATGTAACCTGGTTAAATTTGATTTATATAAAGATATATCTCTACTAATTAAGACATATCACAGCATTTGGTAGTAGTGAAGAGCAAGGATTTATAAATAGCATATATACATTTAACTCCTGAGATAACCCCCCCCCTTTGCACCCCCTCCACTCATCAACTAAAATATAATTTTCAGGTACCCTTATAACTCCTATTTACGAATCATTTTGTCGCCAAAAAATAAACTGAAGCATTTTCGTATTCTTTGGCTACTTTTTATACATCGTTGAGGCACAAATCGATTTTTAAAATTTTTGATTCTACGAACTTCTTCTTTCTACAAAACGAAGTAAACTGATATATGTATATATCATCATATAGCCCAATGTCTCCGCTTTACAATGGTACCAAGAAATTTGCAGTAACACTTAGGATTTTGCGATAAAATGAACAAAATATACCCCTACCCTGCCGAAAAATCGCTTAAATTGACATATTTCAATGTCAAAACCCGTAGAGTATTTAAGCTTCAGTAAAAATGTTTTATTTGGTATTTTCTGTTTAGTATTATCACAATTTATACGTCGGGAGTTCTTTTGATGAATTTTGGCGATTTTCGTAGTCAGAGTTTATAAAAAAATTTGAAAAATGGGATTTTCGATTTTTCGGTCAAAAGTCACATAAATTCAACTCTACAAGTTATTACTCAAATAAAACGTCTCAAGTTTGGTATCATTCGATAGATGATTTAATGTCCTACATAAACAAATCAGAAAAACTAATTTTAAAAAATGAATTTAATTTTTTTTTTTTTAAATACTACCCCTACCCCTAGAAAACTGGTCTCGGTTTCAAACAGAATATTCTCATTCACAGCATACCAACACCGAAGAACTCATATTTTAGACATTCATAATTAAGTTAATGATGTACCCAACATATCTTTTAAATTCAGATGCTTAGAGTTTCTTTTTGGGGTGACAATTACTGTAAATTTTGAAAAAGGTGAATTTTCATAATTTCAAAATTTCTTCTATACCAACCGTTGTTTCCCTTTTTTTCAGAATACCGTTGTTCAGTCAAGCTTTGTGTGATACAGTACATTCAAATAGTGTCTTAGCTTCAAAATGAGCCCAAGTAATAAATATTTGAACTTTTCTAAGTCAGGTTAGGTGAAAAATTGCCACCCCTACCCATGGAAAAAAATGCCTCAGCATGAACATAAATGTTAATGATTAATACTTAAACGGTGTACAATAGACATGTTGGGTACTATTGTTTAATTATCGATGTATCCAACTTATCATATCATTTCAGGGGAGTATTTTTCAGTTCCAGTGTGACAATAATGAGTTTTTCATTAAAAGAGGAATTTTCAGAATTTCATATTTCCTTCCATTTCACCTATGATTGGCATTTCATTTTCAAATACCGTACTTCAAATAAGCTTTTGTATATTCAAATACAATTATATAGTATCTTAGCTTTTTACGATGCACATGTCAGTAAAACAGTCTCATTTATAAATCTTTATTTTCATTTCTTTATTGATTATAAGAAAGGAAGCAAAATGGTATTAAATAGAAAGCAAAATAGTCATGAGACATTTGTTCTCTCCGAAATAAAATCATTCCCCGACGGGAATGACTTCACTTAATTAAAATATTGTAAATGTTTAATTCACTGAAATTATTTTTTTAATATAAAAACTATGCAAATCCTTGGCTACTCAATCAATTTATCATACAAAACAAAGAAAATGGAAATTTGACGTTCTGTTTACCTCCGGACTCCCCCTATAATCGCATGTCTTTCCCGGTCTTCTCGAGTCTTTAATTGGACCCACTGACCCCAACCCGTGTAGTTGAAACTAGCGAAACTCATATTGTCACACCATTATACGTAATTTGCCGTTTAAAGCAAGTAAAATCACGACTGTTACATGAATTACGTTTGCCAGTGTTTTTCTGTATTCTGTAAGTTTCTCACTTGACGCTGGTTGTCTCTCCTGTAGTTGAAACCCCCCAAAACAAGGAAAATCACCACTAAAATTTTCAATAAGCTAGCTAGAATCTTTCCCTGTTTATTTCCCTTTTGACAATTTATCAGAAAAAAATTATTTGAAGTGATTGGCTGTTTTTCACTTGTTTTAGGAATTTTAGTTCGGAATTTCCTTCGAAGTATACTCAGTAATTCTATCCACCTGACTGCTGTTCTAGTAATCCCTTTACGGATTCAGCCGGAGACATTTGAAAAAAATATTCCCAGCGCCAAATCCTAAAAGGGATTACTGTACTAGTACTAGTTCTCACAGGAAAGTAATTCTCAAACAAGTTCATGCTCAAAATTAAGGACAGTTTTCAAGAGTATTCAAGCAAACCAATGTTATAGCTGTAATCAAAAGAATGTTATCCTGGTACAAAGACCAGATATGGAAAACAGACATACACAACAAAGAACATAAAGTAACTAAAATCATACATACAAAATAACAAAAGCAAATGAGGAACTCGGACTCCACTAAAAACTGGGAGCATGGACCAGGTGCACCGGTAGGGTAAGTGTCCTCTGCTTTTCTAGAAACACCTGCTGAGTTGCTCTTAAAACAGTCAAGTTCGTGGTAGACAAAAGAGGAAAGGAAAGCTATGACGTTGAACAAATCAGTTTTCGTGGTGCAGATGGATACACTGTAACGATCCATGAGTTCATGATGACGACCATAAAACTTCTGTAGTGAGGGCTTCAATCTTGTAGCAACATAACCCAGTTCCAGAAGCCTATTTGTTAGAATTCTAGAGCGATACAAAAAGTCTCGGCATAGTTTCGGCAAGCTCTGGCATAACGTATGAGGTATGATATGAACACTCCATACACAGGTGCTTAGAAGGGATGTTGCCACAGATGAAAGGAAAATTGACAATTCTGAATGAAAAGTCATTACATTTGTCGTAAAGTTTGGTCAAGTTTTCCTTTACTATCGATTTCTAAGTGTAGGTCAATATATGAGGCTGTCTTCACAGTGTCTGTAATATCCTTTATCTCAAGTTCTATAGGGTAGATATCAAATCCCCGAAGTTAGGATTGTTTAAAGATGATGTGTCATCTATATAGCCGAAACTGAGATTAAAGGATCTAGCTAAAGTTGAGTTCATTGATCAACTTTTGTTTTTCTCACATCCTCACAATATCAGGGCTCATGTGTCCAGTGATGTGTTTCTTGTTGACAGAAATTTACTAATTCTGGAATTTTAAAATGGACAGGTTAAACCTGAAATTAAAGCATATTCAAGTTACCACCTTTTGCCTGATCTAATCTAGGTCAAACTGTTCACTCATTCTACAGACAACTTTCACATTAAATTCTTTTCTGGAAAAGTTCTTCATTTACATCCACGCCAACTGGGGTCAACTGGTGTAAGATCATAGATATTGCTATGGGAGCCAGGGAACTTCAATTGATTACAACAAAGAATTATTAAATGATTCAGTATTTATAGAAGCATTTAAAATACGTATATGTTTGGATGTGTTTTTCTACACAACTATTTCAGGTCTTGTTTCCTTCAAATCTAAAATCCTTTTATTGTCTAATTCTTGACTATTACAGGGAACTTGGTCAAGAACGAAGAAAAAAATGCTTTTGTCAAACTGATATTTAAGTAAAAGTATCTTTCTAATTTGTTCATTCTATGTGATTTTCTGTTTTAATTGGTGAAAAAATGTGATGTGAAGATGCCATTACAAAGATTATAAAGCTGAAAACTGATTATTCTTTTTATATTAGCTTTTATCCAGCTACTGCAAGTTGATTTAAAGCATGTCGTTTAAGCGAGATGGGGATGATAAAAGTTTACTAGGGACTTTAAGGGTTTGTATTTGCTTAACTGTTGAATTTTGATAGAAAGGTTTTGTTTTTAGCTCACCTGGTCTAAAGGCCATGTGAGCTAATGTCATCACTTTGCCTCCGTCTTATGTTGTTGTCACCCGTGAACTTTTGCAAACATCTTCTCCTCTGAAACTACTGTAGATTGTAACCAAAATTTGCTTTAATGTTCCTTGTTGTATCTTTAACAATCCTTGTATGGGGATTTTTTATTTTGCGAAATACATGGCTGTGGTTACTAAAAGTAGACAAATAGACCATAAGGGTCAAATGGCAGAATTATGCAAATAACTAAAAAACTGTGGGTTTAGCCCAAATCTGGCAGGGTGTCAAATTTGTTATTTTCTGACAGGCTTGTAGACGGATGATTGAGTTATGGGTCCTGAAATGGATTTTATTCCCAAATTTACATTTCAAACTGAAAATCTTCTGCTCTGAGATTACTAGTAAAATGGATTGTAACCAAACATTGAATGAATATTTGTTAGGATATCCTTTACAATCTGTGTTGAGAATTTTGATCTGTCAAAAAACATGGCTGCGGTTGCAAAATAATTGAGGATTTGTTGAAATAACTCGAAAACCAAAATGGTTAAGCTTAATATTTACGAGTTAAGTTGACCAGGATGGTGAGACAGACCTATGCCAAAATTTTCTAAGATCTGTTGATCTATGTTGGAGTTATTGTCCTTGAGTCAAAAAATTGCTATGAGAGATTTATTTTGTAATATGAAAACCAGGTGAATAATTAAGATGCTCTCTATTGATTAAATGATTCTTGTGACAACAGTACAGTAGGGTCAAGAGTCCAGCTTTGAAAAGCTAAGGAGACTATTTTGACCAGGTGAGTGATTCAGTCTCTCAAGAGCCTCTAGTTTATTGAGGAAACATTAATATTTCCAATATGTAGAAACTACATGTTTACAATGTAAATTCTGTGCAATAATACTGAAACAATCTGTAGATATCATTAAATAAGGATTTTACTTTTGCTGCAAAATAGCTTGCAATGTGAATTGTTTTACCGGTAATAATATTCTTCAACTTCAGAGGTGTACCACACTGAACTTGACTGATATAGCAGGAATGAAACCTTGCTATGTTTGTATTTGTTGAATGTTTTAATTAGTTTCAGAGTAAAATATCTTAGTTTAAAAAAAAAATTGATTAGAATTTTAGGTATGGCATGCCATACCAACAAAAGTCATTGGTATGGTGAAAGCTGTCCCCATTGTACCTGCTTCTATGCCCCTAAACTAAGTCAGATAAATACTGTTAACTATCAAGCCAACCCGTCCCTGCCATACCTGCTGCTATGCCCCTGAACTAAGTCAGATAAATACCGTTAACTGTCAAGCCATCCTGTCCCCCGCCGTACCTGCTGCTATGCCCCTGAACTAAGTCAGATAAATACCGTTAACTGTCAAGCCAACTCTTGTACCAAAGTATAGATAATAATGCTGACAGAAATTTGATCAAAGTTACTTTGTATTTCTAGATGACTCGTGCACTAACTGTGGTAGGACTTGTACACAAATTGAATAAATTTGATTTTAACAAATATTTTTGTGTCTATTAGCAAAGAAGAATTAGAGATCTTTTAGCAGTTGACATTCCAGAAGATGAAGCGTTGCTGACCAGCAATGGAAGGTATTTTGTAAAACTCAACATGTCTCGATCTTCTCATTACTGGGTATATAAACAATTTAGATTTTAAAAATATTATAGTATAATAGCACATGAATTTATTAAATTGTGAAATACTTGTGTTTTGTTGTATTTCAAATATTGGCAATTTTCACTTGTTTATTTCCTTGGGAAACCAAATGCAAACAATATATTACTTTTTTTACCATATTTTCTTCAGACCTTCTTCTGTTTTCAATAAAAAGAACAAACATTAGGTGCTAAGGTTATGGCCTTAATATATGAGCATTTATATTTTCATGTACTTCCTGTAGAATTTCTAGAAACTTAATAAATCATATGATAGTTTTTAATTCTGTGTTTAAGAATATTTCCATATACATGTAGTACTGTATTTATCACAATATCATATAGATGATTTTTTAATATATTTTTCAACACATTATTATTCAAGAAATTTGAAGTACATTTCATTAATCATACAGTTATAGTGTTGTCTTGGTTGGCTCTTCCATTTATATTTTATCCTTGATACTTTTTATACCCCACCACATGAAGAGGCTAGATATTATGTGATACCCTCTGAAAAGTTACATGTCTGTTTGTCCATCCATCTGTCTTTTAGTCTTTGACAACTTTGAGGTGATGACTTGAGAACTGATCAATGAACATTTTTGAAACTTTTTACAGTTGTTTAGTACATGTACTATAAAATACAGGTTGAGTTCAATTTTCAGCCAAATCCAAAATATTGTTTTAGAGTTCAACCATTTTGAACATTTTGCCCAACCCCTTTT
The DNA here is from genome assembly GCA_037379345.1 of Perna viridis. NCBI lineage: Eukaryota > Metazoa > Mollusca > Bivalvia > Mytilida > Mytilidae > Perna > Perna viridis. The sequence continues at coordinate 18,694,849 of CM074518.1, forward strand.
TTTCACCATCACTTTATGTTCCATTAATGCCCTGTTTACTTATTTATATGTGTCAAATCAATGCAAATTGGGCATGGTTGTCTGTGTTTTATTTGTGAACTTAATCGTATGTATGCATAATGTTTGTGACTTTCTATGACTGAAAAAGCCCTGTGATTAGGTTCGTATTTTAGTAACTTGGGACAGTTTCTGTACTTTTTCTGAATCTTTGCTCAGAAGTTAAGTAAACAATAATGAATCCTGAAAAGATTTCAGCCTTATTTCTTATGACTGAAGTACATATGCTATCACAAGGCTACCTTCAGCACCATTAAGGTCTTATTTTAAAATAGATGTACTGTCCTATTCTGAAAGGAATACAACTCCACTATATTAAAAAAATTAGTCTACTCATTTTACCATAGTATTTTTTAGAATATGGCCTCACTCCCATTGAATACCTTACCAAGGGTTTGTACATTAGAATAACATACACAGTATGTTACCATGCCTTAAAGAGTTTTACCATATTGCATTTTAGATTAGCCTGCACAGTATGTTACCACAGACCTATTTTTGATACTGTTGAGATGTTATTGGTTCATCGACAAGGAAAAAAGCATGCTGCAGGTAAGATTTGTTCATCAGCAAGGAAAAAAAGCATGCTGCAGGTAAGATTTGTTCATCAGCAAGGAAAAAAGCATGCCACAGTTAAGATTTGTTCATCAGCAAGGAAAAAAAGCATGCTGCAGATAAGGTTTGTTCATCGGCAAGGAAAAAAACATGCTGCAGGTAAGATTTGTTCATCTGTAGGGAAAAAGCATGCTGCAGGTAAGATTTGTTCATCAGCAAGGAAAAAAAGCATGCTGCAAGTAAGATTTGTTCAACTGTAGGGAAAAAGAGCATGCTGCAGGCAAGATTTGTTCATCGGCGAGGAAAAAAAGCATGCTGCAAGTAAGATTTGTTCAACTGAAGGGAAAAAGAGCATGCTGCAGGTAAGATTTGTTCATCGGCAAGGAAAAAAGCATGCTGCTGGTAAGATTTGTTCATTCGTAAGGAAAAATGCATGCTGCAGGTAAGATTTGTTTATCTGTAGGGAAAAAAGCATACTGCAGGTAAGATTTGTTCATCAGCACTGAAAAAGGCATGCTGCAGGTAAGATTTGTTCATCTGTAGGGAAAAAAACATGCTGCAGATAAGATTTGTTCTTCGGCATGGAAAAAAAGCATGCTGCAGGTAGGATTTGTTCAGTGGTAAGGAAAAAAATTGGCATCTTATTGGAAATGATACCCCTTCACATTGTGTTGTATTTGATACAGATGGGCCTATGCTAAATTGCAAATCATCATATGGGAACAACAGATCAAACACAAATTAAAATATTCTAAGAAATATATTCTTATTCATAAAAAAAAAAAAACAGAAACAAAAGAAACAGAAACAAAAAATGAAATTTAAACTTTATCTAGACTCCATAATACCCCAAAAGAATCTCTGATATTCCAAGAAAAATCTGAGGAGAGGTGGAGACAACTTTAAATGGCAGTAACTTTTGTGTAGATTATCTGAAATTCAAACTTTATGTGTATTTAATGATACCTATAACTGTTTTAAGAGGATATCACATAATACCTCCTTGTGTGTGGCTGGGTATAAAAAATTATTTAATATAAGGGTATTACAGATTTTTACACACCTGTCTTTTGCCATGGTTAAATGGTGATAATATATGACACTAATTTCCAATAGTCGAATTTTGCTCCACAATGGTCACCCTTTCGTGCAACACAATTGCATTATTTTAATTTCATTTTCTCAGGGTAAAATAAGGTCACATAGATTACCAGCCTATGGTGAAACAGTGATAAAATGGATTCCTTTATTTCTTAAATTAATATAATTTACAACAATCAGTTCATCTCTATCAACTCAATTGTCATTTGAAAACTGGAGCTAAATTCTAAGAGAGAAGTAATTTTTGGAACAATCTTGGTAACAAGCCCTTTATCATTTTATCCTTGACTTTTACTTTTTTTTAAGGAATAACCGGTATACATTTGTATGTGATTTTAAGCACTAAAAAAGGGAAAGGGTTTAATGTATGCTTTGGAAGATTTATTACATGCTATAGGAAAAATTTGTCTTACATGAATGTGTTACAAAGGTGTATGGATGGTTGATATTCCTTTTTGTTACCAGGTGTTGAGTGGAAGAATAGAGAAAAGAAAGAATTACAGGAGTTAATCTTAAAAAGGAAACATGAGCAGTTCTTCAAAGATGGGCTTATAGATATCAAGCAAGTATGAGAATATTACACGTTAAAACATGGAATTTGATTGACGGATGGAAGTACCAGTACAAAGTATATGTATATGATGTTTTAGGGCCAGCTACAACCTGCCCCGAGCTACAAGGATTTCCTCATCGTTTACTAAAGACCATTGGGTGGCTTAGGGCTGACATTTTCATCCTGGTGGGGTTGTTGTCTCTTTGACATATACACCATACCTATTCTCGTTATATTGATATGTTTTGTATTGTTATCAAATTTATTTTTAGCATTTACACGAAGCAAGTACACTTCAGTGTACAAGCAGCGTCATGGGGCTACTAAACCCCCATTCACCATTTGTGACAAATGTAAAATTACTAATAAGGTAGTGAAGAAGGAACTTGAAACCACTTGATTACTACTAAAAATTAATCAGGAATTTAATACATATACAGGTATTAGTGTTTTATTTTGCAGGTAGCTGGACTACCAAACAACAAAAAACTTTGTCTTAGATCAGCATATGATCCAAGATGTCAGAAAACAAAAGCTAAACAACCAAAGATAAAGTTAGATTTGAAAAAAACTGAGCTGACATCTGTCCCTATGGCAACAACTTCCTGCCAACTTCCTGGTAACCGTCTTGGATGGAATAATATTGTCACAGCAACAAATAAAACTGCTCCAACATATACTAAAAATAATGTTTCTTCAGAAACTGTATCAAGTGCTGGTAACAATTCTATATGTTCATCTAGAAGTGACTTGAAGGGATTAAAGAAAGAATCTGATGAAAAACAAGACAACTGGACTGCTTACAATATGATTCTAGAAAAACAAATGGAAGGTCCTGTTTTACACTCTCATCAATTGAAACATTTATTTACTAAATCAAATGAAGGGCCAATACATATTACCCCTTATCAGAGCAAGAAACCTAGAATTGCTTCTCAGAAGGATTCAAGTACTCTAGCTTTTCAGGGAAGTTTATATAATAGAAAGAGTTTCCAAAACAGTAAGGTTCAGAGTTTAGCGTATTTACCTTCAAAGGAGTCGCACTCATTTCCAACCAGTGACATCAACCATTTTTACTCAAATACAGTCAAAGATTCTTCTGAACAATGTCAGATGAATGTTAATGAAAGAAATCAAAGAAATGTGAAGACAACATGTGACCAGGCCAATGCAGTGTCAAAAGAGAGTACATCCTGTTCAAATATGTCTCCAGTTGATGTACAGTTGAAGAAAGAAAAAGCTGAGAAATACTTACACTACAGAGGGTAATCATTGATAGATTTTACTTGATATTGTCATGGAGAGCTATTTATGGCTATTATCACAATCTGAAGATAGTTTTAACTACAATCATTTCACGTGGGTTTCATTGTATTTTACAAATTTTTAACAAATACTAATCCATTTTAAGATTAGACTGGTGATTTTTGCTCAGGTAAAACCTTGACATTTTTTCATAAAAGAAAAATTCAGAGGAGACCCTGTGTAAAGAAATATTTTTAAAATGGTGTAATCACAATTTAATCAAATAATCATTCAATATTTTCTTTGGCTTTCAGTCAAAATTCTTGAAAAGAAGTAACAGACAATAGATATGACAATATGTATCTGTCAAGTTCTTTTTACAAGTTTATTTATTCTACAGTGAACCACGTCCTTACAGGAAACCTGACATAACTAGATATATTTTGTGATTGCATCCTAGTAGTTTCAGTACACTAGGAATACATAGCTCTGAAGGTCGGTCTTTTTAGATTTGATTGGTTGCAAAAACAAATCCAAATATAAAAAGTGTGACCTTCAGAGCTACATGTTGATATCTGAACTGGATACCTGCATATACGGAACAGATTGTTCAGTTCAAAAGGGGATTGGTTGAAAAAAGTTTAACTATTTACATATTTGAACATAAAATAAGCATATCAGTTGATATGCTTTATATATTTGTATCAAACCCATATGCATTTGTGTATAAATTTTACATGTTCTTACTGTTAACTTAGATAGCAAATCTTTAAACCAGTTGCCGAATTATGCTCTTTTTCTTGTTACAGTGCTGGGTGGAAGAAAGACTTATTTGGAAACTGGGTTAAAGATGAAGAAGCAGAGTTTGACTCAGATGAGGAACCACCTGATCTTCCATGAAATAAACTCAATTAGTACAATTTATCAATGCATTCATGAATATAAAATAACATAAACTTCAGACGAATTTCACATTTTGTTTTTAACTGCCTGTATTTTAAATTATCAAAATGTTCTAATAACTGTGCAGTCTAGTTGAATTAGAATATTTATCAATTGCAGATAATATCTACAGAATGCAGTTATAATTTAGTTTTGAAATGCAAATTTTTGCAACCTTTAAAACATCTGTATATAAATGTTTAACTATGGGTGGTGTACAAACAAATGGAAGAAATAAAAACTAGAGGCTCATAAGAGCCTGACTTGATCACCTTGCTAATAGCTACATTCTTTTTTTGTTGTAAGAGTGGCAATATTTCCTAATGCTCATGCCTAACTTCACTAACAGTTATATCAACTTTCATTGAATTATATCCAGTATAGTTTCACAGGAGAAGATATTCAATAATAAAAAAAAACGTCAAAAAACGGGGCAATAACTCCCAACATGGCTTAACAGGTTTACAAGAAAATTTAATCACATATTGATCTCGGCATGCTGAACATTTTTATTCCATGATGCCTTGAGGAACATTCATACTAAGTTTGGTTCTAATTAGTCTTAGTCTAGTAGTGTCAGAGAAGATTTTTGAAAGTTATAATCAAAAATAGCATAAAAATGTCCAAAAAGGGCAATAACTCCTAACATGGCTTAACAGATTAACAAGCAAGTTTAACCACAAACCTTTATAGAACTTGGCATTCTGAACAGAATTTGGCAAAACCATTTAATTTTTTAGATAAAAAGATGATAGGAAAAATTAGTCTGACGCCGGTGTTCTATTTTAAGTAACAATGGCAATGTTTTTCAGCAGATAAAAAATCCCTTCATTTAGTTCCAAGCAGATACCCCAAGGAACATTTATACCAAGTTTAGTTCTCTTGGTGTCAGAGAAAAAAATTGATAACAACCAAGTGATGGCAAAAGTTTGGGCCAGGTGAGCTAAAATGTTTGGAAAATAGATGTAAAATGCTAACTATAACATGGCATCTACATATGTTACTGGTACCTTAAATTTTGATATATGACCATGAACATTAATAGTCATTGTTCTTTCACAGACCATTTTAAGGCAGACATCTGGTATGGGAAATTTCTCTCTATTCGTTGAAGCCAATTCTATGCCTTTGAATGATTTCTTTTCATTTTTTGGTTGGGTTGGTGCATCTTTGATTCACTTTCTTTTCTCTTGTAGTTTATCAAAGGGAGTAAGTGGGCACTCAAGTTGTCTAAGAACACTTTAAAGGATGTTTAGAGTGGTGACATTTGTTATTCCTTCTGTGACGTTGACCTTTATCTTGGAAAATTTTCCTAACAACTATAAATGTGACCCAAGTTTGTATAGAATTCATCAGAAATTTGATTCTTAAGCACTACAATATGTCATTGCAACATTTGGAAGGGGATGATAGCCACAACAATAATTATGAATATTTATATGTGAGGTTGTCAATTGTTTGTTGATTTGTGGCTTGGAACATTATTGATTGATAATTACTTGGTCATTCAAAGGTCATTGTTTGGTCTAACATACAAACCCTGGTAAGTGATGGTTTAATACAGGAATATAGTTACATCAGTATATTTCATAGTTCAGATAAAGACACCAAAAAACCTGTGTCTATACAACAGACCTCTACATGCTCTACCCACCAAGTATCGTGCTTAACCCTCTACCCACCAAGTCTCATGCTTGACCCCCAACCCACCAAGTCTCATGCCTAACCCCTAACCCATAAAGTATCATGCTTGACCCCCAACCCACTAAGTCTCGTGCTTGACCCCCTACCCACCAAGTCTCATGCTTCGAACATAAAATACAAAAACTTACAACAATTTTATTCATTAACATAATTGTAAAACTGAAATTATCATAGCTTTAACAAAACCGGACTACTAACAAAACATCATTCATGTGTTTTAACTGGTAACATCAAATATGAAAATACAAATGTATTACACATACAACTACACACCATTACATACATTATTCACCCTCACTTCAAATGGTTTTGTCATATGAATATTAAAATAGTTGGCATACAGAAGACGACAAAAGAATTAAAAACAGTCAGAACAATACTGTGAAAGTATTTTTATTCATGGGTATCAATTTCACCGTAGGGAAAAAAATGTTAAGTCTATAGGATTAGACAACTTCGTCTTATAAATGAATCCAATATTTCCCTTATGTTTGGAACCAAATTTCTTGGTTTACCAAATCCACAAAAACCAAGAAAATTGATACCCCACTAACAATAATATTTACACAATATTATTTTCCATGACTTATTACAGATTATAACATGTTTTTTTTTACATTGTGTTAGTTTTTTATATTTTAACAACTGATAAAAAGTGTGAAAAATTGTTTCAAGTGGGAGTGTTGTAAAAAAGAAATCAGAGAGCTTATTAACCAAAATTCTAAGATCTTGAAATAACCACAAGAAACTGATAGATAAGACAGTCAGGAAGAACACAACAAGGAAACAGACAGAATAATCCACATCTTCACCAAAAAGGAGGAGAAATAATCAACATTGTTAAAAACATAAACAAGGCAAAAAAAAAACAAGCATAGTTAATAAGTCAACTAGAAGTTTCTATCACAGATATAATCACATGATATCACAACTTACAACATTTATAACAATGTCAAAATTTTGGGTTTCTGATGAATTCTATTTACTTCCAAAAATTGTTTTTTTAACTGATAAGTAAACAGTAATTTTGGCCCTATGTCAGTAACTAAATACATTGCAATGATGGAGGTCATTTTAAGCACACAAGAACAATTGATTTGTAAGAAAGAAACCTTGTCAATATTATTCTTATATTTTTATTAACAGGAAAATCATAAACAAAGCAATAACTGCTGTCCACATTAGAAACATGTAGGGGGAACTTACAGGACACATGTATTTATGTGAATCAGTTGCACAATAGTAAAACAAAGATGTGAGGAAATGCTAAAAAGAATAACAAAGACCAAAATAGCCAATTTGTGATAAAAACCGATTGTATCTAAAACACATATACATAATATTGAACACATTATAAAATTACAATATTTTTTTCAGATTGAAAATTCATAACCTATTGAAATGTTTTCAACCACCTTATATAGATTAGTGTTTTAATCGAAAATAAGTGAAAATTGTTATCATCTGGAACATTTATTATGTATATGGTAAAAAAATAATGAAAAAAAAAAATGAAATAAAATATTGACATTAGCCAAATGAAAGATGATATGTTACTAAAGCATTGATATGGGAGATAGTTCATAATTATAAATTATGAATGAAAAATAATGCACAACTTTGTAGTGGTATGTAAAGTTGTCCACATTAAAAGTAAAGCCAAGGATGAAAAGATTACTGTGAAAGTACTATAATTCATGGAGAACCGATTTTTGTGGTGTTCTTGGGTAGACCAAAAGACTTAATTTGGTTCCCAACGAAAAGAAGATTCCAATATTGATGTGTATCCTGAAAACATAAAAAAAACAAAATCAACAATTCAAGAACTTGTCTTTCTTTCGAAATCCACAAGAAATTGGTATCCACAAATAAAATTACCTTCACAGTAATATTTAAATCCAAGCAAAATTTTTCATATGTTTTGCATTGATTGAAATGAGAATAGACTCTTGGATTTAATAGCATGTTTTAATCTCAAGTTTTACATCACAAGGCTTTGAAATATTAAAGGGAGATAACCAGAAAACATGTTAACAATATGCCAGATAGAAAAAATTATGAACAATCATAAAAACACTTAAGGAGTGATACTATTAATAAAACAATACCTTTTGAAACAGCCAAATGACTTCTTCAACTGTTATTCTAATACTTTATTTTAAAGAGGGATAATTTGTAAATACAGTTGCAAAAAATAAACATGTTATGCTCCATGAAAAGGCCTAGAATCTCAAAAGCAAATTTTTTAACAGTTTTCCAATAATACCTTTAAAATGCTTTCTTAGGTTTAAAAAATATTGCAATATTCAAAAAGCACGTGAATCTAAATTTATCTTTGAAAACTTTACTATACACACACCTTTATAACATAACTGCAATATAAATACATAGCAAAAGACTTCATTCATGTTATCTAAGTTTTAATAGAAATATCAATGCATGAATCTTGGTCTCAATTTCTCTGGACTTGGTGACTCAAATGTTGGTTTCTGAGGTAGTACCAATACATGAACATTTGATGGAAACCACATTTGAATGTTGTCTTTATCTGCAGTGAGCTGTGTCATCACAGGATTTTTTGTTCGTCCTTCCGATGGGCGAGGTTCATCAATGTAGTCTAAAATATCCATACTCTAGAAGTATATTTAACAAAGTGTTAACAAATAATACAGAGTTTACTACCATTAACCATTTAAAGCAAGGTACATGTATAATAAACATGATTAAAGAAGAAGCTCAGAGTTCTAGGATTATCATTCCTCATCACAAAAGGAAAATGATAATTTGGTGAGGGAAAGTTGTATATTATATTCCACATTGGTCAGTAGATAACTTGAGTTCAAGAAAGAGATTTGTTCAGTTTAGACAGCAGACACTGATTCTAGGAAAGTCAAGCAATTTAAAGCAAACATCCTATTGTTTTTCATGTCACAGGTGATTCCAAGCAACAGTGTCGTCGTAAAGTGCTGACAATTTTTGAAATCACTGCATTAGCCTCAGATAGAGAATTTAAGGTAGTAAGAACAATGGAAAAAACAATAAAATTGCCAATCAGATGTGAATCTCTGACCTTCAGTCAATCCACAATGAGACTTACCTCGCATACATTTTCTTTATTGTGGGGTTGATACTGTGGTACATTATTAACTGGAATTCCCCTGGGTTTACTCTGCCACTAAAAAATACAACAACAAGAACTGGACATGCTAAAAACAATCTGTATTTTAATAACTGTGTGCTTAATTTTGGAAACAATCACCAATTAATATCACTCCAGTAAACATCGGTATTTTTCACCAATACTACAGCTATGAGATTGGAAGGATTTAACAATTATTCACATACAGGATTTTCACATTTAAAGAAAGTGGGCTATTCTTTCAGCTAGTTTGTAGATTCACAAAACAATTTCTTTTTAGTCTCGTCCATTATTTCTTAAGGACATCATGTAATACATGTTTTAAATTTAAAATGCAAAGCTCTAATTTCTCAAGGATATTTTAAGAAATATGTGAGCAAATTCCCCATGACCAATGTCTAGCTGAATCACATTACCAATAAGTCTTTTTCACCACAATTACAAACAAATCAAAAACAAAAGCAGGAATATAGCTGTAAAACTAGAAAAACTGTGAGCAATGCTTGATAGCCCCACTACCTCATTTCATAACATGACCATTTGACTTCCATATGGACTTAAATAGGAGGTGCACAATGGGAATATGTAATAAAGACTCTGTGAAAGTTTCATTCAAATCCTTTCAATGGTATAGGAGTACGGGATAACAGATGGGTACATACAGGCACCCTTACCACTATATACCCCACTTTGCAAGTGGGAGTATAATAAAATATAGTGAGATGACATATGTAATGTTTGTAAAACTAATAATTTTGAAGACAAAAAAAAAAGAATATTTGGTGTAATTTCTACCATTCACTATAATAAAATATGCATGTGAATTATTAACTGTAAAAGGTTTACTATGGGGAGGAGAATCTTTATTAATCACTTCATTGTACCATGTATGTATATTTACTTAATACAAACATGTTAATCCTGCAGGCAAGTGATGATGTAACTCGTTATGAAATGACCAACAGACAAGGTGATTCCAACATACCACCCACTCATTGAGTGAGGATATAAAGAAAAAAATCATTCTTACTTGATCAACAATCATCCTAGATGACAGCTTTTCTTCCCGACTATGACGACTGTTTTGGCTGCCTTGGTAACCAGAAGACTGTGAACTTTGGGCAAGGTCAATATCATTGGGAAGAATGCTTAAAATGTCTTGTTGAATTTGTCTAATATTATCACCATGTATTTTGTACCTTCTACTCCTATTCTCATCATTTTGCTGAAAAATAATATATAAATGCTTCCACAATACCAATTTAGCAGAAAAAAATAATCATATAACAAGTGACACACATCATTACAAAAGAAAGCCACATTTAAAAGCTCATAAAAGCTGATTAAATGTACTACTATTTTGCAATTTAAATTTGACTTTGTATTCTCAAAGAATTTATTAGTTAAAGCTTACCACTCAGGTCTCACTAACCACTTCTAACGATTCCATTACTTTATATGTTAAAAAAGTAATTTTCAAAGTTTCACTGTGAATTCCCAGGACAAATGACATCTTAAAGTTGCATACCGTTGCAAAGCTTGGAAAATAAGGCTTCCAAAATCATTATGCTAATGGTACGATGATTGTAGAAATTCTTCACAAAATTTACTTGAATAAATAATACTGAAAATCCACATTTTTACCTGTTCTGTTAACTGACAGCATGGAGGCAAATTACCAAAAAATGTAAACAATATTCATACACTTTTGTAGTTAATTACATATACGATTTTAAAGTACACATTCTCAGCTTCATTTTGACTACTTTTAACAATAATACACACAAATAATGCACTTACAATGCATATGTCTAGGTTCTGTGTGTTTTTTGTACTACATAGGGGGGTGGCCATTTGATCCGGAAGTGGTTAGTGAGACCTCATCTTGGGGTGACAGAAGGGCAAAATGATTTTGTTCCAAACTTTAGAAACCATACCTCAAGAAGTTTTAATGCATTATCAGAGCACCTATCTGTTTCCATAGGCTGTGGTTTGGAGGTCAGTTGTTCCATCTGATGACAGGCTTCAGCAATCATCTGATCGTTACATTCCAACAATGTTTTACCATCAACCAGTTCTGCATTGTGGTACCTTTGTACACGCTGTGAGACAGCAGTTAAATAGTCATTCCTCAGAGTTGGATTCCTATCATTAACTGAAGGGCTATTACATTTGAGTAGTTGTTTAGCATCCATATAAGTCTCCTGTGATGACGACATTGATGTCATTTCATAATTCATATCTGTCTGTTGAGAGTGTTGATTCTCACAATGATGAAGTCTAGATCTATTCACTTGGTTATCACATGACCTTTTATAGTTCTGTGGACGTTTGTGACTTATTGGTTTTGTAGCTCTTGGTGGTCTTGATTGATTTTGGCTGTTTTCTGAAGAAAAAAAAAAAAAAAAAATTAAAAACTATGAACAGTCTCATTAAAGATTACCCCAATTTCACATGGAACCTAGAACATGCAAAACTTCTATTAAGTTGTAATACTTACCCTTACAAGCACCATCATTACATTGTTTCAAGCACATCTACATGCAATGTTCAATGTTCTCTCACATTAATAATGGAAATAGTAATTAAGGAGAGGTTGCACTTTAAAGATTTGTATACATACAATAGATGGCTAGACTAAGTCAAATTAATCATTATATACCCCTTGTAGCATTGTTTGCAATGGTTATGAAAATAAAATGACTATAACATGTACAAAAGAAAAAATCATGATAGGAAAAAGCATCCATTTTGAAAAAAAAATTCAAAATGAACATACTTAGTACTACAACTAGTTCCTAAATTTACAGCAGTGTCATCTTACCTTTTGATTTTTATCAGGAGAGTGCCTATCCTACAGAAGAGAAACTTACTTTTGATTTTATCAGGAGAGTACCTATCCTACAGAAGAGAAACTTACCTTTACTTTTATCAGGAGAGTATCTATCCAGCAGAAGAGACCTTTTCACTGAATCTGTTTTCTTGGAGTGGACTTTCTGTGACATTGGGGTGGTGCTAAAGGAGCTGAAATAATTTAATTGTTCTTTTTACACAAGAAATCTGATTAAAAACTATTCAAATGCTTGTTTTTTTCTAGCACAATAATCATGTCAGGATTCATTAACAGGGCTTAAGCTACTTGAGAAAAACAGGGAAAAGTGACTCTTTCAGAGACACTAGGGAGAAGTGAATGCGTACGTGCATCATTTACTAACACTCTTTTTTAATTATATGTGTTACAGTATATGCTACTTACAAGCACACAATATAAGCAGGCATTTTTGCATGTTTATTTTCTTTTACTGAGATAAATATTACTTTTTATATAAGGTACATGTGTAAGTAACTAAATATTTTGAACAAAATGAAATCAGGCTGCTAACTGAATGATTGACTGTATTATATATTCATGAAATAGAATTTCTAATCTATACCTCTAGCCCTTGCCAAATTTATTACAGCAAAATCAATATTGAGTAAAGCAACATTCTTACAATGCATTGTCCTATTGATTTTGTCTTTTTTGGCAGCACTGGAATACAAAATTTCCATCAGTGACATTCTGTTTGAATTTTCATTTTGTTGTTTTTTTCCTGGTTCCACTTAATCCATGATTTCTTGTTCAAAATATTCAGTCTCTTGATGTAAATTGAACAGGAGTATCAATAATCATGTTCGACATTTATTAGTGACAAATCTAGACTGAAATTTTATTGACTCATAGTCAGTAAGAACTAATCCTTTTTGGGGTTAGGTATGAACCTGTCTCAAGCTTGCAATATATTCTGTTGAAATGGAGAAATCATTGTTCAGTTATAAAGCAAGAATATCAAAAGAAACCATTTGGGTTTTCTACCGAATTATTAATTGAGATAAATTTAACCAAAGTCCCAAGAAACCGCAAGACAAAATTGGAAGTTTCATAGCGAAAAATGAATGATAAAACATGAATTATTGTAAGCTGGAGTGAAGAACATTCATTCCGTATCCTGTCTTATACGTCTGAAACAAAAAACTGTTTCAAATACTTGCTTGTAACCGAATATTTGAAGGATTTTGAAGATTTTTTTTCTGGAATGGGTGCCATTTTTGTTTGAATTGTTATTGTTATTGGAAAAGAGATAACTCTGGTCAAAATACCACTAGAAGACATAGTACAGTCCCGATGATGGGCAATGTCTGGTGTCCTCTGAGGACAGAGTGAGTGACCCCAGGGCGACTATTTTGCCCAAATCGCCCAATAGCATGAGCCCTGCATTACACATATACATGTAATCCTGCCAGATTTTATCAGTTTCAAAACAGTAGGTGGAGGGATTAAGAATCTAACACCAATGAAAGTGAAAGAATCTCTGACAACAAAGGGTAAGATTTCAAGTTCTCTAAATAGGCTCCACTAAGTAAGAGTGTCAATATATATATTTGTCCCTTATACCAGAAGTTCTGATGGGACATTATATATTATTTAATATGAAAATTTCTTCAGGAACATTTGTTATATTAGGAACATATATTTCATTCAAATTTCCAGAGGAACTTATATTCTGTAATACATGTACTTCTTTTGGAACTTACTTGTAATGGATCAACTTGAGTTCAGTGACAGAGAACATTATCTGAGATTTCCTAGTCCTATATTTTCTAATGGTGTTTGATTCTTTTACAAAAGTTTGTGCTAAGTATACTTCTTCAGAACCCCCTCTAGTCATTGTTCCTCTTTATTGACTACCGTTCAAATATTAGCCTAAATATGATAAAAACTGCCAATACAATACAAAATACTAAAGTACACCAATAGAGGATTTAGCCAATGCAGGATTTAACTACTTAAAATCCATATTGGCCTAGCGTATTGGACTAGTTAGTCAATAAATGTATAATTGCATAAGGTTAAGCCTCATCAAATATGGCTGACCTCAGACCAATAACTAAGCCATAATGGAAAACCTTATGCAATAATACTATAGTATTACAAAGATCTCATAAGAAAGGAAGTTAAAAATATGGTGACATCAAAATATTTTAAAACTAAGATGATGTCACAAATATCACATCATCTTGTCTCAACAGTAAGAAATAAATATACAGTGGATTCCGCTTAATTGCATAGCCTATTTGCCAGTAAAAATTATGCAAATAACCGGGCTATTCTTATAACTGAAATTACGATTTTACCGGAAGTGTGAGTTCAGGTAAGACGATGATACTGTGGATCAACCAGGGATATCACCGTTCAACATTTCTGATCTGGTATTTAATTGTTATAGACCTTCTCATTGTATTGTTCTTTTATCAATAAATAATAATATATATTGTGTTTGTCTTGTTTATTGACCTTCTTTATGTTGTGTGTATTTATAAGTAAAACCACGTGTTTCTCATCTATAAATAGTCAAGTAATTTCCTGACCTTTCTACGAAAGCAAATCCCATATTTCATATTTCAGCCAGGATTCAGTGTAATATTCATCAATGTTTGCAGTTTGTGGGCTTTTGAAATGGTCTGTGTGTTTTATTCCTCTGTTCATTGTACACTGACAGCTCATTAAAGAAAATTAAATTTACATTGATAATCATTTGTAGTCGGAAGAATTTAAATAGGGACAAAAAATACCCCAAGCCGAACCTCAAGCCGCATCATAAGGTGATGTTCGGCATGTCGTCAGAAGTCACTGTTCACCTAGGTGCTTGTTTATTTTAATGTACTTAGAAATCATTTATATTGTCTTTTATGTCCATGATTTTTTTAATCCATTATTAACACCTCGTGATTGATGATAATCTAGTTTTTACAACAATAAATATGACTGACATATTTATGACCCAAAGGCTTAAAATAGAATTTGGGAAAACCTGTCTTTACCTGGACAAGGCAAAATTCTCTATGCAATAAACCAAAATGCACCTCCAAGGCCTATGCAAATAAGCGATTTTTTCCCTAATAGAATAATAGGAAATGGTTTTGTGCAGGAGAAAATTATGCTAATAACCGAAATATGCAATAAAGCGATATGCGATTAAGTGGAGTCGACTGTATAACAATTAAAATATATTTCAAATCAAAGTCTTACTTTTGTTTCATTATTTTCCTTAGTTCTTCAACTGTTTCTTCAAATAAATCTGCAATAAGTAAATTGAACTACAATCACTAGGATATAGTTCACTGCTGTGAGCAAAACTTTGAATTAAATATACAAGAATCACATTAAGGTTAGACAATGAATGTATTTCTACTTGCAGAATTTTCAGTCTTTAGTATTCATGTTCCACGGAAAATAGTCCATTATAGTGTTTTTACATGTACATATTTATTTACAATAAATTGTAGATAAGCTACATCACAAGCTATTAATGACAAAATGATGTTACAATGTACCAGTGGAAGACTAATTATCCCACACAAAATGGACATGAATTTATAAAAACAAAGGAAGTTGATCTACCGGTCAGATATCCCCTTCTTCGAAATGTTTAAAGAGAAAAAGATTATAACTGGTTAACAACTAATCAAACCTTCCCAAATATTTATATGCATATTGATGATGTGTATAAATACTATGTTAAGTTTGAATAATATTGATTGAGAAAATTTGGAGTAACACCAAGAAGGTACTGTCCACAACATAAAGTGGTAATAATAATAGCTAAGTGCAACATGCTAAAAATGAATGTAAATGTTGATCAAATTCCTCCATAAAAACAGGTGATTACCTTTAACATGAAATTACATGTATTGTTGTGTTAGGCATACCCCTACTCATACAGGAAGTTGATATTGTAAAGCAACCAAAATCACTCACAATGAATGCCACATCTATAAGAAGCCACACAAATTTACAATTAATCTATTAACTGGGAGCTGAGACGTTTGTGACAAATATTTTCTCTATCATTCTATATAGTGAAAAAAAAGAAAAGTCCCATAAATCAAGAAGTTGATATTGGAAAGGACCAAAATTCACTTACAACTTATACTCCATCTATATGAAACCACACACTAAATTTGAAATCAATCCATTGAGTGGGAGTCGAGATAAGACTGACAGACAAGGTGATTCCCATTGAGTGGGGTATAATATGTTTTTAAATACTGAGCAAATTTTAAATATTATTATTTCAATACTCTTTGAGTTACAGATTACATAAATTAGGTACCACCAATGGGCAGACAGATGGATGTAGGTCTTAAAAACTTGAAAAGATTTGGTTGTGCAGTTCATTAAATATCATCTGGAAATGAAAAGTGTCACAGGCTGTACAAGCAGATGTAAAGATAACTTTATACCTTTAACTCTGTAAGAGGGGAGATACAAAAAATGAAACATGAATTTAGGTATGCTTCAATATCCTTATCAATTTGTTCAAGAGTAGAATTAACAAGTTAAGCATACTTCTCCCAGGGAAAAACTGTTTCTTATCCAAGTTTCTAATGAGTACTTGAGATATATCTTCCATTGGAGGTTCCTGTAATTAACAAAATCTAAACCTTAATTACCAAAGTAAATTTGTTTTTAAATACAGTTATTTAAAAAACTCCATTTGCATAAATAAATTTGCTCCAAGCTCTTTCAAATAATGAAATATGAATGAACAACCAATAAGTGAGAGTGCATACCCAAGTTATAATTAAAAAAAAATGTGTAGCTAAGAGCAAAGTCCAAACCCTGCCTCAAGGACAAGTTTAATTAACTTACAGTCTTGGTACATCTGGTTACGATTTTAAGTTTTACAGTATAATTTAATGTCGATGCAACACATTTTCTGATTGGTCAGATATCATCTCTTAGACATTTTGCTTTACAGTGATATAGCAATGCCTGTGGTGCACACTTTAAATAGACAGCTTGCAAGTTTATAATATTCAGTGTGCACCATATGAATGAAGTTTATATTTCTTCACAAATAGAAAAAAGATTACACTTTTTCCTAAAATATATTTTACTTATTATTTTAAACTGGTAGTTATTTTTAATAGAGAGAAACAAGATTATGATTTTTTGCACTAATTGCAAGGATATTCATTTACAATTATCAGAAAGTATTTATATTGTTATAGCAGGTTATCATGAGGTTTTCACATAAAAAGGACCAAATGCAAGAACAAAACAAACAAAAAAGAATACAAACAATCAAAATAAGTACACTCGTACTAAGAAATCACTTCCATCAATGTATAATATGATCCCAATTACAACAAAGAAATAGTGCTCTCACCAAATAGGAAATAGTGTTACAGGTAAATATTAAAATTACAAAAAAACCCTCAATTTCACTTGCTACATGTACTATGGCTTAATTCACTGAACATATGACGTGATATTGGTATACATTCAATCCAACAACCTATTACCAGCAGTTTACATATACTGGTACATTTTTCCAAAAACCCAATCCAGAAACTGAATAATTGGAAAGAAAGGTGTCCCCTTCATTTTTCTTCAAATTTTGATTTTTTTTATTGCAAGCAGAGTCATAATGCTTCAATAAGCTAATGAAAAAGGTGATGTATCATAATGTTTTCATGAAATAGGGAACAAGTCTAAAGATTAAGTAAATTCCTAGTTAAATCTGACTTTTGACCAACCTGTGGCATCAGTTGTACAATATCTTCTGAGCTGGGTACACTGAGGCCTCCAGTAGTACTGAAATATACATCAATGGTTTCTGTGTTCTGTGACATAAACAGAATTGCCATATGAGCAGCACGTGTCTTATTGGCGTGGCTTGTGTGTGTGTGTGTGTAAATTACTGTCCACCTTAATCATGTAAACAAACACACGTAACATTCCAATGTGTATGAGCTGTTTTCATTCATTCCAGTAGAGTAAATGGACATCAAATTCGTATTTAATAAAGATATTAAACTTTATGTATTAGAAGTTATCTTATGCTCCGAAAAAATCACTGACATACTCAGTAGCATTTGCCACGTGCACAATTATGTATGAAACCAAACAATAACAACTGTCAATGAATGAAACTGTGTACCTGTTCATGTGTGAACACTGTGACCTTATGATACAAACGACTATTGCCATATCTAACATCGATCTACTTAATTTGCCCTTTCCTTCATTATAAAAAAAAAAGCAAAAGTTTCACAAGCGACCATTTCAACTGACATAGCTAGTGTAAAGTGTACAGCCAAATATGGACAAAAATGGCAGGTCTAAGGTTGCTGTAATAGGTCATGAAAAAGTACAAAAATACCATCATCGTTCTATTAGAATTGAAATAAATCACGAAAACTCCATTTTAGGATTTATTTCTTAAATATCTGTGTTGTTGTATAGAAACAATAATGGTGCACAGATCTGATAAACAATTCCAACATAGGCTTGAACAGGTGATAGTGTGCATGATTGGCAGAGCCTAGCATTTTATGACAGATCTAAATACCTTAAGTCCTTTATTCATATTGGTTTTGGGTCAAGTTAGTAAACAAAAATGAATAGATAGAAAAAATCTCTGCAATAACTTAAAAAGACAAAGAAATATCAAAGCCATACTAACACAGGATTATGGACCTTAGCTGATGCAGGTGTACAGTTACTGCTTGCACTCTTATAACCCAAATCAGACTTCCTGTTATTAGTAGCAGACACAGTGCCTGATCTAGACTTTGGTAAAACTAGAGGACTGAAAAAAAATAACATCATGTAAAAATTATTATAACATTTGTAACAAGCTAGACTAATTTAAGTCTGGACCTGTGTGACACTGCAGTTGTGATTTAACGTTGCTGAGGAAAATGCGACAAAAAAGTGTTATGGACAGATATACAGAACTACAGAGCATAATTTCCATAAAAAATAGACAATCAAAATTTCCTTATAATATATACAATAACATATTTAGGTCTTGCTTCATACTGTTTGAGTAATTTTTGGCATCTTGAAATATTGGTGAATTTTGATGGTTTTAAAAGTTGGCGATTTTAATATTGGTGGATTTTCAATTTCAACCACAAAAATAAGAATATTGATGTTGTAAAGTTGAATGTAAAAGGTTTATTTTATCATGTCAACATTATCTGTTTATATTCTTTGTATGTTTTTTTTTGTGTACATGTTCACTCAATGTGTATACTTGATTATCTATATTTCAGTATGCCAGACTAAGTATAATATATCATGTTTATGTTCATATACATTTTACATATGTTGCCCTCAGCATGATTCTATATTCAACTTATTTTTTAAACCCTATGAATTATCTCACATGCAGTTAAACATGAGATTGGTCTTCCAGGAATGGTCAAATTTCAATGCTTCACTTAGCAAATAACATCTGCAACAAATGGCACGGAATTGAAAATCAAATAGGAAAATTGGCCATTGTTATTTTGACAATTTTTTTCATGTACCCCAATATAGCCAAAATTACCACCATCCCAAAAACACCTGATATATGATATTAAGTTTCATAAATTCTATTCGGTAGGTCTAAAGGAGTTGTAATGACAAGATGATACATGATGATTTTTTGTAAATATCGAAGTTCGAAGGATATAACTCCTATAAAAATTAGAGAATCAAAATTTTTTGATAATATGCACAACTACATATGGTGTTCTTGCTAAAAACTAAGGACTACAAGCATTTAATTGTCATGCCAGCTCCAGCCCAGTTTAAACCTATAAAAAGTTATGTGCCCATTGTACATATTCTTGAATCTTTCACCAATAAAATTTATCAAAAAAACAATTTGATAGTGAGTTTCATTTGAATAACAAGACCTGGAATCATTTTAATGTGTTCAACATATCAAAATTTGCAATATATATGATTGGTATTTTTGTATTTCAACCTGTTGGTAATGTTAAGTTCATTAGCACGATCAGCATCGCTCTCGTCACTATGGCGTAAAATCCTCTTTAGATCCTCCTGGGTCTTCTTCCTAACTGCTTCTGGGATATGAATCTCTGAAAATTTGAAATTCTTAGATAAATATTTACAAATTTACAAGATACAGTATTCTGATTGTGTAACCTTCCCACCTATATAATGTACAATACACCATATACCATGAAAGATACACCATATGTGATATGTGATACATGATATACGATACAGGAGTCCTCATATAAAAACTATGATATATGGTAGCTCTACCTTTCAACAAAGTTAATTACCCATAATGTATAGTTTTTTTACAAAAGAAAACAGAAAATATGAAAAATAGAATTTTTATTATAACGATTTAGTAAAATCAAATATTCACCTCTTCGGTAGTTGTCCTTTCTGTATTTAATATCTTTTTTAAATATCATTTTGTCATTCCAGCAATGACACATTAATCAAATATAAATATATTTTATGCATTTCAAATGTAAATTACTTCTTGTAGTAGTGAGACAATAGCTTTTATCCAAATATACACAAGTTTTGAATTATCATAATGCAAAAAAAACCTCATAAGTCAATATATGATGAATAGGACAAGTTTGTATTGTAGTTAAATACAAAATCAATGTACCTCTAGATATTGTTGATGACTTCTTCCCTTTATTAAATAGTCCCATATTTCTCTATAATTAAAAATTAGAACTTTCTTGCTCTGACGATAAACGAAAACAATTGAAAAAAAAAAAATGTCATTTATAGTTACTTTTTCTTATCTTAATGTAACCTTCTAACTTAAAGCTTCAAGAAAAAGCAAATTTTCAATAAAATCTGTGGGGAGCCAAAGACACATCTATGTTTAAGTCATTGTTTCAAAGTTAAAGTACAATGTATTAAAACAATGTGAAAAATATGGAAGTCTTATAACATAGCATCTACGATGATTTGTAGATCTATACAGAAGTTTGGTAGACTAAAAACATTACATTGGCCAAAGGTGCCTTGAAAGTATTTACTGTTTTGGAGTAAGGTAATACGCTGGTGCAATTGTTGCATTTCACTATATCCATAATTTTGTTTCCATTATATTTTTTGCCTTATTTTTCCTTTCAATAAAACCTGAAATATGGACATTTATACTGTAGTATAATACATATCACTAAAGCTTACAGTAATTCTGTTCTGTGTAATCATACTGACTCTAGAGCTATCAGTCAACGGTTTCACTGCCTGTATATAGTCAATGATACAAAATGACATTAATGAAATATGTTATCAAAGCTTTTTCTATATAAAATGTTCAGGATGATGGTGCTTACAGTTAGTCATTTTTTAAGGTTGAATGAACATAATTTGATATTCCTATTATTTTCTTCACGTGCATTTTTAAATAAGACTGAGTACTTTAAACAAATTTTTGATAAAATACCAATAAAATGATTTTACTACAAATCTGACACATGTTCTGCTTAAAATATACCAGAGAAGAAGCTGTTCTATTCTAAATGTAATCATGTACATACTCGTCTAAGTTCATTAGCTACTTTCAAATGCTTAGCAACATCCAATCTATCAGCATTCTCTGTCTATATTAAAAGATAAATAATTATCATATAAAAAAATGGAACATCAAATTTATACATACAGAAGGATATAGTCAGTATATATAAAACCTGTGAGCAAATGCCCACTAGTGATACCCTCACATCAAAAATTGAGTATTTGCATTAAAACTGCATGGTATAAATTCAAACAGGAATTTGTAAACATCTCAATCTGAAATCAAATCCAAAAATATGACATAATTTAATAATGCTTAAATCTTAAAATATCATGTGGCTGCCACTGTGACAAGTTCAATGAAAATGTTAATCATATAAATTCAAAAATGCTTAAAAACCCACTAAGTTGGAAAGCAGGAAGTAAGTTTCTGCAGTCAAAATATGGTAGGCCCTGTATGAAATTCCTAGCTGAGGCTGTATAACAAATGAATAAGACAAAAAGTTGCGGAAGAAGTAAGATGAAAAATATATCTTGGTGAATGGATGGATGAACAGAGGTAAAACAGTATACCCCTCACCTTTGAAGCTTGGGTAATATAAAAAATCAAAATAATCTGAATTTTTTGCATTTTTTTCTTCGAATGTGTGTCATACATGGCAGAGAACACAACCTGGCAAAATTTGTACACTTCAGGCAAAATTGATAAATAAAAGAAAAACAAAACAATAACAGTTTGGAACATCTTTGCATGCTGAATGTATAGATCATATACATGCACAAATGACTCATATAACATTATTATTCCAACCATTTAACATGTTGTACCATAACAATTTCTGTTAAAGATTTTGCTAGTATTCTTCTTATTTTTGTAAGAATTCTTTGAAACTGTATTCAAATGTAATTTTTGACACACTAATGATGTTACTGCTTGTAAGTTACTGTCTAGATTCATAGTCAGTGAGTCATCAAATGAACTTTGAAATGTGAAAATAAATTAATTGAAATATTCACAAAATAACAGTATAACCCTAACTGATAACTGAAATATTGTAAATTAATACAGACTGTCTCCCTTGTAATTACTTAATTGTGAAATATATCTTTTTGAAAATGTATGAGAAACTGGTGTCAGCTTTTCTAGCTCTTTCCTTCAAACTTCTTTATCACTATTGTTGCAGTACAGTATTGTTCACCATTGCTTGCTGAAGAATATCAATTTTTAATAATAAATCATTCAGGATTCAATAGCTGATAAATCAATGAATGTACTTATTCAATTGCTACCTTGAAAGAATGCACATGAAATTAAACATTCATATTAAGACTCATTGAGTATAACCTTTTTAATTTTTCTTTGAGTCCTCTGTCTTTTCTTTCTCCTTCTTTTTTTCTGTGTTTTCTTGTCTGAATTAGATGAGACTTCAGAATCTGTCATATTTGAAGTAGATTCATGAGTTAAGTCTAAGACAGAAGGCTGACTGGAAGACTGTTCTGTAGACTTCCCAACAACAATGGCTCCACTTCCACCTGGAGATGAATACCTTTGTCTAAAAACTAACAAAAGATCAATCTAAATTATGTTTAATACCAATCAATGAATACTGCTTTGGTTTTAAAACTGAAATTTTATTTGTATCAATTTTTTAGGCAGCCCATTTGTGTTGAAATATACTGGAAATAATGAGCCATAATTTAAGTGGGAGGTTCAGTGTGCTATAAAGCCTGATTTAACCCGCCTTTTCAATTTGAAATGCCTGGACTGTAAGGACCATTGCAGAGGATTTCCAACTCCGGTTTTACCCTGATATTGCCATTTCTTATATAGACTTTCCTTTTAGACTATTTCTTTTGACTTCTGCTAGATTTTAAACAGCTCCATAATTATTTTGTTATTACCCTTCATGCTTTGTTAAGAGTCTTTGTACTCTACAACTTATGACATGTTCAAGTTGTTGATAAATATGTAAAAATTAAAATCCTGATAAATTCTACACAACCAACTGTGTTCATAAGTGTTTCTCTGTCTAAGCTATGAAGTGAAGTAGACCAAAGTTGTTAATACCCACTTTTTGCTGGACAGACAATCCCCTATCATATAAATCTACAACACATGGCCCAATACCTCTAATGAAAGACTAATAAAGTAGTACTAGACACACACTAAATTCCAATCAATACTTTAATGTCATGCAAAAATATCAAAGAGTGAAGTGTATTAGAGACTTAAAAATCATTGGAATGCTCGACAAAAAGATGGATAAAATAAAATATATATACTCAAAAGAATTAATTTAAATGTAAACCAAGGGCCAGTTTCAAGGATTATTTTGATGTTCTGGAGGATATTTAGGCATTACTTCTGGGGTTTGGAGATTACCATAAAAATGAATCGCACTTCGTCACCCAGTATGGCAATATTTCAAGACGAGTGTCCCAGGTGTATTCCAGTCGATTTCAGTGGTCCCTCATATCTAAACGAATAATATGGTCCAAGCTACAACCAAAAATGTCAGTAAAAATGTATGGAGCCCTATGGAATCAATAATTGAAGGTCTGTTTTCACATGAAATATGAATTCCTTTTAAAATATTTTATGATAGGAATAACAATATATTTCAAAAATTGAACCATTTTTTTCTATTTGCTACAGTTCTTGAAACATAAGCTGAAAACTATTGTAATGGGTTATTTATTTTTATCTTTCAAGGGCAATAAATCCTAAAAAGGGTCAATTCTTAACACAACTTAGTTAAATCTTTTGTAAGGCTGATATTAAGGATCATCATATCAAAGAGTAGTTTCTTTCCATCCCTATTTTATGAGATTTATGCATAAAGCAGTAAAATTTGTAGACAAAAGTATGACACAATGAACAAATTGGTTCTCATGGTGCAGATGGATACAACATAACATTTCACAGTTTATGATAACAACCAATAAACTTACATATGTATGTAGTGATGACTTTAACCTTGTCCTTACATAACTTATTGTACTGTAACAATTCCAATAAAAATAGTAGATATATGTTGGGAAAGTAATTAAGCTATTCAATTTAATTTTATCAAGTTTATCTGAATTCTACAGGAAATGTTTCCCTAAAGTTAAGAAAATAGATCAATTTTCCTTCTTTGCATTTAGTGTATATAATGAACAGTGGTTTCAAGCTCAGAAATATGAAGGGATTGAAAGCGTTTATACAAGTATGTGTGTCAATCTAAAAAAGCTTATGACAAAACCATATATTATAAACAATCACAGTTAATTTATTATGTCTACAATCAGTTTGCTTTACATGTACATGTATGTATAAACAATAATAATACATGAAAATTATACCTCTTAAAACTGATTCTTTTATCTTCTCTCTTTCCTCTAATTCTGATAACACTGGATTTTTGTACTGTCTTCTCACATTCTTTCCCATTAGATATTACATGCTCAATTAACTGCCTTAATTAAAAGTATAAATTAAAGTGAACCCACATGTTACAGTAAAGCACGAATTTTAAGTGCACATTTATTGCTTACAAAATAAACTACAGTACAGAAAGAGATACACCATGACTGATCACCAACATAGTGGTGTACTACTCTGCAGAAAATACCTTTTGTCTTTTAAGATATTTTCATATCTTTTCGATATTGAAAGAGGCAGGGCTCACCACTCTTCATACAAAAGAAAGTAATAAAAAATTTCCAACTGATTAAAAGTTCTTTAGTACCACTGTAAGACAACCCAAAGGTACACCACTATACTGGTAATCAATCAAGGTACTGTAGGATTTTGTTATGTTTAGATGTTAACTATAGTTGAAAAAATCACTATACTTGGCCATAAGTTACTGAACTAAAGTCAGACTCAGAAGATTAAGTCTTTGTGGACAAAATTGTCAATTAATAGTTTTCAATAATCAGACATTTAGAAAACATTGAAAGAGTAATCAAGGGAACCAAGGTTATAGCGGTAATCAAAAGAATGTAATCCAGGGACAAAGACCAGACATGGAAAACAGACAGACACAACAAAGAACATAAAGTAACTAAAATCATACATACAAAGTAACAAAAGTAAATGAGCAACTCGGACTCCACTAAAAACACGGAGCATGGGATAGGTGACAATAAATCTCATCTGCAATACAGTATATATTATTCTACCAATATTTTTATCATCCAAAAATAAAAGTGGAAAAGTCTAATTGGAGTTTCTTACAAACATGAAATATTCATAATGTATGTACATGTATTACAAGTATACAATGTACATGTAATCAAGATTCCATATACATTGTACAATAACTCTGATCAAATTAAAGACAAAATAATGGATAGGCTTCAGTTAGGATAACTGGGTCTACTATCAAAATTTTAACCCTGATACAAATATGTACAACTTTATTCTGACATAGAAATGTCAAACTTCCCTTTCAAAAAACTGTGATCTCCATTTAAGCAAGCCCCGTGCAGGTCCGGGTGTTAAAAGAATAGGCCTGCAGCAGCGCTAAGCTTGTCGTAAAAGGCGACTAAATAGTGCTCAGAAACCTAGCCAGAGGCTAGGCGCTCTGCCCACAAAGCAACTGGGATGTGTGCCCCAGGTGGTGGAATGGGGTACCCCTGGCGTGTTACATGCTGGGGTTGTCAGGCTATAATACGGAAAACCTGACCGCAAACCAGAGTGGTGCACCGTGTTGGGAAAGATGCCACGTTCCTCACACGTTAAAGAACCCTGCTGTGGTATTCGATAGGAGTAGGAACCTTTGTGCTCCACCACAGGAGGCTAAATTGCCCGACCTTACCCATCCCCCTTTTTCCAGTGGCAATCAAAATTTGTCGACCCTATTATGCTTGTGACTCATCCCCCTTTTTTTTTTTCATTTCATTTTCATTTTATCATCCATTTCATGTTCATTGTCCGAATATAGCTGAAATATTGCTGCTCGGATGTTAAACCCCAACAAACAAACAAACCATTAAGCATTATTCATTATGTCTTACTATTAATCAAACCTGATACAAAAAAAGAAGAAAAAATGACATGAGACAGGTGGTCTTTGAATACAGGTTAATTTTACATAGAAAAAAGTTTAATCATAGCCTTTTAAGACAGGTCATTGCTGAATAAATGGTTGCTGTGACATGTTGGACCATACATGTATTTATGATTGGTCTCCTTAGTTTTTTTCTTTTAAATGATTTTTTATGCAGGTCTAAAAGACTTTAAATTTTGAAAGTCAAATTATTCATCCTAAAGTCATGTTCTAGAAATTAAAAGAAAATTAAGTGGTAGATCCAGACACTTTGAAAAACGGGGGTACCAGACGGGGTTCATCAGAAAAAGGGGGGCTGCTATGACATTATTTGCCATTTTTGTCAATTTTATATAATTCAATTCAATATTTATTTGCTCAAACACATTTGCAATAAATGGTCATGGCATAACATAATACAAAGACATCCAGTAAGAATAAACATTAAAAAACTACTACTATGTATGTATGGTGGGAGTGTCACAGCTGAAAACAGTTATATTAGTATTACCTTTAGTCTTTTGTCTCATTAGGGAGACACTCATTTGTAAAGCTTGATGAAAGTTCTAATAATACAGCAGATTTGCTTTTAATAGTTTATATATAAAGTTAGCAGATGAATGATTTATCTGCGTTATGAGGGAGTTTTATTGAGTTAGTTTAAAAAATTATTCCTTAATTCTAACACTTTACATTTAACAAGGAAATGGTTTGTTGTCTATCTCTCCACTTTTACAACAAAGACAAATTCTGATTTGTTTAGATATATTATATTATTGTATTCAATGGATAATACATGTGCACTTATTCTACTTTTAGTAAGTGTAGATCTATCAGATCTGAATTTGCAAAGATCTACATAACAAGGTCTGCAATTATCAGGTGCACACTGTTGAAGAACTTTCATCTGTTGTTAGATTGATATCACACTTTTATTTTTGAAGTGATACATTTCTTAGTGAGGATGGATTATTATAGATAAATGAAAACTTAATATTATTTAGAGCATTTTTGAGTTGATTTACCTAAGCATTGGTATCTTTTGTTGCATTATGTATGCCACTGACCAGGGTCTCATCAGACACCAGAATGTGGGATCAATATTTAATGGCTTGGACAGTAATTTTGGTATTTTATGGTAATTCATTTAATTCAGCTAAGCCTGTTGCACTGGATACATTTAACCCCAAGTATCTCTTTGTTGAATTTTATATGAAGTTGCTCATATGGTTCAGACACCATATTTCACTACCATATAAGCAGGTATAGGAACCACTAAAGTGTTAAGTAGTTTTTCTAATAGGTTACATGGGTTGTTTAGACCTATTAGTTTTTAAAATTTGAAAACACTTTTCTGACTTTTTCCATTAGAGGTGCTCCAGATAATTTTATGTTGCCTGTATATTTTATTGTCAAGCCAAGACAGCAATATGATGTATGTCACAGTTTCTAAGAAGTTATCATCATGCATATTTAAAACAAGTATTTGTGGCTTTTGCTATTAGAATTAAATACAATGACTTAGATTTATTAGAATTTATTTCACTAAGTTTCCAAAAAGTACAAAATTCTTGTAAAACTTAACATGCTTTTTGAAGTCCCTTTTCCAAATTGGATAAAAGGACTATGTCGTTGGCAAATAATAATTAATTTATTGTTGATTCCCCAATTATAATTGTGTTTACTTCCTTTTGTTCAAGAGTTAGAACAAGGTCATAAAAATCCAATAAAAAAACGGGAGCTAACCCCCAGGATCAGCCACTGAAATCAAAGAAAAGTTTTAAGTGTTTGTGCACAGAACTCTCTGCTTTCTACTATTTATGGTTGTCAATATTGCACAATAATTTTCTTGCTGATTATACTTTTCTTCAAATTATAAAATTACTCTAGATCTCTATTGTTTACCCGCGTTTTGCAAATGAAAATTAATTATAGAATTTTGTACGAAATATGTTAGTTATAATTTAGTTTATTCAACAAAAAGACCTCGTCGATGTTTTTGTACATGAAGAAAATATGTATATGTAGATCTATTCTAATTACAATACTAAACAAGAGTTCTCAAACATTTGTGAACTGGAAACTTCATCCTTGCTAGATTCGTTTTCCTCTTTGAAAAGACCCGCTGCAGACAGTCATGTAGGTTTACGAAACTAAAGCATTAAATTTGTTTAAATGGCTTAAATTTCAATCGATTTAATTAAAAATAAGTTTTTCAAATACTTCTGAAACGTCGATGATGATTACCGGAATTCATCTAATTAAATGCTAGAATTAATTGCTAGCTCATTACAAACAAGCAGGGACATGCGCCATACCATAGTTACGATCAAGCGGAAGTTGGATAGTATAAACATTTTGTTATTCACAGTTTGGTTGTTTGACTGAAAACACCAATAAACATGGCACATACTGTCATATCGGCAAAATATCCACCACATATCGACCCAACACGGACACCATTAGCGTTTGGGGACAGAGCTGTACCAAGATTGGTAAGCAAATTTTCAACTGACTGAAATTTCTGGCATGCCCTCTTGAAGTCTACACACATGCTGTATTTTTTTTTATTATCTTTTTAACTTTTTATTTATATTGTTATATCTTTTTAGCTTTGCTGTCACAATATGGGGTAGTTTAAACCTGAAGTACAAATTAGTCCCGAAGCTATTTAATTGGTCCGATCAAACACTGAAACAATCAAATCTTTTTATAATTTGGATGTCAATTATCAATTATTGCCAACTCTCATATGTAAATCACTGGTCTCATTAGACCTTCTTGCCTTTTGCTGAGCCCTTCTGCCCTTTTCATCTTTCAATATCAGTTCATTGATTAAATGAGTCATAAATCTACAAAAGTTGTTAATTTGCTGTATAAACAAGTAAGGAAAAGTTAGGGAAATAATCTTCTAGGATGATGATTGACAAGTAGAAAACAGATCTTGATTGGATCTATCACAATTTTATGGTCAGCCAATCATTTGTTAATGATTAATTTTTACTGGCTAACTGCACAATTAATGAGACGAGTATAGTCAATTAAACTGCTCTTGATTTGCATAGAACCATGTGCATTTTTTTTTAAATGTCAGTTACCTCCCATAAAATTTCCATTTTTAAATATTTTCAACAGTGCAGTTTATATCTCCAAAAGTTTTGCTTGCAATAGCTGTAGGAAATACTATTTCTTAAAATAAAAAATGATTTTGGAAATTTTGTAGCAGGTATTTTGATTATTTGCTACATTTCCTAAACTTCTTTATTGCATGGTATGCAATAATACAATTCTAATCATGAGATTCTTCATGCTTATATCCGTTTTTGATTGGTCGAGAATGTCGTTGCCAGAACTTCGCCAGATCGTTCATACATTCATGAACACCAGTCAACTTGAAACCAATATGGCGGCCGTGTAGTTTGAAAAAGTGTGGCAACGAACTGAATGGCATAATATAGCTGTAAGAATAGTTTATTACATGCACATTGATTTTACCGGTCAAGTTTCTTTCCCCCAGTTTCTGCTTGGGGAAAGAAACTTATAACTGAGTCTGACTGAACCCTTGAAAACAACTCATTGTAATTTTCCTTCTTCCTTGTTTTAATTCCTTGATAATTTTATTTCTGTTGAATTGTTTTCATCTCGTATTTTCAATGCCAACTATCACTTCGTCCGTACCGCCTTCACTGTTGTTGTGTAGCCGATTGTGTGTAAATATTCCTCTGCACTCCAATATATGTGTGGAAAGGAATGTGTGTATTGGAGTGTAAACATAAACACAGTATATCAGTATAACCGACTGAGG
The DNA here is from genome assembly GCA_037379345.1 of Perna viridis. Taxonomy (NCBI): domain Eukaryota; kingdom Metazoa; phylum Mollusca; class Bivalvia; order Mytilida; family Mytilidae; genus Perna; species Perna viridis. The sequence goes on from CM074518.1 coordinate 18,725,329, forward strand.
CTCTCAGAGGGTAACTTTGACTGTCAGATAGAATTATAAGGATTGAACAGCTATTTTTGGTCGTTCATGCATGTATGAATGGATATCGGAGCTCCCAAACTCAATGAATGGCCTTTGGCAGTTCATGTAATGTTTTGGGAGTGGAGAGATCCATTCATACATGCATGAACAACCAAAAATAGCTGTTCAATCCTATAGTAAATGTAAAGAAACATACACACAAGTCAATAACATTTTTTTGTCTGTGAAGATGTTTATAAAACATTACAATTCATGAAGTTGAGTTACACACAAATAGTAAATAATGCATGGACTACAAAATAAATTGAGTGAAAATGCTATAGAAAAACCCTCTAGCACTCATTGCCTAAAAAATGACTAACAACAGGAAAAAATACAATTCATGTACAATACAAGATAAAAGTGCCTTTCTTAAACCTAAAAAGTGCTTTTCCTCCATTGCCACCCTGCCCTTTTCAATTTCTAGCTGGAACTGAATATTTTTTCAGAACCGAGAACTGAATGACTCAACATTGTTAACAAGACAGAGGGCTGTTATGTCATTATGTGATTATTTGCATGACCCTGAACATATAGCTGAAGCTCTAGATGTTGGTATGTACTTACTTTTTTTCTTATATCCTTAAAATATGACTCTTTTTTATTTCCTACAGACCATAGATGTCTGAAATATGTTAAGTCTTTTAAAAAGATGTTCAAATTTCCAATTGTATTCTGTAGTTTCAATAAGTACAGTAAAATCTGAAAAGAAATCCTCTTAAAATGCCAGAATTCAGGTTTTAACCTCTTTAAAACGACATTGTTTATACACTTTGTACAATGGAATTCATTTTGATCATCACAAGAATAGCAGGTGTCCTTGAAAAAACATTTATTTATATGTATTCTTATCATTTAGTAAGACTTGACTGTACTAAGATTGTTTAGAAATTGATGATTTAATAATTACTGGCATTAAGTTGCCAATTTCATCATGGATGTTTTAAACAACTTGACTTGTTGTTTTATTCATTAGACTATTTTTTTGTGTGAAACTTATGCAGTTTGTCCATTGATAATTTTGTAGGTATTGCTGAGAGTCTACGAAAGTTATTATCCGATCCAGATCTTACAGTTAGACAGAAAGCTACAGAATGCTTATTTGTTATTGGAGGTGAGGTGTTGTTCATATTGCATGACAAGAAGAAATACTGGTATATGAAAGATGACAAAGTTTCTTCAGATTTGTAAAGGAAATAGTTAACATAATGTCTTGAATGTATTTAGACTGATGAATGGCTTCTTAAAAAAACACTAAAAAGAATAGTGCTGTATATTTTTTTTTATATCATCTCGTGTTATCAAATGATAAACAAACCTTTGAACATTAAAAGAGAAATCAGTACCACCAAAAATTAAGATGATTTTAGTGACATAACAGTATTTTTTAGCACTTATTTGTAGCTTAATTATAATAGCATGTGACTATCAAAGAATTGTTTTATTTTCTTGACACAGGGCATGCAGTTGGAAGAGATGCTTTTCTCGCCCAAGGTATTATTGAACCTGTTGCCAAATTATTTGATGATAAAGAAGATATAGCCAGAAAAAATGCTCACCAAGCAATTGAAATGGTTTCAGAAACTCCACTAGGTAATTTCATATATTATGATGTGTTAAGTTGTAATTACTACCTCATATACACAATGTAGTAAAGGATGTTTTTTTTTGTAAATTATCTTAAGAGCTGTTTTGCAAGCAGGGACATAGTTGTTACTTTTACTTTAGAGTTTTAATCCACTTTCACCTCAAGCCTATTAGACTAAGGTATTTAATTTTGATCTTGACAAGGACAATAATTTCATCTCTTATCATTATATTTTCTGTATTACAGGTGCACAAAGAATTGTAAATGCCAAATTAGTACCAATTTTAGTAAAGAAATTGTCATTAGAAACAGAGGAAATCAAGGTATAGTATATAAACAACTTCATATTGTCCTAAGTTTAATTGTATACACTTTTATTCTTTTCATATTGTATAAAAGTTTATTTCAGAATGCTTATAACTATCAAAAACCTTTTGTACATTGATTCTTTTTATACCCAGCCTCACAAAGAGGCGAGGTATTATGTGATACCCTCTGAAAAATTGTGTGTCTGTCTGTCTGTCTAAGACAGTTTCCAGATGATTATTTCAGAAGATATTTAATGATGTTTTTCAAACTTTGTAAAGTTATTGAGTATCATAAAATACAGATTAAGTTTGAGCAAATTATGTACACGAAAGTTCTGGCCATTTTAATTTGTTTTCACCCCCAAATTTCTTTTGCAACATAGCGGGTATCAATCAATGTCCAATTAGATACATGTACTCTATTGTTTATATTAAATTATGTCAAGGATGGGATCATGTCATTTAATAGTACCAAAGTAAATATGAGCCAGGTGGATAAAAGCAAAAGAGTTTTATGAGAAAGAATTTTTTATTTATTCAGCTTAACACTTGCATTGCACATTTATGATTTCTAGACTTAATGATAAAAATAAATTAACAAATGTTTTGAGGTGTTCTTTTTTTAATTACAGGTATTGATATTAGATACATTACATTTTTGTATGGCTGTCGATACAGAACAGGCATTGAAGGCTGGAGCTATGGAAATGTTTACTAAATTGTTAGAGCACAATTCTCCAGTGATCCGTGCTAAGGCTGCTAGAGACATTATGAATTTAAGGTAATTGTTGCTATGTTAACTTCCAGATCTTAAATATTAAAGTCCAGTTAGCAAAGCTGTAAGCTTGGGCTTATACATATTGATAATTTACAGATTTAATTAAAATGCCTTCATAAAACCTTTACTAAACTTTATACGTGATCACATTCGTTAAGATTATCTTACTTTACCTTATACATGACCATTTCTTTAAGATTATCTTAGCTAATTTAAGTGCTAGAACACATGGAATGAAACAGTATTGATTTCATTAGTGTTTAATATCATGTTTGCTTTTTAAATACCTCTAGCCCTTAATTGAAAATTAAATCTGGCTTTGAATACCCCTAGTTGTGTATTTTTAATTGCAATGTTTTGAATAGTTGCTAGGGACTCCATGGATCAAAATGAACACATGGCTCACTGCCTGGTTGGACAAATTTTCATTGTGGCGCATATGCTTTTGCGCAGAAAATGACTTGCCAAAAAAGTATGATAAAGTTGAATGTGACATATTTAATAGCACAGGCAACAAAATAAAAATCAATAATGTTTTTTTTCTGTCTGTATTGTCTATTTCAATTATAGCAAGGTTTGGTTTCCCCTTTCCTAGGCTTGACCATAAGTCCACAGCTCTAGAGAAATTAAAACCACTGGTAGATGTGGTTATTTTGTTGATACCATTAAACCACATGCATTCAACAAGTTCCTTATAATTAAACCACAAGAACTTAGATAGTAAAACATTGTTTTCGTCCGAATTGTGTCATTAAACAATTCTTTAGAACTTTTGGGAGTCGATCCATGGCATTTTCATAAAAGTTCGGCAAATTGAACTGCTTTTATCTGTCAGATAATTGCAGAGATTGTTAAGGCATTGTTGTATATTAAATTAAGATCGTCTTCCTCCTCTCCAATCACATCGATCTTTATCAAATTGAATTAAACTTTTGATACTTTCTATATTTTATTGAATGAAAAGTTTTTAAATTTTGTTCATTGAAAAAGACAGTAAAAACCATTCAGCTTTTTTTATTCTTATTGATTTGCCAACTGTGATAATCGTAAATTTGATAGATCTGAGATGTGTTTACACACGCATTTCACTATCTGACACATTAAACCCCCGTAAATTACCTATCAAAACATTGCAATTACTGTTAGAATAAACACATGTGCCAATTATATAGATTTATGACAGGTATAGGTGATAAATAAACAAGAGTAATTGGGAAATACAGTGCCGGTTTGCAATGCAGGATGCAAATTTGAGAACGGTGCACCTCCAATGAACACGTTGCGCTCGTTTTGAATTCATGGCGCAAGGAAAATAACATATGGCACAGCGCCATGCAAAAAGAGGCCATGGAGAACCCTGAGTTGTTATCGTAGATTGTATTTATTTTAAGTGTTCTGTTCTTTGATATGTCTACTTTCTGTTTTCTAAATTAGATATCACTATTTCTTTGCAGTGTTCCTCTTGATGGTAAGAATAAAGCAGTAGATGTTAAGTCAGTACCAGAATTAGTCAAACTCCTAAAAGATCCTAGTGCAGATGTCCGGGCCAATGCTGCTGGTGCACTTATGATGTAAGTATAGAACATTTTTTTATTACTAATAGTTCAGTGGATAGTGTCCCCTTATATATATTTATAAATTGACAACAAATATTTTTAGTGTATTTAAAATGTATTCTAAATTCAGAAGCTATTGCAATGAGTTTATCAAAAAATATGACCAACTAAAACTCACAATAATTAAAATTCCCATTATATATGAAACTTATAATAATGAGGATGTGGAATATTTTCTCAACATCTCAAGAATTTAAATGGCTTTTTTCCACTAAAATGACGAAATTACAATAATTGATGCATGTGCTAAATTCTAAATCTAAAGTATTGAAAGGTAAAAGTTTGACCTTACCTAAATTTCTGTCTATGAGATTTTCTTAAAATGTTTCCTTTCTATGAAATCTAAGTCCTTAGTATATTGTGAATATTGCCATAAATTTTATTTTAAAAATGTTTCAGGATCACAATCACAACTAAAGGAAAATACACTGCAATAAACGAAGGAAAAGCAATAGAACCCCTAGTAGGTCTGGTAGATGACAGTACAAGTGAAGTCAGACTAAATGCTTTGAAGGTAAGGAAATTTTAATTGATTTCCAAGGTCCATCTGATTTAATGCAATGCATGTCCAGTAAATTTGGTTAGTGCAGTTATGACTGTCATTTTTGATGGAGATAACACTTGCAAAAAATGTTAAGTTTAAAAGAGGTGATTAGAGACAACATTTTGTTTTACAGTGAAACCTGTCTATACTGAACCCAGAATAATTTAAAAACCTTTCTTAACTACACACTTTTAATATCTTTTTATATCAGTTGGCCAGTTCTGCTTACCAAAAGTGACCCACTTGGCACCTTGCATTCGAATGCACGGCTCCAGTCAAGCAAGTCAAAATATATTTTGAACCTGCATTGTATGTACACAAACACCTGTCTAAACCAAATACCTTTCTTAACCAAACACCTGTCTTAACCAAACCAGTTTTAAAGTCCGAAAGAGGTTTAGTTTAGGCAGTGATATAAATGTAGATATAATTTGGTTTGTAAAAATCAGTGTTGTTTTGTAGGCTTTGACATGTTTATCAGAAGCTCCAGAGGGAAGAAAGGTGTTATTGGAACATGTAGATAAGGTGAGTTTGGTTAAACTGTATCTTAAAAATGTGTCCATTGGGTATGGAAGAGAATTTATGAATTGATTAAAACATGACTATTTTTTAAAGCTTTTGTAGTTAATTCCACAATAGATTGAAGGTGATTTAGTTTTGTCATCACAATCTCTTTCTATGAAATCCACCTCAGGAGTTCAATCATACTCTTTATGGTAGAAGTCTGCATTATGCATTTTACCTTGAATACTCAAGGACTAATACAAATATAACAAGGATACATGTTCAAACATATATATGGTATACAGTGTATAATGTTGTATAATAGGTTTGGTTATTTGGTTTTCTATTTACTCTTTAAGAATTACCAACAGTCATTGTAGATGTTATTAAAAAGATCTAAAAAGTCATGTTCATTTGTAGTCTAATTTTTCAAGCAAAGGTTTTATCTACTAAACTAAACAAATGATATTCCACAAAGGCATTTTATTTCAATGTAAATGATGTAATTTAATAACCTAAGATGCAGATTAATAAAACAACTGATTTTATGTTTATTTCAGATCAAAAGCAGAACAACTGACTCAATACCTGCTGTTGTTAAAGCAGCTAATATTGCTGTTAAAGTAATTACATGGAAACCATGAACAGCTGATTAGGGTTGTAATATGGGTCACAAAGTTCTCTGAATCAGGGATATAGGGATGGGGTCAGTTTGTAAGAGATTATATTGAAAAAGGAATACAAGTTTTAAGCTACAAACAATCATGAGAAAATTTGACTTTTTTCTGCTTTTAAATTACATTCACATACTTCCAAATCAGTTTTAACTTTTTGTTACTGGATTACTTGTTTCTTGTTAAACACATTTTAAGTAAGAAAATCATTAGAACTGCTGAATAATCAAGTTATAAAGCTATACTGCCAATTAACCGTGTAGCTTCTGATTTTCATGTACAGTCTAATTTTTTTAATTGTGTTATTGCAAATAATAGTTCTTTATCTATGTTTATTTATGGTTGAGTTGTTGAGAACATCTTTTTATATCATTACTTTGTTATTTGTTCGTTTTATCATTCATTTAATCATTTGTAATTTGTCATATGTCTGTGATAGAACTATTTTATAAAACATGTTACACAAGATGAGTTGTTATTAGTAATATATTATATTAGATTACCCACATTTTACTGGTAGGAGTATGCTTATAGCTTCCGTTGTGCTTTTTGTTCTGTGGGAAGAGATTAAAATCTCTTATTTCACTACTTTACTTGTCAAAATCAGACTACACTGCCAATTTGTTTCATATTTTCCCTGAATGAGTGTGTATTATGGTTTTATATAAATATACCTGTAAGGTTTGAATCCTAAGTAAGTGCTGAAGTTTCCAGTTTAATGGAAAATTTTGTGTAACTGTCTCACCTTTACATTAAAACTTCTTAGTGATTTATTGAAGTATTTATTATATTGTTGAAAGATTGCCCTTTTTATATTTTGGACAGGATTTTCTTTGAGGTGATCTGGTTATTTACTCTAGTTAACAAAATACATGATATTAGACGATATTTTTGTTTTTATAGACTGCAAATAGGATTTGTAGGATCCATTCCCGATTCCGACATTTAATATCTATTATACACAAAGTGTCAAATGAATTAAAACCCATGTATAACAAAAATGAACTATGAAACATAAAAGACATTATATGAAGAACAAGTTATACATGTATGATAAAAAGAAACTAAAGATACAGACGACAATGACTAGTTTGAACCCCAATAAATGCCAAATCACTTTCCAATTATGTCCAAACAAATTCCTACATTGTAAACTATTTTTCCTATATTCTGAAACATTTTCATGTACAGTACATGTGTACGTCCATAGAATTCTCATTTAAGAACAGTTTCAGTATACAAATGATTGACAATAAATCCTATCACTCACAATGAATAGATGCACATTAATAATTGATCTGTTTTATCAAGCGAAATATTGGAGCGGCAATTAATTAAAAGTTTTATGATTTTTTGGTACTTAAAATATTTTTCATTATAAAAATGAAAGTAGAATTTTATACCCGGATAGGCAATGCCATCTTTAGAGCAAACTCACCGAGAATTATGATAATTATTCTTTACAAAACTGAAGGTGATATAACATTACTTAAATACTAATTTCTCAAAATGAAAATATTAATCGATTTGAATAAAAGCTTATTTCCAGTAGGCCTTGTTTTCATAACGGGTGCCAATGAATATAAATTGGCTCATAGTCTGCATGCTAAGTCAACAAATTTCTAGAAAGGACAGAGCAGCAATAAAATTCATAAAACGACCATGAGCAAAAACGGTTTTTAATTGTCAAAATGTTCATTACCGTTCAAAATCCCTTAGTTTCCAATGTCACCATACTACAATTTGCACGATTTTGTTCTTACCAACAGTAGCTACACAATGGAACATGTTTTAAAGACAGCGATACGCCAGAAATGGTGGGTAACAACGAATGCACCAGAGTTTAACCTTAATACAAGAAAGTAAATACTTTCAGAACGTTTAAAATTTTATTTGACAGGAGAATGCTTGTTTATATGTTATCATGTTTAACAGTCAATATAACGAGAATAGATATTGTGTAAATGTAAAAGAGACAACAACTCCTTCGGGATGAAAAATGTCAGCTCAAGGCCACCCATAGGTCTTCAATGAACGCCAGGGAAACCCTCACACCGCAGGGCAAGCTGCAGCTGTTTCATTTTCCCGAACTTTCCCTGCAGATCTGTAGTCTAAATAACCTAAATTATCAACACGATAAGTATCTTACCAAAATGATGTTCGTTTGATTGGGAGTTCAACTTTGGCGCGAATTTTTATAATTTTTTTTCTTCTTCAGTCATTGATTTGAACTTAACTTTCAATTAAATTCATTTCATTTTATTTGAGGGTCATGGTGAAATAAATATTGGCAAGACGCTTTCCTATCACAGGTTTACACGGTAACCAAAAAGATACGTTGTACTGCATCTCAAGTAAAAATTAAGTATTGATCAATGATTGATAGAAAAAAGAACGGATATGATGAAATGCAAGAAATGCACCAGCATATAAAAACAAAATAGTAAATTAAGCACTTATTTAATTTGATTTCAAAGAAGTTATTATTCTACAGAGAATTTATACACATTGTTATGTTAATCTGTCAAGTAAAGCACATTCTAACACTTTTCCATTTCTTACTTATGTTATTACTTCATTAGGAAATCAAGAACAACATAAATAACAAGATTTAAACTTAACACACTAAATATGCACATAGATTTTCTGGATATATTTAGTTTACTTTGTTGGCTTTAGCGTAATTCTCCAAGAGGGTAGTAAAGTGTTATTGGAATATGGAGAGGTTAACTAAACATCAAAATAAACCTTCCATGTCTATAATCAAAACATGGAATTAAACTTTTAAGACAATGACAGTTAACAAATTACTAGTTTAATATTCTTAAAAGAATCCCATAACCTATATATCAGCTGATAATGTTGCAACTTTCCTTATGTATCATGTTAACGCATTTTCTTTGTCTGTGGTTTTGAAAATGTGTTGTTTATTGAAATAGTTGTGTCTAGTCGTTAGAGGTGGGTAAGGGATAAGGTAGCATTTGTAAGTAAAGAGAAGCGATGCGCTCTCTGGTTAAAATATACACCATGGATTGTGTCATATAGTTCATTTTGATTAAAATTGATAAAGTCAATTTTGATGTTGAAATTTCATTTTTAAGTTCTAAAGTTCCAAATTTAGAACATTTAGAATTTAATTATGAAATTTCAACATTAAAATTGACTTTATCAATTTTTAATCAAAATGAACTATATGACAATTGTATAAGGTTTACTTAAATTTTTAATTATGAATTTTGTTATATTTTTTATTTCAATTGTTACACTGGGTCGATACCTCTGCTAGTGGATTTTGTTCCCGAGGGTATCATAAACCCAGTAATACATTTTAAAATTAATGGTTTTAACAAGAGGAATGACAGAAAAACTGGCTCAGACATCGCCCAGTATAAAAAGGTCCGAACCTGACAGCAGATCGGACACTCTGTTGTCTTGTAAGTATGTGGTGTCCCCAGATGGGAATCTTAGTACACTCACATCTGGTATGGAAAGTGCCCCGATCAATTCAACTAAAAGTACCCAATCACACGTTCAGTCTGCAGACCATCTATTCCAGTACAAAAATTCTGACTATTTCAAAATGATCAAACCATATTCCATCACTTTAAATGATATATTTGACTACAACGATGACGAACCACATTGTACCATATCAAAATGTGGTATTAAAAATTGCAAAACATGCAACATTCTTATAACCGACCCTTACTTCTCCAGTTCCCTTACAAACAAAACCTTCCATACAAGAAGTCACGATGACTTAAGTTGCAAATCAACAAACTTCATATATGGATTAGAATGCAACTTATTTGGTTTAGTATATGTCGGAGAAACGCAAAAACGATTAAACAAAAGAATGTGCGGTCATCGTTCGGGAATTAACACCACCAAATTCCCGACAGTTTATCAACACTTTAATCAACAAGATCATTCAATCCTCTCCATGAAAGTTTGCATTTTAGAAAAAAATTACCATCCTACGAACAGTCCCGTTCTAAGTAAAAACTATCGTAGGGAAAGAGAGGAGTGCTGGATACGCAGACTAGGTACAGCAATACCTTACGGATGCAATGAAAACATCAAAAGTATAGGAAACCTTTCAAGCCAATATAACAATAGCATAAATATGATGAATTTATTTGACAAAATCCAAGACGGGAAAGGAGTCATGGCCATCGCCACTATACGTCACCTAAGTTACATGATGTCTCCATAGATGGTCTCCTTCCTTTCATACAAAAACATCTTGGACTTCATCACATTAGAACCAAACTTTATTCTATACCTCTCATTCTAATACACTCCCTTTACAAAACAAGTCTTGACACTCCTGTTTCTGACCCCACCTCATCATTATACAGATTTGTTTCCATCATTTTGGATATTGGTTTCCACAGACTCTTTAAACCAGTTTGTGTGAAAAGTCAAGATGAAATAAAAAACGATCATTTCTTCCACTACCGTTTGTCAACAAAGGTATAGATGCAATTAATTTGGCTAACATCCTCCATCACAAAAACGTTACCAACAAAATTCCCCCATATTTCAAAGACAAATCCATACCAATTATTTCATATTCCTATACTTCACTCATTGCATCAAAATTCTCAACTATAAAAGGCTATTGCAGAACCTCGAGATTGAGGACTTCAAGGCTAAACCACCTGACTGTTCTTGCAAAACCTCTCCATTCGAATACGGTCCTTCTGGTCACGTCGTTGCCGGAGATTTAACCATCATCGAAAATGAATCTCTGCGTAATATCCTTTCTAAAGGTCCCAAGTACCGTGAACCACGCTCCATAAATTGGAATTATAACTTAAAAGTTTTTATGGATGTCGTCGAGGACTATTCAAGAAAATGGATAAAACGAGAACAAGAATACATTGATTCTCTGTCAGAGTAGCTAAAGGCCGTGAGGTCTTTAATTTTGAAACGAATGAAAGTTTTAAGTAGGTCAATGAGTGCTACATCACTGTTTTTGAAGACCCTGATGTAGCAAAAAGATTGTCTACTATACATGACAAATATGTTGTCGTACCAGCAGACAAAGCCCAAAACAACATTGTTTTTGCTGCAAAACGTTTTACATCCAATGTTTATTACCAGAGATAGACGTAGAAAATAAAAGCAGTGATAAGACCTATACTGCTACCACACTCTCCAAAGAAGAGATTGTGGAAAACCATAAATCTGTGTTATCCTCTTTTGGTCTCTCTACCAAGGACGATGATTGTGATTTACCATCTATGTACTGGATTCCTAAACTCCACAAGAATCCATACAAACAACGTGTCATAGCTGGATCTGCAAAATGTACCACCAAACCTCTTTCAAAACTTTTTTACTTTTATACTCACAACTGTCAAAGAGGGTCTGCAGTCCTACCACAACACTTGTTACTCCCGTAGTGGTATTAATTCAATGTGAATCCTGAAAAATTCGAAAGATCTTTTGGAAACAATTACTTCAAGATTATTATCTGAATATAATAACATTAAAACCTATGGTTTTTCAACACTGTATACTTCTATTCCCCATACTCAGTTAAAATCCCGACTTAAAAACATTATACATCGTTGTTTTTCCAAACTAGATGGTACACCTAGATACAAATATATAGTTCTTAGTAGAGATTCCTCATACTTTGTAAGAAGTAATTCCAAATCATCTTCCAAATATACAGAGGAAGATGTTTACAAAATGCTGGAATTTTTAATCGACAACATATTTGTCCAGTGTGGAGGACGTGTTTTTCAACAAACGGTCGGCATTCCAATGGAAACAAATTGTGCTCCTTTACTTGCTAACCTTTTCCTTCACTCTTATGAGGCTGACTTTATAGCTGATCTGATCAGAAAGAAAGAATATCGTTTGGCTAGATCATTCAATCTCAGTTTCCGCTATATAGATGACGTATTATCTTTAAACAATCCTAACTTCGGGGATTTGATACATCGCATCTACCCAAAAGAACTTGAGATAAAGGATACTACAGACACTGTGAAGTCAGCCTCATATCCTGACCTACACTGAGAAATCGATGGTAAAGGAAAACTATTGACCAAACTTTACGACAAACGTGATGACTTTTCATTCAGAATTGTCAACTTTCCTTTCATCTGTGGCAACATCCCTTCAGCACCTGCGTATGGAGTGTTCATATCACAACTCATACGTTATGCCAGAGCTTGCCGAAACTACGCAGACTTTTTGTATCGCATTAGAACTCTAACAAATAGGATTCTGGAACAGTGTTATGTTGCTACAAGATTGAAGTCATCATTACAGAAGTTTTATTGTCGTCATCGTGAACTCGTGGATCGTTATGGTGTATCCATCTGCACTATGAAAACTGATTTATTCAACGGGTCATAGTTTTCCTTTCCTCGTTTGTCTACCATGGACTTGACTTTTTATGAGCAACTCGGCGGGTGTTTCTAGAAAAGCAGAAGACGCGTACCCTACCGGTGCACTTGGTCCATGCTCCCAGTTTTTAGTGGAGTCCGAGTTGCTCATTTGCTTTTGTTACTATGTATGTATGATTTTAGTTATTTTATGTTCTTTGTTGTGTATGTCTGTTTTCCATGTCGGGTCTTTGTCCCTGGATTACATTCTTTTGATTACCGCTATAACTTTGGTTACTTTGATTACTCTTACAGAGTTTCCCAGTATAAGCTACCTTCAATTTTGTTCAGTCATTCTTGTAAGAGACTTTCACTTACTAATTGACAATTAAATACATGTAAGTAGGTCTCTCAATGAGAACACATATTTTCCTTCCTTCCTGATAACTTGCTTCCTTATTTTTGTCAGGGGTTATATTCAACTTACATGTGAGTGACATTAACGGGAACAAACTATTTACACATCTTCTGTAATGTTAAACAATAATATGCACTATCTTTAAAAAAAGATGGCCGATGCAGTAAAATTTTGTTCTTTGTACTTCAGAGTTTCTTCATTTCTTTCAAGAAATAACACATGGCACGCAATTTCAAATTGTCTATACATTCTATACATATATATTATCGATCGCCGCTACGTTTTCAGAATTTGTCCAATCGGAAAACAGAATTGCAATCAGGTGACTTGTATTTTAATAGAAGAGCGTCCTGAAGGTGAAAGCGCAAAAAAGCGAAACTATACCGACTGCGTGGGCAAAATAGTGGAATTTTTCTTGCTTTACAAAGCTACATCAAAGATACCCGAAGGTTTTGTAAGTTATCAAATAACAATTCTTTCTCGTTTTTTTCCTTTTTACTTAAATACCATCGTTCTCTCCGCTGTATGTAATTTGCCTTTTTTGACAATAATATTTGTTTAATCTAAACAAAAAATGTTTGTATGTCGTTAGATTACAGCAAATATATAACACAAAAGTGCTCCAGAATAATTCACCATTACTATTTTTTATACATCCACTGCATCTGTAACTCTTCGCTACAAAAAGGTGTAACATAGACCATTAGTTGTATTACATATGATTTGTTATGTTTTGTTTTCTATTTTATTGAGTTGTGTTTTGTTTTGTTTTTTATTTTTTCGCTGTTTGTTGTGTCTGTATCTATATGTATTGTTAATACTTTTTGATATAGCGTTGATGTTAGCAACCCTTGATATCATTCAATAAATTATCCCGCGACACAATTTAATTTTAGAAATATGTTAACATATAATAAATCTGCAAGTTGTGAATATTGAAAATTAAACGTTAGTTTGAAAAGTTCATATACACATATCGGTAGCGCTGTGAATGGAATATTTAAATGATTACGAATCTTGTACTATAGTTAGCATTTTTTTGTTCTATGGGGATTTAAAGTTGCTTGCATTTAGATTATTAATTTTATCTTAATCGGCATATGTCATATAAAAATGAAACAACGTTTCAATCAGATATACTCCATCATCTAAGGAATGCATACATTACAATAACGTATTGCGGAGGAGCTAGATCCAAGTTGTAATTAATGTTATATAATTCATTAAACTCATCTTTCCTATTTCGTTAATTGCAGACATTGGGACTTAGGACGACTAGTATACTTTCAAATAGGTGTTCATACAGCCATATCAATTAAAACTATAAAACCACGCTTGCTGTGGAGATTTTTGTATAATTGTGGTTGCCTCACCTTGTTAAAACTTGTTAGTGATTTGTTGAACTATATATTGAAATATTGAAATATAGCCTTTTTTCTATATCTTGGACTGGGTTTTCTTAGAGGAGATTGGTCATTAAATCCAGTAAGCAAGATACTTGATATTAGAAGAGATAGATTTGTATGGACTGCAAATAGGATCCAGTCACGATTCTGACACTTAATATCCATTATGCACTAAGTGTTGAAATAATACCCATGTATTACAAAGATGCAGGAAACAAAAAGAACACAATATAGAAGTTATTGTCCGATATTGAACATTTAAATAATTACGAATCTCGTACTAAAGTTAGCATGTTTTGTTCTATGGGAATTTAAAATTGCTTGCATTTTAATTTATTCATTTTAATGTGATCGGTATCTGTCATAAAAAATGGAATGTTTCAAGGATATATACGCCATCATCTACGGAACGCATGTATTATTCAAACAATAGCTTATTGGGATGGAGCTAGATTCATGTTGTAATTAATGTGATATACTTTATCAAACTCATATTTCCTGTTTCGTTAACAAAATGTAGAATGTGGGAGTTAGAACGACTAGTATATTTCCAAACTAGGAGTTCGGGTTTTAATTACCAGATGTTAATAAATCTGTAACAACAAATGATACAATTTAGTGAATTATGATCTTACTTTAAATTACAAAGATGCGAACTTAATATAAAATATTATCACAATCTACGCATACATGCTATTTATACAATGAAATATAATATGGATTGAAATACATATGACACCAGTTTTATGGTATTCTCTTTAATACCCTAAAAACCAAATACAATTATAAGTACACATTCTACATGAAGCTTTGTGTGTATAACTGACACAATAACAAATAATGTATGGGCCATCATAACCATTATCTGAAAATGTTTGTTTGTTTGTTTGTTGGGGTTTAACGTCCGAGCAGCAATATTTCAGCTATATGAACATGAAATGATGATGAAATGAAAAAGGGATGGGACACAAGGACAATTGGGTCGACAAATTTTGATTGCCACTGGAAATAGGGAGAGGTGGGTAGGGTCGGGCAATTTAGCCTCCTGTGGCTATTCTTTTAACACCCGGACCTGCACGGGGCATCTGAAAATGTCGTACGAAACTTAATACAATACTTTTTTAAAGTATTTACACGCCAAACAGCGCGATTACAGAATATCGAATATCATTTACTGGCAATTATAAAATAATAATTAACCTTAATCATGGCTTGGATTGTCTCCATCGGTCAAACAGGCGTTAACATGCCGGAATGCAATCAAGCGTAGATGTTTGCCCAAGAAAATGTACTTGTTAATTGTGCCTGTTAATTACTTCATTAATTGTGAAAATGGAATAGAAAAGAATAGTGCAATTTACGTCTTCTGTCGAAGGTCAGCGTTTAATTAGAATCCATGAACAAGGCTGTGGAACTGAAGCAATGCACAGCTGAACTAAATTTAAGAGCGTCTCTCCATCTCGAAACCCAAAGACAAAATTACCTAACCTCATGAATACAACCACAAAAAGTATGACCTCAATCAAAAACCAACCAAAAAACTACTAAAACTCTGTGACCATAGCACATATGCAAATTGACAAGTACATATACAAGAATAATGGAAGGAATATTTACCTTGGTTCCCTAGATTACTCTTTTTAACCAAATTTACACCTCAAGGGTATGTTTATATTTTAATTTTATTTCACAAGTATGTCAGTACATATTTATTTCAAATACCAACACAAGTTTATTTTACAATAACAAATAAAACTCTTCTACATTACAAAAGAAAATTAGTTTTCTTAATGACAAATCTGATTTCGCCATTTCTAAACATAACTTTACTCTTATAAATCTAATGATATAGATAACATAAACAAATACAATACAAGGTAATAAAAATAGATACTTTCAAACACGCAATACAAACACATGCAATAAAACTTTAAATAAAATAAAAAAAATATAACACACATTATTTACATAAAAATGACACGAACATGAATAGAAAGTGGTATATGTTTAACCTGTAGTACCAACGCGGGAACTAATTTCTTCTATCAAATTATAAAGTTTAAGAAGTATTTTTAGTTGACCTCAGAACAGAAAACTTAAATGAATTTGCAATGATTTAGAAAATGTTTCGGTAAAATGTATTCGCGTTTCTCTGAAAAAAAAGAACATTCGAGAGTATAATGATACTCATTGGTATATCTAGTATCTGATTATATAGTAGTCAAAGGAACCAAGATTTTACTTTGCCTTTTCTGACTTGCTCATAAAAAATCATAAAAGTCCGGGGTAGACGAAAGGCGATAGGAAATAATACGCATTATATGTTTTCTATTTCTAAATCTCACTATTGACTGTCTGTTTTCTTTTTCTAAATCTCACTATAGACAGTCTGTTTTCTATTTTTACAGCTCACTATTGACTGTCTGTTTTCTTTTTCTAAATCTCGTTATTTACCAGTTATGATAGGTGATCTGTAATTCTATATCGTCTTAACTGCGGAGAGTAAAATTAATCTTCGAATTGATTTTTTTTAAAACTTCTACAGTTCTTCTTCATGGTAAATAATGCACTCCATTTTTTTTAACAAATTGATCAACCAATCACAAATCCCAAATACACCCGTCGTTGTACAACCATTTAAACTTATATATAACCACATTTATTTAAGATGTTCTGATAAAAAAGAGCTAAATTTAGGTACTTATGCTTTGATCAACCAAACTTCTCGCACGTTTCTCTGATACAAAGTAAACATGAAGTTTTCGAATGCTTTCCAGTCACAAACCTGTGCCAATGTAATATGAGTCGTTAATATCAGTTGGGTATCCAGCAAGCTCACATTATATCATGCAATTTGGAGTGGACGTTTTTAAAATTAAGATTACACAATTTTAGAAATTATCGGTTTTTCCAAAACTTTCAAACTCACAACCATGTATTAAAATTGGTTTCACCATTTTATCAAATAAATCTATCTGTAGTTTAATATCTATATATTTACTTTCGTAATTTTTAAGTACTTCATATATTGCTTATGTAGGTTTGTCGGCTAGACATTTTTTTAATATCATCAAAATTGTAAGTTTTGGAAACAATTGAATTATTTCACTACTTTAATTACACTGTCATTATTTCTGAAAACGTTGACGATGAAATAACTAATATACTATTTCCAGAGCCAGGGAGAGTAGGTACAGGAAAGGGATGATCGATAACTGATTAATGGACTTAATAACTTTAACAACTGAAATAATATCCTTAATTTTATACAATCATTGAATAGAAGAAAACAAATAAATACCCACGCACACACGGATAAAACCAGAAAAAAATGTAAAGGTCACCTTATTCCGGAAAAAAAATATAAAACCACCTTTTAATATCTAACATGATGTTTCAAAAGCTGTGGATTTGAGTACAAATAAAAGATATATTCGGGCCTGGCCTGTTCCCTTTTACTTAAACTGGTGTTCACTGAGCAAAATTTGTGCAATGAAAAAGAGTTTTACCTTCACTAGGTTTCGCAGTTCTTCAAGTTGTACATGATGACACTGTTTAAGAGTAATCAAGGGAACTAAGGTTATAGCGGTAATCAAAAGAATGTACCCCACTACAATTGGGAGCATGGACCAGGTACACCGGTTTAAGATAAATAAACAAAGTGCATGGTGACGAATTAGTCTAGATACGATATATATAATTCAAGTAATAACTTGCCCCATATCTTATTGATTAATTATTATGCTATATTATGTGATATGCGAGCCGAAACCATAAACGTACACGAGTTTATCCTTTGTTATTTTTCCTCAGCTTCGAAAGAAATCAAATACTACGTGATTATGTAGCTTTATGGAAGCAAAATAGACAACGGAAAATTACATTTATTAAAAAGTTAAAATAAGATCAGAGACCGACGATTTGCAATAATTTTAAAATTTTCTCTTGTGATTCATTTTTGAAAGCGAAGCCAATCAATACAAATGATTCCTATTACATGTTAATGACTGTTATAAACTTTTTATGACATCAAAATAGAACTTTAATAGGTTTCTTGAAGTTGATGTCTATGCACAACGATATGATGGTAAAATGAAGATTGTACATGGCAATAAAGTCGGTATATGGGGAAATTACTTGCATGGTACTATATTAATTTAAAATAATTATCCCATTCGATTTCTTTTATATAATGAGTTTATTATAAGCGATTAAACATTTTGGACAGTGCGTTACAATGCATTCATGAACATTTTGGTATGTGATGTGATATATTCCCAAAAATGATTACAATTACAAGAAGAATATTCAGTATGTATCATTTGTGCTTTTTTATTCTAAAAAACACCCCAAACATTTCCAGAGTAATTTTCCTCATCAATTAATTTGGAATAATTTGTGGTGTCGCCTGTATAAGTAGAACTTCGTGGTGTCAGTAATAGATATTTAATTTGAACAGTCGCCCTTTTGCAATATAAACTGTCCAGAATTATTTTGTCATGAAAAAAAATCAAGCAGCGACATAAAATGACATTCCAAAAGATAAAAAAAAAGCGTAGATCAAGGCTGTGTTTGAAATGCGTTGTCATTGTTGTTTTGTTAACTTGTAAACGTTTGATATTCAACGATATTCATGTTTTTATGCAAGTTTTGAGCCATCAGTTCCACTGACAAAGCAAAGACAACACCAGAAAGCGGACATCTCTGCCTAATTCCTAGAAATTTAAATAAAAGATTAGAAACCTATTCTTTATTGAAAGTACATGTATGTACATACATGTACTTTGACAAAGAAGAAAACGATGTTTTTTAAATTAACAATGCTTAACTAAATCAAGCGTAGTAATCCTTTTATGTGATTTTAAAGTTTTTATCAAATGTACCTGTAGTAAAATTGAATGTTGTATATTATTTTAAAAAATGTTTTTTTTAATTAAAAACGTTTAAATTAAATGGACAGGTGCTTAATCTTTCATGTAATGCCATTATCAAAATTAAGTGAAAAAAGTTCTTCTGTTAAAAGTTACTAACTTTACATTCAAAAACCAACCGAGGGCAGGTTAGTTATTTCCTAGCATTCTACTAGGAAATTTGTGAGTAGCCAAGTTTGTTCATATTATATATCCGAGGGTTGGTGGAAGGACGCATGGGATAGCTATGCTGTTTTGCTAAAATCATGATGCACATAGTAAGGAAAGATCCATTGACACAAGCAAAGTCAGAGATTGTGAAGTTAATTTGTTTTATATATACCCTAGACAAACGGTTTCTTACGGTTTTGATGTTAGTGAGTTGGGTT
Organism: Perna viridis; assembly: GCA_037379345.1. Taxonomy (NCBI): domain Eukaryota; kingdom Metazoa; phylum Mollusca; class Bivalvia; order Mytilida; family Mytilidae; genus Perna; species Perna viridis. Next base: position 18,744,871 of record CM074518.1, read on the forward strand.
TCTTAATTCGATGCTCCCACTTGAGGCCACGAAAACCAAAAAAATAACCATGACAATTTATGAATAATTGATTAATTATTCAATCATTATGAATAATGAAAAAGAAAGTGTTTTTTTTTTCATCGGAAACCAATTTTCACTGCAGAGACTTTTTGGAAATCATACACAAACATTTTTTTCGATCAGATTTTGACAACTGCAGTAGTAACATAGTCTAAGTATTGAATTGTAATACCTTACTTATGACTATGCTAAATGCTACAATTATCAAGTTTCCGATCGATCGACCATCAGAAGTACATACAATAACGCAGTATCTCTTTTTATGGTCTCTTAATAATATAAGAATAATTACTTTTCTTCACAACCATATTGTTGCTTTTATTATTATTATTATTATTATTATTATTATTATTATTATTATTATTATATATGCGTGTGTATTACCTTGCTTTTACATTTAAAAACCAGAATGTTCACGTAAAACCACCATAATCAAAAATATTTTCGATATTACAATGTTCGGTTTCTTTTAAACCATCAAAATCACCCTCGTGACAAACTCGTCTTTGGCTAGGTCTTTCTATATCGTTCCACGAAAACGCATTGCATATCTGTCGCTGAATTGCATTGTTAACTGGTGTACCGTTTCCGCTACGAGGTGAAATAGAATAGAAATCGTCAGAGGTGGAGTCGGTCCTTCTTAAAACTACCGATTTTCTTAGTTCCCGTTGCCCACGACGTCGGCGCTGCCATTCTTTTATTCTGTACTTAGAATGTTCATACAAAAGAGACATTAAAGCCAAAAATACGCCTATTCCTATCAAAAAGAAGGCGATTTCGATGTCGAGGAGTGAAATAGTTTTTGCCTCCGTGACCGACACTTCTCGACACTTTCCATTTTGTGGCCACATCTGGGTCTTCCACATTTGAATAAGTCCACTTTCTAGTATGGCAATAATTCTGCACATATGCAATATGTATAAATGAATTAATGCAGCATATTTCATTTCATATACAGTATATCGATTAAAATTATAACTTTTAAATGTTTAATTTTCATGAGTAGTACTAGTGAACAACACCACATAAGTTTGTGTTAATTTTAGCGTATATATTTCGTAAATGAGATTCTTAGATAGAGATTGAAATGAATGACCGCGAAATTACCATACTCCATCTGGTAATGGTTAAATATTTCCCCACTTCAGGGGAACTGCTGTTTGTTACAACAAATCAAGTACAATGATTATTGTTCACAAAACTAAGAACAAAATATCTAATTAAAGTTCTATATCAAACACATCGCGATAATAAGTACATATTTTGCTAAAACAAAATTGATAATGATCCATTTATTGATAATTTTTTTATAGATAATAACATACTCATCTGAAAAAAGTTGAACAAGCGGTGAATGATTTGGCAGCCCTACTGCATATTGGACAGGCAAGATATCAGCTGTTGCCATTGCAAGCTCACAGTTACTTGTCATGGTCAACTCAATATTTGTTTTGTCGCCGACATAAGCATAGTCTCCTTCAATCACTTTTGCAATATGGACATTCGGGTAACTGCTTAGGACAGATGGATCACTTTTGTTGAATTTTACAATGCCATTCCAAAGTTGTTTCCTTTCTGGCAAGTCTGAATTCTAAGAAATAGACAACAAAGAAAGACAATTGTCTAGTTGTTCATGATTCTGTTTAATGCATTTGTACGTTGATACAGATAAAGAAGCAGATTAAATACGAACTAGTTATTGGAATGGATATTATATGATTTCTTTGTTAAATGGTTATTTTATAATAAAAAAGGAAGATGTCCCGATAGCGGTAATCTATGCGAATTTAATCAATGAAAGCCTTATTTTAGTTTGATAGGAGGTTACCACATATATGGAAATATGCATAAGACTGATAACCGCGATAGCTGTCCCGATTCCTGAGATTCACAGCATAGATACCGGTACTTCAGTTGTAAAATTTATTTCACCTCTCACTAAATTTAAAACATCACACTTAAATTGTTTCATTTTTATTCTGTAACTTTAATTTTGTTTCCGGACTGCTATCGGATTTAGCCTTTCTGGCTAAAACCTAAACTTTAGCCAAGAGTACGAACAACACGACGCGGCAATACTTCCAATAAAATGATTGTTACAGTTTATTTTGCATGTAGACAGTTAAAAGCTGGGAAGTATGAATAATGGGAAACTCACGGAACAGCCGCGACATTACCTTCTTGTTCAATCAGCGATGTTTCCAACGTACTATAATTTATTAGCTTTCTTCACGAGAAGATGAAACGATGTACACACACGCAAAGGCCTGAATGAAATTAGTTTCAAATTAAGTAAAACAACGGTGAATGTTCTATCATATGAGAAAAAAAAGATTTCTGAAGTTGTGTCTTCACAAACACAACAAGATTCCATTGAAATAATTGTAAGACTATTCTATCATTTTTCATAACTTGCACAATTCGTTTGTTTTAATATTATAAACACATAGTTGAGTATATTAGAATAGGGTTCGTATTACTCGGATTGGTGTACCACTATGTGGTTTTTCACACAAATGGTGGCATTAACATATTGATTACAACACATCTCACAATCCTTTGTAAAACAAGTTATTAAGTCTTACCTTAAATATTGTTTCATATATTGTTGCTCCAGGAGTGCCCCATTTATACTCGGTCTGAGTGACCATCTGTTCTATATTACTAAAGGGAAGTTTCTCTTTACTGACAGTGAGGAAAGCAACGAAGTTTCCACTGTATGTTGCAACCATTACAATACAGAATATCCATCAGCAACTTAAAATTGTCCTCCCTGAAGATGACTCTGCAATATGTGCTCCACCTGTTCAATGTGAAGAAAATATACAACAATTGGTACGTGTATCTGCCATTTATTTTGCAAGATTATTTTCATTATCAATATTAAAAAAAATAAAATTTCGGAATGCTTAATCAGATTGGGATCTGCTGTAAAGATATTAATTTTCGCGGTTGCCAATTTTCGCGGATTCTATTAAATCCAAATCTATCTCAAATACATCTGTATGTGTTAGCAGCAAAAATAATTATTATGTTTTAAGTGCTAGGTCATTGGCAACAGCCTGATCAATAAGATAAACCTTATACCTTTAGTGCGTTCAAAAGTGAACACATTCGCGGGTATTAATTTTCGCAGTTTCAAAAAAGTGTTAAGCATTATATTATATAGTTTTAAAATAGATTTCGAAGGTATTATTTTTCGCGATTTTCTCTTTCAAATAGCGAAAATAGAACACCGCAAAAAATAGATGCTTCACAGTATATGAAGCTTACACTTTCTAAATTGTTTCTAGTTATAAAACGTTAATGAAATTAGTCATTGTTTCTAGTTATAAAACGTTAATGAAATTAGTCATACCCTGAGTAAGTAAAGCACCATACATGTACCAGAAGGAATCAGAGAAATGGTGCAGTCCTCGGATCTGTTCCCTTTTATGGATCTGTCGATAAAATGGATTGTACTTTTCAAATGCAAATAGAAATATTGACACTACCGGTAGAGCTATCCCGATGAACATTAACACTTTAGGGCTGAAAGGATCAAGCAATGTCGTCCATCGGGTGTCGTTGGGGTTTGGCTTCTTCAACAATATGGCAGAAAACTCGTAAAAGTAAGGATGAGTAAAGTCCATGACAGATTCCCGAAGAGAATTGATGGCCAGTGGAGCAACGATTAAGTCTATGTCCTGTAATATGAAACAAACAAATTAGATGAACTAAGTTTTAGAAATACGACTGATGCACAATCATATTTTTTGATATTTAGTGCTAAATTCTGAAATCTACTGAAAATTGAATAAGATCAATCGTTGAAACTATTGATATACTAGTATAACGTATATAATCAACCTGTTACTTGTGGTATCCGTAGCATACTATGTTAATGTAGCAAATCGGATTTTTTTTAAAACAGTTGTATTTAAACTTTCATCTAGTTTTCCGAGCAAAACTTAATTTTGGTACAGATTTTTTATGAAATACTTACGCGTCTTTGCAGCTGACCAATCATTCCTGTCCATGTGTTATTTTCCACGATAACGCGTGCACCCCACTTCCCATCAGGCGGGGGAGTTAGGTCGTACCTAATATAAACATGAATACAATCATTATCTTAAATGCATGTATTTGTGTAAGCAGCAAGAATAATCATTATGTTTTTATGTTTAAGCATAGTGCTGGGCCATTGGCAATAGCATAAAATTAGCAGAAATTATTGCGATGTGTTTATTAGTGTAAAAATACGACATACTTAAATTCTCATTGATAAGAGCTCGCATTATGAAATATTAAAAATGAGCAATCTTGTCATTGATATAGTTCCAAACATAAAAATCATCTTTTCGACTGAAAGGAAAATATTACAAGTTCTGAATTAAGTTGTTTTCGCTTTGTTTAAGTTATATATAAGATGTAGTTTCTATCATTTCATTGCTGTATATTTTATTCCCAATTAAGTAGCACTTGAGTTATGAATCATGCAAAATATGATTCATGGTTGAAAAGCTTACATACTTTTATTTTGGATATTTTGTTTTAAAATGTTATAGTAAACAAAAAAGAAAAAAAAAACATATTGCTTTTCATATAACCCTTGTTAATGGGAGATAAACTTTATATAGAATGTACTGTAGAATTCAAAATTAAGGGAGATAACTTTGTAAATTACACTAAAATACAATGGACACTGTCAGAGCAGACAGACTGGAATGAATAATTATACATTTGATCATATAGACCTATAAACAACTTATTGGCAAAAATAAAAATGTGTAGCATTATTTGGGGTGTATCAAATATAACAGAATACGCATGATTTTTACACAGACTATTACTTAACCAATTGTGACATGCTTTATAATCCTATAAGACAATTGGTGTAAAATAGTTATAAGAATATCTGTAGCCTTTTTTTTACTTAGGGGTAGTAGTATACTTGAGTTGTACTATGAAATACAGAACAGAATATTAGGAAATCGGTTTTTGATACTGGTTTTATCACGGGTATTTCAGGTCGAGCCATTTATTCTGCATATTATTTATGCATCATTGGTTTCATTAAAACATATTGAAATAGTATTTAACGGAATGATTATTGTAAAGCAAAAACAAAAACAAAAAAATAACAGGCAATGACGGTGTCTGGGGTTTGAATAAGCCTGGTAAGAAACATTTCACAGAACAACAGAATCATTCAACATCAGTAAAATATAAAGTATATTTAGAACTATTCACATAGGATTCAAGTTGCATATCATTATAGATTTACGGTTCTATAGAAAAATCATAATTGTTAATTTTGACAATCACTAAATATGGAATTGTAAGTTATATTGAAAGAAGGTTTTTGCATATGTTTTGATTATTTGAAATATGTTTCATAAATTATTAATGTAGTCATTAATTTGCATTGTAAACTTGGAAAAGGCGATATAATGTTAAAGATACTTAAGTTGAAAAAAATATCGCGCAAAGAACTAATTACTTTAAAAATTTAACGAATGAGTTTTGTAAAGATAATCAAAGCAAAGCACAATAACAAAAAAATAACAGACAATGCTTTAAAGATTGAATATATATTTAGATCAATTTAAAATACAAATACAAATGAAATATGTGTGTTAAATACAAAGTTCACTAAGACGTCAGACGAATTATTACATACGTGAAATTCATCCCATTTGATAGTTCTTTCAACAACTCAATGGTTATTCCTGTGTACTTGTTGGTTTTCTTATTCAATGTGACGAATGGGGCCCACTTTTTAAAGTTAAAAAAATACAAATAAAGTGTAAACATACACATATACATATAAATGGAATAGATAAATATTTATTCAATATGAAGAAAATATAGCACAATACTTTATAACTGATTCAATGAGAAACCAAAATTTGAAAGACTAAATATTTTCACCACAATTAAATTGAAAATTTGTCAAAACTGAGATTTTACCTTGTTTAATTTTTTTTCTATACTATCTTAAAATCTAACCTTTAAACAAACAGAATGTTAACAGGAGTTTTTTCTTATTAGATTGCAGTAAAAAAATCTAAATGATTCTTGTAAAATAAAAACAAATTGTAGTGCCATGGAGCAAATCGAATGAAAGTCGCAAATAGGATTAAATCCTAAATTATATAATCCTATTTTAACATTACTTGACTGTAACTGTATCATCAAAGTAACAGTTAGTTTAACGAAAACTCACAGGAAGAGTATTGATCAAGAATCGACGGCCATTGAATCCAAACTTCACGTTTGGAAACACGTCTGCGTGTATATTGTAACTGCCATCAATATTGACAAAACCAATGTGGGATGAAATCCTGCGCCGGTCTTTACCCCATAGCAGGGTATATAGTAAAGCCCATGGACATGATGTATTAACAGATGCCCCCTGCAAGAGAGAATTTTAGACGGTTAACAAGTGTATAATACTGAAGATTTTAATTGTTACAATTGTTTTCATAATTGAAAATAAAAGTTAAATGTAACATTCTACTGTATTGCCTTCCATATTTGTAACTACCAAGGAATTATCCTTTGACAACCATAAAATGACATTGCAGAATCTAAACATTAAGGAATACTTAAAGTTCCCTTGAACATGTAACTATGCTTCTTTTCCCTTTTATTACAGCCCTTCTGGTCATGTCATCACTTTGAATATCATAAAAAAGAACCCAAACGAAAGGTAGTTTCTCATGATCCAAAAGGAACCACAGCGCCTCGATTGGGGACTAAATTTAAAAACCATAATAGATGCTGTTGAGAAACATACCAGATCATGGATAAAGAGAGAAAAGTACCAAGAACCAGAAATCAAATCGAGTCCTTGACAGATTGGATACTTGCCATGCAATCGTTGGGACGGAATCGTATTGACAATCTCAAGAAATGTGTCAATAAAACACCCAAGTCCGTATTCAACGATCATGAGGCACACATATGTCTTTCCTCACTACATGAAAAATACGTTATCGTCCCTGTGGACAGAGCTTCAAACAACATTAAATTTGTTTGTAAGGCGCATTACCCATTCCCTTATTAATGAATTGGGACTTTATAGTAACATCCAATGTAATGAAACTTACAAACGTACTACTTTTGACAAAGATGAAATACTAAACCACCAAAATCTTCGCTGTTTCGAAAAAAATATGTACTTCATGTTTACAAATTCACATATTTTTCTATAACATCGCAAAAAGCAAAGTTTGCTTCACAGAAAGGCGGGTTTGCGATATCCTTTATTTCCTCATTGATAACACATTTGTCACATTCTGAGGAGCTTTTTTACAACAACATGTTGGCATTTCAACGGGCACTAACTGTGCTCCTCTCCTAGCTGATTCATTTTAATATTCATACGAGACTGAATTTCTTCAGAATCTCGTAAAGAATAAGTATATAAATAATGATACTAAATCCATTAACTTAACACACAGATATATTGATGATCAACAATCCTTCTTTCGGTAAATTGTTACCGTCAATAAATCCACCAGAGTTCCTGATAAAGGAGACCACAGAAACGGCTTGTTCTGCATTCTTTTTGGACCTATATCTCGAATTTGACAACAGTAGTCTTTTCAGCAGTAAGATTTATGATAAAAGAGACGACTTTAATATTAATATAATAAATTGTCTTTACATGTGCAGCAATATACTTTCATCTCCTGCATATGCTGTTTATATTTTACAATTGATTCGCTAAGCTCGAGCAAGTACTAACTACTCTGAAAAACCTAGATTTTACCCACCATTCCGTTTGAAATGCCTCTACCGTTCAGGACAATTACTGTGTTCGGTTGTCGTTATCCTAATTATTGACAACAACCGTTTTATCATCTAATTTGAAGAAATATATACTACTTTAATTATTACAAATATATGTTTTACAACGGAGATGAAAGATCAAAAGTGATTTAACATTATATAATGCACGTAGCAATCCTCCACCAGCACACAAACACACATACACACAAAATAGAAGAAAATCTATCCAAGTAAATAATCAAAGAAACTAAAATAAACCAAAACTATAATCAAGAATAGAACATAAACTATGTAAAAAATAATTGAATATACAAAACAAAACAAAAAAGCCTTTATTAACAAAATTTCAGTGACACATTCACCCAAATCATTACGTATGGAAGACATTCGTAGCAATTGGGAAAAAATTACCAATACTGATTCAGAATCTTGAAGTTTATCCATATCTTGTGTAGTAAAATGCAGTACTGCTACATTATCGAATGGTATGTTGGTGCTAACTTCAAGTTCCTTAATGCTTGTATGATCAATTACACCAACTAACCATCTTGAAAAATGTAGTAGAGAATTTCGCCAAACATGTTTTCTTCCATAATCAAATGGCTGTGAAAATAAAATAAAACAATTATTCATAACAATGTAATGAGTATTGTACACATATTATCAGTTTGAAAACAGTGTTATCGTTGAAGTGTGATAACGATATGTTGAATTCCAAGACGTTATAGTTCACCTTTTGAGCATTTCTTCGCGTAACTATATCAAATTACATATTCATTGTTAAGTGTTAAATATTGCTTTATTTAATACAATCCGCGAACAGGGTAATCAGCCCTTCCTTAAACATTACATGGGAGACTAAGGAGATATTCGTATGAAATTTAAATCTACAAGTGTAAATTGAATATACTTTACCCGTTGCAAAAATGTTTGACATGGTTTAAATCTACACAGAATGGTAAAATTAATTTTATCTGGATAGTCCTTTAACGTCGTACTTGACAAGGCGTCTATTTTAGATGAGGTCACTTCCGACATTTTGTAAATGACAACAAATATCTCCTGTTCTGACATCCGAGCAACCAAATCTAATGCCTGTCTCTCTGTAAAACACATATATTTATCAATAGCTCTTGCTTTTAAATATGATTCTACAACCAACGTAGGAAATAGCAAATATGCCATCTAGCAATGTAAAATTAGGAAAACTTATGATAAGATTGTTTTATTCTCCATTTGTCCTATTTGAATTACTTTAAGGTTATAAAAAAGAAGACACTGCAAACATAACACAGGTTTATACCACACAAATACATAAAAAAAATGTTTTTAAGATGTAAACTTTTTTTCAATTTATTTGATAGTAAAGTGAAGACGTTTGATTATTCGCCTATTTGACCTATCACTATCAGATTTAACGAAATGTTGGTTGTTTGATTTGCTGTGTAAAATGTGCTTTATGTTACAAAACATTTGTGGCATTGTTTACATGTTTTTACCTGAAACTCGTTAGTGTTAAATGATGAACAGGAACATTGTTTCTTCGGGGCACAATCTAATCTTAATGTAATGAATATTTCATATCACAACATATAAAACGTTATCGGAAGAAAGGGTAATCGATTGAAATTGGTTTAGACATCAAAGCCGAATAAATATTTAATTGGATATATTTAGGTTTGCTTAGCAATGTAATATAATTTTTAATAACATTGAAGTCTTTCATCGTGACATCCTTTTTAATACATTTAATCATTCCCTTTGTTCTATAGCATATCTTGTAATAAGATAAAAACTGTTATTCCCTGACTACCTCGTAGATTTAATCATTTGAGAAGTCATTAAAAAACTGTCAATGATACTTAGAGCTCACAATCTAATAAAATTCTTATGACAAAGAGAGATTATCGCAGAACTAAGCTGATGACAAAAGATGAATTTTTAACTTCTCTTTAAGTCTCGTCCAGAGCTCTTAATTCTTATTCATCATAAATAAAGATCATTGGGAAAATATACCCTAGAACGGCACGCACACACAAAAACAAAACAAAACAAAAATAAACAAACAAAACAAAACAAACAAAAAAGAAGAAAAAAAAAAACAAAACAAAAAACCAAACAAAAAAAAAACCAAACAAGCAAACAGACAAACAAACAAACTGATATATTACACGTATCCATTCCTTGATATGGACAATTCGTCTTTAGACCCATACGTCATAAATTAAGCGTGAAATTACATAAGCAAGTTACGAAATAATGAGAAGTAGAGTCTATTGCCTTTAAACTGATAATGTCTACAATACTCCTCAAAAAACAATACATATATGTAGAAAAATTTCATTAAATTTACATGAATTGCTTAGCTTGGCGCCGGTGCATATTTGTTTTTGTTTTTTTTTTCAATAATAATTCACGAATTAAAGACTATAACATTTTACCATTTGATTGCGTTTAAATATTACGCTAGCAAACACATAGTTTGGTAATCTGTGCTGTAAATGTTACGGTTATAATCTGATTTCCATTTTCAGGCACTTCACATATAATATATAATTTATTTTCATGATGATGAAGTTTTATAGAAATGGCATACATTAATTTTACATTATGTCATAAATAAGTTATTCGGCTGATCTTCTTCCTTTTAAACCCATAATTAATAACGTTAACGAAACATATATCCTAAACGTTGCAGACCAAAAATTGTGATGCATTTCAGTCAGCTACGTGGTTAAGATTGTAATACTTAGATGGAAAAATATCGATGTTGATAACCATGGTGAAATACAAAACATGGCACTTCACAGACAAACATAATTTTAAAGGACATATCAATTTTAGTTCAAATAAACTGATTCGTATACCTGTCAATTTCATTTTTTTACCATTTGAATTTTTTAACTTATGTAAATATTTATATACATAAACAAAGAAGAAAATATACTCATGACATTATCTCTGGATCATGTCCTTTTTACAGGTGAATCTGTACTGAGTTTGCCTAGTTCATTTTTATAAGACACTAATTTAACCTCTTCTGAAAAAAAAGCAATATTTGCCATAGACAAAGCATTTTGCTTTAAAAAGGCTAACTGGCTACTGTTTAATTCCAAAATATCTTCATCATTAAAAATGATCGCTTGTTGATTTCTGCATCACTGGAAACATTTGAAATTTGTACATCAGAATGCTAGAAAGAAATTTTGTGGTTTTGACAGAGATATTTCCCATCAAATGTTCATTATATCTGCATTTCGATAAAATAATAATTCCTTTTACCAAAAAGATACGAATCATCTTGTTTATGTTACAAATAGTCTAATTACAGTGTAAAACTGTTTTAAGGGGGTAGACCTAGGGTAAGGGGCGTGACCCTTGAAATCAGTGATATGTTTGTATCATATTCAATTTCACTAAAGCCTATCAAGCTTTCATTTGATGCAGAATGAAATCAATCCATGTTACTTTGGTACTTAGATGAGGTTGATGTCAAATGCAGAATACAAACGTTCCAATGAAATGTAAGAGTTGTGTCCCATACCTTAGGTCTACCTCCTTAATTCATACAATATGTCCACAATTGCCTGATTCTAGTGGAGTCCGAGTTTTTCATTTACTTTTGTTACTTTGTATGTATGATTTTAGTCACTTTATGTTCTTTGTTGTGTATGTCTGTTTTCCATGTCTGGTCTTTGTTCCTGGATTTCATTCTTTGGATTACCGCTATAACCTTGGTTCCCTTGATTACTCTTACAGAGGCCGTCACTGTAGGTTTTTCTATTCATTTGAAGTCTTTATTATGGAATCATAATCAAGCCTTTAAGAATTAATATACATCATTACTACAATCTCTTTGTATCTCGAACAATCATGTCAAGGTCAACACACATGGTGTTTGGTCACAAAAAAGGGGAAAAGAAATAAAAAAAATCTCAATATTGCAAGACAAACACAATTAATTCACGTTTTCCCGACTTTGAATCACCAGTTTTATCTTCGTACTTAAAAAATGTATGATTATGAAATTTACAACATAAAAGCAACAAAACAAATAAGAGTAAACGAAGCCCTCAGAAAACCAAAAACAATACTTGGAAACAAAAACATAAAAAAAACAAACAACAAAACAAATCAAACAAAACAATACAAAACTAAATAAACAAATAAAAAAAACAAAAAACAAAATGAGGTGTGATAATTATTATATTCAATTGAAACAAAATAACCTACCAATCAAATCAAAAAGAAAACAAATAGAGCTGTCTGACTACAAGATATTTTTCTATTCAAGTTTATAGTATATAATGAAACTCTGATGCTGGGGCATTAGAGGAAAAGGAACAGGACCTTAACATTTTATTGGAATTTGTCATAAGGATTTGTTTTATTGCTGCAGTTTGCCTTGAAACATTTAGAAATGATAGAAATGCCCGAAACAAAAACGAAGATTTAATTAATTAATTCTTACCTGCTCCTTTATCATAAATAACGCAGACTGATGACCATTTCAGATACGTAATAAGAGATAAAATAGCAAGCGCGGCTCCATGGTTGGTGTCTGAAGAGGTGTTCACAAAGGATCCATTCACAATAGGTCCAGGACAACCCTTACAAAACTGTAAAGGCATATCCATTAATATAACGAATTCCGTAATTTAAAACGTCAATAGAAAACGACAGCTTTTTTTCCACGGTCACTGATTTAACAATCAATTATATCACAAGATTAATATATTTATTACTCCAATGGCAGTATTCGAATGTCCGGTCAAACATGATAAGTGATATTAAATATGTCAGAAACATTATATTATGCTGATAATCTGGACTGATATCTCTGTCTATAAATAATGAGTTCCATGTAATGGAAAGGTTTAGTAATTATCATAGTTTCAGTACTTAGTCAAGGACAGTTAATGAGTTTGAATTACTATGGAGAGAAATATATATATATACTAGGCTTGGTACCGACGAGGGATTTGTCATTCAAGGAAATCAATACATCTTTAAATCAAGTAAAACTACTGATCAGTGATCACTTTTAAAGGAATTAAATTTGTATAATTTTGTTCCATTGCCAATTTAGGTTGTTGTATTTTTTGTTTTTGTTTACATTCGTTTGCGTTGATTCGTTCTTATATACATACATCTCCAACCTAAGGAGTATACATTTCATAGTAGACCCGATACTGTCAGGACTGTTATATGTACACATACTTAGTAGCACTGATATTTTCAAAGAAATTGCGTAACCAATTGTTCGTTCAGCCTTTGTTTATATCATCACTTCAGACGTTTTACGGTCGTCATCACAATTTCATTGACCCATACGAAGTGTCTATCTCACAGATGAGGCAATATATATTCAATTAGATTCAACGTCTTACCGGATTGACAACCTACCGAACTTGACACTTCCTAGTTGCAGTGATCATGTAAGGACGTTAAAAGTACACAGAGACACATGTCTTGACCTTTGAAATCTTATAAAATCTTGATACCATGCCATTTTTGTCGCACTATCTGTTTAATGTAATACCAAGTTTAAGATGAAATGTTCCAGCGTTTTAGCATATACAGTTTGTATTGTCCCATGTTTGCTAGTGAATTTTAATTATCTTCATTTGGTTATTCAATTTTGAGCAATTTTCCACCTTTTCTGCATTATCACATTAATCACAATATGATAGTTTGATGATTTAAATGATATCACCTAATTTTGAATTGTTTTGAAGGGAGCCCTTGATGACTTGTGTCAGGGACCTGAATTACTGTTGCAATACTAATTCTGGATTATACTCAATTGTATTATGACTGATGCCACAAGCGGATCAGGATATGCTTACGGTTCCGGAGCACCTGATCATATAGCTAGTGCTTGGTATTTTTCTTTTTTGTTTTGTGTTTCCCTTATCACAGTCATCTAGAATGGAATACGAATTTAAGAAATAAAAAAAATGTTCTACTTGATTGGTTGGTTTGAAGTTACTTTTTTGTTATTTATTAAATGTGTTTACTGTAAAAGTCCAACGCCATTTGCAAGATAGCATCCATTTACTTGATGACTTTTCGTCAATTCACTAACAGAATAATCATACCAAATCATAAAAGAAATATCTTTCTCCTATCTTGGAAATTGATATCGATTCTTTTGTTAAAATGCTCCCCATGTGCTGCCAATAAAATGCTCCCCATGTGCTGCCAATAAAATGCTCCCCATGAGCTGCCAATAAAATGCTCCCCATGTGCTGCCAATAAAATGCTCCCCATGAGCTGCCAATAAAATGCTCCCCATGTGCTGCCAATAAAATGCTCCCCATGTGCTGCCAATAAAATGCCCCCATGTGCTGCCAATCCTAGACTATTTGACTTATTAATGTTCACCCTGATTTATAATAAAAGTTTCAATAAAACCGCACAGGATAGTTGATCATTTTACCAAAGCTCAAAATACAAAACTCACCCATTATGAAAACAAAGTTTATTTCAAATGAGCAACTTTCGGACTCGATCAAAAACTTGAACATAAACTTGGTGCACCAGAGGGGTAATTTTTTGAAGACACATGTTAACACTTTATTTTTCATTCTCATTTTTACTTAAAAAGGAAGTCTTCTAAAGCAATTGAACAAAGTAGTCATTAAAACTCAGTTTCTAAACACTTCAAACCCATGGTAATCCGAACATCACCAAAAACTGATTAAGATCGATCTTAACCTCATAACAAGTTTGCTTCAGGCAGATTTAAGTAATCTAGCACAATTGATTTCACAATAAATGTATGTGAATATATGTTGAGGTTTGGATCAATTATACACTTCACTTATCAATTAATGTATGATTTTTTTATTCTACAAACACAACAGACCGGAGATGTTGCGTGATAGATTTTTAAGTGTCTCAACAATTATCTGTTCTAGTCTAAATCGAAAATGAAATCAAGGGCAAGAACATTTGGATGTTTTTAAGCAATAATTGATCGCCAAATATTGAAGAAAAAGTCCAGAGGTTAGAAACGTGTACTAAATATTGACTCTAAGTGTCAGCAGTGGGATTATTTCAATACCATAAAATCCCAAAACATGTTCTTAACGTGATGGAATAAGATATATTAAAAAAAAACTGAAGATAAGGGAAACAAAATGTCACATCAAAACAATACTAAAGCACTCGCCATATGGAATCCCACAAAAAAAATAACGGTAGTGACATCAGGTGCTCCGGAACGGTAAGCATATCCTACTCCGCCAGTAGCATTCGTCGTATTGCAAGTGAGTAAAATCCGGTACTAATCAAAAAAGAATAATGCAGCTCCACGACACGTGTTTAACACTATTCACAGTAGGGCGATTCATTTCTACTAGATATCATGAGGTAAACGTAGTTTTGATAATGTGGAAGAGTATCCGAAGAGGACAAAATTAGATTAAGGTTAATAAAATATTTACCATAAAATAGACATCATTATGAATTACTACAAGTAACATGATGTAATTGACAAGGAGCACACAGTCAACTAAATGTATCAAGGTCCTTATGCTATGGCTAGTGATGTTGCAGTGGTTCAATAAACTTTATTCGCTATATATTCGTTAAATACTTAGTAACAAAATGTTTTTTACAGGCGTATAGGAAAAATATGATGAGTCATTCTTTCAACATGGTGCATATGAACACGAACTCGATGAACTACATAAAATGAATGACCGTAGAACTGCTGAAGAGAAATATCTAGTCATGAAATAATTTATTCCTCCTATGGTTGATTCAATGTTAATATTTGGGAAAAAAAGCGACAATAAAAAACTAATAAACTTGCCTTTATCTTTTTAAGTATAATCTGACAAGAAATATATAAAAAACATACACCTATTTCCAAATTTGGAAATCAGAAATTTTTCCGGAATGATATGGCCCATTTGACAAAAAAAATGGTACCAAATAAATATACTAATATTAAAAACTTTTGTTTGAGGGTGAAAGCTTTGTTAAGCTTTACAAATTATTGTTTTTTACTTATCATCCAACAGCAACGGTTTCCCAGGAGGAAATATCCGTAACCTGATATTTTGCCCCCAATTTTTTTTTTGAAGTAGAAAAGCCTTAATGAACGTTTCATTCCATAAATTGAGAGCATGGTCTATTGTCATTGCGTCTCAATAATGTTATCCTAAGTAGATACGTCGTTATATGCTTTGTGCTGAGGGGCATCGATTGGTTTATCATTTCTTCATTTTGATTACTCAAATTTTCAAGCACAACTTGAAACAAATCTCAAATCATTATGTTCAATTTGTAAAACCTTTTTTTATAACCTCTAATAATTTGTTGTTGTGAAGTTGGTACTGTTGGATACTAAGTAGACAACGGAGACAAAGCTTTCAGCAAATTCTTTATCAGTGTAAGAACAAATTTAGAAATATGAATAATTTAAAACCTATTATTTATACAGCATGAATTGCAATTGTCATGAGATTGATGTAATTGTATTTCATATTTGTTTTAAACACTTCAACACGATCAAATCTGAGAATGATATAAATATACAAATGTATAAATTGACTGCAGGATCGCACGACCAAATTAACTAACAGATAAGAATGCATTGGTCATTAACATTAATTTCACATAACTTAACCATTAAATGGTCTGCACGTAACTGCAGAAATGTAAAATGTGGTCGTTCATGACCAGCTTGGCTTATGCCTATCAAGCAGTCAAGAGATACATAATTGGAACTGTCATATAAAACAGTTTAGCATATTGCAACAGTTCATGGATCATCAGATACTTGATCGGTAAAGTTTCGTATGGAAATAAATTAGACTAACACTTATAAGGGACAAAGACCAGACATGGAAAACAGACACACACAAAAAGAAAGTAAAATAACTAAAATTATACATACAAAGTAACAAAGGTAAATGATCAACTCGGACTCCACTAAAAGGTGGGAGTATGCACAATAAGGAATGAAAAGTCATCGCGTTCGTCGTATATTTTTGTCAAAAGTTTCTTTTACCATTGGTCTCAAAGTGTAAGTCAAGATATGAGGAAGATTTCATAGTGCCTGTAATATCCATTATCTCAAGTTCTTTGCGATGTGTAAAATCCCTGAAACTAGGGTTGTATAACGATAATACGAAATTGAGTACCAGTACGGCTGAGGGCTTAGGAGTAGCGGCCCTAGAAAGGCCATGAAAGAATGAAATAATCGGCCACCTTTTTAATAGATATTTGGTGCAATTGAACAGATATATCATGGTAGGGAGAGATATTTGTGGAAAATATCCCTCAATGCCAAGATACATCTGTTCAATACATGATTCTTTGCCTGAAAAAAAAAGGATCATTGATTCAACTTCCGTTTGAGTTTAACGCTGCAGTTTAAAAATATGCCTGTTTGCAAAAAAGTTCTTTAATTGATTCTGGGTCTTTATTATCCCATTGTGATCCCTAAATTCTACGAACTTTCAATGGACCAATTTGTTATTGAGGAGTGATTGGTTTGCTTTTTCTGTAATATTTTTAATGAAAAATATGAACCATCCCATCATTCTAAAGCTAACAAACTGTAATTGTTTTTTGGTATCTTGCATTTGTTTGTACGTGTATTTTCTTTTTTCTTTTTCAGGAAAATAAGATAATACCCAATGCCGTCATTTCTACGTATTTTTTTTTAATCCTGAGATAGTGCTGCACTTGTTTTTTTTTTCGACAATCAGGGAGAAATGTGTTTCAAATACATTAGTAATGAATCCTTTGTCGGTCTACATATTCCCTCTTGTGGTATGCTGACACACGATCTTTAATCTTCACAAAGCTCTAACACAATCAGTGATGTTGTTATTATCAACATAATATTTAATAAAATCTTAAACAGTAAAGGACAAAACAACAAAGACCCCGGGGAATACTTCTTGAAAACTAGAAAGATTAGATTGATTAATCATGTACTTTACATATCCTTAGATTTTAATGACTACGTATTGTTCGGCATTCTTTCCGATTTCCCACAATCTCAGTTTTCGCTAAGGCCAATAACGTTACAGTTTGAAAAAAAAAATCTATTAAATTCCATTGTGACAAACAATATCAAATGCCTTTGTGAAATCATGAAATAACATAAGTCATAAAATCATTAAAAAAACACAAACTGATTTAACAGTGCCCTTATAAATTTTTGTTTTTGTTTGTACGTTGAAAGAGTCCTTATAATTATATTGTTCATTAGAACTACGAATGATACTATTATAGAAACTAAGTAAATGTGTGTAAGTGTATAGCTATCTTTATTGGGTAGGTTTGTAAAATATTGTGGCAAGATATTGTCATCCGGACCAGATTCTTTATTTAAATCATATACTGCAAAAGTACTATTGCTTATTGGAGACAAATTTACGTAATTTTCGTGGGTAGGCAAAACCACGAAATTCGATTCCCGACGAAAAGGAGAAGTCCTATTGATGTGTATACTTAAAAGCTCAAAACCACGAATTCAAAAATCCACGATCTTATGTTTCTTCTATAAACCACGAAAATTGGTATCCACGAACTAAAGTACACAGTAAACAATTTCGCTGTGTTTCATAATTACTTAACTATTTTTGTCAGTCAAGCTTTAATAATATATAAACATTATCACGCTTTTCAGTTAAATTTTTGCATGGTTAATAATATTGTTTCTTTCGTATTTATCGATGTTAGCTGAAGATTTGATTCGTCGGGTTTTTTTTTTATCTACGATTTAGTTGCTTTCTTCTATATCTGTGAAGAATATATTATGTGCACATGACCCAAATCCTCTGATGAACTTTGAACTGAGGCAGCTTACTACGAAAAACAAGTAATACAAAACAGGCACAATAGCGTAATTGCTTATTGGAGTTAGTCCGCAAATAGCATCAGAACCAGAAGCCTAGACTGGAGTGTAACTGAGATTTTACAATGTAAAAACAAAACAGGGAAATATATTAGATCAAAGATAAACTTGACAGACAATTTTCGGATGTGAAAACAGTGCCAGTTTTTTTTAATTATTTGGTGGTATGGAGGACTAATTACCTTTCCTCGGGGTTACGAAAATGCATTATTTTCCAACACGATACCTCAAGTAGAGTGTTTATCCCGGTAAAGTTGATTAGTCCTTTATATATAGATGAGCGAAAGGAACTAAGCTACAACGCAAAACATGAGTATGGTGAACTATGGAATAACAATTTCAGGACTATCCCCATATGCTTATTTCTGCATTATGATTGGCTGATCATCTTTTGCGACCTTGGCGATAACAGTCTTTACAACATGCGCATATCGTAAACAAAATTAACTACCATTATTTCGACTAAAGATTGAACAGATTAAGGCGTTAAAATGTATTATCTGCTTATTTCCGTTATTTTATTAAAAACATCAATTTTGAAAGAGTATGTCTTTCAGGACAGTAGCCCCTATTTATTTTGAATATTAAAATTGACAACCGTGTCATTTTGCCGGTTGAATGTCGCCATTTGCAAGGTTCATTTCGCGTGTCATCGTCACTAAATGAGAGTCTACAAAACACCAATTGCAATTCGAATATTATAAGGATTAACTCAGTGACACTTGAGTTAATCTGACACATTGTTTTCTTTCATGAATTGTAAAAGTGGTTTATGATTTGATCAATCACTAAGATATAAGGTATTATATGCCATCATCAACCTATACAAAACTCAATGCGAAATATGATGTTATCTTTTTTTTTTATTTGAGCAATATCACTTTGCTAGATAGCCGTGGTTCTTGTGGTATCTTCCCATGATATGTTGTGTGTTATTTCCTGTCTCGTTAATCCAGACGGTGATGGTGATGGTCATAATGATTGCCGTCATGGTCTCGATTGTGTTCGTGTTCTTCATGATCATGATAATCGCCGCCATGGCCTTTGTGGTGTCCGTGTTCTTTATGATCATGGTAATCGCTGCCATGTTTCTCTAAACGTTCTTCTACGAAGTCCTTTACGTAGTCTTTAACCTTGATCCGATCTGAATATACAATTTAAATATCTCGGGGGCGGATCCAGAAATTAATAAAAACGATAAAGGTAGATCTAGAAATTTATAGGGGGACGAAAGAGTAATCAAGGGAACCAAGGTTATAGCGGCTAAAAGTCATCATTTTCTCATTTTCTCCCAGTTTTATACAAATCAACAGAAATTTTCCACAAAATGGGGGGGGGGGGTTCCCTTTCCCCGAAAACCACTTCGGCATTGAATATAATGTATAATATGCAAGAATCGTCAAATAACTTTTAAACATATGCACAAGACTAGTTTGATTAGTTTCTCCCAAAAACTGTTCATTCCACAAATGCTGTTTTTTATGACCATTGCTGAACAATTTGACTATTCTATAGGTGCAGCATACATTATGTTAGACAAGAATGGCTTATATAATCTAAAAATCTACAATATCTTATTGTGGTTAAATCCGTACTTTATTCCGTCTTCGGGGGATATTGGATGTTGTTTAAAATCAATTTAAACACATTACATATTATTTTTAGGCACTAAGACAATGAGTATTTCGAATCTTTTATTGTTTAACTGGCAAAACATGACATCAATCGATAAAAAAAATCAACATTAAACGTCTTTTTTTTTTGTACTTCTTCACTGTCTTTAAGGAAACAAAGTACATTTACAGCAGGATTGGAAATTATAAGATATAGTAATTATGGAATATAATTTGTAACAATTCTGATTTAGTGTTGAAATGCTGAATATTTGAAACTGTTATCTGATTAATTAAGGCACTTACCATATCTTCTTAATTTACCTTTTTTTGGCCCCTTAACAATAGTTACTTTGACATTCACTTTTCCTGTAAAAAAAAGTCTGACACTTTTTAATCTAAAGTTAAAGAGAACATTTCTTTTTTATCGCAACTTTGTTCGATAATACCAGAGGTTGGGGTGACGCTGTTGTAAAGTTAATAATCCTCACTTCATAAACTTGTTATATGAGGCTGACGACTCGTGATATGTGTTTTATAATATCTGCTTAGTTGATTCATCGAGATTGAAAAGTGTAATTTATTTGAGTGCGATCTTAAACTAACCGTTCGGTCCAGGATATCCTTGTGGTCCCCTTGGCCCCTTTGGACCGTAGTGTCCATCCGGTCCCTGTTTTCCTTTCGGACCTACAAGAGTAACAACATAGTTTTAACAGAGTATCACAATGTATATTTGCTGCATCGTTAGATAGAGAAACGACTACAAAGAACACATAAAAGACTTCGGTCAGCCAAAAGAGATTATGTGGTGTCAAATCGTGGAATCCTAGTATCTGCTGCGTAAAAGTTGTATCAGTAAAATTCAAATATTCAGTAAAAGCTACTATTAAGGAAAAAAAACAAAAAAAAACAAAAGAACATCCTTTGCTTTCTTTTTTTACTAACGACATAAAAAGACATGAGCCGAAAGAAATAATATAGTTCGACGATATCAAACACACTTCCGTTAATTCCATACAGCTAAAAAATGGTATTTATAAACACATCGAAAGAATGACAAATTAATGCACTACCCTAGACTTAAGCTCCGCCCCTTTGCATAGACATATCTGAAGGATCAAGAACATATACAATAGATGTATTAAAATTCGTACCAATATATTTTCATTCCGCAAAATGTTTGCAATTTATCTTTGATAAAGTGCTATTGAAAAACAATTCATCTCTGAAATATATCAATACTCTCTAAATGGTGTGGGTTAATATAGTTCTTCATACCTTTTTCTCCTCTTTCTCCCTTCTGACCCCTCATTCCTGTAGATTAAACAAACATTTTAAAATCATTATCTTTATTTCGTTTTTGATAGATGGAATAGGAGTTTTTGTCATCAAAACTGTCCAGTAAATACGTAACACTTCATTAAATTGTAATGACGTGGTATGTGACCTACCTGGTGTCACATGTTTAATGAGAGAACATTACGCAAATAAAGTAATATGTAACAATGATTACATAATCAATAATGGAACCTGTTTATATTGAAATGCTAATTATAAGATAAAGACTATCTGATAAAAAGAATCATAATTTACACGACATTCTTTTTTTTTTCACTGTAAGGCGCACTTAATATCATATGGGAAACTCAATGGGTATTAAAGGAACAGCAGAGGGCGCTTACCTACCGTCACGTATGGTCAATACTTCCGCTTTTAGTGGAGAGCTGGATTCTCAATTTTTTGAATTCGTGCAGCTTATATGTATTATTTGTATGCATGTGTTTTTTACTTGGTTTTAGTCCTTGTCCACGGAATATGAATATCCTGTTTCTCGTTATAATTATGACCTCCTTGCCCTTACTATAGGGTTATTCTACCTTCTGGTCCTTTTTCTCCTTTGTCTCCTTTCATTCCCTTAAGACCAGGCGTTCCTGTAAAAGAATCTTAATTCTAAGCTTAGTCTATGAATAATATAACCAGGAAAATTGGAGGTTTGTTAATTTCGGTTGTTTTGGTGTAATTCATGGATATATATAAACTAATATTGTGAAGTTTCTATGGGAAGACTACGTGTTCCCTTCCTTCCTTCCTAAAATAACAATCCTGCACTCATCGTCAAAAGATGTTTCCATCTATTAGAAAAGTCCTGTTGTTTTCTTTAATGTTCATGAAATATAAAAACATCGTATTAAGTAATCATTTTAATAATAGAAATAATATCTTGTAGACACATTATCTCACATTTTAATCCAATTGATAAGCAGTGAAATCTAATAAAACGGTGTGTATAACATACCAGAATCGCCTCTATAACCTTTTTCTCCTGAAATATTCAAAACGAATTGATTAAATGTCAACAAAGACAAAAGAGCATACACAAACTTGAAAACAAAATAGGTAGCATGAAGTTGCTTTATTGGTCTATATGATGAAATGTATAATTATTCATTCCAATCTGTCTGCCGTTAAGAGATAATCCACATTGAAAATCAAATAGTTTCTATTCATTTGCAGAATTATTTTTTTGTAATTTTGAATTCTACAGTTCATTCGGTATAATTTTTATTTCCTATGATTAAGAGTTATACGAAACGCCACATGCTACTTTCTGTTTACCTAGACATTAAAATAACATTTGAATAATCTAATATATGACACAACAAAACCAAAATCTTTATCTCTCTATACATTAGACCCATTGTTGGCCTTGACCATATACTTTTCTTCAAAGAGATTACAATGAAAATGGTGTAATTTTCTGAGATGTCATAAATAGTTATAAAAAGAATATCCTTAGACGGAAATGGTTCTTCAAGTTTTTCGGGTCCATGGCCCGTTTTGAAAATACATATATCATACCTATTACACGGATATTTTTTTCTGTCGTCTTACAAAATCATACAGACATACATCGTATATATATTTTCAATTCACTACCGAATTATTGTTTATAATGATTTTTTGATGTGCGCAAATCATTTTGAAAGAATTTTTGACATAAAAATGTTTATGTTAAAATTACAAACATTAATTGTAAAAAGTCTCCTCCGATAGGAGATAATTGACAGGAAAATATTCAATAGAATTGTGATTGAAATACTAGTTTTTTTTTTAAATATTACAAGAAAGAAGTACGATGACCCCTAATTTTCTTTTTGAAATACATCTTTTATTACATTAAAATTCCAATAAAACAGGAACATTTATGATTGTTTTTCTTTTAAATGTGAAAGAATGGAAGGCAAAAAAAAAAAAAACATAGAAAATATTGCATTAAGTTCAACAGTGATGATGGACAGTATTTATTTTAGCGGTAATTCATTTGAAAAGCTGGAAAGTATACTGCTTTAGAAAGAAAGTAAGCTTTATTTAGGGAAATATACACCAGTAACCAGACTGTCTTGAAATCAACAAAATCTTCCTCTGAATAATAGAAAATATTCCATCATTTAACTACAAGGTTTGAATCACTGTCAGTCAATATAAGTATTAAAACGTTCGTGTCCGCTTTATCCAACACATGTAATTTCATGTATAACATATATTTATTTATTTATTTCAGTATTGACACCGCTTTCCTCAAAACGTAGAAGAATAATTGCTTTCTCATTGAATAACACTTAGTAAAGTTTAAAAAAATATTATTTAGATTATGTATAAACCTAATTGTTTAAATTTATTGTCCAGAATACTTCTAGGACAAATTTACATTTCTTTATTTGCTTTTGGTACAAACTTGAGTTTAAATATACAAAATGGATACTGGATTCCATTATGAATACAAAACAATCAAATTTACTCATGTATATGTAAAAAAACAAACAAACAAACAAAAAAACAAAAAAAAAAAAACAACAACAACAACAAAAAACAACAGCAAACACAAAACTCATTTTTATCACATGTTAATAGATTTTCCTTTGCTTTTCTTATATCATTAAAACGTAATTATTATATTTTAAGTTTAAAGCAATGTAGATAATTTAATTCCATTAAATATAAAAAAAACAAGTAGAATTTTACCTCTCGGCCCTTGAGGACCACGATCACCTTTGTTCCCCTTCTCACCTAAAAACAATAGTTATAAGACATATTATTGTAAAGCAATAACATTTCCCCATAGAAAGCAACGTCAGCTGGCAAAAATTTCTATATTGCTCTAGTGCAAATATAGTTAATTTTTTTTAGGTTATATGTGACAAAAGTTCATTTTAATCAAGACTAAATTATATGGCTATACAATAAATGTATATTACAGATTCGTAAACTCGTGCAATATAAAATTCTACTGTATGATTACTCTTGATTAACAGAAACAAATATTAATCATAAAATTCAAACACTTTTACTTTTAAATAAAAGTTTCCTGATAAGCCAGCCATTAGGGGAATCAAGCATGTAAAATAAACCACGATTTTGTCACTTTAATTTCTGATTCAGAAACAGTTACAGACCATATAATAAGTCTAAGTTGCATTTTTAAGACACAAATCAAATATATTACGTATTACATTAGCACTTCGCAAAAGTCATCATTTCTGATTTGATTAAAGTGGGACATTAATGTATGATTTTTTTTCCAAACATACAGATCTGAATACAGATAATACAATTGCTAGGTAAAATAAAGCAACGAAGACCGCAATTTTTTTTCGTGTTTGCTTACACCATGAATCACGCTATATTTTGCGGTGCCTATAATTTTATTGATTGGTAAATGAAGGCGCTATTTGGCAGTCATACTAAAACACAACAACGGACTCGCGAGTGGGTAACAAACATTTTTACGTCATAACTCGTAGACGGGATTTACTAAAATGCAGTATATTTTACACACTGCTTTTGGAATGTAATAAATACAAACTAAGTGTTTTTGTTGTTTATTAATTCTTATTATTATAGAAGTTATGTTAGTTTTTCCAAGATAATGACTCTAATTATATGTGATGGGTTTAGCTGTCCCTGTAAAAATTAGACAGATCCTATGATTTCGGTGCATGAGGTAAATTTTATCCCTATGAATTGTTCCTTCCAATTAAATGTTATTATCATATTTATGCCAAATAATATAAAGTTTGTTTTTATATCGACAAGAGATAGCTCGGAAAATGGTTTTTAAATTCTCTAAAAGGCAACCAAGGTAAGCTCTCACTAACCACGTTCGGGTCAAATGGACACCCCCCCCCCTCCCATATAGTACCAAAAACACACTGAACCTAAAAATATGCATTGTAAGTGCATTATTTTCTTGTATTCTGAACAAAAGTAGTCCAAAATAAAGCTGAGAATGTGTACTTAAAAATCATAATTGTAAAATAACTACAAAAGTATATGAATATTGTTTACATGTGGAGTAGTTTGCCTCATGCATGCTGTCAGTTAGCAGAAACGATAATATGTGGATTTTCAGTATTATTTATTCAGGTAAATTTTGTGAAGAATTTCTACAATCATCTTACCATTAGCATAGTTATTTTGAAAGACTTATTTTGGTATGCAACTTTAAGATGTCATTTGTCCTGGGAATTCACAGTGAAACTTTTAAAATTATTTGTTAACATGTAAATTAATGGAAACGTTAGAAGTGGTTAGTGAGACCTGTAATTTAAGATTTATCTCCCTTTTCCTATGAATTTTAATGCTTTCTATGTACTTTATTTCTATTCAATCCTAGCAGTTAATCCAAAAGCAACATTCAAATTTTAGAAAGGATGCATTATTGAAATGAAATAGGTAAACATTTTTTAAAGCAAAATTTGTTAAGTGCCTTGCTTTTACTTGGATAGACTCGTAAATCAGTAATCAACTATGGAAAGATTTTCTTGAACTTTGAAATGAATTCTTCTTTCTCTTTGATATTCACACTACCACTATATTCCACATAAGTTTTAAAAAGATGTATTCCACTCTCACATATCAGAAATTGGCATTTTAATGATAACTTATGTTTGATATAAGACCTGATTGTTCTATCCAGCCAAATGATTGCATTGTTCAACTACCTGCATCCAGCTACGGAAGTGTAATAATTTGAACATTTTATTTTCTTTTAAAATATATCTTTGATATATTTGTATAGTGTTAAAATTGTTGAGAAAATAAACATAAATACCAACACAACCAATTGATACCAAATCAAGTTATTGATATTGTGAGTATCGATCTGATAGTCCATATGTAATGGAGATAACCTATACATAGAGGGGTTACTCTATACAACGATATATGATACATGTAAAGCCGTGTTACATACTATTAACTCAATGAAAATTGTAGCCCTATTACCCCACTTTTTGTTCACTTACCCTTTTCACCTTTTTGTCCTTTGGGTCCTTTATTGCCCTGTTCACCTTTCTCTCCTTTAGGTCCTTTTTCGCCTTTGGCGCCTTTTCCTCCATATGGACCTTTGTCACCCTTTTCGCCTGAGTAAAACCAGAAATAATGTTTCAGATGTACCGGTTTGAATGCACTTCATGTTTTAAGCAGAGTTGAAATATTTCAACGAAATTATGAATTAAAAAATAACATGGCTGAGGCATTCGAAATCTTAATCGGATACACGACACGGGCTAACAAGTAATTCTAGTTAAAGGAACCACGTAAGATATGTTTAACTTAATTTATGTTGTTTTTCAAATGTCAGTTAGAGTAGTAATTTCGTTGTAAGTAAAAAGATCAGAATAATTGTTTAGACAAAAGATGACTACTGAGGATAAAACATTTGTGCAGCTTTAAAAATTACTATACAAAAACATACCTTTTGGACCTGGTGGGCCTCTTGCACCAGAAGGGCCATATGGCCCTTTCGGACCTTGTTGCCCTACTGGACCTTCTGGACCCCGTGGTCCGTAAGGCCCAGGAGGTCCCGGTGGCCCAGGAGGACCTTTTGGACCTACAGATATAAAAACAGGGTTCAATCACAAGTAATCATTTAATCAAAATTTAATTAGAATACTCGTACGAAATGAAGACTTGCTAAAAACATGCGGTAATTACTTACAATATTGTAAAAAATGTATTCATAAGAAATACAGCAATGTGTGTATTATAAAACAATATCAATCTTATGCCTTACTTGTTGTATCCATTTATTCCATGAAACTATACTTACTTTTTTTATAACTTCTAATGCGACATTTTTAAGTTATTTTTTTACATAAACAACATTTCATTTGTCACGCCCATTCAATAATGTACAGTTACTTATAATTGTTTATCTTTCAATACTTTATACATTTAGTTGGTACCTTTCAATAAATTATTAAACATGCCATTAGTACAATTACCTGCTTTGTAATACGAGTCTTTACCTGCTGAAAATATTAAAAAAGATAATGAGTATAATTATAGTACAAATCCGTCTATTATTGAAGTTTCTGTCAAATGTTAATAGTTGATCGCCAGTTGATAGTATTTAGCTGAAAACCTAAACAAAAATTATTTCATAATGCCCCTAATTATAGGATCCGCGATGGATTTTTATCGGAAGGCGACAAGGTTGACGTTTTAGGAAAAAACAATATGCCTGGTTTAAAACACAAGAATATAAAATAGTATGCATGTGTAATTCTCAAAAAAGAAATCGAAATGTTAAAATGAGGACGAATTGCTTACTAAAGAAAGTTTCGATAATCATTCTTCATTTTTCAGTTTGACGATGGAATCAGACATTGAAATAAGTCACTCCGAAGCAAATTATTTTCATTTTCAAACGGACCCATGGTTTTCGAAAAAATGATTCCGTTTAGTGTCTTATTTCAAATGTAACACTTTTTCAACGACACGATTCATTATAGATAAACTGTTAAGTGTTTTTTTTTCCATCAACATGACATTGATCTAACAGTTACATAATCATTTTATTGAATAGTTTTATTGTGTTTTTTCAACATGTCATTGTCCGTATTTAGCATTTTCAATAGCAATAGAAACAAATATCACCATTATGATTTTAAAGATTTGTTAGTGTTAGTCTCTATAAGAATTAGGTAGTAGTTAAAGGGGAAAATAAACCACCACAAAACATAATGTTAGGTTGGTTTGGCATGTTTTGATTTTTACTGTTTGTCCGACTTTTCCTTTCCTCGTTTGTCTACCTCGGACTTTACTTTTATGAGTTACTTGGCGGGTGTTTCTAGAAAAGCAGAGGATGCTTACCCTACCGGTGCACCTGGTCCATGCTCCCAGTCTTTAGTGGAATCCGAGTTGCTAATTTACTTTTGTTACTTTGTATGTATGATTTTAGTTACTTTATGTTCTTTGTTGTGTATGTCTGTTTTCCATGTTTGTTCTTTGTCCCTGGATTACATATTTTTGATTACCGCTATAACCTTGGTTCCCTTGATTACTCTTTCAAAAGATTAAACACAGAATAAAATATAGAACTTACCTGGTTTAGGGTCTAAATTAAATAAACAAATATCATACACTGATTTTACTTATATATACTAAATTTGTTTCTTATGTTAAAATATAGACAAAACCAATCCATACTACCCTTAGGATTAGGTAGAAATTTTAACTCTTATGGCAAATGACTTAATTTACATCAAGTACAAAAAATAAAAGACACGATCGCCGACTTTGTCGGAAAAATATTTTGACAGCAGATAATTTATTAAAGCGTTAAAAACAACTAAAATTAAAAAATGAACAAAATAACAATATCATAAAACGCTAATGATCCTGTTCATTAACTCTTATCCTTGTTCCCCATAATATACATTCATTGACGTTATATGAACATTTGTACAAATTACAGGTTTTGAACCTAAATTAGATAAATACATCATGTTCATTTGTAATTCAGTATCTCAGAGTAGGATTTATTTAAAAGCAAAGTGTTTGTATATACCAGAGCATACTTTCCAGATGAAGTTATAAACATTTCCACTTGAACGAATGCACTTTTTATAACATCATATTCAATTAATATTTGTCAATGTGTTGTTACTTCTGTAATGGCTTTTGCTTGCTTTTGATATTTTTCAGTGCAATTGTACTTCTTAATAGATTGTTTGTCTTTTATTTTATTTCAGTAATTTTGTAATTTATAAATAGGCTTTTCTAGAACTTGTCATTGCATCTTTTCAGCGAAGTTGTAATTTCGTGTTTGAGAGAGTAATCAAGGAAACCAATGTTCTAGCGGAAATCAAAAGAATGAAATCCAATGTCAAAGACCAGATTGGAAAACAGACAAAGAACATAAAGTAACAAACAATACATACAAAGTAACAAAAGCAAATGAGAAACTCAGACTCTACTAAAAACTAGGAGCATGGACCCGATGCAACGGTAAATTAATCGTCCTCTGGTTTTCGAGAAACACCCGCTGAATTGTTCATAAAAAGTCAAGCCCGTGGTAGACGAAAGAGGAGAGGAAAACTATGACACATTGAACTAATCAGTTTTCATGGTGCAGATGGCTACACAGTAACGATCCACGAGTTCATGATGACGACCATAAAATTTCTGCAGTGATGACTTCAATCTTGTAGCAGCATATTCCTGTTACAGAAGCTCTGGTGTAACGTATGAGTTGTGATATGAACACTCCATACGCAGGTGCTGAAGGGATGTTGCCACATATGAAAGGAAAGTTGACAATTCTGAATGAAACGTCATCACGTTTGTCGTAATATTTGGTCGATAGTTTTTCCTTACCATCGATTTCTAAGTTACTATTGCTTATGATCAACACTTACCAGGTTTTGCTTCTAAATGGAGTAGAAATTAAATGTGGTAAGTGTTTTCCGACGATACTATTTTTACCAAAAATATTCATAACAATATAAGTACGGAGTGTATTATCTATCAATATGATTATCATGCCTTTATTGTTATCCTCGTCTATTTGATATAATTCCGTTTACGTTTTAATGATTTTCTAATGAGACCCTTTGAGTTTTCGAACGAACATCATTTAATTTGCCATGTTTATTCAGAAAAAAATGAAGTATCATTTATAAATGTTTTTCTTTCAATACTATCCACATCCAGTTGGTAT
This sequence comes from Perna viridis, assembly GCA_037379345.1. Taxonomy (NCBI): domain Eukaryota; kingdom Metazoa; phylum Mollusca; class Bivalvia; order Mytilida; family Mytilidae; genus Perna; species Perna viridis. The sequence goes on from CM074518.1 coordinate 18,775,217, forward strand.
CTGTAGACAAATTATTAGAAATGTCATTAAAATAGTTACCTGCTTTGTGATACGAGTCTTTATCTGCTGAATAAATTAAAAAGGTAATGAGAATAATTATATCATTATTCTGTCATTGATGCTTGTATCACATTTTAGTAATTGGTTGCCAGTAAACGATGTTTTTTTTTTACTTTAAAGCATAATCAAATGAAACAAGGTTATAGCGGTAATCAAAAGAATGTAATCCAGGGACAAAGACCAGACATGGAAAACAGACATACAGAAGAAAAAACATAAAGTAACTAAAATCATACATACAAAGTAACAAAAGTAAATGAGCAACTCGGACTCCACTAAAAACTGGGAGCATGGACCAGGAGCACCGGTAGGGTAAGCGTCCTCTGCTTTTCTAGAAACTCCCGCCGAGTTGCTCACAAAAAGCCAAGTCCGGGGTAAACAAACGAGGAAAGGAAAACTATGACCCGTTGAATAATTCAGTTTTCATGGTGCTGATGGATACACCATAACGATCCACGAGTTCATGGTGACGACCATAAAACATCTGTAGTGATGACTTCAATCTTGTAGCAACATAATACTGTTCCAGAAGCCTATTTGTTAGAGTTCTAGCGCGATACAAAAAGTCCGCGTAGTTTCGGCAAGCTCTGGCATAACGTATGAGTTGTGATATGAACACTCCATACGCAGGAGCCGAAGGGATGTTGCCACAGATGAAAGGAAAGTTGACAATTCTGAATGAAAAGTCATCACGTTTGTCGTAAAGTTTGGTCAATAGTTTTCCTTTACCATCGATTTCTAAGTGTAGGTCAAGATATGAGCCTGACTTCACAGTGTACAACGAATGAGTTACCCCTATATACCCAAGTAACATAAAAATAAATAAAGGTGAAAACGAAACAAGATATACAGAGGCAAGAAATTTATGTTTGGAACAGGCGCAAAAATGCGGTATGGGGTTAAAAAACTATCAGATTACCTCAAATTTAATCAGCAATGGTTTGTATTGAAAAGTCACCTTAGAAGGCAGTTTTTATTTCAGAGAAAATAATATGCTTTATTTTATATTCCACACAAGGAAATAAATATTATGTGCACGTGAAACTATCAACCAAAGCAGTCGACATTTTAAAGTTGAGAACGAATTACTTACTAAATAAAGTTTTCATAATGTTTTTCCATTGTAGATTGATAGATTGATGATACAGACACTTCTAAAGCAAATGCCTTTCTTTTGAAAATTAACCATGTATTCGGAAAATTTGTTTTATATCGATATGAAGATAAATATTAACGTAAAGAATATCGGCATTAAACGTAATCAAATAATAATTTCTCAATGACACGGTTCATTATAAATTCTTGATAAACAGCATACCATTGTCTTAAGTAAATATGCAACTTTCATATTTGTACTTTAGTGTATACGTTTGTGCTGTTGCCAAAGTTTGACTTTTTGATTTTACAAAATTTCAATTTTCTTATTTACCATATTCAGTAGCATTTAGATGTACGCAATCGAGAAAAATAATGCATTTTTGGTTGTTTTCGTACTGATTTTCCTTTAACTGACGGAGTAAAGACGTAACAATGTAAAAAATTACATTGTTTCTTTGACGTCGCAATGTAAAATTACATCGTTTCCATCTTTCCAAATGCCATTCAATGATAAATCTCCGTCATTAAGAACAAAATGACAGGTGTAAAATCATGTATCACCAGTAACAGTGTCAGTCTCTGAAGGCATTAGGCAGTGAATAAATAAAAGTCTGAAGTGACCCTCTACATCGCGCATTGTCAGACTAGTGGGATTTCGCATGTATGTTTCAGACTTTTTCCCATTTTGTCTGATTCTTATAAGAACGTAGTAATAATCGATTTCAAAAGTAAAAAATACACTTCAATTTAGTGAAATGATATATGAATGAATCTAAACCAGCACCATGTAATCGCTTAGGCCGTATAGATTAAAACAAAATTATATATGTAGACATTTGATTAGAAATAACTTACCTGGTTTAGGGACTAAATTAAATAAAATGATACATATTATTTTATTCCTGTAGACTCTTTCGGTTTAAGATTGTAAAAATAGAGACAAATCATACAAATATATACTTCCTACAGCAACAAGTATATTTATTAAATATGGTGTAACAGTCTACTTTGTTCATTAGTTATTATGATGACGTGATGCAAAGGATATTCCACGTACGTGAAGCCTTGTTTCTATTTTAAATATATTGACGTTATATTTCTATTTATATGTATATTGACGCTAAACGTCTAATTTAGATCCGGATATAAACCGTTCCGTAATTACTCTCATCCCATCATGGCGGAAAATTACAACACTCAACTCCATATCCAAAATATATTATCTACATATGCAATATATAAATTGAGGACTTTCACTCAGTCAATACGTCATATATGGACCTGTTAGATTATATGACATCGGACTTCGTCTCTAACAGGTCCATATATAACTATTGACTGTTAAAAGTCCATAATTGATAAATATTATAGATAATTTTAATAGCAAATGATTAAATTTGCATCAAGTACAAGAATAAAAGACACGATCAATTACTTTGAATAAAGAATATTGCCATTGCCGAAAGTTTATCAAAGTGTTCAAAACCCTTTCAAAAAAATCGTCAAATTAAACAAATTACCAAAAAAATAATGATGATCAATAAATAAATAAATAATAATAACAATAGCATTACAAAATTATATTATAGTGTTCCTCGTTAATAGAGTGTTCCTGGTCCTGCAATATTTTCTTGTTCATAATAGTCAAGAATGTCAATAAAGTCATGTAATTGTTTTACAAATAAAATAAATATCATTAAGGATGTATATAATAAAAATCAAAATGTACCTTGGTGCAGTAGAATAAAATAGAATAATAAAGTCGTATTATCGGAAAACACAAAAAAGTAACAATAAATTGTAAAAAAAAGTAAACTGTTAGCTCTTTTTGCCATACGGCTATTCCGACAGTGATGTTGTTAACCGACGTCGTCTAGCGACTTCCTTGATTTTTAAGGCCTTCCGACTAAACGAGTACTTGTTCAAACAGAATTATCCAGTGAACCTATAATGTGTTTTTTTAGTGTTTTTTTTTTTTTTAATTTTTCTATAATTTTTTTTTCTTATAAACTATTACTTGATTAAACACTTACCCGGTTTTGTTACTAAATTAGTTAAAAATGTCATAGAAAAATTTGAAAAAAAAATACTTCATCATGAGATATTGTTTTAATTAACATTACCAGGTTTGGTTCTGAATTGAAAATAAATAAAATAAACAACATTTATAGCTTAATACTTTTCCCTTTTCTATATCAAGATGTACTGTTAATTGAGTTTCTTTTTATTTAATATCACATTAGATCTTAAATAATCAAAACGTTATATGATATATGTAACTATATCTTAACCACTTTTTTTTCAAATACAAAATGTTTCTTTTTTTTCTGTTTCAGATGAATTAGGGAATCAACACTATACCAAGAGTAATCAAGGGAACCAAGGTTATAACGGTAATCAAAACAAATGTAATCCAGTGACAAAGACCCGACATGGAAAACAGACATACACAACAAAGAACATAAAGTAACTAAAATCATACATACAAAGTAACAAAAGCAAATGAGCAACTCGGACTCCACTAAAACTGGAAGCATTAACCAGGTGCACTAAACTAAATAATATTTATTACCTAAATAATTGAGGAGTTACTATATTATCTGTCGCAAACTGTTGCTTAGATTTCTTGAAATTCTATTGACAAGCACGATTACACGGTCGTTAACGATTAGGTAGTAATCTTTTGTCAGTTATCTTTATCTTCAGTTAGTGAAGGGTAAACAAAAATATGTTATGAGACGATACAATAACATATTGGCATAAAACGCTATAACTTTGCAAAATTGAAGCGTTTTGTCTGCTTAGACCATTGCTTATGACACTTGCCTGGTTTTGGCTTCGGTCCTAAAAATAAAATTAATAGCACAATGAATAGTTACGACCAACTCATTGTACATTTGATTAAACTCTAAGTACAAATTAGAAACATACACTAAAAAAACAGTTGCATAACGTCAAGTGTTTTGCACGAGTAAACAAAGGAACCAAGACCTGCCGAGTTGATCATAAAAAGTCAGGTCCAAGGTGGACGACAGAAGGAAGAAAAATTATGACACATTTAACAAATCAGTTTTCATGGTGCAAATGTATACACCGTACAATCCACGAATTCATGATGACGACCATAAAACTTCTGAAGTGTTGACTTCAATCTTGTAGCAACATAATCCTATTCCAGGAGCCTTAATGCAAGATGTCTAGCGCGATACAAACAGTGTGCTTAGTTACGGCAAGCTCTGGCATTACGTATGAGTTGTGATGTGAAAACTCTATACACAGATCTGAAGGGATGTTGCCAAAGATGAAAAGAGTGTTGACAACACTGAACGCGTTTGTTCAATAGTTGATAGCATACTGTTATAATGTACATAATTTTTTTCGTTAACTTGATTACGATCCATTACAAAGGCGAGTTTTATTTTCTACACAGAATCAAACTAATTTGACTTCCCTTCTGTTTATCAGTTATGCCCAATAAAAGTATTGAAATTGTCTCAGTCAATATGTACTTTTTTTCTCAACGTCATTTAAAGAATACTATTCCTTGTTTATTAAAAAAAATGGTCATGGATGAACATGATTGAGAAATCTGTTTGAATAAAACATAGCTCATTTATCTTGATATTGACGTTTAATTCAAGCATTTCTTTTTTAACAGTATTAATGTTGATTATAAGGTAATTTTCACCTTTTTCCAAAATAATAAAAACTGGTATATTGAGTTTCTTTCTTTTTTATTTTTTTATTTGATTTTTTTTTCATTTAAAAAAAATATGACTGATTATTTGCTTCTGTTATTTTTCAAAGAACTAAAATTTCCTTTGAACCATTTATAGAACATTGACCTGCAAATTTTCTCCCATTGAAAGGGCCTTTTTAAAATTGAAGTTGAAAATGTTCGTACGAATGTCCGGAAAAATATCCATGTAAAAGATGTGATGTAGCCGAATTTGTTAAAAAATTCACCAGACAAAGACAAAAACACAAGAATGTTTATCGACAAATAATTAATGCCCGTACTCACCCGAATATGGTTTTAAACCAACTGAAAAATCAAACGATAAACAATGAAAGACATAAACACGCGTAGTATCTTTTTTAAATGATTTCTACAATAAATACGTAAATACAAAAACAAAGAGAACATAAGTCCTGTAGAGGACCTAGGATTTTTACTTGAGAAATATTATCTTACATAAATATAAATAATAAATACATTTTAGTTCCTTAAATTGCGGCAGTCCACTTTTTCACGAAATAAACATTTACAATTTACCACACTCATCATTATCATTATGAAGTTATAGTTCAATATTATAAAAAAAAAAAAAACACGGAGCGTCCCAATTGTGTTGGATTTGATTCGATTGTGTAATGAATAAAAACGACACTGTGTGATCTAAACTAGAATTTACAAAAGGATAAAAAAAAATTGAAGAATTTGGCAATTTACTTGCAAAATATGTAAATGGTATAATACAAACTCGTTGTCACTGCCTAAATTTATAAAGACATTTCTAAAGACATCACGAAAGCTATTTCATTTAAAACTTATAATGCTTCTTTTTAATACATTTTTGTAAATACTTTCACCAAATGTATCTACTTACATAAATGGCTGATATCTCCATGCTCTGGAACTAAAACGTTAGGTTTAATGACTCCATTTCATTAAAGTAATTTGATCTATGTGATGTTTCGTATAATATTAATAAAACAAAGAATTGCTCAGAAACTTTTTCTATTTCCATCATATATTTATATATGATAATCAAGTAACCAATGGCTAAATTGCGAGATTATCCTAATTACCATGAATTAAAGTATTGTGGTAAGTTATACGTGTATCCTATACTATGACTTTTCGGAACCTGAAGTTAAAATGGCCATTTCCTGAAACAGGTTCTGCAATATGTGCATTACTTCTCCATATATTCAGATATATATATATATATACACTGAAACTATCGAAAGAAAGAAATAAGTAATTTTCTTAATGTGATGTCAGAATGATAGTTTAATGAACATCGTTGAATTTACATTGTTGTTATTTTAGTCTTTAATTCCGAATCATATATTTAAAAGTGAAACCAAAATGATCTCGGGTTTAAAAAAAGCACAGAAATGCAAGAACTGGAGGAACAAAACAAAGACCTTGCTACTGTAACTTAACTTAAATGTAGAAGGAATTTGTGAAATATATCTGATAGATATATAGCAAAAGTTATATCATTCAAATGTTAAGACTAACAAACTTACTGTGAAGGTAACTTTTGGTTTTTTGAATTGTTCCTGCAAACGGAAAGAAAATAAACTCACATGAATAGTTGACAAACAAATGAAGGATTTATTTCTTGTTGAGGCATTGAAGGTTTGTGAGATGTGTTTTCGAATGAGGATATTAAAGACAAAAAAGGGAGTATAGATGTATCACTTCAAGAATGAAGTTTTGAAGCATTTGTAATGAAACACTTTGATATAATAAATAAATAAAGCACATGCATGTCGTTCATGCATCCTTGTGTTTCTATTGCAAAATACATTCAATTATAATAATTGCAGTCAACTTTTTTTCATCAATGAAAAGGAGAGATACAGGTTCTCATTAGCCTAAAGTACAACTGAAAATTAATCATAAAGTGTTGAAAGATTTAATACTGAATTTGGACACTCCAATTAATAAAAATGTGAAAATATGAAGACTTTTGATATTTCGTAAATTAAGGAAGTTCGCTGATTATGTTCAGTATTTTTGTCAGATTTTCGAACTTCTTTAGTTTTATTGATTCCATGGCATTGTTGTCTTTTTTTTTCTTTTTGCCCAGTGACCCCACTTTTGTCATAATTTCATTGAAAACACCTTAAAATGTTATTTGGGAATGTTTTTTTTTAATGAAAATCTTGTTATTTCGTCAGTGTTTTTACAGATAAAACATACTAAGACGAAATTTTTGAGAAATTCTAAAGAAATCCTTTCTCCGTCATTACTTCAAATGATTTCATCTAAAAAAAAAACCAAACACATTGAACCATTTTTATTCTTCTTTTATTGTTCTAGCGTGAAAGATCTTAAAAGATTCCTAATATTTTGTTTTTGTTTATAGCCTTCTTATCATTGATATATAATGGTATGCTCAATGAAGATAATTAGTTTATACAATATTTTATTCAGTATAGTGCTGAAAAGGGTCAGACAGCAGGAAAAGCTTATTTTAGCCCTCTTCAGGAGAATGAAGGTAAAAATAACATGCACTTTCTGATACAAATTAAACTCGTATATCGGAAAAAAACTTAACATATTCATTGAATGTTTTAATTTTCGCGGTGTATTAATATATTTATTTTTTCGCGAAGGACAAAACAAGCGCTAAAATAGAACGTGCGAAATTGATTTTAGTATTATTTTATACTGTTATTTATTTTATTTTAAACCGCAAAAATTGAAATGGATGTTTTTCTTCTAAGAATTTTTCAATTATTCAAATGAGTTTCATTACAAACTGTGACCTTAGCCCAGCAACAAAATAGAAATGACTATTCCTGCTGAATCTTTTTTTATGTTCCTTTCGAATATTATGATGATAATTTCCGATTCCTTAATCTCACTTACGTTAGTATCACAGAAAATAAAAAATTATTTGATTTCATATAAAAAGAACCATATAAATACTTGTATGTTGAATTGGTGAATTTAACTGCCCTAATGTTTTTTAATACTTTACAAGATAAAAAGAATAATAATGGGTAGCCTTTACTTACTTGAGTAATAATGAATATAGTATGCAGAAAAGTTTAAAAGGAAAAAATCAACTATCTCGTGTCTAAATTAATGATATAGAATTTCTACCAGGAAACTTTAATTAAGTAATCGTATGTTCCGTTTATTCAAAATTATCTTTCTTTGCATTGTTGTTTTCTCTAACAGCTATGACATATGTTCTACTTGTGTGAATTCAACAGAACTTGTTACTTTTAATGTTTTACAAAGACAAACCTTTATTGTGTAATTAATTATGGGCTTATTGAGATGATATACAGTCCGTGTTGGTATTCATAGATATGTTAACACATGAATTGTTTTCACTAGTGTTACGATTTCCTTTATACAATTATATTTTAACTTTGTGTCACTTTTATATCAAAGTTCAACATTACTTAAAAACAAACTGCTATAGTAAAAAAGAAACTCTTTCCTTGGTAACAAAATGATGGTTTGCATTAGGTTTACTTTTTCTTATATAACACCTTCTAAGATTAGGATAAAAATATTTTTCTTTCCACGAGTTGAATATATAAAAGTGGTGTTACATTCTTGTTCAATGGATTTTTCTAATAGTTCATGTATCATACTAAATGATGCTTAATACGGCAAATAAATGTATCATATTAATATGTTATAATCGTAACAAAGTATTATCAAAGCCATCATGTTGTCATTTTGAATGAATCTTTCCTATTCTTTTCAGAAACAACATAGTACTTCTTTATTCATTATTGAAAGAATAATGAAAGGAACCAATATTCTAGCAGCAATCAAAAGAAAATACTTTATTTTTAGGATCTTAAACTTAAGTTTGTTTTAATGTTGCTGGTGAGAGATTGCTTCTTGAAGCAAGTTTACAGCATAAAATTAGCAATTGTATGTAATTGTATTTTTGAATCAAGAAATCACTGGTTTGATGCCTCTCTTGGTGGAGGAGTAATCAAAGGAACCAAGGTTATAGCAGTAATCAAAAGAATGTAATCCAGGAACGAAGACCAGCCATGGAAAACAGACAGACACAAGAAAGAACATGAAGTAATTAAAATCATACATATGAAGTTACAAAAGCAAATGAGAAACTCGGACTCCAATACAAACTGGGAGCATGGATCAGGTGCATCGGTAGAGTTGAAAATGTCCTCGATGGTATTCATAAGACCAGATGTCTGACTAGTCTGAACCAAACATTATATCATGGATGATTACTTAATTTTTAGCAGCACTAAAATGAGGCTTTATTCCTTATATATCAAACAAGTTTGCAACAATAATGTAGCTTTTATGGCATACTTTGGTAAAACTTATCGGTGCTGGATTTGGCTTCCTATTGAGATCTTGTTGGTTTTGGGTTGCTTTATGTTTGTTTTAAATTTTATTATTGGACGTCTTCAGTATTTGGTTCAAAAGCTGATGACAAGAAGTTACTCTTTGAAACGACTGAACAGCGTACCGATATTTGCAATATTTATAAAATCATAATTTTCGTATTTATACTATAACATAACGATTCCTTTTTAGGGAATTCTAATCTGCAGAAATATTAGAAATATGAAAAAAAATATAGTGTATTATTCTTACCCGCATTTGATGGTGTTATTTGGTGAACTGCTACGATCACACACACGACCGTTACTATCCCTGTTGACATGTCTTTACCGATTGAAGGCCTCTTGCAAACTAGGCAAGGTAGTAGGGTTTATCTAGACCTCATTGAATGCCAAGCCCGTTCCGAGATTGTGACGTGTCCATAAATTATTCAAATTCTTACAAGTGTTTTAATTTCTTTGTTAATTATGTCGCTTGCATTTATGTAAACGACAGTAACACATTGCGTAAACATAATGTTGAAAATACTAACTTTTTGTCGTGCTAAGGAGTCATAATGTAAAATTAACATATATGTTGATTCGAAGTTATGAATATGTTGCGAATAATAAAAAGAAAAGTTACCGAAGGGTCGCTGGTATGACATTTCATATACATCCAAATCAAAGCACATGACCTAAACATGATAACAGGAAAGATAAACTATCTTCATACGCAAAGAAGGAAGCGTAATAAATTACTTTAACATATTAAACTGATGTTAAAAAAGAAGGGTAAGCATGTTCTGTTTTACCAGCAACACCCGTCACATTGCATGTGAACAAAGATATATTACGTACAATAATATGCCCCCCCCCAACACACAGTAATAAGGAAGGGTAATAAAGAGGTGCCATGATCAATAACAATGAAGCGATTCACATCTAGGCGACTTCATTTATTAACAAGGTTTTTTATGGTGTAAATAATATTGAAAGGTATAAACTTCAAATAGCATGATTAAAACTTTCATGAAGAGTTAGTTATAGAACATCAAATAAAATGTAATACTCGGTAAAAAATATTAATAGTTACTACATTAATGTTAATGATTATTTAAATGGTGCAGAATCTTGGTATTATAGTAAGCATGCTTTTAAAAAATTCTTTGGTACATAGATTTATTGAAAAGGGGCTCCAAACACATAATTTATTTGTAAATATGTAACGGAAAAACATTCAGTAACTGGACTATTTCTAATATATTCTGATGCGTTTTCTAGAATTAATTATATTGTGGTGTAGTGCATTGTGTCAATACGTTATTTTGGGTAAGTACATTTTTTAAAATTATGCTACAAGAAACATATTTAGCATTACTTTTCATGTCTGTTGAATATAAAATATTCGTGTCATTAATTGATATAAACATAAATCGAACAAATTAGCATAGACTAACATGTTTCATTTCAAAGGTGTATTTTCGAAAGAATATATCAATTATCACAAAGCAGCTGCTAGAAGCTTGACTTAGATTTTACAGCGTTGTGCAATCAAAATTAGTAGTAAGAATAGGTGATACATTTCAATTTTCAAGTTTGTTTTTATTTAATTAAACTTAAAATGGTTTGAACATTTTTATTACGAATTTTAATTGTTTTTCTCCAAGTAAGTCTGGATATCCAGTTTTGCATTTGGGAGTTATTTAATAAGTTTTGTACATTAATCAACTTACAATGTGAAAAAAGGAAGTCGTCTGATTGACCGCTGTAACGTGCATATGGTCGTGATGGCGCAAACATTCGGATGAGTATATAGGTATCATAAAAAATCTATTTGTGTCGCGTTTATTACTAATTTCAGAATAGATTTAATAAAATTGAGACACGTCTGTGATTTCTCGAGACAAATGTTGCATCATACGTAACGCTAGAATCTTGGTTCAATTGATTACTCTTTTATGTTCTTATAGACCGAAAATAATTGTCATTCATCAATTCATAACATATGAATATACGATCAGTAAAAATCACCCGAATTAAATTAACCTTTTTTTCAACAACGGCGCTAATTATAAGGTTACTTTCAACTATTTATCCTTATTTCATGAAATTAATTGCAGAATCATTTCATATTTATAACATTATTCTGTTGAACTGCTCATTATCTGAAGCACCTGAGACTACACAAATTTAATGTACGATTATTGCTTATTTTATCAATAAATACATATGTTGAAATAAGGTAATTTGTTCACTTCCTTATTCGTAAAATGGTTTATCTTGAAAGAAATTCTAACGTTTTGCTTCAACGTTTTGCTACGTTTTGCTTGTTAATTTGCTACAAGATTGAAATCATCCTAACAAAAGTTTTAAGGTTGTCATCATGAACTGGTGAATTGTTACGGTGTATCCATCTGCGCCAAGAAAACTGATTTGTTCAACGTGTCATAGTTTTCCTTCCCTGTTTCGTCTACCATGGACTTGACTTTTTATTAGCAACTCGGCAGGTGTTTCTAGAAAACCAGAGGACGATTACCCTATCGGTGCACTTGGTCCATGCTCCCAGTTTTTAGTGTCCGAGTTGCTCATTTGCTTTCGTTACTTTTTATGTATGATTTTAGTTACTTAATGTTCTTTGTTGTGTATGTCTGTTTTCCATGTCTGGTCTTTGTCCCTGGATTACATTCTTTTGATTACCGCTATAACTTTGTTTCCTTTGATTTCGCTTTGCAAGTTTTATTAAAAGAATGAACAGTAGATACTGAATTTCGCTCTGATTTGCACTGATCGACAAGTGACAAGGAGGATAACTCTGACTCATACATAGAAGATGTATAACATTTCAGTCAACAAAAACATTAAACTGACGTTGAGTATAAATCTGGCTGGTTACTAAATGGATAGGTTTAAATATCCAAATTAGAGTCATTGTCACTAAGCACATTTGCCGCTTCTACTGTATAACCGTCTATTCACAGTATAAGTCAATATCTACCCTTTAGAATAGGAATGGTTTTGTGAAATACTATTTTGCTAACGTGACTATTGGATATTCTTTTTATTTTACATGAAATGAAATGATGCATAAGATTATTTCCCCTTGTAATAAAAGAGTTTAAAATATAATTTGACTATGTTGTTAATTGTTGTTAATGAGTAGTATCGACCAAAATCTACTCCCTCTTTTAGCCTAAATTACATGTGTGGTATACATTTTTCCCAAAGGCTGCAGGCCAACAATGTCTCTTTCTGTAAGTTCAAAAGATAACTGTTCTAGTCTTAATGTGTTAAGGAGCTTTTCATTAAGTTTGAGCCGAAGAAGCCAACATATCAAATAAATGCTGCATGTATATACCAATAGCTCTGGAAATATCGTTCGAGGTTTACTAATGTTGTGAATATTGCGGGAAAAGAATGTAATTGTAACCATGGTCGACATCAGTGACGGCGACGTCGTCATAACATAAAAATGGAGATCGAAACGTAAACGTAAAAACTATACACGCTGTTTTTCTTGTCTTAACACGATCATCGCTATATCCCCGAAAAAAGTGGTGCCATGACCGTCGGCAAATTGGGCGGATAACAAGAGTGCCGTAACGAGATTATTACGGAAATTCGACGAAGCGAAGGAGGACCAAACATTTGACAGAGAAGATTTGTTAGTTGCTTATAAGAACCTGAAAGAGGACACAAAGTTTTTAGAAAAACTGAATATTGGAGATAACGGAAGCAGAAGACGTTGAAACAGAAATCGTCGACAAAGATGAATATTTTAACAATCTAGAAACTAAAGTTAGACATATTCAAAACTTTTTTGAATTGATGAAAACTCTACACCCCATTCAAACATCACCCAATCTTCCATCGAAATTTTGAATGTTTAGAGCCCCCAGTTTGTCCCTTCTGCACATCCGACGAGTGAAGGTATAACTCACCATAACATGTACGACAATCATCCGACGAGTGAAGGTACAACCTATCAGAACATGTACGCCCGTGATCCCAATGATCCACAATCGTCGTCTCAGAGATACATGTATTCCGCATCGGAAACCAGTAGAAAAATGCCACATAGTACAATAAGTAATCACAGACTACCGAATTTATCTTCGCCTACTTTTAATGGAGGCATCTTAGACTGGCAGATGTTTTGGGACTCGTATGAGTCAGCAGTTCATTGCAACCAACGTTGAAAAGTTCAACTACTTGAAATCTCAGTTGCAAGGCGAAGCGCTGTATACGATTACAGCATTTTCACTTAAAAATGGCAATTACATGGAAGTCATCATTGTATTAAAGGAACGATATGGGCAACTACACAAAATAACAGACTCGTATTTAAAAGCACTGCTAGAATTCCCATCACCAATGAATACAGTTACAAGTCTACGATCATTTTATGCTAAGTACGAGGCATACATTAGAGGTTTACAATCACTACGTCAAGCCGAAGATTCCTATGGAACACTGTTAGTGCCAATAATCATAAAGAAGTTACAATTTGAAGATCGTGGAAATTTTGCAACGGAACATAGTTCTACAAGTTGGAAGCTGAGTGAGTTAAGAAGATGTATTGAAAGAGATACACATCATGGAAGTTGGATGAGGATAACAATTGAATTTGACTGACACTCAATACACAACCACGTCTAAATTTCACACAGGAGCTAAGTCACAACGAAACAACGCGAAGTTCCAACGAAGACACATTACAGAGAAACCGTGTGTATACTGTAAAAAATGCATGCACCAACAAATTGTACCAAGGTATGTGATCCTAAAGTTATCCATAGTTAAGCGCAACAACCTCTGCTTTAACTGCTTAGGAAATCACCATGCCAATGATTGCAAATCAAAAAGCACCTGCCGCCATTGTAGTAGAAGGCATAATTCCAATATATGTAATGGTACAAGAAACTCGTCGACAGTTGAGTCAAACACCAATGAAAACATGAAAGACAAAAAAGTCACACTACTAACACTGTACCAGCATCAGTTAACGTAGTAAATGACAACGAGATTGTTGAGAAAGAAGATGACACTTCAATGCTTCATACCGCACGGGAAAAAAAAATCCAATGTTCTCCTGAAAACTTCCGTCACGCAAGTTTGGTGTGAAACAAGATGCATAGATTCAAACCTACCTGTGTTCGGAAAAGATAACACAAATATTCAAGAGCCACGACAAGCTACCATTTACATTGAAACAGAGGCTAAACGGAAAATCCCGATTGACGTATTATACCATCGATAGCAGTTCCAAAATCACATTCGACAAGTCAATGGAAACATGGCATATTTGCGAGGGTTGCAACTGGCCCATCCAACAACTGAAGATGATACGTTCGAAATTTCAGTATTAATTGGAGCCGATTATTACTGGAACTTTGTAAAAGATGAAGTAATCAGAGGAAAGGGGCCGACTGCAGAGAAATCGAAGTTAGGCGATCTACTCTTTGGACCAATACGACAAAAAAGATGAACTCAAACGATCCTAATTCATCGAACATACTAAACGTAGTAGTATCACACAAGACTGAAGAATTCGACCTACAGAAATTTTGGAACCTTGAATCTCTTGGCATAGATACATCAGCAAAAGCGGAAAGAGAAAGTAGTTATTTACAAGAATGACATGAGTAATCCATTGAATTTAGATAAAACCGCTATTACGCAAAATTACCATGGAAACAAGAATGTGACGAGTTGTCAACCAACTACAATGTAACTAGAAAGAGTACGGAAAATGTAATAAGAAGGCTGCGTAAGGATCCAGATATGTTAAAGAAATACGGTGAAACTCTTCAAGAGCAAGAGCGCCGCGGATTTATCGAGAAATTAAGTGGAGAGACAAATTTGACAGAGAACAAAATACACTATATTTCGCATCATCCGGTATTCAAGAAAGACTCTAGTACAACCTCAATAAGAATACTGTACGACTGTATCTTAAAGATATCATCAGAGCATCTCAGTCTCAATGACTGCCTCATGACTACACCACCAATGCTTAATGACTTATCAAAAAGATTCAGATTAAATCGTTTCGCTATCACCACTGATATTGAAAAAGTCGTATCAGAAACTATTACGATTCACATCATATGTTTTAAGGTTATTGACATTTTAAAACAGACAAAAAAGCATAAAATAAAGGCCAGTTGAAACCGAATAAGCTAAAATTCAGCTAAAATATGGATACGTGATACTCAAGCTATACACTTTTCACAGGACACTGATACCAAACACTGAGGAATAAAGGAAGATCGCGCAATTCATTACCGAGAATTCGGCAACTACGGCTATATCTCGACGACAGAAATCTTATTAGATGTGGCGGATGAATACATAATTCACCGTTGCCAGACACAACTAAATATCCGTACATTCTTCCCTACAACCACACTTTGACGAAACTTATTGTTATAGACGCACTTGAAAGAACCTGCCATTCAGGAACAAACTATACAGTAACTCAAGTCCGACAAGTTTTGGATACCAGCACTTAGTCAGTTCGTAAAGAAAACACTTCAGAAGTGTGTAACTTGTAAATTTATCCACAAACGCACGCCGTGGTTTGGAGGATGGTGGGAAAGACCCATAGAAGTAGCGAAGGTTTAAATAAAGTATAAGGAAAATCACTAATTGATTTAGACAGTATACATACTATTGTTACAGAGGTCAGTCATAAACGACCGACCTTTAACTACCGTTTCATCAGACCCAGATGACTTCGAGTCGTTGACTGCAGCACATTTGCTATATGTAGGTACAATATGCGTACTCCTATACCCGAGTATAAATGATGTAGATTTACAATACATGGAAACTGATGAGAAAATCAAACTTTGGACTCGAAGGAAGTAGGAGACTCATTGTGATTTGCTAAGTTTCAAAATGTGGTGAAGTTTTATTTAGTTCAGAGAAACAATTTTCTTATTTTGAATTTTTTAAATTTTATTCTAAGCTGAAGGTTTACTTTTCGAGTCCCTAAAAATGTCATGAATATTGCGGGAAATTAACGTAATTGGAATATTTTTCAGTTCATTTTAACACTATATTAGCTCAATGTAAATCATAAGTCTATTGTATCGGAAGTATACAATTTTAAAGATAGAAAGTATATAACATCATATGACAACTAGCTGCATGCAGTCCCGAAAAACAAAAATTCAAAAAGATTTAAAGAGTACGTAGAACGCATTTTCTGCTACGAAAGTATAATCTTTGTGAGTTCAGAGAACATTTTTGGGTTATTTGCGACAAACAATTAATTATTCTAATTATTAGAAATTAGTTAATAACTTCTGTTCATATAAATGTTTTTTTCGTCGACGGAATGATCAGTAACCTCAAAGAAATTGAAGTTTAAAATATTTTTGACGTTACAGAGAAACGCCCAGAGTTAAAATACATTTTTACAGAATGTACGGACCAATAGTGATAGCCGATGAGAATTAAAGAAGAATCAATAAAGCGACAATTGAGATACATCAATCTCTAAGTACATGACAAGAACGTAAAACATGAAACAAAGACATTCTACAAATAGAAGATGTATAGAAACAAAAGAGAAATAAAATAGATCATAACACAAAAAACTCAATTATTAGCAATATGAAATGGGACGTAGACCAGGTTCCTCGGAAGGATAACAATATTGTGACCCACTAGCGACCCATGTAACATTGCGAATACAATCTGGTTAGAGTCTAGCTACAATAATTGAGCTCCCGACAGTCTTCCATAAGAGAAAGAGTCACAAAGGGATCCCATTAAGAACAACGGATCGACTCACTTGAGCGATATAATTTAATTAAACTTACTATGAAGATATAGTAAGTAGTAAGAAAAAAATGGAAATTTACCGAAATAAATCAATTAAATTAATATGATCAAACATCTTTAATGAGACTAAATAAACTCATTTGTATGAGCACTTGAACATTTGATCTAGAAGTTGATACAACATAGCAATAAATCGTGCAAGTGAAAGATGAAAAAGTGTTTCGTTTGTCTGTTTTAGCGTTTAAGAATGTTTGTTGCTCTATTTAAGACTAGCAAGGATTTCAATGGGCGTGAAATCTTTTTAATATTGATGGGTAAGTGAGTTTGACTTTGAGATATGAGCATTATAAATTTTTGCGGGTAAAGGATTTCTCTTGATATTCTATAGGATTTGTCTTAATAGGTTTGATCTATTAAAAATTCTGAAGAAAAAACACATTTACCTCTCAAAAAGATTTTAAAGTGAGTTTGATGAAGTTATGAAGAGAAAAGTTATCAAGGCTACGAAATTGATAAAACCAGAAGAGTCCGAAAATCTGACAAGGATTATTGAACATATGCTTCAAACATCTTTAATGCTAAAAGTTTGTTTTGATGCAATGTTCATCTAAATCTAAGAAGTCCTTTTGATAAATTATTCATGCATAAATCTATTTCATTATCATTCTATCGCTATCAAAATAAATCTGAGTTGATATTATATAATTCGTTCATAATAATTCTCCAAACGAAAATTATGACTGCTAAAGTACCATGTTCTCAAAAGCTGATTGACAGACAAACAGAGTCGTAATTTATGCTATTATCAAAATTGAGTTCTTGTATTATTATTTTCACTGTTATTAAAAATATGAACGATAGATAATACCGTTGCATCATATATCAGTATTAATTATAATCATAACATACAAAACGTTTCGATTTTGACACCTGTGTTAGAAATCTTTCAATATCTTATAACCATAATAATTTGTAAACAGTTAGCTTTATAAATGTAACACGTGTGGTTTATTTGAAGATTCTTGTTAAAACTGTTATCTAATGACATCTAATGACAACTGGCTTTTTCTGGTTTTTTTTATCTAACTATATTACTAATGTAACACGTGGTGCTTTACATAAGTCAAATTAATTAGCGAAAAACGCCAATACAACATTGTGATCATATATGAATATTGCAAGAGTAATCGAAAGAACCAAGATTCTAGCATAAATCAAAAGAATTCAAGGACAAAGACCAGACAAGGAAAACAGACACAGACAACAAAAAACTTAAAATAACCGGAATAATACGTACAAAGAAACAAAAGTAAATGAACAACTCGGACTCCACTAAAAACTGGAAGCAAGGAACAGGTGTATCGGTAGATGAGGCGTCCTCTACTTTTCTAGAAACACCCGTCGACTTACTCATAAAAAGTCAAGTCACGGGTAGACAAAAGAGGTATGGAACACTATTATGCGTTTCACGAATTGATTCTCATGATGCAGATTGATACACCGTAACGAGTCCTTGATGACGACCAGAAAACTTCTGAAGTGATGATCTCAATCTTATAGCAACATAACCCTGTTCCAGAAGCCTTATTGTAAAAAATCTAGAGCGGTGCAAAAAGTCTGCATAGTTAAAACAAGATACGACATAACGTGCGAATTGTGATATGAAAAGCTGAAGGCCTGTTGCCGTAAACTATAGCTAGGTCATATATGAAGACTTCTAGTTCAAGTAATATTAAGTCTTATGATTCAAAAGGACATTCTTCTACGATGAATTATTTGCAATAATTGTTAAGTTTTTTTTTCTGTAGCCTTTATTGGTAAAAAAAAAATTATAGCTATGCCTGCCCTTTTTAGAGTTTATTTTTTAACTGCATTGCCTATATGTGCTGATAATTTGCTTACTTTCTTTACCTGAACTGTTTTAGTGCGAATTTGTTTATTATTGAAATGCATCTTTGAGTATAATTACATCAATGACAGCTACAGTTTTCTGTATACTCATTGCTTATATTCGATGAAGGTTGTTCAATCTCAACGAAAGTAACCGATTTCTCTGTTGTACAAAACGATATCCGCTTTTTCACGTCATTGTTAATTGCACTGTTTTCTTCATTGTTTCCGCACTCCGATGTTTCTGTGCATTTTTTTGATGACACTATATTTTTCAGCACTTCAGCAAGAAGAATTATGAAGGCAAAACTTATACCAACTGCAAGTGAATAAAAACCAATCTGAATGTCCAGTAACGAAATAGTTTTTGCTGTGGTCATGGTACTATCGCCACATGATTCTGATTTCGGCCAGACTTGTGACATCCATAGTTCTATTAGTCCACTTTCTAAAACTGCAATGACCCTACAATATAGAAATGACATTATCTTGAAATCAACTACCTGTAAAATCATAACATTTTCTATGATGTCAAAAATAGGTTACTTTCACTTAGTACATCATTCATATATTCATGCTTTTTACACCAATTGGTTGATTTGCTTAAATGTGAGTTTTCGTACCACGATAATGCATTTTTAGCTAAGTTCTACAAATTGTCAGTGCTTGTTTGATTTGTTTTAGTCGGAAGATAAATAAATAGATACAGTTATATTACATTTTGAATACATGTAGGTTTGAATAATCTATATCAAATAAAACGATTTTGATAATTATATTCCCAGTGCATGGATCATACGAGCAACTCAAAATGATAATTTCATAACAAAGACAAGAGATGTGTGCAGAAACTATTGACATTTTTTAGACAGTGTTACGAAAAGGCGATGTTGTTTTATGTTCCTTCACTACTATCTTAATGTAGAATTCTATATACCTGTCCGAAAAAACCTTAAGGAATGGAGAGTTCTCTGGCAGACCAATTGCATATGTAGAGAATATATCCGTATGAATAGTTTCTAGGTCACAACTTCTTGCTGCCGCAAATTCTAATGGAACATTATCCCAAATAAAAGCGTAATTTCCCTCTAAAGCTTTCCCAACTTGATGATTTATATTATCGTTCAAAACAGAGGTATCTGATTTGTTAAAATTTACAACACCTTGCCAAAATGCCTTTCTTTCTGGTACATCTGTGTTCTAAAAGTGATGAAAACGGAATTAGTAAGTGTATTCACAATGTAAGCGAGAAGAAAAAACACGACAGATGGTGGATTTCTTATTACTCATTTGTGTGTAGAATTTCAAAGAATCCTTTTGTATAAGTTTTGATCTCTAATATAGTTACGGAATCTTTTTAATGGACTAAATTAAACTTCACTTCCAAGTAATTTTAGCGGCAGTAGAAGAATTAAAATCTGCTGCTACTAGCTTTTGAAACAATTAGTTCGAATGTGAATATAAGATATAAAACTATTGACATAAACAAAATGTACCTACAGAAAATATTGTCTCATAAAAAGATGCCCCTGCTGTACCCCATTTGTAAACATCTTGGGCAACCAGTCCTTCAAGGTCTTGGAAAGGCAGAGTTTCCTTGGTTATTGCCAGTGATGCAACAAAGTTGCCACTGTACGACGCCACTGTCACAATACAGAAGATCCACCAACAGCTGAGAAGTGTTCTACCTGAGGATGACTTAGCAATATGCTCACCACCTAGATTATAAAATATAAAACGTCTGCTTCAGAAGCATGTTTTGCATTTTATTACGTTAATAAGATTAGAAAAACACTATACAAACTTTGAATAGACTCAAATACAAAACGCACAAAGAGCTTTTACAGTTGTATTGACCTAAGCAGAAGCCATGGTATACCGAAGTTGTTTGCTAATACAGACATAACCCTGATGGCTATATCGACCAGAGTATTTCTTAATGAAATAGCTTTTGAAGTTTTAAAATATAATTCACGATGAAGCCTAACAAACACAATTATCGGATTTCTAAGCATTTCTTGTGAACATCATTTACCGTTTGATTGTTTAACCAATATTCATCAATAGTTTTGCCTGTCATTATGAATGACAGTAATTGAATTGATGAAGCCTCAGATAAATCTTTAATTTCCTAAGTTTAATAGACGCTATGAAATAAGCTATATATTTACTTTTATGTGAGAAGGTAGGAGGCAAAGTGTTTTCTTTTCCTTTATATGAGTAGTTATAATTGCTATCTTTGGACGTAAAGATTTTAATTATTGAGCCCTCCCTTTTTGCATAAACAAGATACTTGTTCTTCACTGTTTCTAGGTAGAAAAAAGTGGGAATCATGAAAATAACAGTATCTCATAGTCTTATGGAAAGTAGAACCGGTTCACTTGTTCAATGGAGAAGAAATAGTGTCAAACAACTGCAGAATACTATTTTTTGAAGTCATATTTCAGGTTCGTTTTTGGAAACCAATACAAAATATGAGATTCAGAAGAAGCAACACCATTTAGAAATGGATTTTCTTTATTATCAACAAGTAAACTCTGTAATTGCTTATCCCAACTGATGTAGGGGCCTGATTTGATGTTATAAATTGACATATTGTCGTTTCTAATAATCATACCATGAGTTAACAAAGAACCGTAGATATACCAGAAAGAATCTGAGAAGTGATGAAGACCGCGTATTTTTTCTCTTCTTATTTTCCTGTAGTACGGATTGTTTTTTTCAAATATAAACAGTAGAAATGAAATAACTGGTAATGAAATTCCTATGCACAAGAACACTGTCGGGCTGAAAGGATCCAGAAGTTTTCTCCATCTTCCACTTTGAGAATCAGGCTTTTTTATTATCATAGAAGAAACTTCGTAGTAATACGGATGAGTGAAATCCATAACAGTTTCACGTTGTGATGAAACCGTGAGGGCTGTAGCCACTATATCTACTTCCTTTCGCTGCAGCTGACCAACCATACCATTCCATACATTGTCAGAAATTTCCGCTCCCCAACTATTATCTGGAGGTCCAATCAATTGGTATCTACATTTTCATAAAACAATAAATAAATTGTTCAACGGATATTATCTCCTCAATATGAATTACACTCATTAATAATTGTGAAACACAAAACAAAATAGTATGTAAATGCTTAATATTTTAATAATTAAATTCACAATTTTTGATTTAATGGTACTTTTAAGATTTTTTAAGTTTAAAAAGAAAGTATGTCTTTTTATGATTAAAAAATGTTGAAATTACATTTATACCTACGTAAAGTTAAGTCCACCTGCTAATTGTTGAAGTAGCTGTATTGCAATTCCACTGTAAGTATTTGTTTTGTTGTCATAGTCAACAAATGGATAAGACTGTAAAACAAGAATCAAGAAAGACCAATTCAGATTAAGATTAATGATGTTCATATTAAAAAAATTACAAGAAAGTAACAGAAATGTCAAAGTATGGAATAAATAAGGATAACAACAAAATTACCGAACACATATTATAATATTTATCTTCAAACATAGTAATTCATGCCCAATACAAAGACTTTATCTTATGGTATGTTTTCAACACATGAAATGTTGGCAATAAACATATAATAAGATATATTAGAAGAAAACAAATATTTGAAGAATCAGGCCAATATGTTTTTATCTTTACAAATGACGATCCCTCATTAATAAAAAAAAACACCGCGAAGGTTTAATGACGAAGCTACTTCCGATACTGTATACATTGATTATATTAGATATGCAAATGATCCTTTTTTGTTCTTTAAGTACAGACACCGGTGTGAATAAACATTACACTTTTCATATCGTTATGATGGTAAATTGTAGTTAAACTAATCATATTTTGTTTCTATTGTTAAAAAAAAAATAATTAAAGAAAGGTGTGTGACTGGCGCATGTTTGACTTTTAGTTTCTTGTAGCAACGAAACTATAATGGTTTTAAAACTACACACCATTGTCAAGAAAAACATCAATGACATTACTATAAATATACAATGTAAAAGTATCGATAACCATTCGAGAACAACACAAGAACTATGCATAAGTGATATAAAAAGTAAAATGTTATCCGAACTTACTAACATTAGCGTCATTTGATGGACACATTTTCAGCTAAAGGTTGTGTAGATACTTACTGATATCGTACTAACAATAAGCCTTCTCCCGTTAAATCCAAACTTCGTATTGGGATATATATTTTGATGATGTATGATTTGTCCTTCCAAAGTAATATATCCTACAATGGACAAGTCTCTACACCTCCCTTCACATTGTACCCATAATAATGTTTCAATCGGTATCCATGTCAGATTGCCTTGCTTGAAAATTAGAGTATATGAAATTTACTTCATCTTTCGCGTTTACATTATATTGTAAATGATATAAGTAGAATGGACTCTCTATTCATACTAAAGACTGTTCAATGATTTTGTACACGTGCGGTATCAAGAAAGCAATAAAAAATAATAATAAAAAATATCATGGCTGGATTTCAGGTTCTCTCTTACAAAATTGATTTAATCCAAGGTGTCTGATATTTCCTAATGTTGCATTCAGTGGCAGTCCTTGAATCTATTTTCAACTTTTTAAAGTGGCTAATTTTAAGTAAAGCAACACAGAACTTTTTGTTTTGCCGCTAACTCTTTTTACTTACAAGACGTTTATGAAGGCGTTACAAAGATTATGAGCTTTATCTTACTCGAAGAGGCAACAAAAAAATCACACATTGCTAATAAAAGAAACATTATTGCATCATAAGTGAGAGACACAAGGCAATGACACGTTCCAAAATAGTTTCACACAATTGTACATGAACAATAATAGCCTGTTAAATACAATTTTAACAAAACTTTACTTTGGGTAAAAAGCGTACCTGACATAAGGACGTTCCATTCATGGAATATTTAATGACAGCTACATTGTCAAATTCTATCTTGCTGATATCAAGATCACCAGCCTCTTTGGATAACACTCCTACAAGCCATTTAGATGTATGGAGTAATGATTGTCTCCAAACAAATTGACGGTCATAGTTAAATGGCTGAAAGGAAAGTTTACAAATAGCAAATGCAACGAATAAGATTAAATCAAGTAAATTTGAAGAATTTCTGTTTAATCAAGCCATTTGATACAAATGATATTATCATATGTATCATATGTGAAAGGGAACGATTATATAAAAAGTAATACTTGGATAGCAACTAGATAGTGAAAATAGATATATATATAAAGAGCAAGAAATACCAAATGAGCAACCCGGACTAAAAACTGGAACATGGACCGGATGCACTAATAAGAAAGCGTCCGCTGATTTTCTAGAAACACCCTTCGCGAGTTGCTCCTATAATATTAATTTCGGGGTAGACGAAAGAGGAAAGGAAAATTATGATACGAGGAACAAATTGGTTCTAATGGAACGGATGGATAATTCATAATGATCCATGTGTTCACGATGTCAATCATAAAACGTTTGTCTTTTAGCATATTACGCATTTTTAAGTCCGCAAAATTTTGGCACGCTCGGACATAACGTATGAGTTATGATATGAAAAATCCATACGCAGATGCTAAAGTGATGTTGCCACAGATGAAAGGGAAAGTTGACGATATGAAACGATCCATTAGTGCGTTTGTTGTATAGTTTAGTACGGAATTTTTCCTTTCCTTTTTTTGATTTCGTAGAGAAAGCCAAGAAATGTGGCTGAAGAAGTAGAGTTTGTAGCATCCTTTTTCGCAAGTTTTTCTGGGTAGGCGCGATGCATAAAATTCCCGAAACCATGATTGTATAAAGACAAAACTTCATCTATAGTCTGGAACTAAGACTAAAGGGTCAAGCTCAATAGTGTTCTTTCTATTGGATTGGATCAGTTTTAGGTATAATACCACTATTAAGGGGAATCATTCGCAAGAACGTACCAGGAAGTAGTCCGTAAAAAACAAAGTAGAAAGCAATCGGGTCTTTAATACATATATATATATATATATATATATATATATATATATATATATATATATATATAACTATATATAAAAATATTTTGTATATTGGTATTACTCCTATAACAAGAAATGTGCAAAAAACATAAAAACCCATAAAAAATTTTTTTTCTGCAGAAGTTTTGTTGATTAACATCTCTTAACAACATTTCATGTCATTTTTCCTTTTAAAGGTCTTGTATCTCAGGCTGAATTTGGAGGGGATCTCGGAGCAGCAAGGGCCCCTGAGATGCAGTGCATGGGGCCCATCAGAATGTGGATATGCCCTAATACTCATCAACCTTGTCCCAACTATGGGTTGTAGAATGGTGCCAATAAGTACATATAGCCAATTTTCAAATTTGGGCTGTATTTTCAATTTTTCGCTTTTTGTCTTCATTAAAGGTCTGAATATGACTTTTTTTTTATTAGAAATGATGCATATTCGTATTGAAAGGTTATTTTTGTTGTTTCCTTTGGCTGACCTAAATAAGTAGAAAATTTGTTTTCGTAATCTGTGGAACTGTGCAAGTTGCTAATACACTAAGCCTAGTTTAATAAAAATCAAGATTTTTTTTTCTGTAAAAAGTTTGCATTCTGATTAGATTCTGCATCCCAGCCGTTCTCTTAAATGAATGTTACCAAGAAAATAAGTTTAGGTGTAACTTTGTGTAGTTAAAGATAACAAATTTCACTTTTTGCGAGGGTTAAAAGAATATTTTCCTGATGACGTTTGACTTTATATATAGCATGATTGGTATATTTTTTTTTACTAAAATGGTTCCTTAGAATAATAAAAAAAAAAAACAAACAATTTTGATAATTTGACGCCATTGCATGAATCCGTTATTAGTCCATAAAGGTGAGAAAAAAAAGGAAAAGTAATCCTTTTTTATACACATTTTATGAATTTGAACAAACCAACAACAGTTTTAACCTCTTGCATGTTTTGGGGGATTTTCATGTCTTGGTCAAAAAAGGGGTAGGTATGTAAATTTCAGGATTTTTTTTCAAGGAATTTGTCATCATTTTTACCCTCTTTTCAATTGATTTGCATTAAAAACCAAAAAAGTTAACACCAACTTCTTGTGTTTAGGACCACTAAATAGATCAGAACTAGTTTTTAAGCCTATTTGAGAAAAAATATTTTGCTATAAAATTTGTACTGGAGTCAGAAATCTGGGGTTACTTGAAACAAAACATCAAAATATAATGAATCTATATATCACTGTGAGATAATCTGTAAGAAAAAACAAGTGCAACTCAAATCTGAAGATTAAAGGACATCAGTCGCCTGCACATATCAGAATGTAGTGCGCAAAAAACATATTTCCTAGAATGAGTGAAATATGTTTGTGATTTAGCCAGTATAAGAAAACTTGGTATCATCTGAAAGTCTAACGTGCCAGGTACACACTAAATACAAGTTTTTTAACTTTTATGTAAAAAATATTTTTAGAGCCAAGATTTTAAATCTTTTGATTTGTCAAATTTCCAAAAATAAGAACTATTTTTAGCACCTGTCTACTTTCACTTCATCGTTCTTTCTTAGAAGCCATGAAAGGTATGCTGCAATATTCATGAGAGAGTCTTTAAAAGGTCTCATCTATAATAAAAACCTGTTAAACTTCATTTTAACACAATTTCCAAAAAGTAGAGAGTTTGCAAATAGTTTAAATGAACATAGAAACCAATAGGGCCTGAAATATTGGTATTATATTTATAAAGTATACCTCATAAAAGTGAAAAATTATCAAATAGTTGTAAAGCATATTTTGTTCTCATAGGAATGCCGACCGTCTTTTGAGGAGCAAAGACGTAAAATCTTTTGGTCGGAATTATAACTGTACATAGAAAATAGTTTAAATAGTTAAAAAAAAACAGTCTTCGATTGATTCCAATAATAATCTAGTATTGAAAGTTTCAAGAAGAACTTTTGAATTCTTCGAATGTTTTTAATTGACACCACATGAGTAACAAGTGTCGTGGTAGGACTGAAGGCCATCTTTAAGTATGGAGAATTATAGTACAAAAAGAGGCTAGACAGTACATTTTCAGATCTAACTATGACGGATAGTGTGTAAAGATCACAAAATGTTTTTTTTTTTTTTTTTTATATAATTCGTACTAAGCATTTAAAACAACAAATCCACAGCATATATGCGTAAGGATGTGATACAGATTTTAATGTACTTTCAAGATATGACCATTTTGACGCATTCGTATTTACAAATGTGTTTACAATGTTATAACATAATGGTATCGGAAACGTTAAAGGAATTAGCTTTTTGGTATAAGGAGCTGTCATTAATACTAGCAAGCATCTGCAAGTGGTTTCAATAATTGCCTTACATAAATCATCATTTTTTTTTCTCTCTATTGTTGAGAATATTTTTGTAAGTGCAAAAAAGCGGCTGCTTAACAATCAAAACAAACTTTATAAACAATTTATCATTACATGAGGGTGAGTGTATAATTTCGAAACTTAAATATCAAAATTAAACACCGTTACCTGCCTCATAAAAGAATCAAATGCCTCTAAACTGCAAAGAACAATAAAATTCAGTCCTTCGGCTTTCTTATTAGGTACATTTGAAAGGTCATCAATAAGGTCAGAGGTCATATTTTCCATCTTGTACATCACTGTATATGTTCCTATCGTAGACAGATTTTGTTGTAGTTCCATTGCGCGCGGCTCTAAAAGGGAAGATAAATAACAAAATTAAATCTTATTTGATCAATCAATGAACAATCCATTCTTATGTGTTGGATCTGCTGGAGTAAACGTAAAAAAATGATTTTTAAAAAATGTTTGGTCGATACGGGTTGAATTGTAATGAATAAATGCTTCTTGATTCTTTCTTTTCTGCTTTCTTCCTCTTTCCCTCCCTCTCTCTTTTCGACACTTTCCTCACAGTAATGATTTTTCAAAGAATATGTTTAGGCCATCTGAATCATGTCTCGTGATGTCAATTAATTTCAAAATTGGCAGTTGCTTTCGGAAACCTTAATTTCGTTTACATATTTTTGTTTCCCTTTGTTTTATGGACGCAATGCATCTATTTTGGTTATTCAACCAAGTGGGGTGGTGTGTATATCATTTAATTGACATTGTAATTGTACCATTAGTAATTGCATAATTACGATTATAATCTTAAATGTTCGCAAAGCCAACGTAAAACTGTTTGCATAATGTACGACACAAGCATTAAATAATTGAAGTCTCCTAGCCATGGTAATAACACACTCGCGTAAATATATCTATGAACTGTTTAGAGTATTTGAACATATATATCAATATACTCAATCAATGCACTTCTGTGCCAGACAGATAGCCTTGTAATTATATAAGAAAGATGGCCTAGAAACAAGCTTATAACTATAAGACACTACTTGAACTTTAAAACAAAAAGTATAAAAACCAAGAAAAACAAGCACAGACTCTTCAACATCATCTTGAAGTATGGATCAGTAGTCCAGTGTCTTTTTTTCACTCATCTGATTCAATCATTTTAATTCGGTCTGAAATAGATTGATATCATTTGGACTTGATAGAGCCAAATGAAAATAGCATATTAAGTTAAAAGTATTTTAGCATGATGGTGTGCAGAAATAATGTTCACCTTCAATTTCTCTTCAATAACCAATAACCCGATGAGTAAATCGTATATCAGTCACCTATAAATAACTCTAATTGGTTAGGTTATTTTCATCAATAAGGATGCAATGTAATAGCAACAAAACTGGAACGGGTTTATGCCTATCTTACATTAGCCCAAAAACAGTCGAAGTTTCACTCGGAAAGAAGATATAAATAAAAATGAAAAAGTGTCAAATTATAATGCGAACAAATTTATTATTTATGGCTTATGGTTCTTGCTTGTTGTCTAAATAACATGTTCTTTCCGTTTCCCTTTCTTTGTTTTTATCTCTTGATAAAATCTATTATACCGCTATTGGAAAACGTGAAACATGAACTAAACATTTTCCGGTGTAATTAATGGAAGCGATGATCAATTCCTAAAACTAAAAATAATTAGAAATGTTATAATGTAATACATCTTAAATGGTAAATCAGAATTCATTTAGCAGGGGTTGACATTAAACTAATTAAATTTAATGAGCTTGAATGAAAAGTTTACAAAATCGAATTTCTCAAGGTCATGACATTGAAGCACGTTGGTATCTTGATATCATGCTATTGTAACAGTTTACATATGTCGGCAGGATCATAGTCGATAAATTTCTATAGAAATGCTTTCCAATAATTAAACTGTCATAAAACAGTAAAATTATCCAATAAATTGTGAAAAATGATTGTGCTTATGATGAATTGTTAGCTATGCATAGTATACAGGATAACAATGGTAATATGCAAAGGTGTAAACTGTTAGATGGACGATGTAATTAGCGTATGTTCGGAATTGTTTTAGTTTTTTTTTTTTTGCTGTGTTAACAAAAAAATGCAAAACATTTTGTGAACTTTAAAACTGGTGGTATAATATAGTAAACAGATAACCAATACTTCTTTTTCTGCATCTCTATCTGACAACCATATAAATGACACGACCAGTCTTGTCGTGCGGGTTTTCGAATTTCCGGGTATGACCAGCTCTATTTCCGCATATATTCAAACGATTTTTTTTTAATTTCCCAAAACACTGTCGCTAATTTTTAAATGTACCCACTCTGGTTTTATATAACTGAAAGAGGAAAATTATGACACGTTTAACAAATCAATTTTCATAGTGCAGATGGATACACTGTAACGATCCACGATTTCACGGTGACGATAACTTAACAATATATCTCTGTTTAAGAATTTTTGCCATATAAATGGGAAAAATTATGAAATAAAGCTTCTCTAAATTATTATTAAGATTGTGCCTTGATAGGTATTGTCCACACGTCAAGGATCATTAGTATAAATAAATGAGTCTCGAGTCATATACTTGTAATTATTCTGAGTTTAATGGTGGTTTTATGTGTTGCAACACTACGTTTTTGCTAAAATCTGCTTATATATATATATGGTCAATTATCTTTATATCAATTGTCAAAAGCAAATCTACAATAAAAATATTTATATAGTTTCTTCATAGAAAAGCTATGTTTCCGGATGATGAAATGTTTTAACTATTTTGACACTAGATTCCGTTGTACACGAAGTATAAATTTTCTTTAGTTCCTTAGAGAAATGAATATCTTACACTTTCTAAAGTCTAGTCTTTCAATATCTCCAAAAGTAAAATATAAACAAATATGGAGCCTTCATATAGTAAAAGCGTTAAAACTAACTTATGTCTGAAATTTGAACGTATTACATAACTGACTGAGTATACAATAAACCGATTATATAATTCAAAGGTTTTATTAAATTCAATCGTCAGTCTTTTTTTTTTTTTATGTTTTTTTTTGCAGATAAAATGCATAGACATATAAAATTGATTGTCATGATTGGACTATATCATAATTCTGTGTTGAATGTTTATAATATACTGAATTTGAATGCATATAAAGACAATATAAAAAACTATATATCGTTCAAAATGATATAGAATAAAATGTTCAAATAAAGATTATCATATGAAGTACGATAACATTTCACATATCCTTTCTTTCATCTGTATTGTTGCTTGTCGATATCTTTGGCAATGAATGATTTTTAAAGGGCCATTTTCATGAACTATTATTTAAGACAAAATAATGTAGGTTAGTATTGTGAAAAGCTTTTGGCACATATTTATCTGCAGTTGATAATAATTTAATATAATAAGATATATTTTTTAAAAAAATAACAAAGTTCAGCTTTTTAAAGAAAATTGACAGCAAAATTGCTCTTTTCTTTTGTCAAAATATTCTATTACATTAGGTTAGGTGCCTACATGATGTGATTGAACCATCATCAAATTGCTCCATATAGTTGTCTTAATAAAATACAATAGACAGATATTTGCAAATTCTGTTTCTACGTCGCACGTTCCATACTCCAACATGATTTGAAAAATCGTGTTTTGCCTGGGTCCAACAGATTAAATTTCGATATGCTGTACACGTGTTTCAAGGAATAACCTCTTATCAGCAGCATTAAAATCAAATATATAGAAGGATGTAAAAATTCGAAGATTATTTGTATACAAGAAATTGGCAAAACAAATATATATATAAATATATATATGATTTTTCGACGATGTATAAAAAAGAAAAGTCTGATTTATTGTTTATAGAATGTAAAAAAGAATAGAACGCGAACATAAAAAGCTAATTTGGAGCCGTTAATTTGTACAGTTCTGTTTGAATAACTGAGTAAATGTGCAATTATAAATTATAAATAGGATTTTTGTATATCTGTCCAATTACCTTCATATCAGCAATGTTTTGTTGTATTTCAAGACATCCCTGTATAAGAACATTTAATTTTGCATTTTTTCTTCCCATTAAATAATAATAAGTTTACGTATATGTCACTGTTTTCGAAATTTAAAAAAACTGAAAGATTAAATTGAGTAGAGATGATATTGGAAACAGGGAATGTGTAAATAAGACAACCAATCTACAAAATTATTTTCGGGATTCGGAAAAGGGCATGTGGCCTATAGACCTGAAATAATATAGCGGGTAGTTTTCGCGGAGTACTAATTTTGGTGTATTTAAGCGGTCTGTCTAAAATCGTGAAAATAATTCCCGCAATATACTTAATCTGGGTTTAAGTACTATCTGCATCACTAAGCATTCATTTGCCAATATAAGAAACGACGTTTTTTTTCCTTTTTGCCTAAAATTCGTCAAATCATAAAACCGCCAATGTAACCTAGGATAAGGTATGTGAATTAATAAATAAATACTTTCTTCAAATTACTAAACATGTAAAAATATATCAATTTAACTTACCCGAACATGTATCATAAATAACTATCACTGAAGTCCACTTTAGGTGAGCAATCAAAGCTAGCATGGGTAACATTGTTATTGAAATGTTCAAATAAAAAGTCACTCGTTACCAGCTGTGATTAGATCTACAACTTTAAAGCACTGTTCGGTAAATTTTAATCGTCTTTCTTTTTTCATTATCAAACCTCCTCATATTAATTTACAACAGCCGCTCAGTATCTCCCTTTAGATTTAATCATTGTTAATTATTAGTGAAGGTTTGAGAGTAGTATTTATCATGAGTTATCTCTAAATATCACCGATGCAATCAATGACAATGAAATTAAAAACTCAAGTTCCAAGCATGGATCAGACAAGAAAATTATATCCACAATCAATATTACAATTGTATTATAATGATCTTCGATGAATTCCTAGGGTCCTAAATTCTCTTTTGTCAATAGTTTATGATTGATTGATTGATTGTTGGGGTTTAACGTCCGAGCAGCAATATTTCAGCTATATTCAGACGATGGACATGAAATGGATGACAAAATGAACATGAAATGATGATGAAATGAAAAATGGATGGGACACAAGGGCATCAAGGTCGACAAATTTAGATTGCCACTAGAAAAAGGGAGGGATGGGTATGGCCGGGCAATTTAGCCTCCTGTGGCGGAGCGCAAAGATTCCTACTCCTATCGAACACCACAGCAGGGTTCTTTAACGTGCAAGGAACGTGTCATCTTTCCCAACACGGTGCACCACTATGGTTTGTGGTCAGGTTTTCTGTAATATAGCCTGACAACCCCAGCATGTCACACGCCAGGGGTACCCCATTCCACCACCTGGGGCACACATCCCAGTTGCTCTGTGGGCAGAGCGCCTAGCCCCCGGCTATGTTTCTGAGCACTAATTAGTCGCCTTTTACGACAAGCTTAGCGCTGCTGCAGGCGTATTCTTTTGACACCCGGACCTGCACGGGGCTGTCAATAGTTTATAGAACTTAAAATTTTCTAAGGTCGCAATAGCATGATTATCTTCATTTATGTTTGCATCAGTAAGTTTGGGCTTTGATTTGCCTTCAATTCTAAATAGTTATCTGCGCTACCCTTGTATATGGCATCGAAGTAAATCTAGGTCGCTCACATTTC
The DNA here is from genome assembly GCA_037379345.1 of Perna viridis. Lineage (NCBI taxonomy): Eukaryota > Metazoa > Mollusca > Bivalvia > Mytilida > Mytilidae > Perna > Perna viridis. Next base: position 18,808,135 of record CM074518.1, read on the forward strand.
TCTTTAAAAGCTGAAACGGTAAACATGGATGGGTATATTTGTCTCTTTTGGATATTCTTTTTTGTAAAAAAAACCCTGAAAATTACAATGTTACAAGCTTGGTTCAAGTGAAACATGTCCTTCAGGTTGCTTGAGCAAGTGCTGTTTCAATATAGATTAAGCCGTCTGACCCGACAGTGTGGATGGATCGGTATTGAAATGTTTTGATATTTATGGAAAGTTCAACCTAAATTGTGTTAGTACTACTACTTATTTCTAGATGCAGTGCGACTTTAAGTTATTCACTAAATTTTAGTAGAGCATGCTCACCTTTTAAACAGAAATCTGCTTAGAAAAAAATAATACAGAAGTATTTTTGTCATTCTCTAGTCAGACATGTGGTATTCGTAAATTGTAATTGTAATCAGGTGTAATCGATTACATTTTTGCATGTAATTAGATGTAATCAGGAAATATTAGAAATATGATTACTTGGATTTTAATTTGATTGATTACAGGACCAAAATGGACAGTAATTATGATAAATTTTGATTACTTTTTGTTACATTCTGAATATTTGGGGAAAGAGATTCTTTTGGCATCTGATCTAGTATTTCTCTGCTAAAGGGTGGCATATGGATCTTTTCCCTTTTTTAACACCATTTACTAAAATTGATAATGTATGCTGGCTGCATATAGAATTATAATGAAAATATCATTTCTGAATCATTTACTTTTTACACTTCATACTTGCACTGTCAATGAAGTATGGTAAAAAGGTGTGAAATTAAAGTATTATCAGTTACATGCACTAAATAAACAAATGCTGGTTAAATTTATATCTTAGCCTGGCGCTTCAACATCTTGTAGCGTGTTGATCATTGATTTCATGAACAAACATGATTAAAATTTTCACCGTTAATCATGCTGAAATTAATCCATTGGAAAATGGGTGAGATCTTTCCAATTATGTTTGTAAACTTTATTAGTGTTTGTCATTCTGTCACCAGATCATAAAGACACATTTGTTGTTTTTTTTTAGTTAGAATGGAAGGTCCAAGCAAAGGAAAATGCAAAATATGCATACCGGGCAATACAAAAACCATATCCAAACCTTTAATTAATTGTTAACATTTTTTCGTTGTACATGTACATACATTTTGAAAGTATGCTGACTTTATTATCCATCTCAAAAGTGCTCTTATTTCTATAGAATGTTTCATTTAACACATACCAATAAAGTTTGAATATATAGAATCTACAACAATAATGAGTTGATTATGGAATTTCTCACATCGAGTGAAATACATTTTATAGTTTTGATCGCGAGGCTTGCCGAGCTATTCAAACTATAAAATTTATTTCACGAGATGTGAGAAATGCATATTCAACAAGCTTTGAGTGTAGATTCTGTTTCTCTAATTCCCTAAAAACGTCAAAAATACCTAAAAATGAAAAGCGCGCGAAAAGTTATGATTTCGATTCGTAGGAATCATGTTGGCGTCACACAAACGCAAACATTTCAAACAAAAGAAACCAGACGATTTCAAAGATTTTTTCACCTCAAGTCTTCCCGAGTCCCTTCATGATTCTTATTCAAGAAAAGAATACACCACAGTCACCCCATTTTACTGAAATATAACTACAATGGCAATCGAGGCGATTCAAGATGGAGTCCAAGACAATCGATTTCTAAGCCGATCGAACTCTGAGAACAAAAAAGTCACTAGTGATGAGAACATTTTTTCCACACCGGTCAAGTGGTATGAAAATTGAAGCAAAATTAGACAAATGTGGTTTTTTCATTGTGTAGTATTATGTTTTACTTTTTGACACCTCATAAAGTAGTAACATTGTTTTTTAACTCAGTTTTAAAATGAGATGGTTCTGTTCTTCTTAAACAACATTGTCCACTTTACCAAACAGAAAACAATTCTGTCACTAAAATTCCTAATTAAGACAAGGAATCGGTGTGAATTGGAATGTTGAAAAAGAGTCAACAGTCTTGTGATTAAGTGACATGTATAGAGAAATCAACGGAACCAGGATCATAACGTTAGAAACGGCATATCCTCACGTAAGGCGGAGTAGATTTCGTATTGGCTTGGTTAAGACTGAAGTCTAAAATTGTTTCGTTGAAAATGTAACAGATATTAAAAATAAATTTAGATTTTTATTATCTCGGCGTGTAAGAAAAATAAAGAAAACCAAGATTCTAGCAGAAATCAAAAGAATGTAATCCAGGGATAAAGACCAGACATGGAAAACAGACAACAAAGGACAAGAACATCAAATTGCCAAGATAATACATGCAAAGTAACAACTAAAATTGTATCATACTAGTTTCGAATGACTTTTACACTGTATGTACATATTGCCTCATGCCATTTTGTATAAGGTAAGTACCCCTGTATCATATAAATACAATTACCTAAGCGTTGTCTATCAGAAAAAAATAGCCTCAAACCGGTCGACTAGTTTGAAAGAGTAATCAAGGGAACCAAGGTTATAGCGGTAATCAAAAGAATGTAATCATGGGACAAAGACCAGACAAGGAAAAACAGACATACACAACAAAGAACATAAAGTAACTAAAATCATACATACAAAGTAAGACAATCAAATGAGCAACTCGGACTCCACTAAAAACTGGGAGCATGGACCAAGTGCACCGGTAGGGTAAGCGTTCATCGAATAATAAATTTCAAACAGAGAAAAAACTACTGGTTCTATCAATATTGTGGAAAATATTATGTGGTACTATTACTAATATTAAAACTGATGATTTAGAATTATTGAGTTTAAACAATGAATACATATCTACATGGCAACACAATATTCTGCTTTTAAGTTTACGTTAATGACCAATTAAAATTAAACATTGATGATTTTATTTCTGACCAATACATGACGAAATGAAAATGCTTTCGTTCGATCAATTTTAACAGTTGTGCAGATAAATAAGCCGAAGAGCACAATGGTTGTCAATAACATAATTCATTGATGAAGATAATAAAATATGGCTTGTTTAATGATTATTTAATCTGACCAACTTTCCGATTAAGCGGGAGTAAATATTTTGGTTGGGTTTCTAGAAACGACCCAATTTAGAGAAATCAATTTTAATTATGTTTCTACAATATGTATATGTTTTGGTTGCTGAAATGTCACTCCTTTCATTTTAAAGGATAAACAGTCATTCTTTCTCATATGAAACATAAATAAAACGAACAAAGTTTGCGTTGGTAATAATTAAACATAGGAATGTCATATTGACAGGGCATCTAAAGCTTCTTCGGGTATACCTCGAACATTAGACCCATAGTGCATTTCTATAGTTGTGTGGGCTTGCTCTGGATTGTAAAGTGCAAAAACTGGCCATAAAGGCTCCGTATTTTCAGAACAAACCAAGTTTACAAAATTAGCAATGACCTGCCTCGATTGCAAGTCAATGATAATCCAATGTCTCCTAGATGTATCTAACAAGCAACCAAAATCAAGTCTTGAATATGACCGAATGGGTGATGGTATTCGATCAGCGAACGGCATGTGATTCAGCATTTGACCATTGTGCCAACCATGTAGGCACACACGTCCGCAGAGGTGACACCCACCGCCACTGACCACCCATGCAAATTGACTTCTATCATTCCGGAATCCTGCATCAATAGCATCATAACGAGCAAGACCGAATTCGAACAATACATTCCTCCGTATTAGTTTCAGAATCTTATATTTTACGGTTATTTCCCAATAAAAAAGTCCAGGTCTTCGGAAGGATCTTGTCCCTAACGTTCCTGGATATAAACGGAGTCGTCTTGTACTATGGTCTCCTGGAGAAGACCCATAAATTGATTTGATAGCTTTTAGACCTATTTCAAGACTATCACGTGACACGTCAATTGAAGGATGAGATACAGCAGCATCGAATGCAATGTTTATGCCTGCAAAAAAAAACAATAATAAACTTGAAACTAAACAGGTCAAAGATATTAGGAGTAAAAACTATGTATGTCAAACCTTCAGTAGTGCCTGACATACTTTTTCCAAATTTTAATTTATATCTGGATTTATGTTAAACGGGACAAGGAATCGGTAGCCTTTTTTTCTAAATCCTCAATTAATCTTTCATAAAATGGCTCTTTTATAAGATTTCCTATTTTCTAAATTGTACAACGCTAATGCATGGATGTAAATATCAAAAATAGAAAAAGAATATCATATTTGATTTCCATTCTAAACCATTGCATGAAGACCACATATACATATTTATATGTAATACCCACCTTTTGAATCCAGCGTTATTACCACTTTTATTGTAATGGAAAAACTAAGGCATAGTACGGGACATTATGTAGTTTCAAAAGAGTAGATAATCAGTGAAATGATTTTATCGACATTCGAAATTGCATGTATACATCAAACATATATCAGCTATCCCGGTAATGTCATGATATGTAGCATACTTAATCTATGCCGTGCATTTATTTAATCATTCCGAAGTTATGGTCATATGATGACAGACCAACGACAACACGAATGTTTAACGTAGATTGCAATTTCTCTCTTTTCACTGGTTTTATTCGTTTCCATGAAAAGGAGTTTTTACTCTTAATTTTTTAAACACGATAGAACACTCTTAACAACTAATGCACAATAGCTGTAATAGGATGTTTATTCTAACAGTCTTAAAGGACACACTACAATTTATGAATAGAAGTTATCGGTTTTGGATATGTCTAAACCGACACTGTCAGATAATAACTATATCATGACGAATAAAATGTTATTTATTTACAAGTTATTTGTCTTGGATAGATTGACACATTCAGGAAAAACACATTGATAAAGATTACCACAAAAATAAAATCGTTTCGAGGCAGATTTAAGATTAAAAGTGGGTAATGCGACAACTGACCTTGACCTTTGACCAATGATATTTGACATTAATAAATATTCAAAATCAATACGTATGTGCAATGTGTATTCAAAATGTTTTAAGTGATATTCTGTAATAGTGCTAAGAAATGTGTTACGGAAAGAAAGATCAAAAGAACGCATGGTGGTGAAAATAACAGTTTTTCAAACATGAGATAAAAAATGTTTCATCGAATATGGTGACTTTGTAGCATTGAAAACAATATGTTAAAATACGAAAAGTATATACTTAATACGTACAATTAACATCATCGTAAAGAAGCCTTCTTTCTGTTATTGTGTGATGTTCTTTGCTCCTATAATCTGATTAACATAAACAAAAATTTATACGGTGTAATCATTTATTGTATATGATTTAAAGAGCAGTTTCTTGGTCATAAAATTGAAAAAATCTGAGGATATTCCGAACTTTTTGATGATGTAATATCATGTTATTTTGATTTTTGGTTCTTGTTTCGTGTAAGAGGACTTCAGTTTATTAAACAATTAGTTTATTTTCCCATTCAATTAAATTGATGATATGTTAATATTTACAGATTATTAAACATTTCCTCAAATTTTTACTTCGTTATAATGATAGTGAAGTAAATGCCTGGTCATAGGAATTATCAACAACAGAATTTATCAACACTTCCTATCACAACAGTGTACGAGATTCACACAAAACTATATATGAAACAGAAAACAAAACAGAAACAGAAACAGATATGCATCATTTTCAGCAACAAAAACAATCCAAAGTATCAAAACTAAAGGAAAATTTAAAAACAACAAAGTCCTTAGAAATGGTCAAAACATGAAAACGGAAACAAAGATGGTTCACATAAACAATGTAGCACACAGAATAAAATACCATTTTACAAAAAGGTTGATAATAAAAAAGGACAGCACAATCATTCTGTTCATCTTAAATAGCGGTCTTTGTTAGAATCATGCAATTTATGTAATATTTGATACACCACTAAAAAGTCTACATATTTTTATTTTTGTTATTAAGTTGCTTTATAGGTCTATATGAAATGTATAATTATTCATTTCAATATGTTTGCTCTTAGGAAATAATTGTATTTTAGTGTCATTTACAGAGTTGTCTCCCTTAATTTTGATTTCTACAGTACATTCTGTATAATTGTCACCTAAAAACAAGGGTTATCTAAAAAGTAATATGTTAATTTCGTTTTTCTATAACATTTAAAACAAATATCAAATTTTGCAAGATTGTTATCTGGAGTGATACTAAGTGATATTTTATAAAACAAAATATTACGGAAACGAGAGTATTATATTTGATTTACACTTCAAAAGTAAACCCCTTTCATTGATATGTCAATAATCAAAACATTAGAATGAAACTGTGCCCTATGATCCTACAAAAAGTTGTCATTACGACCAAAACTATATGCTTCATCACTCTATCTAAAAAGGAAAGGTCCATAAAAGTCTCCAGGTCACGTACATCAGTCGTTTAAGAAATGTTATACGCCTTCAAAAGAACTGATTTGTATCGCCATCCAGAAACATGTTTCACAATCATGAAAATGCTCATATTTAAACATTTACATACCGGTTGAAACAACTTGAGATCTTGCAGGCGGGATGGGTACATCTTGCTGCACTGATTCATCTGTATAAATGGCAACCATTAAAAGACAAAAACATATTTACAAAACATGCTTATTAGGTGTAAATGATTGTTTCACATGAATTCTCTATAGGCTTTACGAAATTTGTCAATAAATGGAATCCAAAATAATCTATTAAAGATATAACATTCTGTTACAAAAATAAAAGTTAAAGCTCCTCTGTGACATCAAGAGAAAATGAAACATATATTACTAATTAGCTCAAACAATTCAATCAGTGTCACATGATATCTTCTTAATATAGCTACAATGTTTTTCAAATACAAATTCTAAGTTCAAAATGGTTAATTGATTTTTTTTCTCCTGAAGGCATAGAATGTGGAAGACTTTATGAAAACGGTGTGATAATTAATTCAAGTACGGTGTAAATGTACTTTACTCAATCCTAAAGCATGAGTAGAATATATTTGTGTAAATATGGGTAATTCGATTAGCATACAGAAACTTTCTATTTGATTAACATGATGTATTATTTTCAGATTGTTTGAATGAATGTTTTATTCTTTCATTCTACAGTGGACTAACTTTAGTATTTTTTTAATTGTTTCAGATGAAAAGTTAAAAAGGATACGTTAGCATGAAGTAATATCAGATTTCTCAATATAATGACGTCGCGTTAAATATTCCACGCCACTTTTTAACTTCTTTTGAAAACAAAAACAAAACACGTATTATGTCTACCTCCCTTACCTACGTTTAAGTCTTGATCAAGCATTTCTATCGTTTTATCGTGCATGCGCTAAATCCATGTACGACATTATTGAAATATGTTGAAGTGATAAAATAAGATTCATTTAACCTTTTATTCCATTCACCATTTTCATTACACCAAATTGTCGATAGTTTCACACCATTGAGCGTTTTACTAAAAACTGTACTCCTTCGAAGAAAATTGTTATCGCCTATACACCTTTCATTATTCCAATAAACATTAAAGCAAATCATATAATTCTCTATCAGTCCACATAAACACACCCTAACAATTGTACTAATTTGCTTTCGAAAGTGAAAACTTATTCTTTGAGGTAAACTTAACTCCTCTAGATCAATAGGGTTTCACTTACCTAAAACGCTCAGTCGAGATGGTGGCTTTGTAAAAGCATACCCTATGAAAAATTGTACGTACTGTATTTCAACTATACAACATATAGATATTGTCAAAATTAATTTTTCTGTACTCATAAAAATGTCCAATAGTTTATTTCCCTGTAAATGGTAATTCAAAACACATATCATCGAACTTTAACACTTATTTTTTTCTATATTAGAAACGCGATTACTTTCAGTTTTGTTAACGGTCCCACAAAGTGACAATTATAATCTAATATTTTCAAAGGCTTTGGTATTTTAGACCGGTATACCATAGCTGAAATAAGAGAACAGAAGCTTGGTATTTATGGTTTACCAGAATGAAAGACTGAAACAACTTCAGAGAACAGGGAATAAAAGTATATGTTCCTTGTTAAGTGTGTGTCTGTTTTCCCGGGCTACTCCTTATCTTGTCTTTTGATTTCCTCTTGAATATCGGTTCCCTTTATTTGTCTTTGTATTTTGACTCCTATTTCAACATTACTTCATGACTCCATTATATCAACAAAAGATGACAATTTAGTGATACCGTTAATCATTTTTCAATGCATGAACTTCTAAATTTTGAAATTTCTATTTAAATATAATTTACCTCTTGATGTTCTGGACACGTCTCTATATAATATATCATCTATAGATTAAAGAAAATTACGTAGGATTTGCCTTTTAATTATTTTAATGTATTTTGTCCAACAAATTCGAAAATTATAACATTGATATGGCCCAAAATGTTCTTATTTGGACTCAATAAAAATCTATTGTATATTGAGAAGACGTTTATTGGATTTTGAGTAATAAATGTAAAATGTCCGGTTTTATTTAACAATATTGCGCATGCGGGAGTAAATTCAATAGAATGTCATATCGTTTAATATTGTTACTGGATATTATAGACATGGCTTGGAGGAAGAAAATTTACCGCAGTACATGTAAAATATTTCAAAGTTGTCGGACCTGATTTGCTTTTAAAAGATGTTTTGCAGATACAACAATATATTTATGAGGATAAAATAACAACTACTTTGCAAATATATTGGTGAATGCCTTTTCGTAAAAATAACAATTTTAGTGACAATTTTATGATATTTCAAATTCTTGATACTACGGGTGTTTGCTAGCAAAATTAAAAAAAAAAAAAGCTATTTTTAGTGAGTGTGTTATACATTAACTTTTACTCATGTCGAATTCAACATTGACTCCAACATTGGTTTTTGAACTAAATACCCAAAGAGAAACCATTACCTTACCTGACTTGGCTGATCTAGATGACATTAAACTTAACATCCTTGGGGAATTCATTGTACTCAGTTGTCCTGTAGGAAAATACAACAAAAATAAATCTAAGATGTAAATGATTGTTTAGCTATTGGTTCGGGGTTTTTATTTATTTCTGTATCAGTGTTATACTTTTGTTTGTTATGTGTTTAATTTCAATTACTGTCATAATTTTCATTACACTGTTTTTATTTTTTTTAAATAGCTATCATTTTAAAAATCATGATTATTGTCCATTTCCCTAACGTTCTGTATATCGCTCACCGACCTGTTGTCATTCTAGACAGGCTTCTTGATGGCAAATTTCCTGAAACATTAAATGATGAAATGTAAACAGAAAAAAATCTACATGAAAAATGAACCTTAAAATCATTGCCGTTACATGGTAACTACCTTATTATGTGAACACATGAATAATAATAAAGTAAAAAGTATTTCACTGGTAAATGGAACTAAATACAAATAAAATGCAAACAATACGTGATATAATAAAGAAAGAAGGTATATATAAACACTCGAACATTGACTATATTGTCTTGTTTTAATACCAATTGTAGAGACGCCATATCGTCTGGAAAGTTCTTAATATTAAACAAATCTTTATAAAAGTCTACAGGTTTACTTTTACATTTAAACGTAAGAGTACCATGAAACACTAAACCATTAATTTTGATTTACTTGAGTAAAGTCGTTATTTCATAATACTAGTTTGAAGAAAAATAATCTGTATTATTGAAAAATTTAATACTGTAGTACGCTAATAATCATACCATTACAATTGAGTTGATAAAATGAAATTGAAAAGATACAATTAAAGCAATTATTTAAATAAAATCTCGGGGGGAAAAGATGGCTATTAACAAACTTTCAGAATGCTAAACAGAAATTAATAGGTACAACACAATGAATGATTACTCTTCACAAAAGCTTTTACTTAGTCACATTTTTGTGCAAGACCTGTTCACAAGTTAACATTATTCTAGCAAAAAAAATCAATAAATTTTATTCCTTTCTTCTGCAATGGATTGCCCAAAACTGTAATAATTATTTAAATACAAACATAACGTCATGATCATTTCCAGACGCATTTCGGGTTGTTTGGATGACAAAAATATATGAATATAGATCATGTATCTTATTTACTGATATATTTACCTGACAAAAGTGGCGGTGAAGTCTTAAATGAATGTTTTCCTGCATTAAAAAGAAGGGAGAAAATGAGAAAAAATGAAATAAAATAGATGCTTTGACACAGTGTGTCGGGAATCCTGATCTTGCACCTAGGCTCTTGTCGGGTTTTGCTCACTTGCATTGCAATGGGTGCCGCTTGCGAAGCAGGACATGCTTACCTTTCCGGAGCACTAAATATCACTTACGATTTTATTTTATTTTATTTTATTTTTTTATTTTTTTTTTTTTTTTGGGGGGGGGGGGGTTAGCTCATTATGCTTTTGTTTTAGTTTTTGTGCGATGTCTTGTATCCCAGTCTTTAGTTTTTATAAATGTTATTGCATTTAATTCTGTTTGCTTCATTGTGTGTGGAGATCGACTCTGTTTTCATGTCAAGGCCATTATTAGTCCTTCAGTATCTTTTCAGATATTTATACACGAATTATTAGAAAGAGATCAAATTCTTACAGTAAACTTAAGAAAACAACAGCATTAAGACTACACATGATAAATATCTTCAATAAAATTTGAATTGCATGTTTGAACATGACACATAAGTCATCTTGATCATGTTTGTGTCTACAAACTATTTATGTATATGTACATTTTTGGATTTTCATAAAATATTACAGCTAAGGTAATCACTTAAACATACTTACGTTTATTGTAAGAGTACTGTCCGAGGGCATTAAACTTATACCCCGCTGTGTTTATACATTCCCCGTTTACCAGTATATGCGCAACGTATTTACCAGGCTTTTGAGCTTCGAATAAGACTTTGTACGTTCCATCTTTGTCAGTGTAATCTTCGGCATGTGGTCTTATGATATCATTATCAGGGTCTAATATCTCAACAGATATGTCTGCAGTGGCTGTAAATATGCTTAATTACTTTTGTTACTTTGTATGTATTAATTTGGTTATGTTATGTTCTTTGTTGTGATTTTCTGTTTTCCATGTCTGATCTTTGTCCCTAGATTACATTCTTTTGATTTTCGCTAGAATCTTGATTCCCTTGATTATTCATTCAATGAATGAATATTTTGAATGAAATAATAGTTCTTCTCATGTCTTAGAAATACCATTACCTAGTTAATAGATAAATGATGTTTTTCTCTATGTATTTAATCATGCTTAAACTATGAGTAAGGTCTTGTAGAGTAAACATAACGAAATTATGTGCAAAATCCTTCATTTGTTATCACTTAACAATTTAAGTAGTAGTCTTTGTAAGAATCATGCAAATTCTGTAATATATGTGATACACCCCAAAAAGGCCATGTATGTTTATTTTGTAGCTAATTAGTTGCTTTATAGGTCTATATAATCAAATGTATAATTATTAATTCCAATCTGTCTGCTCTTAGGAGTTAATTCTCATTGTACATTCAAAAGTTTCTATTGTATTGTAGTGTCGTTTACAGACTCATCGCTCTTAATGTTGAATTCTACAGTACATTCTATACATTCTATAAAGCACGGATTATATGAAAAGACACATATTAATTTCTGTTAGCTATTGCATTTTAAACAAAACATAAAATGTGAAAATATGTAGGCTTTCCAACCATGAATCACATTTTGCATGATTTTTACCTAGAGTACTACTTAAAACGCTTTTGCCATTGCATTGAAAAATCGGTGTATCATTCAGCAGTTTTGCGCATATATATTAATATATACTAGCAGTTGGACTTGCCATAATAAACTGGATTACGATCTTTACTGAACAATCGTATAATTAGTTGGTCTTACCATCATATACAGGAATGAGATCTTTACTGAACAATCGTATAGTTAAAACTACTTTCTCCTCATCCACTGCTGTATCACTAGGAACTACGACTGTATTTGATATGCAAATTTTTGACGACCCAGAAACTCTGTGAGCTGTTGGTACGTATACTTTTGGAGGTTGAAACGTTTGTGAAGATTCCTGTGATTGTTTATCCATACTTGGTGGTACAGATAGTCTTTCGCTTGATATGCTCAGTTGTCGAACATATGACTAAAATATTAAGTTATCAAAATAATGAAACAGTGTAACAATTACTGCTTGTTCAAAGTAAGTGGTGATGAAGATCAGAATGTACAACTGTTATTGTTAATATGTGATTATCATTTCCTTGTTAGTTTACTAATTTTAATATCATGCAAAACAAATTATAAGATTACAGTTTTAACAATATATGATGACGTGCAATTGTTGGTATTTCTGATACATTTTCATTTAAATGTTAACTGATGCTTTTGTAACATTTGATTTTTTTTCATATCCTTACCTTATACATACAGTCAGACTTTTATCCTTACCTTATACATACAGTCAGACTTTTATCCTTACCTTATACATACAGTCAGACTTTTATCCTTACCTTATACATACAGTCAGACTTTTACATTGATCTCATTAAATAGACTTTCAATGTAAATATGTGTGCTCAAAGTCAAAATCTTTGAGTAAGGTGACGTCCGTACTCTGAAAATCGATGAAGAATCATTAAAAATTGTCATAGGGATAAACTAGATTTATCCAACGTTTCTTTAAGTTAGATCGTCTCATTGTACAGAGTATCTTTTTTGTCATCTAGTCATATAGAAAATTCAATTTAACTGCATGAGCAAATTCTGTTTCGAAAGATTAAACATGTTGTTTGTAAATGATTTGAAAAGTTTTTGCCTTGCAACTATAACAAACACTTGTCCGTCGAAAGTCTCGTGGTAGACCGTGACTGTTCGACTCAAGCTAGCCTTGAGTCAAACAAATGTTCGGTGGCGTGTCGATCCCTTGTTTTCTTTTTTTAAATGTGTAAAAATGTAATGCAAGTGTTTTTTTTATATATTCATAAATGTTTTATATAAAAATAAATGATTGTGTCTGGTCTTTGTCCCTGGATTACATTCTTTTGATTACCGCTATAACCTAGGTTCCCTTGATTATTCTTCCTTATACATTTTGTATAAAATTTTAATAGAAATCATTAACATCAAGACTCAATTACTAATTATACATTCGATTACCTATATTTTCTTCAAATTAAAGTAATAAAGTTTGTTATCCAACATCATCTATTGTGAAAATAAGGATTTTTTTGTTTTTGAATTAACATTAGGTTTGATCTACCTTAGTTATAACATCTGATAAATTAAGCGTATACGAATATTGTGTAAACTAAACGTCGTTGAAAGCGGACACGCATAAAAATGCATTACTCATCATCGTCGAAAACAAAATCGGGTACATCTTTGGCATTGGCGGTGTACCTATATCTGAGTCAGTATTTTTTTTCACGTTTTCAAAAATGTTTTCCTACCTAGCAATCGTTGTATTAATCTCCATTTGTAAGGTTTCTTAAAAGAACAACAAGAAACTTTAAACCTTATAGTTATAGACAATAACATTTGTCACTTACACTCTTAACGTCTTTTGGATTAAGAACCCATGGTTATACAGTTAACGATTCTTTTCATTTATTGTATAGCAAAGTAATGGTAACATGGAATATTACCCACAAAATCAAGAAACGCTTGAATTACGTCAGGTTATTATAATGTTAAAAGCCCATGTATTAGGAACATTGAGATGTCAGGAAAAGGTTGAAACCAAGTGTTGGCAAACATTTATTTAGCAATAGTCTCGTTGTAAGTATATTTCTTATTATACATATTTATTTTTTTAGTAACCGTTTTCATAACATGGTGTTAATTTTTTAATTGTATTTTGCAAAAAAAAAATACCTCAAGCAAACGGTTATCGTGTTCGTTATCAGATATCATATTATTCGGGTATCGATATAGCTATTACAAGATCTAGTGTTTGAATTTATTCAGGTAGTATTGAAATTCTTGAGATGAATACAACGATTTAAAGATGTTTTGAAAAACCTCAAATAATGACTTAAGATTAAAGTACGTCTTTACTTCATAATTTTATATGCAACTTTAGGAAATGTATCTAGTATAAAGTGTCTTACATGTATGTGTAAGTAAATTTCATCAACTGTAGTGAGAAATCTTTAAAATTTCGCTTTTCAGAGTTTTCAAGAGTATAATTCCAAGATGTCAACAGCGACGTACCACCCGGTGATGACACAACCTCTCCGTGTACCAAGCAAGTCCTCGATTCGTCCACAGATTGAGCACGTACGGCAAAAATTTTTAGAATGTTACGTTTGCAACGAAGAATTTGATGACGTTGAACATATTCCAAGAGTTCTTCCATGTCTTCATTGCGTATGTGAAGGATGTCTCGAGACAATGAAAACACGTGACTCTGTCGTCTGCCCAGAGTGTAACGAATCACACACCATTCCTAATGGTAACATAAAAACCTTCCACAAGGACGGATGTCGGGGATATCTAACAAAATATCTAAAGGTGCAGACAGATGAAGCAGCTATTGCATGTGATGAATGCACCAATAAAAGACGCGGAACGCATCGCTGTAAAGAATGCTCCCAATTTCTTTGTAACGATTGTACAGATGCACACTTGAAGACAAAAGTTACAAAGAAGCACGAGATTACCAATGTAAACGACCTCAAAGAATGCACGATTGAAGAATTTCAGTCCGTCCAACAATGTACAGTAAAAGGTCATGAAGGCCAGGGCTTTACGTATTACTGTGTTTCTAATTCCTGTGATAAGCCTGTGTGTGCCCTTTGTGCAGTTGAGTTTCACCCTGATTCCAAAAATCACAAATTACGAACACTGACAGACGTTTATGCAGAAACCAAAAGAACTATTGATAGTCTGGTATCGGAAGTGAAGCACAAACAGTTAACGGCAGACAGCGCGATAAATAACGTTGATGATATTATAACAAATCTAGACAGTGTTAAAGAAAGATTGACTGAAGATATCGATATGGCTTTCGAAAAATGTCAGAAAATGCTCGATGAGAGGAAAGAAGAAGTGATGAATGAGCTGTTAACCGCTGTCAGTATGAAGAAAAAACGACTTCAAGATCAACTGAGTACTTTAAACTTCCATAAAGGAAACCTTGATGATTCCAATGAATTTGCAATTTGTTCTTATACATATGCATCACCTACAGAATTCATGAATGTTAAACATCAAATTATTGATCGATTGCAAGACCTGAATTCCCGCCAACTTGATACGATTCCACATGATAATGCTGATGTACAGGTGACGCTATCATTGCTCATGCTAAAACAAAATAGAAAATAGCATTGCAACATTATGCAATTATAGCAATTGAGCTGGAACGATCTTTATTAGAAAAGGATTACACGTACTTTGATCATTGCGTTGATTACGATACAAAAGATGCAATTTACTTTTGCATTTTAGCTTAAATTGTACGTCTAAAGGCCCAAACAAACAGAAATGACACAAAAAATCATGTTTATATAAAACGTACAAATAAAATTACCAAGTGAATTTACACTTGTAGTTAGATCATTGACATAGAGTAAGTAATAAACGAATTTTGCAACCATTTAATACACTAACAAGTATTTCTCTCTCTTTCATTGCAGTTCAATAAGAAAAACATGAATGAAGACTTCAAGCTCTTTACGGAAAGAGTCGGAAAAATATCGACGTCCTCTCCACATTCGTTGAACGCCAGTGTGACTGTGAATGACATACCGGTGGATGTTGAAGACGTTCCCATTACTATCCATGTAAACGGTGTCGAGAACGCTGCTTCAGCAGAAGGTTTTAAGTGATATTATATTTGTTAAGAGTAGTATATTCGTATACCTAACTAAATAACATTAAACTTTCATTCAACCATTTCCAACAATCATTTAGTTACGTTAAAAAATAATACGATCAAGATCATGCTTTTAACGGCTTGGATATCAAGTAATATTTACCTGCCACCTGTTACTTTTCGTAAATTTACTTACAGAATTGCGATGATTTTCAATTATGCTGTACATTTACACGACTTAATTTTGCAGGTAGCGTTGATATGAAAGTAGAAATCAGAGATCCAGATGGAAGAATACACCGACCAACAGTGGAAGACTTTACCAAGAAACAAGGTTGCTACAAAGTCTACTTCTTAACTTCAAAGCTTGGAAGACACAAGGCTACTATATTGGTAAATGGTGAAAGTATCAATGCAGAGGGGTATAAATTTCACGTTTTACCACATGGAACCGGTAGACAGTCGGCTACTCACAGTAAGTTTTATTAGAAGCTCTTTGTCAAACATCTTGTTCCTATTGTTATGATACATTCATATAACACATTTTCAATTCACTTAGTCATTTGACTATGGTTTAGGTTTGCCGTAGCTTTTTGTTTGACAAATTTTGAGAATGAATAATTAGCATACATATCGTCAAACAATAGAAATCCGCAAACAAACCACAGCCTAGAACAATAAGACAAAGTGGTCATACACAACACAAACGTATTTTTAGAAAGTACATACAGAAACGACTGTCTATGAAAAATGTGAGCCGTTTATTTTATTTTTATTTTTTTTATAACACTTCGGAACATCTTAGTGTCGTGTGAAGAATTGTCAGCATAGGTAAACATTAACATGTAGCCAATCACCATCTAGAAAAAAAATTGGTAAATGGCCGCTATTAAAGAAAAACGAACTAGTTTTATTTCCAAACTTTTGTACATACATCATTGCTATTTTCAAATATACGAAAATTTTCTCTACGTTGACGGGGAAAATTACTACATTAATTTTATTAATTGCTATGAAATTATTCCTGTATAAATAAGAAACCAAGTGAGTGTATGCATGATGTTTCATATCACTTATTCTACCAGGAATTCCAGGATTAATACCTATATTGCTTTTAAGGGCCAACACGAGTTCATTCGCCACCTAATGTGACACACGGGATTGCAATATCTCCGACTAATTCAGGTAGAATAAATAATATATTTACATAATTACAATCAAGGTAAAAACAATTGAGGTTTTACATGCCACTGTATCAATCATATAATGGAAAATGTTCTTCTAATCCTACCATTGAAATTCAATTTTAAAACTGATGTTTTGATAAAAACACCAGACAAATTCTATATATATTGCGATGCATTACTGATTGGAATATATGAATACCATATGCACACTGTGCTTAGATATTAGCCTGAATTAAAATATAAGCAATTTGCGTTGACCAATAATAACATTTCAATCCTTTGGTTTAAACATCATTTTCTTATAAATGATTCACGGCTAGGTTTTACCAAAGAAATACAAACAAAATATTAGATATACGTGCATTGTAGATGTAACAATCGTTGGACGAATAACTCCGAGAGATATTATGCATGGTGATGTCAACTGTAAGTAAACTCCATTGTGTTGAAATGTTCCTCTTCCTGTATGAGAGTTTGGTACTTATTATTATGTCATTCCATAAGTGCACAACGTTATCAAGGCTAATTTGTAAAGACGATTTTAAACTTTTATAGTTGTTGTCATATTTATTTGCAACTATGTTATTTTTAAAGAAAATAGTTCTTTCAAAATCGATTGTGTGAACAGTTTTAAAAATGATATACAAAAATGAAGCGTGGATAAAAGTAATATTGATTATTATGTGGGCAAGAGCTATATAACATTTGAATATTTTGTATTGGGACAGCATCATACATAATAATTTTGAATTACAAATCTAGATTCAAAATTGCATTTCTAAAAAAAGTAAACATATCTGCAGATATTTTGAATTTCAATAGGTGTTGACATGTCATTTGATGCGTCTATTGCGCATGCCAGTGTCGACATATCTCCGGATGGCAAGCTTATGAAGATGAGACCCCTGCGTCAACGCAACGATTTAAGATTCCGGGAATCAGAGGCCAGAGGTCGAAGGTTAAAGAACTACAAAGGAACGATTGCTACGAAGTCGTTTAACAAGGCCGGTCTGATATACTGGGAATGTGTGGTTCAGTACAAAGTTCTGCGTCTTATACGTCAGACCATGCTATTTGAAATGGGCTTGGCCAGACATGAGTATGTTGACAAACACTACACTGTTGATGGATATCCCTACGCATGGGCAATAAGTGCCAGGGGATGTCATATTTGCGGCAAAGTCTGTCTACAAACATGGCACAATGGTCAGCTAATGACCCATAACCCACTGTCCAATCGCACTGTGACGCCACCAAATATTGTCGTAAGACTTCATTACGGATTCCTCCTAGATGCAACTAAACGCCATTGGATAATTGTAGATCTGAAAACAAAGAAGGTCATTTTTCACTTTAAGAATTTGGTTATGTCAGAAATGTCCGACCCTCTGTTCCCTGTATTTGCCATTTACAATCCAGAACAGGTACAGGTTTCTATGGAACTACTCTCTGGTATGAACATAGCCAGTGTGCCCGAGGAAGCATTGGACGCTTTGGTTCTAACATAAGCATTGTCAAAATACGAAGTCAATAAGAAGTGAAAGCTATAAAAAAAGTCCAACTTTGCATACATGTATGTATGAAATATAAATATGATAACTTTGATGGTGTTCTATAAATTTTTTACCACCATCTGATTACAACGTTGTCTGAAGAAAGCAAAGAAAAAACTTCTATCGACTGAACCAGTTGAATCGTTACTTGCCTTATGAATATGTATATTAGTATATTCATTAATATTACATGAGATTCTCATTACATTTTAGATTCGGGTTGCATCTTCAGCCCATGAACAGATGTTATATAGAAACTCTCTATATAACATCTGTTCGTCGGTATTCATGTGAAAACTTATTTCATTGGTTATTTAGTGTTGTAATCATTTTGACTTAGTGTTTGGTTTGTGTGTAACAACATCATAAACACATTTGTCATGTAACGTGTGTATTTTCAGTATTGTAACAACTACATCTTCATACCCGGTTTCATCAAATAGACTTAAAATTGTGTTGTTAAAGACGGATAATAGTTTAAACTTCCACGAAAACTGAAAAAAAATATCATTGGACTGTATCACAATGCAAAACATGAAGAAGTATATTTTCAGATTTCATTTCAAGATAAAGAGCTGCTTTCAGTGACAGTTATATTTTGTAATAAAAAAAACTACGATAGCATTTTATATCTTAAGTATTTTTTTAACTTTTGTGGCGCCTGGGCCAGGATTATATGGGCAATCAAAACAAGAAATATACTGAGATGACGGCTAGACCAAGAAAACTGACGAACAGATGAAATAATAACCAAAATAACAAGCATATAGAAAAAAATGAGCAACAGTGATTACGCTCAAAACTTAAAGAATGGACCAGACGCACCAGTATGATACACGTATACAAAAAGCGGTAAACTATACAAAAATAAAAACACTTATATACAAATTCGTCGTCATGTAATACGGGGCGCCGAATGGGACTTGATCTTTTTGTAATCAAAATCAGTTTTGGATCACAAAAGTCAATTCTGTGTCACAAAATTCAATTTTGTGAAATAAAATCCAATTTAGTGAGACAAAATTCAAATCTGTGTCACAAAATTCAAATCTGTGTCACAAAAGTCAATTCAATAGACACGTTCTATTTCGGATTTTCATCTCGCCCGACCTGTTCCACTCAACCGAATTTCTTGTCATACATCAACAGAATCGGAATGAAATAAGGAATTTATCTGTGTCTGGCAAAAAAATCGTGTTGGATAATGGAACAATCTAATCTTTCGCAGACTTCGACAGATTAACAAATTTCACCGCACAACACATTTCTGATATGATATTCTTGGCTAGTCTGACATTTCATTTTTTTTCAGCAAAATTTGGGACAAATACATTAATACAAATTATTTTGTCAAATTTTAACAAATTTGGTTGCGATTAACAGGTCGGGAAGGCATTTTATAGTTGAGTTGAAAAATGTCAGGAAATGATCACGTGATTCACCAGGAGAAATACCAATAAATCGAAAGAAGAAAAATCGCGTATTTTAAAATCTGATTTTATCAAACAAATATCTCATTGAAAACGTATAATAGCAATTTTATTTATTTCAAAATAGTTTTACTGTAGGATGCAACTTAAAAGATTTTTTTTTAATATCACTTAATACGGCCTTGACCGTCCTGCGTTGCTCGAAGTAATCGGAAACCTGCGTTTACTCTATCTAATGAGCAACATTCTTACAAAATCGTGATGCATATTCAAAGGATTCTGTAAATTAATTTGCATACAAAATTGACTTTTGTGACAAAATTCAATTTTGTCTTATAAAATTGAATTTTGTGACACATGTAAAACAGTGATATAGACGCTCAGTATTTCTCATTGCATTCTCTTGATATATTTAGTATAACCTGGAATCAGATTAATTGAGTCTGGTTGTTCTAGAGTCAAAGAGTAATTAAAGGAACCAAGATCCCAGCGGAAATTAATAGAAAATATTCCAAGGAAAAAGACTAGACTAGATGGAAAACAGACACGAAACAAAAACATGAAATAACACGAAAAAAACCATACAAACAGACGACAGAAAACGAGCAACCCGGACTCCATTAAAAGCTGGGAGGTCTTTTTTTAATGTGTGAATAAGCAAACAAATAAAATTATCCTCCAGTAAGTAAACATTCACATCGCAGAGGCATGACATATGAAAAATATATCAATATTACCATATAATTAAATCGAGATAACGATATATTGTTTTTTTTATATTTCCCCGTTGGGCTTCTGTATACATATGCTAATGTTAATGCACATAACTTATTGACAATGAGCTTTGTTTGGTTCATATAACATCTGTATCAACCTGTTCTGCATGAACGCAAAAAAAAGTAGATATCAGTGGTCATCTGCACATCCACAACAACAACAACAAACGGAAGTATAGTATTCTCCTGCATGATTAATTCAATAAACTTTTTAAGGTAGTATCTCAGAACCAAAGAGGTCGAAATAAAGCATAAGGGATTGTAAAAGTTCATGTGACGTCACGTACAAAGTTGACAACAACTGTAAAGTGTGCTTAGACGCCGCGCACAAAGTTGACGACAGCTGTAAATTGTGCTGTACCAAGTAGCTTGGTGAACTCGTGTTAAAAATATTTTTGAAACAGAACATTTCGTTTTTGATAAAAGAGCAAGTACATTTTGTATTAGTTATTTTATTCCACAACTCATTATGTTATCAATATTAATATCCATTGAATATGAAAATAGCAGACAGAAAGCTTTAAATAGTATCGTGAAACTTGTAACAATAAAAATGTTTTAATACATCGCTTTCTTCAGATTTCTCCCATATATAGATTTTTCAACAGGCGAGTCCAAAGTTATCGGAATGAATTCGACTGAACAAAGAATTAAAATTGCAGAAAAGAAAAGAACAAAAAGTTCTTACCAATAAAAAATAAACCAATTGAAAACGAGAAAATAATTAAGAGTATACGCGCTCTTTAGAAAATTTTATTTCAAGTCCCTATACCAGAATAGAGCACCCTTGACATTTTTTTTGTGAAAATCAGCCTATCCAACAAAGTTAGGCGCTATCCAGGTTTATTGCCCATGTGTATGCCCTTCTAATTTCGAGTATAGGTTCCTACAATGCGAAAATCTAGTAAATAACTTTTTCTGTTGAAATAAATAAAGTTCTTTTGAACTTTGATAAAATGTTGCAAGGAAGATGGAACAAAGGTTATCTGCCATGCAGTAGGACACAACATTGCTGTTCTTCGGCTACTCACTAAAAAATAATTCATTTGCTACTGACAATGTCATGTTGAGATGAAAAAAGTCTGTTTCAATCATGTATGCAATTTCGAAAAAAAAAAAATCTATTGGAAAAGAAAATTGCGCGTTATCTGTGACAGTCCACTGTTCCTTAATTTTCATGAACTTGTTGATGTAACATTATGCACGCCATCAGTCAATATGCACCAACTTAAGATGTGCTTTAATCGCGATAGTGCCGGACTTTGTAGACGAGGAATTGGAGATTAAGTAGCAAGGAAGCGTGTTTTTTTTTATCGTAAAGAAACACACCAAAGCATGCGACATGTTTGAATATTTTAAACAATTACTTGACTATTTCCCGCCCATCAATTTAGGGCCTACTAGTAGTTAAAACGATTAAAAACTTTTGGTCACCAATTTATCAATTATGCATTGTGTTGTAATGTTGCAATCTACGCTTTCTCAGGAAACTGTAAATGCACACACAGAGCATTGTGAAATCCATAGAAATCTAGTCTTCTTATTTCCAAAAAAAAAGTTTCTAAACTTGTGACAATTTTACATAGATTCGCTATTTGAAAGTATGATGGGAAACGACTTAAGCATTATCACAGAGCATTTTATTGTTATTTGACTCATACGTTCCAGAAGTTCCTCGTGATTACTCGAAATTCAAACTTAGTGACGATGGAATAGTTCATATTGACGATTCCTTCCATAGAAATATAATGTACTGCCTCGACGAGTGGAAGGTCGACTAATATTTTGATAATGGTTAACAATTTTTTTTCTTGTCTGTATTTAATTGAAAGGAGAGTTAAAGGCGTTCCATACTCTTGCTTCGAATAAGGAAGTTTTAGAAAAGAAGTACCTTTAAAACAATAGCATTTAAAAATTTCCCCCGCAATAGCTGAATACTTAAAAATACATATTCATATATGGAAAATTAAGGTATACAAAAAATAAATCAACAAATAACCCTTCTCAATAACATGTAATCTTAAGAAAAATCATTCAGGAAAACGGAGGAAAAAATAATAAAAACGAATTCTTCATTTATAAAGACATGTAGTGAAAAGTTATTAAGATATTTGAAACCTGATTGTTTACATACGAATGATCTACAATCGTTAAATGAAAGGTGATATCACTTGTTTTTTTTCAAGTTTATTGTGGTTCACAATCCATGTGTATGCAGTTGGTGGTTTTTTAAACATTTCTAAAGCATTAATACTGCTATATGTAATTTTACCCTAATATGTATGCTCGACAAGGTTTTGCCTATCTAATTTGAAGTGTTTGAAATGCAACACCGTTGCTAACATGAAATCGTTTGAATACACAGAGTTCTATTTATTCTCAGTTTTGACGTAGATATGTAAGTAAAACTTTCGATTATGTATTCTGCGAAAAAATGATAATCGAAAATTCAATCAGGAATTTCGACATTTCAGTTTAGATATTTTTATATACCCTGTCTTAAAGTCTCACTTTGGTTCTGGCTTAATGTTGTATTTTACATGCTCTTGCATCGCTTCAATCTGTTTGTGCTCTGCGGATGGGTCTGCGTCCTCTTATTTGTCTTCCAGTCAATATATCTATGGGTTTATCAAACATGACTTAAGCCGTCGTACTTATAACAAAAAGATGAGTTCGATTGCACTATTAGATTAAGCTATCGCTAAAGAAATCAGCTTGATTTTTTTATCTTTTAATCTTAATTATCGTCATTTCTAAGTTCACCTGCATAGCGTTCGAGGAAAAAATGTGAGAAAAAGCGTTAATGATATATATTGCATTTTTTTAGAGCATACTATCAACATGAGTACGGCAACTTACCATTCTGTAATGACAGAAACTGTCGGAGCACTGAGTCAGACTTCGGTAAACCAGCAAACAGAACCTCTCCGAGCTGAAAGCCAGGCTTCAGCTAACCAACAAACGGAACCTGTCCGAGAACGAAAGCCGCAGACAGAAACTTTGCGGATATCAAGTAAGACATCGATCAACCAGCAACATGATCTGGTCCAACAAAAGTTTTTAGAATGTTACGTCTGTAAAGAAAACTTTGACGACTATGACCATATTCCGCGAATTCTTCCATGTCTTCACTGCGTTTGTGAAGAATGTCTCGAGAAAATAAAAACGCAAGATTCTGTCGATTGTCAAGAGTGCAATGAATCACACTCTATACCAAATGGTAACATAAATTTTTTTCAAAAAGACGGCTGTCGGGAACATCTCATCAAGTATCTTAATGTTCAGACCGACGATTCAGCAATTACATGTGACGAATGTACTAAAAGAAAAAAAGGAACTCATCGTTGTAAAGAGTGCTCCCAGTTTCTCTGTAAAGACTGTACAGATGCACACAGGAGGACAAAGGTTACCAAGAAGCACGAAATCACCACTGTTAAAGATCTAAAAGAATGCGCTGTTGAGGAATTTTTGTCCGTGCAATGCTGTACAGTAGCAGGACACGAAGATCACGCATACGCATACTATTGTATCTCCGACTCGTGTAACAAGCCAGTTTGCCCTCTCTGTGCTGTAGAATTTCACCCCGAATCTAAAAATCACAAGTTACAGAAACTTACAGATGCTTATACTGAAACTAAAAGAAATGTTGATTATCTAGTGTCGCAACTAAAACATAAACAATTAACAGCAGACGATACACTAACAATCGTCGAGAATATCATATCGAAACTTGACATTGTACAGGAGAAGTTGACTGAAGATATTGATATCGCCTTCGACAGATGCCAAAAGAAGATAGACAAACGTAGAGAAGAAATCAAGAATGAATTGCTAGATGTCATTAGTATGAAGAAGAAGCGACTTCAGGATCAAATGAATGTTTTGAACGTCCTTAAAAGAAATCTGGAAGATTCAAGCGAATATGTTGCTTGTTCGTCTACTTATGCATCACCTTCAGAGTTCATGAATCTTAAGGACCAAATTATTGAGAGATTGGAGGACCTTAATTATCAACAGGTTGATACAAATCCACATGACAATGCTGATGTGGAGGTAACAAGAGTTTAAACAATACATACTGAATATTACATGCAAAAATGACCAGTATCATATGCCAACTCGTCCTGAGACTCCTCATATCACCCCAATTGCCACCGACCAGAGTGATGATATAGATCGAGAATTGATTTAGCATGTGATACAGATTTTGCCTTGTTCATTATATCAACTATTTCAACTATACTTCAATTGTGTTCCGAGAAAGAGTGCCATATAGAGTATGCTATATTGGTATAAGGGTGTGATATAGGATATGCTATATAGTTATAAGGGTGTGATTAAGGGTAAAAATATAGGGTTTAAACAAGGATCGCTTCTCATGCATATACAAAAAAACTGTTATATATGATATCGGTTGAAAATATAGGTTTGCAGAAATTTGAACTCATAAAATTTCGAAAAAATACTCGAAGGAAGAAATAATTTATTTTTATTTTATCTTGGAGATTTAATATTCAAATTATATTTCTGTCACCCACTAATATTGGAATCGAGTTTTAACACATAAACTATGCAGATAAGTAAGAGCATGTATAATACAAGATATAAATATAAATGACTAAAATAATTGAATTTGAACTCCGTATTTTATTCGTCAAAACTTTCCATTCTTTGTTTCACTCAAGCTAGATATATCTCATTTCAGCTGCAACGAAACAACATGGACGAAGACTTCGAACATTTTTCGGATAATATTGGAAAGATTCGGGCGTCATCACCAAATGTTCCAACCAATCTAGAGAATGTTCCAATGGCTATTCATCTTTATAATATTGAGAACGGTCAAAAAGAAGGTATTCAAGCCCTATGATTAGCTTCACTTAAACCTTTAACTGTGTTACTTATATGAAGGAGAACAATATTATTCATTCATTTTATTGCTCTAATTTACACTTAATTAAGTACATGAGTGTGTTTATTAAATTAGCATTTTGATAGATCTTAACAGAAACCCAACGGAAACTTTGTTTGAACATATTTTATTGTTCATCCATCCTTGTTTATGAACAATAAAATATGTTTAAACTAACACACACACAGTCAACACTTAAAGACTATATATTTTACAGGTGACACTGGCATTCAAGTAGAAATACAAGATCAAGACGGAAAGGTGCACCGTCCAGCAGTTGAGGCCTACGACAACAAACAGGAGTGTTATAAAACCTACTTCAAGTCTCCAAACCTAGGGGGTCAGAAGGCCACTATCTTGGTCAATAGTGAAAGCATAAATGCAGAGGGATATCGATTCGACGTTAAATCGCGCGGTAGCAGTAAACATTCGGTTATTTATAGTAGGTATCCTCCACATGACGCCTTTCTTTGGTTTTGTACTTTCTACAGTGTCCGTCATAGTTATTGTATTTGATAAGATCCAAGACTCGGTTCGAGACTTAGTATTAAGGACAATATGTTTACATACATCAGTGCTAAGAAACTGTTTATATGAGCTAATTCATTAATTAAGTTGTACTTTGGGAAAAGAAATTCTATCTGCATTAGATGTACAAAAAACCCTGCTTTTTGAGTGTAATTAAATGGCCATAAAAGATTCAAGGGCTTGTTGTTAAGATGTCACTTCTTACAAAGACTCATCGAACACTTCAACAGTGGAGAAGTACATGTGTTGTCCTTAGAAAACATCAAGAACTTGTGTTATTGGTCAACCTGATTCCATACATGTATTTCATTACATTTTTCAAAAGAATCGTATAATTCAGTTGAAAATAATGCCATTTCTAAAACCCTAGTATTAAATCAAGCGCTTAGTGTGTTGTGCTTCTGTACCTATCGTCAGAGCGATGGTGCCATCATTGCATAGAAAACTATACCTTGAATTCGTTTTTTTTCGAAAATGAGATATATGTATTCAACCAGAATGGTAGCTGCTATCACGGCGGTCTCTGTAACGCTAATTCGACACTATGTGTTATACCTTTAATGATTTATAAGATTGTGTTTGATACAATTTCTTGTAGATGTAACAATTGCCGGAACACAAGCTCCAAGGGACATCACGCATGGCGATGTTAACTGTAAGTTCACATTGTCTTACACAATGTATGTGGTTTTATTTTTGGCGCGCCCATTCATATATAATGTGGGTTCACATGGGCATTGTAGGAAAGTTAAACATGTTTGAGTCCTTGGTACAGTCATTGTTCCAGGGAAAGGGTTCTGGGGATTGGACCACTACTCCTTGTTGAGAAAAAAAGTTTGCTTAAAATCAGGGCAAAAATTGGCAAACAATAAGCTGGAACCCTGGTAGTTCAACCTAGATTTCTTGTAATGATTCAAACATATGATAAAAGATTATGACATTGCATTGTTCCATATCAGTCCTTGTATCAACTCCCCGCCCATATCAACTCTCGAGCAGATTTCTTTCGGCTTGACATGCATTGAAGTATCGTGTTGATACACGGGGAGATAAGGAAAATCAATAATTTAATCTATAAATATCAACTGATTTCAGTTCAAATCGCATGCGTTCTATATGTTATCGCATGGGCTTTGGCCAAAAAAGCATGACATGAACAGTGTCACAAAATTATCTAGTCAGTTGTTTTAACCGCCATCTTCCTATGCCTCTTTACAGGTGTCGACATTTCATTTGATGCTTCTATTGCGCATGCCTTTATAGAGATATCTCCGGATGGTAAAATGATGAAGATGAAGCCCAATCGCCAAGGCAATGATTTTAGCGTCCGGGAACTGGACCCTAGAGTCCGAACATTCAAGAACTACAAAGGAACAATTGCTACAAAGTCGTTTAACAAGACTGGACTAATCTACTGGGAAGCAGTAGTTCAGTACAGAATTTTGTCGTTTATTCGCCAGACAATGTTATTTGAAATGGGGTTGGCTAGGTTTGAGTATATCGACAAACATCATACTGTAGATAGATACCCTTACGCGTGGGCAATAAGTGCCAGAGGCTGTGATAATTGTGGAAAAGTTTGTCTTCAGACATGGCATAATAGTCAACTTATGACCCATTACCCACTTTCAAAACGCATTGCAACTTCTCCAAGTTCAGTAGTCCGACAGCATTTTGGATTCCTTCTAGATACGACAAAACGCCATTGGATAATCGTAGATTTGAAGACAAAGAAGGTCATTTTTCATTTTAAGAATTTGGTGATGTCCGATATGGCCGACCCTCTGTATCCTGTCTTTGCGATTTACAATCCAGAGCTAGTGCAGGTTTCTATAAATTTACTCTCTGGCATGAACATAGTCAGCGTTCCTCAGGAAGCCTTAGATGCATTAGTTACTACATGAGTACCGTTGCAAAATTTGAAGGCTGCTGCAGGCAACTATCTTTTCAAATCTAATTGATTTCGATGTTTTTGTGCATTTGGTTCTCTCTCTCTCTCTCTTTTTTCAAACCAATTTGTTAAAATGTGCCTGTTATCAAGTTTGATAGCTGGTATTAATTTATTGAGAGTTCCTCTCAGCTTTTTTCCAATAGTTATTTTAATGATCTAGGTTGGCGATTTCCGAAGTCGTGGTGTTTTGTGGGTGTTTTTGTTTTCATGGCATAACACTTATTTCTCAATATGAATGTATTTATATTTCAAAATTAAAATTCCACAAAGAAGATAAGATGGTTTGATATTTCATTAATTTATTAATTGTGCTCCCATAAATTCAAAATTACTCAATATCATAATGGAGAAGGTGCATTAAATAATCAATTTCACAAGAAGGGTGACAACATCATGATCAATGACGTTTTTCTACACAATCAGTGCGAACTTAGTGTTACCGAACAAGACAAAATTCTCAGCAGTTTTTGGTTAAATTACCTATAATTGTGGAAACACAAAACATTAATTTCTCCTAATATTTATATATATTTTACTATGTTTTGAGCATTTTGAAATGTTATTGCAGTGATTTTTCGACCATATTCACGGCGTATTGCCCATTCACTTTTAAATACTGTCAATGGTAGCTAAACACAACTTTTCCGACTATGCCGTATTATGTATTTATGTATTAATGTTCAAATGTCCTGAAATTTCAGTACAGTGGTAGCCATTTTTATTGGTGTCCATTAGAAAGAATGGTGTAGATAAAACGAAATTGGTTAATCAGTAGTAAAACAATACAGAAGATAGTGAAAATGAAAGGAATTAAATACACATAAAACGAAGAAGACTCTAACTAAAAAACAACTGCGTCAAGTTCAAGATGAAAGTAAAAAGATACAGGGTAAAATATTTTGAAAATCCACCGTCTATTGTCTGTTAGTCAGAAACAGAAATCAATAAGATCTGGATATCGGAAATAAAACTTTTTATGCCGCGTATTTTTAATAACCTTAGTCCAAAAGCCTGTCTCTCAGGCAACCACGGCGCATAAAGAATTCAGTACAGTGGCTACTATTTCCTTTACAACTGAGAAATATAAACATCATATACAGGGGAAGCTGGTTATTACTGCATAAGAAAGGGAAATTTATGATTTTAAAATCAAAATCGTCTCGTTTATTTCTGTAATGAGATGCCGTCAAATTTGATGGAATATCTAACAAAAAATAGAAATGAAAATTTACGATACCAAATGCGATGAAATCGTTCCCATTGGGTGTATTGATAAGAATATTTTTTTCTTGTCCCACCTTTCTTTCTTTCTTTTTTTTTCTTTTTTGGTTTGTATTTGTTTATTTTTTTATAAACACGAATGATATAATTTGTTAAGTACACATACATGTATCTTATGGTTTGGCTACGCTGTTTCAGTGCGGACTTTATGCTGAAATAATGTTATTGGTTGTTTAGTAGTTATATATTCGTGGCGTGTTTAAAAATCTTACAGTTAAAATCTTATTCAAAGAGAAGTAACCCCCATTTTAATTGACATGACTCGGTGCTTTCATACTCCAGCAATGCTAGTGGTTGTCTGGCAAGCTATTTTCTTACTTGGCGCCATTGAGGATCGTATTTCTCTTACGTTGTAGGGGTAAGAGCTTTCATAGCAATTAAGCTCTATTTATGATGAGAATGTCCCTTATCTTTATAAAGATACTCATTGCCCAAAGATAATTTATTTGTAAAAAAATGACGTTTGAACATTTAAAGTCTACCACACTGAAGCGGTCCACATAACGAATGAAACAGGAACAAAATTGTTCCCATTTTTTGCAAGGAATGGACGTTGTTTATAATTATTCAGTTAATTCGGTAATATAAAAATTTCGGAGAAGCTTGTTGAATTTACACAGATTATTTACCACTATCAATTCGGCAAAGAAACGTATCTATATAATATAGTATACAATAATAATAATAATAATAATAATAATAATAATAAAATTCTCTTTTATTTAAACAGCATATTTAGTCCGTGGACTAGTTTACAATATGGTCCTGTATATATATATGTACATAGTATACAACATAAAAAATAAAATGTAATTAAAAGTAACACAATAAAATAAATGACAAAATAACTACACATTATAATATATTAGATATTAGTAACATTTCTAAAATAATTTTCTAGATATGTTTTTGAAACTATCAGTAACTGTTATACAATTTCTAATATTTGTTTGCATATTGTTCCATAATAATCTACCTGATATGATGAACTATCGTTTAAAATATAACTGATACAAGCAGCCTTTTGTAATATAAATAATTTATTTACATTGTTTACACTTTTTGAATTGGACAATAACTAAAATGTGGGAAAACAATAGAGTTGTATACTTTAAGTAGAGCTTCGGAAGACATAAAACTTCTAAGACCATTAACATAAACCAATTATCTTTAAAATTTTATTAGTAAAAATATCAATATGATAAAATCCAGATAAATTACAATAAATATAAACACCGGAAAGTTTAGAATTTTCGACAGTTTCTAGTAGAATATTATCTATGTTAATACATATTTTTCTACATTTAGATAGCTTCTGCTTAGTGCCTATAAGCATGCTCTCAGCCTTCTTTAGATTCATTGTAAGTTTGTTATACTCCATCCATTAATAGACTTTATAATATCTTATTTCAATTTTCTCTCAATTACATTTACACATTTATCAGCAACATCTTTCGATGTGTCAACAACATACATAGTTGCATGTGAATGAAATAATCGCTGATAAATAATATAAAACAACAACGGTCCAAGGATAGATCCTTGAGGAACACATATAGTATTACATCTTGGCTCTGATAAAACACCATTCCACCCAACACATTGCTCTGTCAGACAAATATGTATCAAAACATTTCAAACTATTTTCACAAACACCAAACATTTAAACTTTATGCAACAATACAATATGGTTAACCGTATCAAACGCTTCACTCAGGTCTATAAATAAAATTTGAACACTTCTGTATTTTTAAGTCAACAATCAATTTAACTGTTTAAAAGAGTCTCATATGAGTGCTTCGTTCTAAGACCAGATTGACAATTTCTAATTGATTTATTAGTTTATTAGATAAATATTCATAAAAAGTATTGAATACATGTCTTTCTATTTATTTTACTGATAACAGCTGATTGAGACTGGTCGGAAGTTATATACAATGTGCTCATCTCCAGATTTAAAAATAGGATTTATCCTTGCTATCTTCCAGTCCTTTTCAACAATACAACTTTCTATTGAAAAATTCACTTGGCATTTTCGGTAATTTGACAGAAATATTATGTAAACCAGTAGCTTTTGATGTAGACCTACTATGTATTTCTTTATTCACAAGAGTTTCAGACATACTTAGAGTAACAAACGAGTTTGGTTCCATAAGTTGCTTTACATCAGGCAGAGATTTACCAAAGTTTATCCCAACATTATTGACCAATGTTACAAAATTACTCATTAAAAACATTTGTAGTTTCATCATTTACCATTTAATTCCAAGTAAGAAGAACTAACAAATTTTGATTTTGATGGTATAAATTGTTTTAATCGATTCCACATATTTTGGTTTCAATGATGATTGGTCAATGGTTTCGTCCATAAATGTCCTTTTCGCTTCCCTGACTTTGGATACAACAATGTTACATGCTCTCTTATATAATGCTCAATCAACATCCGAGTTCGATTTAATTCAATGCTTTGGCATGTAAGTAGTCTCGTTGATGCATACACATGTAGCTGAGAAAATGTCATTATTAATCCAGTTCTCTAAGTCGACATTAATACTTCTCTCCTTGTATGGTAAATGCTTATCTGTACCATAACAATAAATTTATCCTTAAATGTTGACCACGTGTGATAGACATAATTTATAGCTTTATGGATTCCCAGATTACATAAAGAATATCCTCAATAACTAAAGCTGCATTTAGATGTTTGTAGTCTCTATACTTTATACTTTTTTTTTTGTTTTCTGCATGGGGTCGCATTTCATTTTTTTACGAATAACATAAGTTAGATGCAATCCTACAACGTAAAAGGTTTGAATTCCGTTCCTCCATACCCCTACCAAGTCAGAAAATGGCTTGCAAGAGAACTATAGCGTTGCTGGAGTCAAGTTAAATGGTGGTCACTGATGCCAAGTGATATAACACCAGTATAGAAGTTTCCTTCATTCGTTACATACATACTATTAATGCGCACGATTGGTTCATTATGCTATTCATTTTGCTATCCTTCAATTGATCAACGTTGAAGTCCCCAATTATGATAGTATATCTATTCTGGTTGCCAGTTCTTCGGCAAAACTTTCGAACTCATAATACCATTGAATGGTTGAGTCTGATGGTCTGTAGACAACTCCAAGTTGAATAGTTGGTGAATTAAGTTGTTTGATATCAAGCGATAGTAATTCCAAATTATGGTGTAATATATGTTACATTTTACACAGTCCACTTTTCTTGAATGTAGAGAAGAACACCATGCCTATTTCTGTCTCGTCGGTCGTTAAATCCTATAACCTTTAATCTTGATTTCAGAATCATAAATACTATTTTCAAGTTTGCTTTCAGTTATTCCAAGGAAATCATTCAGTAGTTGATCAGTCTATTGGTCTAAGAGTAATCAAGGGAACCAAGGTTCAGGTATATTTATATTTAAATTATACCTACAGTGTATCTAGACACATCAAATGGTGTTTTAAAGTTCAAAAAAAGATATTCGGGGAGATGGTGGGGGGGGGGGGGGCGTGTAGATTTTTTGTTTTTAGCTACGCCATTAAGTGTCCTCTAGGAACGCCTATTAGTACAAGTAGGTGTACTTGATTGGTAGGTAGGTAGGTAGGTAGGTACTAGGTAGGTAAGTTCGGAATTATCATATATATATATATATTCATCAAGTTGCTAGTTATGTCTGATATTGGTACCTTGATATAACGGTCATTTAAGGTCAAAATAACGTATTTTGGTGTCTTCCATTTTGATGCTTCAGTATATTTTTTTCGAGATATTTCATACGAAAGAAAATTTCTCATATTTACTCAAACACGATTATAGGCTAAAAACCACTAATTCCACTTTCCATAGGCTTCTATGCTAATTTCACAATATTCAATGGCTTCTCTGGACTTTACCTTAACTTTAACCTGCAGAGGACTATATATCAGCATGATTCTACATATGTCAGCTCACAATCCTCAGAATGGCATGTGGGGTTAGCAGACTTGCAGTGCAGTACTGGTCACCGGAAGTGAAGTGTCTATAAATAGCATGGGAAATCCCAGTGTTTTCACAAGATAGGGGTATATTTAAAAATCATTATGGAGATTAGGCTTCACATCACAAGAAGCAAAATGCACCTATAAAATGTACAGAAATGTTTTTCCTTTCAGAAACTGTTTAATTTTTTTAAATAAGATGAGAACTTTTTTCACAGCACTATGAGGAACAGGGGTAATTTCTGCGTAGGACTATTTTTGCGTACGTTCCAAATGCTCATTGGTTGAATTGGTGGTCTGTAACCTATAAGGGATTTTTCGTATTATAGGTGTATACCATGTGTCTTGTATGGTTTTGTCCAAAATTTCATGTCAAAAGCAGGGTATGTAAGTCTCGTCACGTGACTCCGTTGTTTTACGAGATTGGGTCCTAGTCTACCATTCAATTACAGTTTTACACTATAAAAAATGTTAAGAAAAGCAGAAAATAGAAGATCTTGCATTGTAATGCAGCGTT
This sequence comes from Perna viridis, assembly GCA_037379345.1. Lineage (NCBI taxonomy): Eukaryota > Metazoa > Mollusca > Bivalvia > Mytilida > Mytilidae > Perna > Perna viridis. The sequence goes on from CM074518.1 coordinate 18,842,030, forward strand.
TTGAGAACCCGGAAGTAAACAATAAGATGCAGATCGGTCGTGGGATTTCGATACGTTATACACCGGAAATTCCGAAATTGAAAATGAAACTAGGACGAGACTTACAAACCCTATTTAGAACCAGTTCAACAGAACTTTTTTTTTATTCGCTACTGGAAAGACTGACCAGTGTATCATGAGTTTCGTGTGTGTTGTTCGAACCATGTTTTTTTCTTGGTTTTGTTTTGTTTTGTTTTGTTTTTTTTATAGTGCAGTTTAGGCACTTTAAAAATCCTTGACCGAGTCGAAGGCTAGCTAATGTAATAATATGCAAATATTTATATCCAGTATATTATTTTAATTTTCTTGTTAAACCGGCAATGCGTTATATGTGCATTAATAATAATAAATCATGCTATTAATAAATTAGTTTAAAGCAATATACAAAATGTATTTCACGTGACTATTGTGCTATTATGTGAAATTGGTAAAAAAAAAAAAAAAAAAAAAAAAAAAAAAACGCATACACACCAAATCAAGCATCAATTAATGATTCGAATATAATGTCAGCAAGATGACCTATATAGACAGGTTTCCTGGATCGAGTGACAGTCGAACTTAATCGCTTGCTCAATTATTCCATGTATTCTTTCGTTCATAAACTAGGACTTCGGTACTGTGGTTATTAAACAGTGGCGGATCCAGGGGGCGGCCCCCTTTAGAAAATTGCAATTTTTAAAAATTGTTGACAAATTGTTCAAGATATCCTCAGAATGCAAGATTTGAGGTTTAATATTTCAAACTTTTCTTGGGGAGCATGTCCCCAAACTCCACTAGCAAATTCGTGATGCTCACTGATGATCCTATCCAGAATTTTTTTTGACCCCCCCCCCCCTTATCTAAAACTGGATCCATCAATGTCAAAATGTGACAACTTGATAACTTAATTTACTGACTATGCCTGTTTTGTATGTGCAGTCTCTATGCTTTGTATGTATTGTGCATGTGATATATATGTTCATTCGGTTAAAAGTTCATCAGCTTTAATATCTAATATCTTGTCTGATATTCTCTGTACCGAAGCTAAATTAACTTTCCGTATTCGTACGCAGGTCAACCAAGACATGTTAATATATACATACAGAAACCCGTTAGAAACGCGTTTTTTTTTTATCAGATATGATGAACTGGGATAACATCAATCACTAACAGCAATAGTCGCTAAACCGGTCAATTTGGGATGGGTAAAAACTCTAACATGATTGTTTGGCGCAAAATGCAAATTCCTTTAATAGTCATGGGCTTTCATTGGATGATATTTTGGCCGATTTACTACACAGGTTTCTATGACGTCATGGATTGAGAACCGTAAATAAAATATTTATACTGAATCCGAATACACAGTTTCGAATTCTGTTTTATCGTTTGTATTGTAGATTTAGATAAGAAGGTATGTAATTAATTAGAACGTATAATCAATAGTTACTGTATTAGGAACAATGTTCCTTAAAAAAATAAGCGTAGATTATCGTCCAAGAAAGCACTAAAGCTTAAATCATTTTGTCGGAAGTCATATATTTTGCCCTCACGTCTCATCAACATGAATTCGACTTGATCCCCCGAAAGCACGACGGAATGAATTAATGAAAATGGCTACATTGAGACATATTTTCGGGGAAGAGAACTACACGATTTTACTTTTTAACTTTTTATGACAAGGGGGAAACTTATAGACTGATTATTTTTGTGATCAAAGGCATACTTTCTGCTTCTAAAGGATTAATAAACACGTTCGATATCAATGTATCGACAACAACAATCTGATCTTCTTTGTTGAAGTCACTGACAGTACTGAGCACGTATATCATCTAGTGCTCGAGTTACTGGATTTTATGATAAGGGAAGGTAAGAAATAGTTTTCGTATCGTTGTTGTTCATTTCCTCGGTCATCAAGGAACATATGGCAAGAAAAACATGGAAAATGTGCGGTTAGTTTCCGCCTTGTTTATCGGGGTCACATTACAAGTCAAGGTTACATTCGTCATGTTTACGTTAATGGTAACCTGTCTGAGGCTTAACATACGATAAACAAACAACAGTTTTAATGATTTCAAACTACAGTTTTATCTTTTTTTAACGAAATATAATTTGAACATTATAAAATTCAATGTTTTTGTAAAGAAAAATAATATACTATGCAAGAATTGTATGTTCTGCATTTCCTTAAATTTCTCTATGGAGTTTACACAGCATTAATGCATCAGTTTCATTGTACTATTAATCATTTAGGATGGTACTGCACTTAACAAACATGTATATGTTTCAGTTTCTATTCAAACCTATGTGTACATGTACATTTATATATAGCGTTCACCCAGAAATGCGTAATCCATACCGATACCAAAGTCCCCTTACCAAAATCACTGTATTGTCATTTTTTGTATTATTAATAGGAATTTTATACAGAAAATGCTCTATAGTTATGAATGATGTTTTGAATCAATTGAAGTTAAAACTAATTAAAAACTTTTCAAAATCAGTCAGTTTCATGTTTTCAAAAGTCCTAAAATGTGTAACCAGAAGTTACCGTACAAAACAATTATTAACCATTTCTCACTTTCCAATCCGAATTTTATGTTTTTTCTTAAAACATTTGAAGGTTAAAACTTCACTTTAAGACTTCGGATACATGTACATGTAGGTTTTGAAAAATTAGGTATTGTTTTAAAAACGAAATGAGTTTGAATTCTACAACGTATTGTAGCACTAATTCCCATACTAGCAAAGAATGTAAAAGAAAGTCAGTCATGGGACTGGCTGGTTAGATTGTCCAGTCAGTCCCTCAGATATTTAGCCAGTCCCACTCATTTTCGTAAATTTACTGTTAGCAAATTAAAATTCTTTAATGACTTTATGGTATGCCAAGTTGCTTTTCATTTTGTTGTATTGACTTAGTTGTGGAGTTTTTTCTCAATCTGTTTTCAGAAATGGCAATTAATACAGGTTTATTTATTTCCCATTTTGCATGTGATTAGTTTAGTAACTTTAGTTTGTATCATTATAAGTATCTGAATATCAATAGTTTTATTTTAACATAATCATTCTTTAACAGCATATTTTTTAATCCATGAAAAGTGTTCTGCTTCAGTCTGCTCAAAGTCAAATTCATCACCACTGTCCATTTCCCCATTTCCTGCTAAATCGTAGCTCTTGATTTTTTTCTGTTTTTGTGATCTAACGTTAAGATCACAAAAAAAAAAGTTTGAGCTGTGTTTTGCAGCTATTTTCCTATGATCATTATCATCTTTTATAAGCATTGTATTATTAGTCTGAACATATGACAGTTGCTTGGCCGTATGCCAGGAACGGCACTGGTAAAGTGTTGAATAGGCCACATTAGCACGATGTCAATGTAGTCCTCTCTAAAATTAGGTAGGCACACGACTATTGGTCCACTGTTGATGTTGAACCCTGATGATTTTGGTATTTGTATCTGTATGGAACCAGTATACAATGTAGTTATTGTGTACAAAATGTATATGCACACAAGGGTGAACTGGTGTCAGGTCAGAGGAGTTTTGATTGGTCTGGCTTTTAGAGGAAGAAAATCCTATATTTTATGCTAGAATACAGTTGAAGCCCCTCATGTAGATACAGTGTACATTTAACATGTACAGATGAAGGTGTAGGGAACCCTTGGCATGTAGATGTCTCGATGCCATAGTGGTATGGCCTCATGGTTATAAGTCCAGCATTTTTATTACAGAGCCACCTGGCCTCAACTGTCTGCATGTATGTTTGAAATGTTTCATTTGCTCAAGCTGCTTTTTCTTAGGAAATGAAATATGCTGTCAGTAATACTTACATTTGTACATGACATATACATGTACTTGCTGATGAAAACTACACATGTACTTTTTGATGCACTTTTATGGTACATGTACGGTATGTACTATGTTCATTTGAATATCAGATGCCCTCTATTGTTCACACTGCACACAATAACTCAAAAATGCTACCACCACTTTTTGTCAAATTTAGATTAATTCTATTGATGTGAGCTCCTTTTTGATTTTTATAAATTTAATTGTTTTTTTTTTTTTTTTTTTTTTTTTTGAGATGGGACTTCATTCATACAAAAATGATATGATTTATGTTTTTGGACTGCAATGTAAAACCATAAAATCCTTGACTTTTTTCAAGTCAATAAAACTTTGTTGAATTGTTTATTTTTAATGCTTTTTAAAATTTTTTTGCAAATTTCTTATTTTAGAATTTCATGTTATGGGGCCTTAATCATAAACAGTTTTTATGAAAATTAAATTATTTGTTTGGTTTTTATATATTTTTTCGTCAAATAAATGTATTTAATCACAATAAAAAATCAGAGCTGTATCAAGCCTGAATTTTGCGTCCATATTCGTCCAAACCATTCAGGGTTCAATCTCTGTGGATGTATCAATTCATTTTATTGACCAGTTCATAAGTGTGCTGCATGAACTTTACATCTTTACAATCTATTTACTTGGAAAAGGAACCCTGTGGTTGCATATGAAAGTCTGGTGTAATTGGATGTTACATCATACATGTACAATGTATATTTTGCCTGGTGTTGCTTTGATCATCAAATATTGAAGTGTTTCCCTATATGTTCATGTGTATATACATATTTTTTTTATTTCTAACTTATAAGAGTATCACTGTTCTCTTCTTTGAGTTTTTTTAAGTGTCTGTATTCTAAAAATGCAAACTGAAAACTTTAGATGCCCTAGATTACATGATAAATACAAAAAAGGGGGAAAATTGCTGCAGTACATTCTTCTGTAGAAACACTAGTTTTCTTCCTTAAGATTGTTCTTGTCGTGAAAAATGACTGACACACTTTTTCTGAATCATTGTCTGAATTTTATTTTTTAAATGTACAAGTACCTCATTTATTTTATTTGTAATTTTGAAGGCTTTAGATTTATAGTACTGGATTTTCTGTACATGTAGGTCAAAAAGTTAGTGTGAGTCTGGATATACTGTACATGTACTACCCATTATTTATATGTACATGTATAAAATACATTTAAAAAAGTAACATACAAGTATATACTGGTTGTCAGTGGCCAATTACTGTTTTGGATTTATCACTTAAGACAGCATTTTGTTACTCATCGTGTACAAAATTGTCACATTACCATGTAAGCCACTTTATGCTGACTACATTGTATTTTATGATATACAAAATGGAAATATTTTCCTAATTCAAATCTTTAAGTCTTCCCAATGGTTTTTTAGTTTCTTCATATTAACTTTTGTCTACATGTACATGTGTACATGTTGTTTCACTTTCATAATAAAAGTCCTTTTCATTACTTGTTTTGTCATTCTTTCCAGACTAAAAGTTACTGATGCAAGAAGACTTTCATAAGTACAGTTTGAAACCAAGTGCATTTAGTAACTTTAAGAGGATTAAGTTGGAACCGGAACTCCAGGATGTGAATAATTTTGTGCGACACGATATAAACAGCCCATTAATATACCAACATAACACTGCATATGTTTTACCACAGAATCGTAATGTCTTAAAGGACATTGATAATCAGACTCAGAATTATATCCGTGCGTCAACAATTAAACTGTTAAATTCTTATCAGAGATGTGGTATTAAAAGAAAGAGTGACGATATTGACTTACCCATGCAGCTCCAAGTCCAAGAGACTTCACAGGTTTCCAGTGATGATGATAAAGGAGCAAATGTTGCCACGACCACCACTACCTCAAAAAATACCTCCTCATCAAATAATGAGGGGGATTATCAGCTGGTCCAGCATGAGGTTTTATATTCAATGACCAGTCACAATGCATATGAAGTGCTAGAATTTCTTGGTCGTGGAACATTTGGTCAAGTTGTGAAATGCTGGAAAAAAGGTACTAACGAAATAGTTGCCATTAAAATATTGAAGAATCACCCATCATATGCTCGACAAGGCCAAATTGAAGTGAGTATATTGACACGACTCAGTCATGAAAATGCTGATGAATTTAATTTCGTACGAGCATATGAGTGCTTTCAGCACAAGAATCATACTTGCTTGGTGTTTGAGATGTTGGAACAGAACTTGTATGATTTCCTGAAACAGAATAAATTTCAGCCACTGCCACTGAAGTACATCCGTCCTGTCACACAGCAAGTTCTAACAGCTCTTCTTAAACTAAAGAGTCTTCATCTAATTCATGCAGATCTTAAGCCTGAAAACATTATGTTGGTAGACCCTGTTCAATTTCCTTACCGTGTCAAGGTGATAGACTTTGGTTCGGCAAGTCATGTTTCTAAGGCAGTGTGTTCAACATATCTTCAGTCCAGATATTACAGGTTAGTATGCATGTACATTTTTGTTCTTGTGGCTGAATACATGTGTGTTTTGTTGTTGTTCAGAGAAGAGATCAGTATGATTGGCTGAAGGTTATTAAATACACTGTATCAGATAATACAAAAATGGAAATGTAGGCACTGGTTTATATTGTAAGAAACTTGCTGAAATATGAAATGTTCAACTGAACATCAGAGATAAAAAAAGACACATTTTAGAAATAATGAATTTCAACTTGTAAGCTCATTTGTGTGAAGCACTGAGATCAGCAGGAGAAAATGTGAACTAAAAGTAAAGATACTATGGAAATACATGTAATAACTTTTTCAACTAAATGTTCTTAAGACTTGTTCCTGTACACTGTACACATAGTGCCAAGGAATTACAGTCAATGTAAACAGAAGAGCATGACTTCAATGTTTTTTTTTAAGGAAAAATTTCTCATTAACTGCTTTTTAAAAGAAACAAAAATCAAAGATCCATTGTCATTAAAAGTGAACTTTTCTTATAATTTTGTATATTAGCATTTATTTAAAGACTTGCTTGACATTGTTTAGGCATTTTATAAACTGAAGCACATTTGTACAGTGTACAGTAAAATGTCACAATTTTTCATATACAGTACATGTAATAATGTTTCACTCTAGCATGATATTTGGATCATTTTTTTATTTTTATTTTTTTTTGGGTGGGTGGGTGGGGGGGGGCACCAGAAATCTAACATTTTGAGAAATTTGTCCCTAGACTGTTAAGGCAAGTTTTTTTACTTCAGTCATCCATTTGATATTTTCCATTTATATGACATACATGTAAATTACTACCCTGAAACTATAGTGCACATCCACGTATTTCTTGTAATGTGAACTTTTTTCTTAAAAGGTTCATTTTCTTGAAAGCAAAGTCAAACAGTCTACAAAATGCATTGGATACATGTATTTTTTTTTTTTCAACGCAGTCGGTATAGTTCCACTTTTTACCCTTTGACTTTAAAGACGCTCTTCCATAGAAACGCACATCACCTGATAAAAATTTGGTTTCCTGATTGGCGAAATACTGAAAACTTAGTGGCATTGGGGAAAAAACTGTATCAGAAGTTGAAATTGCCTGCCATGTCTTATTTCCTGAAGAAAATTATGGGTAAAAAGAACAGATTTTGCTGCGATGAATATCTTTTTTTAAAGATAGTACTTGTTATTTCCTTCCATGGTTTTTCGTTTTTAAAATAGGATAGACCATTAGCTTTTTTGTGCATGCTATTCCAGAAATTTACACTAGTGTACATGTACATGGATTTGCTTTGTCTCCTCTTGTCTTGTTTATATTACATGCAATTTATTTAAATGCATAGTGAATAGTGCCAGAGCTGTCATAAATATTATGTCTTGAAGCCAGTATTAAGCTTTGTCAATTTGCCTTTGTGTGCAATATTAACTATGCCTTTCAGGTTCTGAACACTGAATAATTAAAATTGAATGTGCATATTGTTATATAGGGGAGGCAAGTTGTTATGGTACAAATGTATGTTTTCCAATTTAAAAACAAATAATTTTACTGGTCTATAAAATCATTCATTCTTCATGTCAACAGATGAATTTAAATTAATAAAGAATTGATTATTTTCAAGGGCCATTTAATTTTCAACCTGGGTCCAAACCCTATTGTAAATCAACACAATACCGCTATGAAAGGCCCTGAACTACATGTATTCACGAAGTTGAGCTACAATGTATTATAAGAAGAAAATAAAGCCTTGTGGATTTTGACTTCAGTGCATAGCATTGAAACATGATCATGAATGTTCATTGGTAAATAGACAGATATTTTTGCATGTGAACTGTAAGGGGACATTTTACATTTAATAATAAGAAAAGAGGGTCAAGAAACCAGAAATTGATCAGTTCATCTACATGTATATATGAGTTAGTTTGTTATATTCTTTTTTTTCTTTGATCTACTGGTTTTGTTTGTCACAGTTATTTGCACTTAAGATTTAGTGCAAGACAATTTGTCTCACAAAAATTACTGAGTAAAAATTACCTTTTTTGTTTTGAATGATAGAGCACAGGGTCAACAGCTAACTTGAATGTTAAATTTCATACAACTAATGCCATTGATTTTTTTTCCATACTGTACAAATACATGTGTCTACTAAGATGTATGCTGTCTTGTCCACCCCAACTCATTATAAAATACAAATATATACATTGTAAATTAGTAAATACATGTAAAATATAAAGAGGTCTTAAGTTGAATGGAAAACACTAAAGCCATTCTCTGTTCACTACACAAAAAAGTGTTTCATTTTTACTTTACATTTGTATATAGGATTTCTTTAGATTTATAATGTTTAGAAAGATTGTAAATGTAAACATAGACCATTACCAGACTTGTTCAGGTTCATGACAGTTTACTAACATCATGCTCTTAGCCATTTAATTTTGGTAATCTATACGTCACAGTTCTGATCATTAACTTTCTTCACATTGTACTTACATGTAGTTAATAGTTTCGGTTTGTGAAAATTATAATATATCTTTCGATGGTTGGTAACTCCTTATTGTTTTTCTGGCTTACATGTATCTTGGTATTAAATCTCAGTGGTGATAAATCACTATCTTGTACAGTTTGATATATCAAGGTCACTGTGTTTTGTTTAGGAGTATAATGATAGAATCAGTCATTCAAATTTGGCCTGAAGGGTTTAAATTGCCATTTGTCAACTTCTAAGTATAGAAAATTTTTTTTAGTTTTATGCCTGATATTTTGTCTATACAATTTTGATCAAAAAAAAAAAAAAAGAAAAAGAAGGAGACCTAAATAGTTTCATGATTTGTTATAAAATTTAAGCTGCAGACTAGTGCAGAGACCTTTCTTGTTACTTGTCATCTTCCCATGCACTTAAAATTATTTACATTTAAATAAGTTACACTTAAGCTGAGGATATTTACATCTGTGTACATGCTGTATAACATATGTCAAGATAAAATCTAAATTTCATAGTCTTATATGTACATGTTCACATAGCCACATACACGTACTTGTAAGATATAACTGATTTGTTCATAGTACAGGGATCAAATGCTTACTTCATCATTCTTCAATGTAATAGTTAACTCCTGAATTAACTTAATTAAAGTCTTTCCCATTTCATTGTGAAAACCTTGTATTTCTTCTGATTATTCTTCTTTTTTTTTTCTGCTGCCCAATTTCCCTGTTTTTGATAAAATTGTATTGCGACAAGATTTTGACCATCTCTTGCAATCTGAGATAAGACTTCGGAATTCATCCTGTGAGATGTAATCATTTGTCATTCCAGAGTTATCTGCCCTGTAGCAGAAAAACTTGATTTAGTAAAAATTTCTTCAACCGTTATAGGTACACAGTAGCAGAGAGTTCCAAAGTGTTCAGAATCAGAGTACTATTTGACAATGTTTTGAAAAAAATTTAGGTTTCCCTGGTTACGCGATTTCGCGACTTACAATTCGGTTGGCCGCTTAACTTTAAAACCATCAGTCATACTGTTGTACTGAAATTCCACATTGTTTCAACATCGTTGTGTCAACTGACATAGTGGAGGCAAATTACTCGCACGTTTTAATACTATTCATACTCTTATCTAATAAATTACAATTATGATTTGAAAGTACACATCCTGTGATTTATTTTGACTACTTTTGAATATCACACACACAGATTATCAATTTCCATTGCATAGATCTACTTTCAGTGTGTGTTTTTAGTACTACATAGAGGGATGGCCATTTGACCATTAAGTGATAATTGGGACCTTTACTTTGGATAATTTATAATTACATGTACGTCCCTTTCATTTCTTCTATTTTAAACGAAAATAATCATTTGATATTATTATTAATGACAGCTTTGGTGAAATAAACAAAGAAAAATTCAACGTTTCTAATATTACTACTAAATTACTGTTTTTTTTTTACTTTGAAAATTATTTTGTATATTGAATAATTGTCAGAAACCTTACTGTTTAGAATATATGCATGAAATAAGTCATCTCATCTCATATCTCTTATCCCGTCACATACTTTTATAGTAACCTGGTCATGATACTCTTTGTTAAGAGGCTTATGGCACTTGGTCATCTCCTTTATTGCAGAATAGTTAGGAAATGGATGGGAAAGACCTTATAATTGTTCTTGAACAATTGACCTTTTAATTTTCATTTTGTGCATACGAATAATGTACATGTGTACATGTACATTGAATAGAATAATAGATATTTTAAATGCTCAAAACTCAAAAATGATTATGTAAATGATTTTAATTTCAAGGTAAAGAAACAATGGTACCTGGTGTACATGTTGAATGTTCATTTTATGTTTACAGGGCACCAGAAATTTTATTGGGTCTACCATTTTGTGAAGCGATTGATATGTGGTCACTAGGATGTGTGATAGCTGAATTATTTCTAGGTTGGCCACTCTATCCAGGGTCTTCAGAATATGATCAGGTCAGTGTTCATGTAGTGGTAAAGAAATTCTCAGTAGAGGACGTTTAATAATAAAACTACTAAGGCCAGGGAAAAAAACTCAGGTTACCCTACCTACATTTTATACCTACCTTATTTTTTCTGCCCACCCTAGCACCTTTTATTGGTATTTTTCATTAAATGCAGCTATACTATCATAAATTGAGCGCTGTTAATGTCCACTGATCATCCCATAAGTGTTGATATGATGTAATTAAAAAAAGATGTTTTATGTACATGTACCCGATTATTCATCTAATGTAACCTTAAACAGACATTTTTTGGCCTTATTAAATGTGGACTAATACAGGAGAGAGATGACAATGAAATACATGATTCTTTGTTTTTCTTGCTTTGATGCGCAATGTGAAAGGTTTGTATCTTGCTCTCAAACCAGTCAAGTGCATATATTTTGCCAAAGATAAAAATGTTTGAAAGGTTTCAGCAAATGACAGAATGTTACATGTTAATTTACAATTTTCTGATAAAATTCTTGTACAAAGGTTACTTGCAGGTCAAAGACTGAACACTTTGGAAATGATTCAATTGTTTTTAAATTTAGGCATTCTTTTAATCACAAGTTTGTCAATAAAAAGTTAGCAGCATGAAACCATTATATTCATACCAAGGCCTGGATTAAATTTTGTAATCTTTTCATCATGTTTACAGATTCGCTACATCTCACAGACACAGGGATTACCAGCTGAACATATGCTGACAGCAGCTACGAAAACAACTAGATTCTTTATTCGAGAGCAGACTGATAGCAATTACCCATTTTGGAGGTTGAAGGTATGACAAGGATTTAACAATATTTATTTCTTCTTCCTGACTTCTCCCTTCAAATTCTGTGCCTTGGTCCTGTAGTGGTTTGATCCACTCCCAGAGGTTGGGAAGGCATGGGCCATTTGCCCCTGTTATTAAAGAAATTCAAATGGTTTGTTAACAAATGGCCCCTTCAAATTTAGAAATCTCTTCAAAAACATAAAAATAGCTCCTTCTTGAAATTTTCTTCCCAGATCACTGCACTCTTATCTCATTACCATACCAGTGCATACATATCCTTAATGTTCATGGGCATAATTATCCTTTTCAAACATTGCAGGTTTGACACTAACTTTTCTCGCTAGGTAGCCCACAGGACTTTCTGATGCAAATGTAGATAAATTAGTTAATCCTTCAAGTTATTTTGCAGTAAGTTCTTAGAACTAATAAAATTTTAGGAAATAGTGTAGCCTAAAGGACTACCAGACTACTTGAAGTGTCGAACCCTGCATAGTATACAAGATAGTGGCTACACATGTAGGTTCTTTTTTTGTATATCTCTAATATGATCTATAGTGTTGAGAAGCTAAGCTCATTGAGACCAGTAACTACTTATTATACAACAACCACATAACTTAACCAAGTATATTTCCCATATATCTGGTGAATTTGTTTATATATAACATATGGTGGAGCTCATTTATTAGCTTGATAGTTCAGTGTTGTTTAAAACAGAGAATGTTTGAAAATTTACCAAAGTTGCATGTTATGAAAGTGAACGCCTGATGGTTCTGTTTTATTTTTCAATAAATTATGGAAAAGGAGGTTGGAGCATGTGTTGCATTTTTTATTAAAGAAAATGTCTGAAGTGTTTTCACATTATGTTACCTGTTTTACCTTATTGTGCATACATATACAATTTTACATGTTATGACTATAAAGCACATCCAGGAGGTTGGTGTGATTTCACATCTTAAGTTTTGGATAGATACAGAAAGGCACGGAAAAAAAAACACGAATTTCAAAGTTTTAAGAATTTGTTAAAACATGTGACCAGTATAAAGGAATTCACATGGTGAACAAGATTTTGGGTTAAATGACCCTAAGTTGTTCACATCAATGTTGAACAGTGGTGAATTAGTTATTAAATCGCCCAACTTAATTAATACATCTTATAGAATATCTAAGCTTATACTTGTAGGTGCATTTTGTCGTAGTTCATAGTTGATATTGTTTTTGACAAATCATGTTTAAATTATATTTGAATATGTACGTGTACATGCAGGTACAATACATTTTTATGAAACATTTGCATATGTGTTAAATGTAAACCCAATTCTTATTTTATCAACTAATGATTTTCATTGTTGGAATGTAGGCTTTGTTTTTGTCTTAGTGAATGAGTAGATGATTGTTGCTATGCATAGATTAAACAGTGTTACTAACACTAGAAGTTTCCTGCTTAGCTAAATTAGCATTGGTAATGTAAATCTGAACTCCAAAGCTCAACATTTCTCTGAAGTAATGACTGCCATAAAACTGTTGGACATGAAAAGACTTTGAAATGTCCTGGTGACATTTACACATTAGCCTCATTTATTTCATTATTACAAAAAATATTTACAAAAGGCTGAAAATCAATACCTACATTTTGATGACTAGATTTATTATTAAATTATTAGATATATAGCCTGCAGTCTCAGTCTAATTAAAGGAACAATAAATGTGTTGCAGAACATACATGTACATTACAAGAATGTGATAGTGAGTTTGTTGATATCCATCACTTTGTAATAAAACTGTAAGGGCCACTTGTGGGATTGGCTGGTACAAATTGTATGCTCAACTAAAGATATTATTACATAAAAATCAATTTTGTCTTATTGTCTTCGTGATGGCTTTCATTTTCATAAGGTACTTCTCAAAGATTCTCTTTAAACATGCTGGAAGCTAAGAAAATTGATTTACTATGGCAAGGATTCAAGAACCTTAAATTATTAGGAAATAATTATTGTTCAAGTTAAAACTGACAAATGATAAACTTGTGTACATGTATGTGTTTGCTTTGACAGTTTATCAGATTTCATATAGACAAATGTACCTTCTTTTTCTTTGGCATACATGTACATGTTATTGACCATGATGTATACAGAAACTTTTGAAAGTTCATGATAAATTTTGTACTGGTCAATAATGTTTTGAATTTTCCATTAATATCCAGTCATGTTTGCTCTCCTTGAAACTCGAGTCAGCCTTAGAAATTTTGCCTGTGAAATGTTTGCCAACATTTTCCTGGTGTGAACAAAGTGTAACTAGAGAAAGGATTAGGAATGTACAAGACAGACAGTGTGAATGTTGTATTGATTTACATCAGTCTTAACTGACAAGCTGATTATTGAATGTTGTGGAATAAGTAGGAGTTACACATTGTCAGCTTAAAGTGACATTTGTTGTGTGCAGGGAGTTTGTTCAGGAATAATTTGGAAATTAGAAATCAAAGGCTAATTTTTTTCAAACCAGAAAAAGATGCTGAAAGTAAAAACAAATTTACATTGGTTGAATATAAATAAAGCTCATAGGTTAATGGATTAATAATTCATAAAATTTGCAGATGTCTTCATTGCTTAGTAGTGATTATTTTAATTATGTAACCTTAACAATGTCTAATTTCCTGATTAAGATGTAAACCTGACTTGTTCATGGAAGTTCTCATGCTGTCCTTGTTTACTTGCTTGTATTGTAGGTCAAGTATAAGTACTGTGGACTGTTAAGCTTTAATTAACTGATTATAGGTTGTTAGTGATGGGCTATAAATAGCTACATATACTCATCAAGAGACAGGATGTTGTATAGAAATCATTTCATACATCACTAAACATTACATAATACAAATGTTTGGCAGGTGATGAGCCTGATTTTAAGTTAAAAAAAAATTAAGGAAATTTTTAAAAATGAAACAAAGTTGAATCAGGCCATTTCGCATATGTGAGGTATTAAGTGGTTCAACATTTCGAGATGAAGTTATGATTACGAAATAAGCCATGCTTTCCACTAAGTCCCAGAAGATCGGAAATAAAAACGTATTGAACTTGGCCCTTAAATTTTAGCAACTTGGAGCCAGAAGAGGAATAAAATAAGGGTCTAAGATTGGTTGAGATTTAAAGGGAAAGGTCTACCAAGTGAAATTAAAATGTCTGTTAATGAAGGAAAGCCATGGGCCTATAATCCTTATCTATAATGATCCTTTTCAATAGAAAATATTGGTGTGTCACAATATCAGACCTATAATTTTAACCCTTTTATTAGCCTTCATGTTTTTATACATGAAGTAATAAGAAGGGCTGAAAATAGCCTCCTTTTAAAGTTGCTAATATTGTTAGTGACTTCTTGCAATCGTAATTTCAGCAGTTTGCATTCGCATATGATTTGCATAATTATATATGACTGCTTCACATTAAGCTGCTGATCGATGCCTTGTTGTACCGTCATAGCTTCATAGTTCTAGCTTCATATGAGATCAGAATTTACCTCTTAAAAATCATATACATGTGTTCTACGTGTGTTTTTTTGGTTATATGAGAATGGGAAGCTTACACAATCAATTAACATTGACCATTACCTAGTTTCGAAAGAGTTATCATATCAAGGGAACCAAGATTCTAGTGGAAGTCACCTGATTTTAGAGCATATTCCATTCATGTCGTTTTGGATGTTGAAAGCCAGCCAAAATCAGTGGCATAGAATATTTGACGATTTTTTAACCTATTAATTCATGGTGTACAAGTATTTTTTGTCAGGGTTGTTGAATTCAAAGCATTTGTATATTTCATGTTGCATGTTTATTTTTTTCAGACTCCTGAAGAACATGAAAAAGAAACAAACATAAAATCCAAAGAAGCCAGAAAGTACATATTCAACTGCCTAGATGACATGATACAGATAAATGTCCCCACCGATTTGGAAGGAAGTGAGTTGTTAGCTGAGAAGATAGACAGAAAGGAATTCATTGATTTGTTGAAGAGAATGTTGACATTGGACCAGGACAGAAGAATCACTCCCGGAGAGGCATTAAATCATCCTTTTATCACTATGGCACATCTGATCGAATACGCTCATAGCAGCAAGTAAGTATCAAAGAATTGGAATAAAAAATAAGTATAATCTGTTCTTATGTTGGAAGCAAAGTCTGATCAAGGCATTGAGATGTGCATTAAGTTCACATATGAACATTGTAATATCCTGAAAATGTATCTTTTTATCAATTGTTAATTTGACCATATTTACTTACATATATAACATGTATGATTTGGTGTAATACACACACAACATTAAAACAATAGCACTTGACACATTTTAGAATTGTATTTAAGGAGCATGAAATGTTTCCTTTATTTGTTGAAAACTGATGTACTATTGTTTCTCACAGAGTAAAACAGAGTGTGTCAGCCATGGAGATATGTAGGAAGTCTGTGAAGAACCTTTTTGATGTAAATCAGAATTCTGGGCTTATGTCAAACTTAGTGCCAGCTTCAAGTAACAGTCTAACAGTCACATTTAACAACCAGATTAATGCACTTCATTCACAGGTATTTCTGACATATGTTGGAAAAGTTCTCTAGTCTTGTGTATCGAACATACATTTGTATGTTATCAGCAACTTGACAGTTTTTTCATTGTTGTTACTTCTGATATTTTTTATCTAAGGCTAGTCCTGTGATCAAAATAATTGTTTTACATCAAATAAACTTTCGTATCACTGATGAACAGAATAACATAGGTCATAAAACCACCCACCACTCTGATGGGTCACTAGTGATATTTTCTGTCTCAACTTCAAAACTGTGGTTATTTGTATGTTTCTCATTTTTTTAGTTAACCTTGAAATTTGAAATAAATAAAAGAACATTGGTGAATGCAAAATTCACTTCTTGCCCTTATGATACACTGTACAGGGTATGAAAGGGCAACCTAAATTTCAATTTGGGCAAGTAGAATTGTCATCAACTTGTTTGATAGGACAAGGTTCATAAGATGTCAAATTTCATACCCTGCTGTACATATCTTTAGTTGAATTCATAATACTCTATACATATCTTAGCATATAAAGTGTAAAGTTATTTGTCTTATCTAGGAACATAATTTTACTGGTTTATCTTAGTGTTTACATAATCATTGTCCTTTGAAGCCATATATATATATATTCTATTTCAGATGACTGCAGCCCAACATCAGGGAACTGAATTACAATACTTGCCATACCCCTTACAGTCTCGCCCTTACATCCCATATCAGCCAACTCAGCAACCATTGAATCCCCAGCTGCCACGTAACAGTAACCAATTCAATAGAACTGACCCCTTTATACATGTATCATCTATAGTGGTACCAGGTATACAGGGTAGGTTCCTAACCAATGCTGGAGGTAAATTACACTGCCAGATATTTAAAACTGGTGCAAGCTTTATTGCAGGATATTGATGCCCTCCGTTGCAGTGCTGATATTGTGCCAGTTGTTTAAGTTGATGTTAATATATGGATGTTAAGTTCTTTATGAAATCCTTGAAGTTAGCCACTAGCCTGTTGGGTTTGGGTTATGAAATGAAAATCTTGCATTGAATAGTTATTTAAATTGATATTTTCAAGTCATTCCCTGTAAAGATAAATATTTAAAAAATTATAATTTCCAGCTTGCAAAGTCAAAACAATCATCAGAGTATGTCTCACAGATGTAGTCAGTTTAACACATGCGCCTACTGGTTTCTTTTGCGTAAACTTCCTTAAAAATTATTCTGAGATATCAACGTTTGTGAACTTAATAAGAGAAGGAGTTATATTGGAATTTTTAGACAAAAGTAATATATTTTCAGGATTAAGTTCACCAACCAGATACAATCCTATACCTATGGTAACACAAGCTCCTGCTTTACAGCTACAGCCACAGTTGATTGCACAGGTTTGTTTAAAGTTTGATTAATCAACCATTAATCTGGTATTCCTAAAAAGTTCTCATGCTGTGAAGTTTAAAGATGCCATAGATATTTGGATCCAGTTGTTGTTCAAAAGTTCATATGCATAAGGACAAAATTTACTCACTGAATAACTGTAATTCAATCTGTACGATTTATTCGCTGAATTAGTGTAGTGCAATCTAATCAGTTTATTCACTGGAAAAGTAGTCCAATCTGTACAGTTCATCCACTGGATAAGTGTAGTACAATCTTTACAGTTTGGGCTTTGGTGAGCATAATAACGATAAACATGTTTTTTTCATGGTCTTCCTTGGAGTTGATTTTAGTTGTTTCATATTGTGATTAATATTATTTAATGCTTGATGTCACCCTGAGTAATTTAATTTAGACAAATTATTGAATGAGCCTTGGTCAGCTAATTATCTTTCATGAATTTTAGTAGGGAGAGATTATCAAATGTTTTTATCTCATTCTAGCTTTTTTTTAAACCCAAATTGTCAGTTCAATGAGAAATAGATTTCATACTGTACATAATCATAAATGTAAAATGTTTTTGAAAATAAAATAATTTTTCTACCTACCCACCTGATTTGTTTGTTGGTAACAAAGAACAAGATTTATTTTATCTTTGGCCTAACTATCAATACATTTACATGTATAGACTGCACCTGGTAATTCTTGGCCTGGAGGACAGCCAGTCTTGGTAGGATCTTGGCAACAATTAGGTCTCCCACAGCAGAGATCAGTTCAGCAGCCGCTGCTAGCTGACAATCTGACCTCTCAGTCCTTACAGGATAGTTGGAGACAGTCTTTGGTCCTTGATGGCTTTGAACATGGTCCACTGGCCTCTTTGTTGAGTGAAACGGTAAGTAGTATTTTCTCAGGTATGTTTACTTGTATAGAACTTTTTTTTTTTTTAACAAGAAAAGGTTAGGTAATAAATTTAGTCAGTTTTACTGATATTACATTTTCTCATTAACCACGAGAAACTATTCTAAGGGAAAGCTTGATATTCATGGTACTTTCCTGACTTTAAACCCATTTTATGAAATAGTTTTACAACAATAGCAAATTTGTATGAAGCAGAACTAAATTATTATAGGGATTTGTCTTCCATTGCTTGCAGAATGGTAAAGTAGATACTGTTATGAGAGTAAATGTAAATTGACTTTGATTTGATGAAAACATCTTGAAATTCATATATTTTCACCAGGCTGCCCAGAATCAACATTTACAAATGATGTCAAATCCTTCCAACAGAAATGACAACAAACAGAGGAAACAAAGGTATTGTCAACATGATTTAAATAAGAAGGGTAATCTTATCTTTGACTGCTATTTTGAAGTGTTTTCAAATTATCCTTACATGTATGTGAAAAAAGGATTTCTCAAGACCTGTACTAAAACATTGTGTTTATTCTGCTCAGTTTTCCATTAGAAAAGTTCTTTAATTTGATAGGTGTTTAAATAATTGTCTTTGTATTTTGATAAAACAATCCTTGGGATATAATCAGTAATCATGATAGGTGCATTGTTGGTGTTTCCTTTGATAATCTCTCAGTAGTCCATTGTAAACAATACATTGTGTGGGTTTGATAAAAAATTTGTTTTCATTGATAAATAACTGATAGGTAATCAGTAAAATCTCATGTGAGGTAATATTAGGTCTTTCACAATAGGTTATAAATAATATTTTCTATTGAATTTTATTGTGTACATGTATGAAAAGTGAAAAGGTTGATGGTTTCTATACTTACCTTTCTATACATGTAATTTTTAGAGTTGAAGATAATATATTTACAATGGCTCTAGTAAGTACTGTAATTCAAATACAATGTTGGCTTCTTATGGCCCTAAACATGTCTCTGAATGAACTTTTCATATCAAGGAACAATTCAACTTCATTCTGCTATATCATCATTAACAGATAAAAAAATCTCTATCAAAACAACAGTATAGCTCAATGCCTATAATAGCTTTATTGTTAGCTTAAGTGAATATGTCCATATTTAATACAAGTCAATTTTTTCCAAAGAATCATAATTATCAGGGATCGAAATTAGTCTAGATATTTGTCTAGACCACAGGTCTCGTAGACAAAAAGAAAAATACCTGAACTTGAAAACAAGCCACTAGACCTGATTTCATTGCTTTGATCAAATCCTGAACTGAATAACACAAGTTGATTGTTTTTTTTTATAAAAGGGGCATTTCATTCATTTTTGTTGTGTTTTTTTAATTGCTTTGAAGTCTGGATCTTTGAAGAAGGTAATTTTTAAAATGAATGTAAAGAAATGATGCCAGCAAATGGGCATTAGAACTTAGAAGACAACATAAAATATTATCTTACAACTTGAAAGGCTGCAAACTTTCAATTGATTAACTTGCTATAACACAACAATTTTAATTGCAACAGTGAACACAATTTTATTTATCATCAGGGTCCAGCTGGAAGCTTTCATGGCATGGTGGATATCACTAGCCTTTATGAATTGTTTAGTCTTCTTGTGCCAGTCAAGTGTATCCTATTTTGAGTTTTTTGTTTCGTTTATAAGTTTGCCGCCACTGTCCCTACTAACATTATCACAACAATATTTACAATACATTTATTCCTTTTCCGATTTGTATCGAAGCCTGAAATGTTAGGCCCTTCTTTGTCAAGTCATTCACTTTATTTTGTTCCCCATTGGAGGATTGTTTTTGAGGGGTAGGTTACGATACGTCTTCAAAGTGTTGCCGCTTGTTTACTTTCTTTCGGAACTATTCGGTTAATTTCCCAAACTTCTAATACCTACCTTTGTGTTGTGAGAAAGGCTAAGAAGTTCTGATTTGGTTTACCTTGGCATTGATCAATACTGATGTATGTTTGAAATATGCCTCTATAATTCCTTAAGCATTGAAAGACTAGAATTATGAAATTACTTATTATGGGTACATTTCCGGAAAATTATTCTAGACCACCGGACCGGTACAATAAAACATTTTGCTAGACACTGGCTAGCGGACCAATAGTAATTTCGAACCCTGATTGTAAACAAGCATTTATTGTTCTATCTGTAGTCGAAGTTATGTTAAAGAACCAACATCAACACACCTTTCACCAGTGAAGAAAAGGGTGAAGGAGAATACCCCACCTGATAGCTTGTTACAACAGGAAGCTGCTCTCTTATGTGACTGGACAAATGGCAACAGTATACACCGAAGGGAAAGACAGACGATAGTGATAGCTGACACTCCCAGCCCTGCACATAGTATCATTACTATTAGTTCTGACAGTGAAGATGATGGGGATGGAAATCATAGGAGGTAGGAAGTTACACCCCCCTTTTGTATATGTACTTAATAATTTTGAAAAGGTCATTGAGGAAATCTTTGGTGAAACCTAGTTCTTCCAAACAATAATACTTCAGCTGTAAATGTATTTGATTTGTCTAATTATATGAAATATACAATGGAAAGAAAATCAGATGTAACCTAAATACTACTTTTCCAACATCTTAATGCATATATAGAAAAGAGAACTCTAGTAAGTAAAAAAACTTGTTATAATTTTTAACATTTTTAGGACTATGTAATGACATTGTATTATATATTTGCAGGGGTCACCACCATCAGAACAGAAGCAGCTATCTTGAGACCAAATCATTGAATGGAAACTTGTTTGGATCTGTGGGATTGCCAGGTGATTATATTTTTGATATTATGATTGAATGAAAAATCAGTATTGTAAATGTCAATGACAAATACGTTAATGTGAGTAGATAAGAGGATTTAGGGAGGTCTTTAACACTTATATTGGTATTTAAATGATTATCTCCTGTATGCATTGGTGAAGGTTAAAAGTAAATTAAATTTGACCAGTTCATTAAATACTTGTTAGCAATGCTTATAAGGATTGTCATTTTGTTTGCATTTTGTTATGAACTTAAAGTGCATTTTCCTCCTTAGCAGATTAAAAAAATGTACATATAGTGATTGGACCAGCAGAATATTCAACAGGAATGTTAACCAAGAATATTTATTGATCCTTTTGAATGGTAAAATTTTACCTGATACAAATTAAGTTTATAATAATTGAAACCTTGGAAAGAAAATTCATACCCATTTGTCCTTCTCATCATGTTTTTGAGAGAATTATACAACATTGTCATGTTACCTTTTCAATGGAATGAGAATATTAATTTTCCTATTCAAGTTAGTGTGGTATATATCAACAGTATTTATTTTAAAAAAAATGTGAACCGTCATTGCAGAATCACCAAGAGATAACAGAATGAGTCATCTTTTAGTCTCTGATATACAAGACTCTGACCTTGAGGACAGTAACCTTGATTTCAAGAAACAAATTACCCCTATCAAACATGAGGACCTGGAGCGAACTATACTGAATGAAGCACAACAAGATTTTAGGTCTTTCCCATACTCCAGCAGTATCCAGCTACCTAACACTGCATCTCTGATTCCGCCAGAAATAGCTGGTGGTTTTGATACAAGCAAGAAACATAGGGAACAGGCAAAAGTTTCACCCTACATGGTGAGCATTCCAAAACAGGAGACTCTCCCATCATCATCTTCAATGTCCAGTTTTGACAGATTTCGAGGTGTGAGGAGTCCGAAGCCCGAGGTTAAACTGCCTCCATTGGAACTTGACATGCCACATACAACTACACATGGAAAGATGGCGTATGTGTCTCCTACAGTGAGGTCTGCTCCCAATCCTCAAATCAAGTTATCAGCACCCAATACAATATACAGTAGTTCGTTGTTTGGACAGAAACACAAGCCAAGTAATTTGAACTTTGCATCTGGAGGAACAAGTCAGCTATCACCAGTTCAAGCTGGCATAGCCTTTGGACAACCAGTTATTCTTAATGCTGGACCACAGTTAGAGGTTCATAGGTAAGACTTATGTAACTAAACTTAATAGATCTAATTAGATAGTGGTGTGTTATCTTATAATATAACGAGGATAGTTATGGTGTAATTGTCATAGAGACAACAACCCCACCGGGATGAAAATGTCAGCCATAGGCCACCCATTGGTCTTCAATCAACGATGAGGAAATCCTCACACCACGGCAGGCTTGCAGCTGGCTCCAAAACATCATTATACACAGGTACATTGAAAGAGTTGCTCCTATATATTCAAGTAACAAAAAGTTAACTAAAGGTGAAAATGAAATAACATACAGAGGCAAGAAATTCCTGACTTGGGATAGGCCCAAAAATGCGGCTAGGTTAAAGTACTTTGGCATGATTACAACTCTCCTCTTTAAAAACTGTACTTCTTTAATATTCATATGTAATCAGTCCGTCAATATTTTGTACACAAAGTGCTTTTGTGTTATTTAAAGCCTAATTGGGAAGCAATATTAGACAAGAAAACTTGTTGTGGTTACTATATGAGTTTGTCTGACCATATCCAAATTATGTGCTAATACATAAAAATGAATAAATGATTTTCTACTTGACAATTTTAATGTGATAATCCATAATGTCTACTCATGAGGGGTTGTTAAAACGTTTAAGTACAAAGGGAATTTTGTTCTGAACAATATGTTGCATTTTTTAAAACTTTCACAGAAATAGGTACATTTTATTCATGATATTGGTATTTGTAACACATGGTCAGGGACTTCTAGACATGGCTTGTATAAAATAATATATCCTGTTATCTATCCTGATTTTTATTTTCAGGGATTACAGAAGACAGCCAGCTTTACAAGGGAGTCCAATTCATCATTATTTGTTACCAGCACACCAACAGCCACAAGTGGCTATCCCGGCAGGAATGGGCCAATATGCCCCATTTTCCCCTACAGTTGCTCCACCCCCAGCTCACCAGAGTCCAAGACATGTACAGTACACAACCCATCCACTGCCTGCACATGTTCACCCTGTACTGCAGAGTTCCACATTACCAGCTGTACAGTATCAGCCGCAACTTGCATCTCAGTATGGTGGTCTGGGAAGCCTAAACCCAACATCGGCAGGACTATACGCTACATATCCTCTCAGCCCAAACAAGGGCCGACCTTTTCAGTATTTTGCATGATGTGAATTTTTGTCATAAAAACTTTTTTGTAGTTTCTCATTGGTGCTAAGTGGCAACTCTATCATTCCTTAGGGCGGCACAGAGTGCTTGGATTTTTTTTTATTTAATCTGATGCTTTTATATGGTTAATTATTCAATAGTGTGATGTGTTTATTTGTTAATGTTGTAAATTTTAAAGGAAATTCCAAGTGAATATTTTATAGATGTGGCCCTAACCACTGGTTGTAAGTAGTTATATTAGATAGAATACCTTAAGAATTGTTTTCCTTGCCATTTTATTGACCCTTATTCTTCCATTAGTTGCTGTTGGGAAATTTTTCTTATAAAAATTGTCAGTATTTATCAAAGAAACATGTATATCATTTTCAATTTCCTGCTCACTCATTTTTGAATGATTTTATCAGTATTGCTTGGTAGAATTTTATTACTTCACAAGTCACACATTCTTCAGAATTGATCAATTAAATGCTTTTTAATTAAATATTAAATAGTTAATTAGTCACATGATGACTCATCAATAGTTTCAGTGGATAACATGATTTCATTAAGATCATTTTAGATGACAAATTAGATATATAGGTGTGGTAGCTTACAACCAGTGTGCTAATCTGTAGTGCACCAAATTATCCATAGTGTTTTAGTTTTACGTGTGAAATTTTTGGTGTTTTAGTCTGGAACATTTTAATGAAGTTTTTATCATGACACTCACACTTTGTTATTATTGAAGCATTTTTATTGTGCTGTTGCTTGTTTCCTCAGTGTTGCATTTAATGTATTTAGACTTATTCTGTTGAGTTTGTTTTCTTGTTTACGTTCCTAGATGGATATTTTAACTGATTATAACCTGACAACTATGTTCTGTTGTCTTAATGTGTCATCTCATAAGGGAGATAACTTCTTATTGCTGTGGACATTTGAACTGAACAAGTCTTAGATTAGATATATACATGTTGCAGATGTTTACTTGAAATGACTTCTAGATATATGACATGTATTGGGCTATAAGATTAAATGATAATACAATTAATTGTTATGAAAATTGATTCTTTATTTTCTGGGCACATCCGTTAATGGGGTTCCACGCCTTGTGTATTAGGAATTTGATTAAATTGAGTTAAAGAAGATTGTAATTTTAAGCAGGTGCTAGGGATTGACGTATTGAATTATCAAAGGCTTGCTCACCAATGGAAGTGCCTTCAATTATTTAGTCTCCATACTTTTTGTAAGAACATCTGTCATATTTCGATACTTTTTGTAGGCTATGGAGACACGAGAGTCTGGCTAAGATTTTATGATATGATACTGCTGTTAGAATATATGTAGGGGTGTTAAATTGATGTAGTCAAGTGTAGAAAATCAACAGTTGATGACTTCATGTTAGAAATAGTAGATATCAAGATACTGAATAGAGAAATTTATGGTAGAAGTAAATGACATTATGTTTTGTTTAAAAATTAAGTGACTGAATTCCACAGCAATATGATAACTGTTTTTGTAAGTAGTTGATTTAATTTTCTCGTGTCAGCCCTTGGGCATCTTTTTATCTGTGATTTTTGCCAAAGATCCTGTTGCCAGGGCTTGAATTTGTCAAAACAACATATTTTCTATTGAAAAGATGAAGAAAGAATATTTTTCTATAGAATGAAATTGTAAAGTTTGAATGCAAACTAGGATTGAGATGTAAATAGATTTTTATTATTCATGTACATACAGAAATAGTTAAGATTTGGTGCACTTATTTAATCAGAACGATAAGGTTACAAATTTGTACATGTTGTGTGTGTAATTATAGATGTAATCATGTATAGAGTGTTTTATATGGTGCCATTTATTCCCCATTTAATTGTATAGCAAGAGTTGCATAAATCTATATATATTTTTGTTAGATATAAAACTCATCAGTAGAATCCTTTTCATTGTACTATAGCTGTTTGCAGCAATAGTCAAGTCATATAAGCTGTATTTTAGTCACATGTCTCCTTGTACATAACTCATATTAATTGTATATTTATAGTGTGTAAAGAAGAAATATTTTGTAATGATCGATGTATTTTAATTGTGTGTAGTTACCTTAGAATAACATCCAATAGAAGATTTGTTGTTTTATGCACCAAGTATTGTGATACTCAAGAAATTCATTGTAACATCACAAATTGTTTGTGTCAGCAGAGCTACTATACTATATAGGTATTAATTCCAGTTGCTAACCCTCATGATTTTGTCATGTATTAAGAGTAACTCATGTTTAAGAAAAAGCTTTGACTTTTAAGATAATATGGTAATGTAATCCTGACAGTAAAATAAGTCATAGATCTTAAAGGTTGAAAAGTTTTGCAGGAATTTATTATAATTTGAAAAAAAAAGTAAATGGCAATTAAAAATCTTAACTAAATAACAATCAAATTTCTTTTTAAGAAAACTAAGCATATGTGTACTGACCATCCTTGTAAATAATATATATAGAGATATATGTCTTTCAAGAAGGAACATGCTATAAAATTTATAAAAATAATGTATATTTTCCATCTGGATATGGCAGAAACTGTATTTAGCTATCCTATATGCAAGTTGTAGTCGGCCTGCATGGCATTCTTCATGATCATCCTTCATACTTCACCATCACATGTTGCCAGTATTTATATAGTGTCTTTCAAATCATTAACGTTGTATATTTTAATCTTCATAAGACTAAATAAAAGCAAGATTCTTTAAGACAGAGAATGGCCATCAGAAATCAAAGGCTTTTTTTTTAAATCACCATCAGATTTTTTTTTATTGTGAAGAAATGAAAAAAAAATTTATAGTAAATTAATTTACTAAATTGTTATTTTAAATGATAAATTGAAGTGGTGGTTCAATCTAACGTGGTTTCCCCAACATCTCAACATTATGACATCAAAACAAGACTTATGATTGTCACATCAGCTAAAAATGTCATTTATTTAGAGAAATGAAATAAACTGAGAATGGATGGCCATATAATTCAGTGCCCAAACATGCTGATGTAAAGAATTCTTGCTTTATCAGGTTAGCTGTATCCATTTCATCATGTGTCCATGCCTTGTATATTTAGCATTAAATGTAGATTAAGCTGGTGCACTTGTTACCTTTTATATTGTTATAGTCAGGTTTAAAACTTTCTGTTTAATTGTAATTAATAGTCAACTGGTGCTAAGACTACATATCATTGTCTTTTAAGGAAAATCATAACTGCTTTTTAAAAGGAATTTGTTTTTTTCTCATTTTCACTAGAGCTTATCAGTCATTGTAGTTCTAGATTGATGTGTCATTATATTGTGTAGCTTTATAACAAGATACCAAGGGCCTAACTGGGAAAGATCAGTATGTTTATCTATTTTTGTCCTTTAAGAAAATTTAAGTTCAGTTTCTATTTCATCTGCAGTCTTTGTTTAATGTATACAGAATATTTATAGGCAGTCACTTTATTTGAAACATTAGATCTCAATAATTGACATGGTTTATATGAAATAACAAATTTTTGAACAGAAAGTTTTAAACTATTTTAGTTTTTAATCTATTTAATCTTAGCACATATTTAATATTAATAGTTCAGTGGTATTTATTCCAGTTTTATTTCATGTGTTTGTGAATTTCTAAAATTCATAATATTTTTGTGTGTGGTGAACGGTTTCTTGTGCATGTAGTTAAATAGTTTTTTTTGGTGTTTTCTTGGAAATCATAAGCAGTTATGAATTTGGCAATAGGTGTTTTGGGTTATGATGTTTATATTCAGACCATTAGTGTTTGCTTAAGCAGTAGATTTATTACTCAGGGTAGTTTTGTAGAATTGTGGAGGATGACTTCAGAAAGGTGGCCTAAGATAAGTTGTAAGTTGAATGTGTTTGGAGATAGTTATTTGGAAATTGTTGTTCAGCATTTTTGGTTTTTTTTTTTTAAATTTCTATTTGTAATAAAATGTTAAATCCTTGGTGAAAATATTTTGATAAGTGCTTGCTCATGATATAATCAAAATTTGTCCATGCATTTTGCTTTTCATTTTGTGTAGAGGATTTTTTTTATTTGTCCCCCCTTTTTCATTAGTTACCCTTGTTTTACTTTGAGGTAGGATGGAGATAGTTATACAGGTTAGGATGTTTTACTTTGAGGTAAGGTGGAGATAATTATAGAGGATGTAAGAATCAATTTCTGTGCCTTTTGCTGCCACTTTGTATTGGACTTGTATTTAATCTAGATTTTAAGTATCTTTCATATCATCTGGAGATGTTCAGTCTCTTCTTAGCTGTCTCAGATATTGAATTTCACGTAGCCAGACTCACACTAAGCAATGGATTGAAAATGACAGAGGATTATACATTGGAACAAACTTATTGTACAATGGTCTTTAATGTGGAAGTTGAGATTATATAGAAAGTATTAGAGTTATATATTTGATTATTTTAGATTTTTGCACTTAGTCAATGTAATCAAGTTTATATAGTTTTAGCACACTCTTGTATTAGATATTCCTCAGTTTATGTTGTATAGTACACCAATATACAAGTTAGATTTGTTTAGTTAATAATAATATCTCATCATATATCTTGAACAGGTGTTGCGGTAGTTTATTATAGATACAACAAAATTGATTTTATGACTTAGTCTCAAAAAGTATATAATGTTCATGCATACAAATGTTTTATAAAGTTTTACTGGAAAACAAATTAGGAGAAGGGGTATTAAATGGTCTTTTAACTATGGAAGAAAATAGCTTAGGTTGTTCATAGTACTACATGTACATGCAATACAAAAACTAATGATTCTCTTTACTTTAATGTGTATATTTATGATATACTAGCGTAATTAGTAAACTTTGAATCTTAATAAATCTTATATGGAATAGGCGGGTGGAAAGTAGATAAATTGAGGGTCCAATCTGTTCATGAACTTGATGAGAAATTATTAGTAACTTTTAGCCTTGATTTATTATGCAGTGTTGATGGCATTTTAACAATTTTATTGGAATGAAGTTTTGTGTTCAGTTAACCTATTAGTTGTTTTATTTTTAACATATTTTGGTACCCATTAAAGCTTGTAGATTTCATGTGAGCATGTGTGATATTTTTGTGTGTGTTATTTAGCTTTTGTTATTCTGAGAACGATCTCATTACTAAACATTGTATAGGCTTTTGTCATTTTAGATATTATCATTTATAAGTAGAATTGAGTCGGTAGTTGGGTTGGTCAGTTATTAGAATGTCACATTGTTAAGTTCCAATTTTTTATTTATTTAGGGTGTTTATAGTGAAATGTTGGAGCAACTACTGTAGAAATTTTTTTTAATGTACATGTGAAAGCTGCATGTCATTTTGTCTTATTTTGAGGCTTTATCAAAGTAAAACTAATTTGATCAAAAGGCAAATATTAAAGTTATTTTTTTAGATGTTCTTTGGTCTCCAAAATGACCCATTATTTTATCAATGTCTTATTTATAGGATTGAAGTAAGAAAGATAACTCTGTGAAGCTTTGTGTTTTCCAGTAACTGACCAGGTTAATCACTGTCCTGTTAGATATGTATCCATTATATTCCTCAGAATATTCACAATAGGACTACATTGTTTGATGAGGCACACTCTGGATGTCTTTCAAAATGGCTTTTTAACATTCCATGTCTAGTGCTTTTTGTATTCTGCACATTTTTATTCACTTAAAAGACCTCTTAGTCCCCTTGAGTGATTTGAATAACTTAGGGTATTTGTAATATAGTTGGGAGGGAGTGGTGTACATAAAAATGAAATATTCATATTGAGATTGGGAAATACAGGAAATTATGAACTGGATTTATTATTTTCATTTAGATAAAACATAAACTGATAGAAAAAATGATAGGGAACATATAGTAATTGTAGTATGAAATCCTGAGGAAATATTTAATGTTCTTTCTTGCAAATGATAAGAATTTTAAGCAGATGAGGTAATAAGGAATCATTTGTATTTGAGGGGTTCAGATTGAGAGTGTTTAGTATTCAGTTGTAGTGTGAACCCCTGCCAATAAAGGCAGCTAAGTTTGTTGTTGTATTCAAGTTGTTTAACTGTTATGTATACTCAAGAATTGAGAAAATCAAAACTTTTCATTATAAATAAAGCAACTAAAAAAAATTAGTTAAATTTTTCAGATTGTAATATTGTTTGTGATTGCATGTTTTGAAATTTCTCTTAAACTTATCTTGATAAAGTTCAACATTCTTGTGACATTTACAGTGTTTTGGCCATCTTTTTTCTTTTTAGTATCGTCAATGATTTTAAGAGACATTAACATAATTCTAAACAGTTCACTGCCATACTTATTTTTCATTGAGGCATTATCATAATAGTGAAGCATTTTATGTATTTCATGGATTTGAAACCCAGAGTGTAGCCAATGATGGGAGCACATTTTATCATTATTTTAATCTTATATTAATATTTTTAATGGATTTTATTGGTAATAATCGTCTAGTCAGTTGTTTGATCGGTTTCACGCTACTTACTCCCTTATATCATGTGATTCGCCATAATCGTAATTGTAGTCATTTCCCTGCGGGTTTGTAGTTTTGATTGTCTCGTTACCCTCATTTTGTGATCAGCATTATATTTAGAAGTGCTTGTGAAATGATCCCACACAAGAGCATTTTTGAGTGGTATAAGTCTAAATTATTCTGTATTTTTAGCAAAAAGTTTTAAGAATTGTTCTTGCTTTAAAATTTTTGGGGAATGACATTGCGTATTAAGAACACTGCTGGTGAAAAATTAAAATGGATTCTTAACTTATAAAAACATGTTTTAAGTACGAATTTTAATACATTGCAAGTACAATATAGTTGATAAGGGGGTATTGTGATAGTAATATAAATAAAACTCTGCACCTTGAAGATTGAAAAAAGGATTTTAATTTGCATTTTCTTTTTGAGTTAGTCTAGTACTGTTATGTAAAATTTTTGAGAACCATAGAATTTCCCACTAGTAGAGTATAAATTTGGTCTTAGGTTGGTATTTTGCTTTTAACTCTCTAAGTTGTATTTGTATTATGAGTTTTCTTTCCAATAGACGGTATATAAACTTTACAGATATATAAGTACCTAATTAGTGTGTACTCTGTCATTTATTCATTGTGTATTAATCGTGTGCAATATTTTCGACAAAGCGTAGTAATCACGTCGGTATGGGTTGCTAATACCAGCTTGTTTCCTTTGATATATCAAACTGTAGTAATTACTCACATTTTTGGGATCAATAGGAAATAAAATTTGTTTTCACTTGACTTCTGTTTTGTTTATTTTAATGTTTTTTTTTTCTGTGAAAAAGTGGGTGGTGAGAATGCCATGATAGAAGTAATCATCTGTCATCAACATAAAAACACGAAGAAGAGATCTTTTCAAAGTAAAAACAGAAAAGAAGCTAGTCAACATTAAATGACTCAAGCTTTGCTCAAAATACATTTTCGGTTAAAAAATGAAAGACAGACTTGGAAAAATAACTGCATCTGATCTTGTCACTTTCCAGTATTGTAACAATTGGTTACAGAAGTGTTATGATAGTTGGTATTACATGTTGGAGGTGGTAGTACCCAGCCAATATGGCCCCTGTTTATATAAGTAGAATAATGGGGTTGTACATCAAGATCAAACAATTTTACCAGTCAACAGAAGAAAAAGACATGGAAATGAAGGTGGTCAAATCTATCATGAAGCTAATTATGAACAGTGGTACATGTATTAGGCTGAAGCATGGATATTGACAAAAATTCTATGATCTTGGTATCCTTGGAAGTCTACATTTGACTCCAGCCCTTACCCTGTTTACTGGTTTATACACCACCAAGACTTCCAATGGAGACTAACACCACATTATTTTAGTTTCTCTGTAAGTTACAGAGATATAGATCTTCTAGGAGTAGAGGTGGGAAAACAGGGATGTCTAAACTTCACATTTCATAACAAGTTTTAGAAGTTATATTTAGAATTGGCTTTAGTACATTAAACACTAAAAATCCTTTGTATCCAATGAAAATTATGTTATTTATCCACTGTATTTTAATTATATCTGATGACCCGGTAGACAAGACTTACAATGATATTACCTAAGTTCAATGGGTTTTGGTACTACATAGAAGGTTGATATTTTGACCTGGAAGAGGTTAAATGAGACAGTGAAGCAACATTAATAGCTACAGTATTGACCCCCCCTACTTTTCCTCAAATTATAACCATAAGTGCTATTTATGTACAGTCATCTACAAATGTCAGTTCAGAATTACTTAACTTGCGTAATAATATTGTTTGAAGAAAAACCTAGACTTCAAGTAATTGGTCAGAAGTTTCAATTGAAATCAATTAAATGCTAATATCGCTGGGATATTAAAAAAAAGTCTCGAGCATGTCACATTTAAATACCATTCACACAAAACACTGTAGACTTGATATCTTGATCTTACAGGTGTTAATGGGAATTTAATTTTGTGCTGACAAGAAATCTTTATAACAATTCAAGGTTAAGCCAATGCTCCTAACATTTGATAGAGTAGGCGGGTCCTAATTGAAAAATGTCACTTTTATATTGGTCCTTTTCTCAGGGGCATATCCTGGCATTTATTTTCTCTTAAACAGCAATTATCTGCAAATCATTTCAAGTTAAGTAATAACTATAGCATGTGTTGACACTATTTTAATAAAATTCAGATTAATCTTTAATTATTTCACCAATA
Organism: Perna viridis; assembly: GCA_037379345.1. Classification (NCBI taxonomy): domain Eukaryota; kingdom Metazoa; phylum Mollusca; class Bivalvia; order Mytilida; family Mytilidae; genus Perna; species Perna viridis. The sequence continues at coordinate 18,874,357 of CM074518.1, forward strand.
TGTCAAGAAATACTAAAAAATGTAATCAATACCAATTTAATAAACACATGGCAGCCTGCACTGTAAAGTAAAATCTTGAACCTTCATTGAAAATGCTTCAAAGCTGCCATTTAATGAAACAGAAATCCTATAAGCAAGTAGGACAAGTCCATTTACCATTTTGTAAGACTCCAATAACAGTTATCTTCCTTTATGCAAATGAAATCAGCCTGTTAATACTACATACTGGAAATACTTTGAGTAATTTAATAAGAATGAACATATCGCTTCCTCTTCAAATCACTACTCAGTAAACCACAAAGTAGGATTATCTTCCTTTGTCAACATCTGATTAATAATACAATAAAAACATTTTGCTTACCATCTAATATGTAGAAAAAAAAATCTTAAAATGGATTATCTCCTCTTTAAAAAAAGGTGTAATAAAAATCAGTTGAACAGATTATATATAAGAACTATTTTGACTGTTTCAAAGTACAGACATGTTAATAAATGCTTGGGCATGGTGAAACCAAATTGGATTTTTATTTACCAGAAAAGCTAAGTACTGGTACAGTACCTGTTGGTAAGGGTATTCAGGATTTTTTTTAATACCCAGTATCAAATTTTCTGTGACTGGCATTTCAGGATGAGACATTTTTATCAATTGTACTTACCCTCCTTCGTACTAAACCAACATGCTGACGTGGCCTTTAATTATGCTAGCTCATGGAAGTAACACATTCAATGACAACAGACCAAGGACATTTTATCTCATTTGTGCTGTGTGGTTGGCAGAGAATCAGTGACTACCAGATTTAAAGTCTGGTATGACTTTGTCAAGGATCAAACCTAGGATTTCCTTCACTAGTGACAAGCATACAACCATAAGACCCCCATAACGTTTCTTTTTACTGCAAAATACCTCTACCTTTTTTTATTACTTTGTAAATTCGGTAAGATGATCTCCCATTTGACAATAGTTTACTACTTAATAAATGCCACCCAAAGTTGATATGGAAAATCAATTCTAATGACTTCTGAAATGAGGAATCTGTCTCCTTATGTGGCTTAAAACACCCAAGGGAGCTGAAATCATTTGTTTATACAACCATTCATTTCCTTAGTCAACACGATTCTTAAAATGGTCACAATCAATGGGCTTCTTTATAACCATCATCATTTGGGAGTTTTTTTTTTTGTCATTCCTGTATAAATTCGTAATGACTTGGAAGAACTACCACTGACTCCAAATAAAAACATCAATTAATGCTTATGTAAGTTTAAAACAACCATGCACAAAAACATTCTTGTATTTAATGCTCTGATCGGTGATAGCACTGTGGCAGAACTAGCAAGATTTATTACTGTGAAAAACTGAATGATACACAGGAAAAATTGAAACATACATATTTATATGTTTTAAAAGATATGGGAACATGTTTAGGACCATTATGGAAAAATAAAGCATTTGTGCTTCTATACATGAAGTCATGTTTTTGAAAATAATATGAAAATCATATGCTTTGAAATCCTTTTTGATAATATATAAATACCATATGATTTTTATTTAATTATTTTACATGAATTGTTATAAGAAACCAGTGTTTTTTATGGTGATCCCAAACATATGAAAAACCTGTGTACTTAGAATTGTTAGATTTTTGTTCTGAATGATAGTAATTTCCTGTATTAGCTTTAACATCAATATTGGACTCTGAATAAAAGTTATAATATAAAAAAGAGGGTTTGTTTTGTTTGTGGTTTTCAATGAATCTTTTTTATTGTTTATAGGCCCTTGTTTGTTTGCCTTTAGTATTCAGAAGTTAAGATTTAATTTAAAATTTTTTGTAGGTATATGGACTTAATTTGAAGAAAACCAAACTAAACTACAGATCTACTATATTCCTTTTTCAGTATTCATTCTGTTATAATTGTGTTGCTACTGCAGTTCTATATTTAACTTTATTCATTTTTCAGTACTCATTCTGTTATAATTGTGTTGCCACTGCAGTTCTATATTTAACATTAAGAACTTAGTTATACTTGACGAACAAACACTTGTTCTTTCATAATATATTTACACTGTGAAGTAAAATATTGGAACAAACAATGACTAACTGAAGGGAAATCTAAGTTGGTTTTTGTTTACAAAAAGGCACGTCTCCCTCTCCCTCCTCTTCAAAAGTTCAAGGGAGTATAACTCACACAGAATTCAGTGAATCATCAATTTCCGGTTATATGCAGTAACTACTGGGGAGGGGAGACATAATTCATTCCTAAAGACAGTTGGATGTACATTTGAGAAAGAAGAAACTTAAAGCCAGTTGGAAAATTGATTTAAAATAGGTTGTAATTGTTGGTTAAAAAAGCCTGGTATAGACACTATTAAATAGAACAGTTTGGAGTGTGATGAAGCAAGACAATAGGGCTTATAGTCTCATCACATGACCCAGTGAATTCCCAAAAATGCCACAGGTCCCTGATTCCCATTCAAAAGCTTCCAGAGTTGTTGTTTATGATGCAAAAGACTACAATCTAAAAAAAAAATACTGATAACTGTATACCATATGGGTGTATCTGTAGCAAACTTAATACAATTCAGTCTTCATTTTTTTTTTAAATGCTTTTAACATAAGAAATTCTGGATTAAAAATAAATAGACAACAAGACTTGCAAGCCCTATATGGGCATGGAATATCTAATCTGTATTTAATAGAGGTTTCCATGGAAAAAATGCCTTAGAAACAACCATATCATATCAGAAGTTGGAATTTCTAATACATTCTGTACTGTATAAGAGTATTTTGTTTGTAGTGTAACTTCTGCTGATCTTTGTGGGACATTTCAAGCACTGAAACTATAAATCCACAAGTATTTCCTCATTATGTACAATTTTCAAAACATGAAAAACATACCCATTTTTCATCCTGGTGGGGTTGTTGTCTCTTTGACATATTCAACACATCCATTCTGGTTATAAACAACCAAAATATAAACAACAAAACCTGTGAGCAATACTTTCTAAATTAGATTGCACTTTATGACTTCTGAATTGATCAGGATCAAAATCTGAAAAAAAGGATCTGCACAAGAGGATATGTGAAATAAAGTTTTTGTGAAAGTTTCATTAAATTCCATGCAGTGGTGTAGGACAGGTAAATGATAAGAGATGGGTACCTCAGTGTCCCCACATTCATAAAGATCTTTCATGTTTTGTTGTGTGAAAACTCAAAATTGATTCTGATAAAAAATTAAAATGACAAGTGCATAATGGGAATAGGTTATATAGATCCTATGACATTCAGTGGAAGGAAGAGTTAATGAAAAGGGAAGGTTATACCCCCCTGCTTAAAAGACAGAAAAGTAGGAAGTATGGATGGAAGGATGGACACCCATATCACTATATATCCCAACTTTGCCAGTAGGGGGTATAATAACATTTAGTGGGTAAAACCAAGAAGACAGCTAAAATCACATACTTTATTGGACTACAGAGTCTACTTCCCATAGAGACAGAACAAAGTATATATACAAATACCTTAAACATATCACAGATATTTTGCAATGATCAACAATTATTAAATAAAAAAAAACATACCGATGAACTTCAACTTCATTAATTTTTATGAGAAATCTTGTGTTTCTGAAACAAGTATTATTTAATGATAAACAACAAGCAAAAACATGACTTCTACATGTATGACTTATTTGGTACACATTCTACATGTACACATTCTACACGTATGATTTATTTGGTACACATATACACACTAATTTGAATTAAACTGGATTCAATTAATATTTGTGTTGTTATGTTTGGGGAAAAAATCTCAAAAAGTCAGTTTTAGCATCAAATAGACAAATTTCCAAAATTTATAACTCTTTAGCTTCAGAGCAAGACAGCAAATAAACTTTGAAGTGATTTTTATGAAATTGAAGTTCATCCATATTTGCTTAATTCATGAATACTCTAACAATCCTACTCCAAGCATTAAAATTTTCGCCGTAATAAATACATTTTTAGATTTTGCAAATTTCGACTGAAAATCTGCACATAAATATTGATCATTCCTATGTAAACATAAACTAAACATTTCAGTGATCAATAAGCATTGGTTGTCTTTCAATCTTTACTAAATTAAACAAAAAACCTTTACCAGACGAATTATATATCAGACATATCCAGATAACATCATGTAATGGTAATAAATGCATTCTTTCTTAAAATGAAATTTGAATTCTTTCATGAAAGTGATTGTTCTCACAACAATGGCGATTTTATGTAACAGATTTGATATTGAACTGAAATGGAAAACGGTTCATGTGACCAAGACTTTTTTAAATAGCATGACAATCGATAAAGTCCTATGAACAATAGCCCTCAGAATGTCGTTTCAGGTTAAAACCAACCAAAGAATTGTCTCTTAATCAAAATAAAAACATAAATAAATTGAAATGTAAAAATATCTAGCTTTATGCACCAATAAACAATGGCAGACTAAGAAATGAAACTACATATGATCAATGCAATGTAACATGTGCAAGGTATGAACAATGAGAATAAACATACACAGAAAAAACTTTGATTGTAGGAAAACATGAAGTTTTAGCAATTTGTTCTCTTTATGATTGTAAGAGTTATTTCCCCTGTATCTTTCAAATTATGGTAAATTAAGACTGGATCTGATACTCAATAAAAATATACATCAAAAATACACCCAGCAACAAAGTTAAGCTATAGATTAGGTGTTACAGTTGTAACACATGAACAATATATAACCTGTTGAAACATAACCCTTAATAAACCAAATTGAATATATACCTAAATAATACAAACTGTTTAAATCAATGCTTAAGCCAAATAAAATCATAATTCTGAAAGAGGTTAAAAATGCAGATTGAATACATGTAAAAATAACAAGTCTAGTAAAAAAGCAAATTCATTCACATGAAAGCAATACAAACTAAAAGATCTGTAAATCTTAGCAAAGAGATTTACTAGCCTGTAGGATAGGTAAGAGATGTAAGGATGTGAAATACAAACACTATGAAAGGGACTAATGGATAACATTCTAAAGTTTGTTTTAATCAACATTAACTAAAGTACCTTTTATTAAATCACATATTCAAACACTTCTACAAATATCAACTTTACTAAAAATACATGTATATGTACAAACAAAAGAAAACTAAGACCACATATGCTGTGGTGCCAAGGAATTTTGGACATTAAAATGCATTGTGATTGTATTACTGTCATTTCAAAACATACAGTTTTTTTCTACTTCTATAACATTCTAATGCAAAAAAAAAAATTATTCAACTTCATTTTTATATAAAACCTTTATACAATACTTTTATGTAAAGATAAGATTTTGTATAAATTTAGTTAAATGCCACCATTAAGGCATAAAGTGCCAGGTTCATTAGTGGACCTGTAATTCAGAAGAAAACAATATCCATACGGCCTTGAGCAAAGTCATGGTTGGAACAAAAATAAAGAAAGTCTATGTAGGAAAGATTGTTTGTTCCAAAAAAAAAAGTAGTTATCAATAAATTGGTTAAGCAAGACAAAAAAAATGGCATAAGTTTCATTAAACCATAAAAAAATATGGAGAATAGAATCAAATGTACTTTTTGTATGGAAATATCACAAGGGGAATGAAGTTAGTCTTTGAAGAAATGAAAGGTTCCTACAAATATCACAGTAATCAGATTCAAAGAGTATAATTAGTGTTTTCACTACTGTTACTAAAGGGAGATAAATAGGTTTAAGTTTCCAATCTTTGGAGTTCATCCCTGACATATTTGATCATGTGGTCCTCACTAGCCTCAGCCTTTGGGCTTGAGTCAAAAAAGTCATCTTCCTGTTTTTTATCTGATGTTATACTGTTGCGCCTAGCATCCTGAATGTGACCATCGGACCATAACTGGTCAACTGCTGATTGTTGAGATCCCCTGCGTGCAGAAGCCTCACCTTTGACGGAATCCTGCTGATTTCTCAAAAGATTTTGTTCACTGCCATTTTGAGCGGATTTTGCTAAGGTAAATGCATCATCTAAGAGTCTTTCTCCTTCTCTCGTTCTCTCCTCTTTACTTTTTCTCAACAGAGCACTATTAGAATTTAAATAAGCTAAGTTTACTATTTCTCTAGCTTTTTCCTTTGCTTCCTGGTCTTGTAGAAACCGTCTACGATCTTCTCTTTGTTGTTGTAATAACTGTTGTCGTCTGTTAAGTATTTCAATTAAATCCTGAAAAAAAAATTATAAAATGTGATGAATCAACAAATAGTTAATTTAAAAAATCTATACATAATGCTACTCAAGTCATTTCATGTGAAACTTCATTGTAACTATAATACACGAAATATACATACAGATATAAGATTTCATTTAAATTTGAAATCAACTAGAATCTTTAAATTTGACTTAAATTTTAAACTGAAAAAAATGTCATGGCTTTCTTTTTATATACAAAGCATTCATTCAAAATTCAGATAGGGTCTGACTTCATTTGTTTTAATTAATACATGCACATCCTAAATACTGGCATTTAACTGTTCTATAATAAAGGCTTGCTCATTTTAAATTTGATGGAAATTATCTGGCTATACAACACTACTTGAAGTACTACATGTATTCAATCAATCTTGAAAAAGACTTACACAGCAGTTCTAAACTTCATCAGAATTTCATAAGACTAAAATAAAGTGTATCATGCCACTAGTGAAAGGAAGGGATATGTTAAGGAAGAAAACTGGATACTGTTACTATCTTTTTTTTTACAAATTTTAACATGCAAAAATATAGGTTTAATCTACTGCAAGCCAAGACAGCTATTTGAGGTTCAAAATAAGTAGTAGTTAAAACTGATGACCAAACTTTAAGGCAGACTTGTAATGTAAGTCCTTAGTATAGGTTGACAAAGAAATGATGATCCTGCACTTAAAAATGAGGAAGCAGGTATTTTAAATACTAGTATGTAGCAGTTAAAAATAAGTTCTATTGGGCCCCAAACAACCTTAATTGGTAAGTAGGATATGGTTAAATTTCAGCTAAATGTAGGGTGTTTGAACTTTTATTTGAACCTCTAGCAAGACCTATATCACTAGAATGTGTACAAAGTTTACCTTGTCTGACATACAGTTGGATCTAATCTGTAATGAACACATACATGCACGATAAAAATACCTTTAAAAATGCTATTTTTATGAAACATTTCATGGACTAAAAAATAAAACCTTTCAATGCAATACACCAACTAAGATTAAATCATTTTTATACCAATGAAAACTAAAAGATAGCATTCAATGTCCATGCAAATCAGATGCCTCTATAACCATATTAAACAATCTACCAATAGAATCTCATTCTATCTCTTGTTGGAGGTGTAATACTAGTTACTCTTCTATAATCTGAAACATTCTGATATAACTCCTTTACTACAATTTCTGACAAAGGAATAATTGGTGATTTTACAAATATGGAAATAATATTTATTATAAATTTTCAAAGCACTCTGAGATTTAGTTAATTGAAACTCTGTTAGATAAAGTGATGAAGATATTTTTTTTGCAATCCAAATTGATCAGTGAATTCTGATGAAATGGTTCTAAATAATACATATGGATAGTAAAAAAAAATAACAAAGTTTATCTGAGCAAATGAGATTCTACAAATACATCATTCTAGCTATAATAAAAACCTAATGGTGAAATAATCCCAATACATGCATTTGTCATGCATATACATTGGTACCTGAGTTGGGTGCTGTGGAGAAATGGCTGACCCCACTAAGTTTTTGACCTCTGACCGTGTATCAAGGTCATTTGATTTTTGAGGTAAGTGAGTGTTGTGAAAGTACTCTGTGATAATGTTCTGTGGACGGTTACAGTCTACTTCTAACAATGGCTGTGTGAGAATGGAGTCATCATGCTGAAGAAGGGTAAGTCATACAGGTTAGTACCAGATATATTTGCTATTATAACAAGTAGTAAGGGACCATCCAAGATTTGATCTTCAATATCTCAACCCCCTTTCTTGTCTGCTGATAGAAAGAGCTGACAGCATCCCAGTCAAAATCACTTTAGGGTCAATGTGAGTGCATTATCTACTGATCAATGGCATAATCCAGGAGAGGATAAAATTTTTCTGTTTTGAGTTCAAGTCATCTAAAATTAATGCAAACAATACCCCAATGTGACTTCAATGAATGGATGCTTAATTTTCTAGGAGCTGGCAGTAAAGTGAAAGAAAATTGATCTAATGGTTTGATTTTTATTGAAATAGATAGTAATTAGTGATAAAATTTAAGGATTGTAAACTAAAATGATATCGATGATTCTACGAAAATATTCTGGTAAACAAAGTAATTCTCATTAGTGAACTATGCATCATTTAAACTAGATTGAGTTACTGACATAGTAATATATATCTACTGGTACAGATCATGCTATACCGGTAAATGTAAAATGTACTAAACTAAAATTTTCCTTTTAGAATAGAGCATGATGCAATATATAATTCATTATACATTGCTTTTGTACTGTGACTAAAGAAATAGCCTTCAAAATAAGTTCTCAAGTTCACAGTATTGCCCAACTATTCATTAAAATAATAATGGAAGTTGTGAAATGGCTAAGTTAACCATACATATGAATAATAAATATGTAAAAAAAGAAGCCACATTAAAAGGTAAAAATAGCACTAAATATAAATAAAATGTGATGAAAAAGTAGAAAGGGAGGCCATTTTTTTCCTGAAGGCCTCCATAAGAGGTGAATAACATAGTGTAAGAAGAGATAATCCCAATTGTATGAACAAAACTTCTGAGTTTTTACTGTTTATATGTGGCTTATTTTATAACTTTTTTTTATATTATTTTTATTTTGTAAAATTTTTGACCCCTGTTTTTTTTCATTTGGTTAAATGAAAAAAACTAGAAAGTGATTCAAATGCAATTGAAAGCCCTATTGAGAGTTACAAGAATCAAATAAAAGTCGTAAACCTGCTACAGATTGTTTTGAATTTTCCTTTTGATTGAACACATTTTATTAATTGGTGGATTCACATTTGGAGCAAAATTAATCACTGAAATCTGCCAAAGGATTAGCCATGTTACGCAACACATCATTTACATGTTTTAGAGCGGTAATTCAACCTAAATTGGAGAAACTGAAACCTAATGATTTAATGTTCCATTGCATCTTAAGTTATGCAACTGCACAAGGCCTTTTAGCAAAACCACTAAGTACGGTAGAAATTAAATTGCAGTATAATGAGTGCTTACATGCAATACTGCGCTAAGCTTTAAGGCAGCTGAATAATTAATGTCAAATAAATCTAGAAGGAAGAAATTCTAGGGTGAAAATCATCCTTACATAGCCTTTAAACATACATTTGTTAGGTTTCCAACTTGTTAAATGAGATATGGTGTTTTCAGAAAATTCTCTCACCAAGAGTTAATTGAATGGCTTCCAATCCACACACCCTACCACTAATTATCATATTTCAATGTTACATATACTGAGTACTAGACAAGAAATTATCTATAAAACCTGGCAAACTTAACAGGAGTAACAAACAAATCTAAATGAGAATAATATTAGTAGTTCCCAACCATCAGAAACAAACCAACAATTATATGCTTATAGAACTGGGAATATTGAGGCTATAACCAATCCATGAGGGCCATAAATATCCATTGTAAACATAAGGTTCACTGTTCTAACTACATGTAATATAATAATGGTGTTCTATTTCATGTCAAGCCAAGTGAGTTATGAAAAAGTAATGAATGGCAAACTAATCCATCAAGTTTGGTTGGCAATTCACTTATTTCTTAAAAATGGTGTCACTATCTTCTGACATGCTAGTAATTGGCTAATATTGCAAAACAGTTTGTTTCTCGTTTGTCAAGAGAGAAGCCAATTAAGGCTCTAATTATTACAATAGGACTCAGACTGTTGGAAATACTGTTTTCTCTTTTCTTGAAATGTCTGCATGTGGACATGTTCTGTTGGAAATACTGTTTTCTCCTTTATTGAGATGTCTGCATGGACATGTTGTTGTAACACTAAAATGGTTTGGTTGAAAAAAAAAAAAAAGATTAAAGCAAAAAACTGACTACCTGACTACAGAATGTGACAACTGTCCAAGTTAATCTACCGTTAATTAAAATAAGATCTATCAATTGTTCAATTCAGACACAGCATATAGTATCTAACAACTCTCCATTCTACTTTCTGTTCTAATGACCTTTCTGATCAGGCAATTAGATTTCATCTTCCATGATTTTGGAGGCATAATTCAAAGGGAAAAACCTGAAGATTCTGAAGGTTATTAGAACAGAAAGTAGAATGAAGTATTGTTAGATCTTTCATGCAGTGATTGAGTGGAATTTATAGCTCAATAATTATATTGTTGTTCCAGTAAGTCCTTGCTTAACTTTGGTAAGTAGATACAATTGAGGGCTTTCCAATTAATGTCAGTGTACCAGTAGTACATGTTCCAAGAATTTCATCTAAGGTTTCTATTTTAATTTCAAGTCAGCTGTGTTCCTCCTGCATAAGAGTACACATAACATCCATCATATATAGATGTAGAGATCAGTTTGTTTGTTTGTTTGTTTGTTTGTTGGGGTTTAACGTCCGAGCAGCAATATTTCAGCTATATTCAGACGATGAACATGAAATTGATGATAAAATGAACATGAAATGAAAATTTCAAATTTTGATTGCCACTGGAAATAGGGAGAGGTGGGTAGGATCGGACAATTTAGACCCCTGTGGCGGAGCCCTATGGTTCCTTCTCCGGAAGAATACCACAGTAGGGTTCTTTAACGTGCGAGGAACATGGCATCTTTCCCACCACGGTGCACCACTATGGTTTGCAGTCAGGTTTTCTGTATTATACCCTGACAACCCCAGCATGTAACACGCCAGGGGTACCCCATTCCACCACCTGGGGCACACATCCCAGTTGCTCTGTGGGCAGAGCGCCCTAGCCCCCAGGTAGGGTTCTGAGCACTATTTAGTCGCCTTTTACGACAAGCTTAGCGCTGCTGCAGGCCTATTCTTTTTACACCCTGACCTGCACGGGGCTGTAGAGATCAGAGAAGTCTGTGAAACGTACCAGTCTATAAAGGAAGTACCAATAGTGAATGATGCACTAGATAATAAAAGAAGCTACCAAGCTGGAAACATCATTGTTCAGAACTATACCTTATTGGTATTCCTCCGTGAGATTCTTACTCCATCTTTAGCATCTATTCTCCTTGGAGCGGCTCTCATGCTGCGTCCTAGCTTCATCTCATCCTGGAAAGATAAAAAGTTCTACTACTGTAAACCAAGGAATGTTTGCAATTTTTGCAGTAAGAGCTGTAAAGCAAAAGTATGACTGTTGTGTATTTTTTAAAAGAACATTATACTATAATTTGGGGAAGATCATGAATTTAAAACTGTGTGAAAGGTGATCAATCACAGAAACTGTGAAAAAAAGATGATGCAGTAATTTCCCAGTTTACAGTATATTGTTTTATTTTTAACTTCCTTCTTAACCCTTTTTAATAATAAATATCATGAACATCACTAAGGAGCAAGGTCATTTACAGCAAAAATTTGGGTGTCCATATCAACAAAACATGAACTACCTGATCAGCCACTACCAGATAACTACCTGATCAGCCACTACCAGATAACTACCTAATCAGCCACTACCAGATAACTACCTGATCAGCTGCTACCAGATAACATTAAAATGATTTTATAGCACATACAGTGATGCTGTTAAGGAAAAGCTTGAATAAATGAAAAGCACCTAATGAACTGTCTCAGGTAGTGAACTAGACAAATGAGATATAGAGATTAAAACTTTCCATCAGACACAGATTTGAATACCTATGGAATGATAGAAGCTTCCTCTCAATTATTCAGTTAACTACTTATGCAAGTTCATCAAATTCATCAAGAGAAGATACATGCCAAATATTAAAAGCCTAAGTCAGATGACAAAAGAGTTATGGCCAGTACAAACTTAGGATGAAAAGAAGAAGAAGAATCATTCACAAATTAACAATATGTGCTCCTTCTGTATATCTGAACATATAGGATCACAGACTTGGTGACGGACAGACAGATAAAAGTCCATATTGTCTCCATTAAGGAGAAAGACACGTTGAGTTTAATGCTTTACCAAACTGTAGATTACTGACAACACATGAAATAATCCATTAACACATTGCCTGAGATAAGAATGATATTACAACATGGACAGAACTGTTTGCACCAAATGTCTTTCTATTGGTAATGTGCCCATTAGACAATGGGACAAGAACATGAAAAAAAAACACTAATGAACTACACCATATAATCCATCAGACAATGACTGATATAGGAATACTATTACAATATGGATTATATACCAAGAAAACTCATCCATGTTATTGCATAGAGCTGACAGTGCTCCTATCAGAAGCTAAAACAAGGATGTACATTATATAATGTAAGGGAACAAAACAATAAAAACTTATGCACAGATTCAATTGTAACATGCACCAAGTACCTTATGAGGTGGGTGTAAAAACTATTGAACCATACAGTTTGTGTAACAATGCCATAACTAACTATAAGTCAATTCACTTCCAGAAAACACACTGATATCAACATGACATTCAGTGATAAGTATGGATACAACTACTTGTACTCTGTGCAAGGGGCATAACTTTTGCTAACAAGACAATAAGTTAATAAAGAATTTTAATATTCCATTTACTTTCAACAATTCTATTTGAATAAATGTTTAAAAGTACACTGTGCTAATAGTTGATGATGATGATGATGAACACAGTTCTGAAAATATCACATTTCTAAGAATTTCCTTGAAAATTTATTCTACAGAATTTGTAAAACTCATCAGAAAACATCAGATAGGTTCCATGAATTTGTAAGTAGGAAAGATAATTGCATGAGTTGAAGGCATAATGCTCAAAATGACTTCTCATAAACCTAAATTAAATTCTTATGTTCACGCTTGTTTAAATTGAAGACCATCTGTAACATTAAGATGGAAATTAACCTTTACTAAATCTATTCTGAGATAAGTCAGTTGTGTAAAATTTAAGGATGATTAAATCCAAATAGACATAAACGAACCGCATGTTATAGCTTCTTTGACTTAAAGCATTCGTAAATGGATTTAAAACCGTATAGAGCTTAAGAAAATTTATATGAAGTGAACACAATAATATCTGGAGACATATATCAACTCTGAAATCTCGAAGACAGTAGATGTTAATACATTTTAAAAGTACTCTTGATTTTTCAGCACTTTTAACAATTTCAAAGTACCGTAATGAGAATTTCAGATCATTTAAAGAATGTTTCTTTTTCTGAATAGTGTATACAAAATAACATGTTCAAAAATTATAAATATTACTTATCATTTAATTTTAAGTGGATTCTAATCCAAATATTAAGAATTGGTTTCCCAGCAAAAATAATTTTTTTTGGGATTACTTGAATTGTAGAGTGAGGACTGATTGATATTAAAAATGTCACAGTACCAAAGAAAGATATACAAAATAACTTATTGAAAAATTAGAAACATTACTTATAATTTAATGTTGAATGGATTTAAATACAGTCCAGTGATTGTTGTTTTTTTCTCTATATATTATGTCGATTTCTGTCTTTTATGAATAGTTTCACATTAATTTGGGACCTTTTTATAGCTTTATGGTACAAGTTTTGCCCACCATTGAAAATCATGTGGTGACCTGTAGAAGTTCAATTGTTCACTGCATGGCATTTGGTGGATGGCTATCTCATTGGCAATCATACCACATGTCCTGTTTTTATATAACTGAAAGAGATCCTAACAATCAGACAGCTTGTATCAAATCAAATTATCGTCATGCAAAATGAAAAAAATCATTAAAACAAAACAAGAAAGTTTCATGGTAGTTCTATTGTCGCTATTTTGGCAGTAAGACTTTTATCATGAAAATAAAAAAGTCAAAAATTTTTTTTTTCAATATGTATTTACTATTTTCATGCTGTAAGGCTAATAAAATTAGGCAAATTTATTACAGCACAAAAGTGGAACAATTAAAAGAAGAAAAAACTTTGAATCTGGATAAAGATGTGTAAAATGAAATTTTCCCGTGTTTCATCGAATAGTGGGACATATCTGTATTAAAGGTGCGTCTGATTTATCATGTGACTCAAGGATTTAGTTAGTTTCTCCCTGACAGTCGTAGTGTGAAGATGGACATTGGGATAATTTCTCCGATTCGTAGGGCCATCGCAGGCGAAGTTGAAAATGCTGTATCTAATACTAAGCAGGATTTATTAAATAGCATGGCTATACTAATGGACTCCAGACTGAACAATTTGCAATCTAACTTACAACAATCACAGTTAGAGTTGTCCAACACTCAACGTACGAAATTTGAGGAAACTGTATCTGATAATTTTAAGTTTCCCCGCAAAGGGAATGAAAACCAGTTTTGACACAGTGTGAAAGTGATGTCTAAGTCAAAGGAAGCCCAATCCGTTTTGGACTCATTGGAAGTAGCGGCAGCAAAGGAGAAAATAAGCGAAAGGTACGGTTTTAGTTAGAGAGACAGAAGTTGATAAAGTTAGCTGATTCAAGCAAGCTAGGATGGAAGGTTGTGCACGAGTATGAGGCGAACCCCATCGTAGACGACTGTGAGGATGAAAAGCGTATGAGCAGGGCACAAGTGAAAGCAGAAAAGAAGTCTAAGACAGAGAAAAATAAGAGGCGTAGGCAAATGGAGCCATATTGTAAGGATAAAGAAGGAACAGGCAAATCCTTTAAGCCAGGAAGGTGTTTTACTTGTGACCCTCGTTGCCATTGGAGCTACTCTTGTCCAGAAAACAAGGATCTCAGTTAAGTACCTTTAATTCTTTTGAGGTTTTTAATGACATGTCAGTAGACAATAAAATATCTTATTCTAAGGTAGAATATTTGCCTATGGACAGTATTTGGCAAGGTGGTAATGATAATTTATTGAATGTAAGTTCAAATGATAATAGATTCAAAATTTGTATTTTTAATCCTTGGTATACCTGTAGGTACATTTGTAGGTTAAATGGCAAGTTAAATGAATGGAAATTAATCACGGATAATCAATACATACTGAGCATTATAGAATCTGGTTATAGAATACCATTTAAAATTGAGCCTAAAGCAGAACATATAAAAAACAGCGGATAGATAAGTCGGCTGTTTTAGAATATGATTTTGTTTGTTCTGAGGTAATTTGTTTACAGAAAAAGGGTTGTGTAAAAGAGGTTCATTTAAAGCCAAGAGTCATTAATCCCTTGACAGTAGCCCATAACAAGTCAGGTAAACCTAGACTCATGTTAGGATTTTCCTGGAATTTTGGTAGTCAGACAAAATACTTCGTGTCCATAGCTTTATCTTTTAGTTTATCAACAGCTGGTTATATTTTTACCAAGGTTTTAAGAGAGTTGTTAAAGATATAAGATCTAAAAGCATGAAAAATCATGTTTCTAGACGATGGTCTAGGGGGAGAGAAAAGCAATGATGAAGCTTTAAAGTCTAGTAATGACGTGAAGGAACTGTTAGAGAATTTAGGGTTTTTAATTGCATATGACAAATGTCACTGGGATCCATGCCAAAAGCTAGATTGGTTAGGTTACACTTGGGATTTTAAGATTGGTGTAATGTTTGTAAAAGAGGAGAGAATTAGAAAGTTCGAAAATCAAGTTAAGTATTTGTTGGAACAGTTAAGTTCCGGAAAAGTTTTAATCCATGCAAGATTTTTGGCAAGCATTGTGGGGCAACTCATTTCTATGTACGTCTTTTAGGCGATTCAGTCTGCTTCAGGACGAGATTTTTGTATGATTGTGTATTAGCCAGGGCAAGCTGGTTAGCTTGTGTAAAATTTACACCAGAGGCTATATCCAAATTGATTTTTTGGGACCAAAATTGCATGATTATGAATAAGAAAGGCGCTAGCATATGCACTTTACAAACCATTCATGTTTTTGATGACGAGTGTTTTTGTGATGCCTCAGATGTAGGCTTTGGTGGTTATTGTTGTACACAAGATTCTCAATTTGAGAATTCTGAAATTTGTGGTAATTGGACTCAATCTAAGAGTCTAGAGAGTTCCACTTGGAGGGAATTAGGGTGCATAAATATGGTAATGTTTAGTCTACATAAAGACAAATGTAATAAAGTTATTAGCCTGCATACAGACAGTAAAAATGCTGAGCGAATTCTGAAGACAGGTCATAAGAAATTAAAGCTACATAACATAGCCAATGATGTTCAATGTTTTTGTTTCCAAAGAAATTTACAATTGGTTACTAAATGGATACCTAGAGATGAAAATGAGCATGCTGATGCGTTGACTAGGTCATTAGATCCTGACGATTGGAGTATCGCTTATTCCATGTTTTGTTTGTTAACAAAAATGTGGGAAAAATGCACCGTAGACAGATTTGCAACACATTATAACAATCAATTACAGTGTTTCAACGGTAAGATATGGTACCCAGGTACAGAAGCAGTGGGTGCTTTTAATCAGTTTTGGGGTAATGAGAAAAATTGGCTCGTGACTCTACCAAGTATGGTGTCAAGGGTTGTGAACAAAATACAAACAGACAAAGCACAAGGAATTTTGGTAGTTCCTTTGTGGAGATCGGCTCTATAATGGCCTGTTATTCAGACAAAAGGCAAGTTTGTTAAATTTGTTCAAGACACTTATACTTTACCTAGGTATTGCACAGTAAAGGGTGCTGGTTAAAACGGTATAATTGTTGATAGTTCAAAGCATGTTACAATGATTGCTTTAAAGGTAGTATCTGATAAGATTGTTTGCCTTACTTGCAGGAATAGGACTCATACAACATGTGGAGACAGCAGTGACTTCTAATGGTCTTCAGTACAATCATGACTTATTTCAGTTGACCACCAAGATGCCCAAATACATGTCAGACTCACAAAGTTTAAATACTAACAAGCAATACTTTTCCAGATTCAACAATGGTCCAAATTTATTTTAAAACAGAGTTTGAGTGCTTTACCGGCGGATCCCATCCATGTTGCACTTTATGTTACTCATTTAATTGATAAAAACAGTTCCTCAAATGTAATAAATACTGTGATTTATGCTTTAAAATGGGTACATGAGTTGAATGGGTTACCCGATCCCATTTGAATTCTTTTGTCACCTCTTTACAAGAGTCTGCAAAAAGGTTACAGGGTAAACAAGTTTGTAAAAAGGAACCAGTAACCTGTGATATTATCTTAGATTTATTTTTGAAATGTGGTCATTCAGATGATCTTTAAGTGTTAAGAGATTTAGAGATGATTGTGCAGTTTTTCTGTTTGTTTTTACGTTTCGATGAAATCAGTTCTTTAAAATGTAATGAGATTTTTGTCACTGATGATTATTTTAAAAAAAAATTATTAGTCAGTCTAAAACAGATCAGTACAGAAAATGAAATGAAATTCTTACATCTAAGGGAAATACTATAGCATGTCTGGTTACTACCTATATACAGACATAAAGACGTTGCCAAACTTATTCACAAAAATAAGAAAATGAGTTACACAGCTGCTAGAGAGAACATTTTGAAAAGGTTGAAGACTATAGCTCCGTCTCTGAACTTAGGTTTCCATTCTTTACGATCAGGTGGTGCTACAATGGCTGCTCATTCAAATGTAAACGAGCATTGTATTAAGAGGCATGGACGCTGGAAGCCCAATTGGAGCAAAGATGGATATATAGATGATACTTTTGAAAAGAGATTATCAGTTTCTCAGTCTTTAGGTTTATGAATCTTTTATCCTGACTTCCCTTTCTTTGTGTTTTCTCTAGTTGTCTGGGCATACCGCAATATGATATATTGTTTTTTACTGATAAGATGATGAATTTAGTATAGTTAATACTGAAATTTTCCTGCATTTCATCGAATAGTGGGAAGTATTTATATTAAAGGTGCGTCTGATTTGTCATTTGACTCAAGGATTTAGTCAGTTTCGTTTTGTACATTTATTTTCCCTTTGATGTTATATCTGAAAAAAAAATACTGTCCAAAGTAATTCTCTTGAGACGGTCTTCCGAGCATAGGGTTTTGGACACAGGTTTCCAACATTTTCTTTCCACATTTTGGTAATAGTGGTTGGTTTTTCCTGGCCATCGGGATCATTAAAGACAGAATTTCCTTTTGGTATTACACATGATTGAGGTGTTTGGATTTTTTTTAATGCCTATTGTTTTCATCGTAATGAGTCATTACATTTTGTATATTATTATATTGTTAAACTGTCTTATTATGACTTGCATAATAAACTCAGGTGTCCTTCTAGCTGTCTGGGCATACGGCAATCTGATATATTGTTTTTTTATTGATAATGAATTAAGTATAGTTAATACATACCCCAATACAGTGTCACATTATTATTGCATAAATATAGTTTACTTAGAGTATAGAGTATCTTCTCCTAAAAATACTTCACTTTCAATTAAAGAATCATCATAATAACGTTACTTTTTTTTCAAAGAAGTAAATAAGTAAATCTTTGGACAATTTTACCTGAATAAGATGGTCACCAGATTTTGCAACAAAACTCATAGACTTGTTGAATGGTAGAACTTTTGCACAACAACAGTAAGATTTAAAAAGCCACATATAAATACTGCATCTCTTCATGAGAAAACATAGAAATGGTCTGCTTTTGATCATTTGGTGGAAATAATACTCTTTCCAACTAATTGGCTCAGGAATCAGTAAGATTTGTGAGCTAACTAATTTTGTTAAGGCTAAATGCGGCCTAATACTGTTTGCAGAAAATGTCATATCCCTGCCATGTAATACAATCATCAATATGTCCAGTCAATAAAACCCTTACCTTCATGATTGTCACATATCTCAAATTCTAAAATTCAGCAAAATCCAACATCCAGGAAATTTATGGATATGTAAAGAATTTCAAATCCAATTATCAAATGTTTGTGACGTATGTTGGTTTTATGCCCATACATTTTTCTTTATTTTCATTTAGGCTTTGTGACACTGGGGATAAATTAAATAAAGAGCTGTACTAAGATTTTTGCACAGATAGGCAATTTCAAGATATTAGTACCAGTTTTCCTCATGTATCTTTTTCATGAAAGAAGTTTTATGTCATAATGATCCACACAATGAGTCAATTTACAGACGTACAACTATGTCTCTGCAACCTTCTGAAAGCTTTAACTATATAGTAGACTGGATCAATCAATCATAAAATGCTTCATTTCCAAGTTTAATTGTATCAGGCCATACCAAAGTAATGTATAACTGAAATCCCCTGGAGGAGGACTACTTCATATACATTTCATCTGCCTAACTCAGTACCCCACCTTTATCATATATTGTTATAGGAAAAAGCACACCTATAACCATACAGACTTGTTCATGCTTGCTGAAAAAAATAACTTGACTGGCAGTGAACCTGGACATAACATATTCCCACCTTTATACACCTACTTCAGCCTTATCATATATTACATCAAAATCACATTATATATTGCAAGTTAACCCTACCTTTATCTTGATAAAAAAAAACTTCAGACTAAGGTTTGCTTTTGCTTTGACAGAGTTAAAGATTCTGTAATTAATTGAAATAATAGAAAACATTTGTTTTTTAGTTTGAGAATTCAGTTCCAAAATATACAAGACACAATTAAAACAAATAATATCAAAAAAGACAATAAGCTTCATTTTAGAATCTGATGTAGTAAAGAAAAAGATGAAAATTTACAAATTAACTATATATGGCCTCAGAAAAAACTCTTTCATGCAAATGAGGAATAGCTTGTAAAGCCAAAGCAATCTATTCCTGACTCTATATGAATGAAGTAATACAATAATACAGAAATAGAGACAATTGCTGCAATTAAGAGTCAATGGATGATTGGTATTTTTATTACAAAAATGGCTGTAGTATGATTGAATTGATGAATAATAAAACCTAATAGAGAGCGACCATAAGAGTATCAGTTTTTTACTGTATTTATTATTTCACAGTAATGAAATCATACTGTCACAATTAATACATGACAGGGACTACTATTCTAGGTATTCTACAACAAAAACTAGAATTCTGAAAGTCAGAAAGGCCCTGTCCCCAATAAAGGGTTTACAAAGTTATGTATCACCTTCATAATTAACATTTCCTTGATATTCTTATTTAGATTATCAGATTAGTTTTTGGATTATTTACTATGTAAGTATTCAAAGATTTTGAGCCCAATAAAAAGCTCTGATTTTTAAAATCAGTAATTTCGTATTAAAAATGAAATTTTGACAGAAGCTATACCAGTATACTCAATTTACATAAATATTTCACTGTTATTCACCATCTGACTATCCATTTTTTATGTATAAATTTACTAGAGTAATACCATTTTTATATTGTATATATTTCCTATCTTTTACAAGATATGAGAGAAACTAATACCATATTGTCTGTAGCTAAAATCACTTACATAGTAGTGAAAGTGAAAATAGGCAATTTTAATGAAATTAAGGATTTCAATGGGCTCCCTTTAAATAATCTAAAGTGATAATAATACATAATGCATGGTTCCCTTCTTATACTAATCACTATAGTATAAAATACCCTCATAATTTCTGTTATGTCATACCTGTAGCTTGTATCATTCACGGAAATCAATGCAATTAAACACTAGCCCCCTCTATGTACCTTTAACTCAATGCAAACCTCCACAATGTACCTTTAACTCAATGCAAACCTCCACAATGAACCTTTAACTCAATGCAAACCCTCACAATGTACCTTTAACTCACAATAGCTATTGTTATGTATCACTATTACTATTTGTGATTAAGAATTCAATTTTTTTAGAATATGCATTTTACATTTCAATTTTTTATCATAATTTCAGGAAACTTTTTGGATATCCATGTATTCTACTAAGACTTTTTTCCCATGTAATTCTCATGTGTCATTACCCAGAATTAAGAACATGTTAAAATTACATATGTTCACTTCAACAATCCCCCCCCTATTTAAAGTAATTCTCATATGTCATTACCCAGAATTAAGAACATGTTAAAATTACATATGTTCACTTCAACACTCCCCCCCTATTTAAAGTAATTCTCATATGTCATTACCCAGAATTAAGAACATGTTAAAATTACATATGTTCACTTCAACACTCCCCCCCCTATTTAAAGTAATTCTCATATGTCATTACCCAGAATTAAGAACATGTTAAAATTACATATGTTCACTTCAACACTCCCCCCCCTATTTAAAGTAATTCTCATATGTCATTACCCAGAATTAAGAACATGTTAAAATACATATGTTCACTTCAACACTCCCCCTCTATTTAAAGTAATTCTCATATGTCATTACCCAGAATTAAGAACATGTTAAAATACATGTGTTCACTTCAACACTCCCCCCCCCTATTTAAAGTAATTCTCATATGTCATTACCCAGAATTAAGAACATGTTAAAATTACATATGTTCACTTCAACACTACCCCCCTATTTAAAGTAATTCTCATATGTCATTACCCAGAATTAAGAACATGTTAAAATACATGTGTTCACTTCAACACTCCCCCCCTATTTAAAGTAATTCTCATATGTCATTACCCAGAATTAAGAACATGTTAAAATACATATGTTCACTTCAACACTCCCCCCTATTTAAAGTAATTCTCATATGTCATTACCCAGAATTAAGAACATGTTAAAATTACATGTGTTCACTTCAACACTCCCCCTATTTAAAGTAATTCTCATATTTTAAAGCTGAGACATAAGAAAATGTTAATCATTATTTTCAGAATTTTCTCCTTCAGCAGCACAAGGCAATTACAGTTAAGAATAAGCTTTAACATAATTGCCTTGTAAAAAGTCAATCAATTCCTGCTGAGAAACATGACAAGATGAGAAAGATTCTCCGACATTTCCTAAAGACAGTATATCCTGTTAGACCCTCTACCTATTTCCTGCTGTAAGCAAAGCGAACAAGTACAAATCTAAAACAACTCTATACTTCCCCCAATAGAGTAAAAACTACAATACAATTATATCACTACAGCTATAATGTAATAAGGGATGGATGCAAATGTGTTGTGCAATCATCATTTCAAAGCTTAATGAAGTCCATCCTTAATACCAATGTAAAGATCATTGTGTGAATATGAGTATCCATTGTGCAAAAGATAAAGTTCCATAACTAAGATAGTTCAATGTGTAATTAGATTAAGTATATCAAATATCCTATATTAGACTAGCTATAATAAGTCAGGATGTAGGGCAACTAGCCTTTTATGACAATAATAGCCAAATCAGGATGGGTTTTCACAAACAAAAGACTCCAGGAGCCTGAATCACTCATCTGGTCAAAACTGTCAAAAGCAAGAACTCTAACAAGGAATTGTTCAAACAATTTGGACTAAAAGAAGACTTTGGTAGGACTTATCATTAGGATCATTTCAGCCAGCACTCCACAGTATTGTAGAACTGCCTAATTTTGGTCTTGTAATCTGATGCCTTGTAACATTTATCACTTTAAAAACCTGTCAAGCATCTGTAGATCTATATATCTAGAAATAGCTCAAACCAAGGCCTTCAGAATGCAGTAAAAATTTTCTGGAAAAAATTTACCCACAACAAATAGGGTTACCATAGAAACCATGCAAAAATATGCGAAAATTAGCAAAAAAGTTGATAAATTCAGGATAAAATATATCAAATTTCCTGGAAAAAATTTACCCACAACAAATAGAAACCATGCAAAAATATGCGAAAATTTGCAAAAAAGTTGATAAATTCAGTTGACGACGACAACAGACACAAAGTGATGGCAATAGCTCACATGGCTTTCAGGCTAAAAAATGAAAAAAAAATCTAAAAATGAGAATTTCCTGTCAAATCTTAAAGTTTTTCCTCTACTTTTTTTTTTAAGTATTACTCAATTAAAGTCACTGACAATGTTCAAAATTTGATTGAGGAAGGATTTGAGAAAAATTTTATGAACCCAGTGCTCACTGGGGTTTTGAGGACAAAGGTGTGAATTCCATGTAAAAAAAATATGATTCTCCTCATTTTTTGAAGACCACTAGAAACATGATGATATTGCAATGGGCTTGACACAGAAGTTGTGCACAACCTACGTTTATGATGTTCAGTCCTCTAGAATCATGAACTCAGATATTGTGTTGTTTTGAATATGTAAAGGTATTGAACACCACCATTACATTTTTAATAAAAAAAATCCATAATATTCAACAATCTGCCACTTAAACCATATCCACTATCAGCATGTGGTCTAACTTTCCCCAGGAGAACTGATTTATTCCATAATCAAAGGAGTTACTGTCAAAACTTGATGGATTCTCACATTGATTTTATCTTTGAACATAACAAGTACTGAACAAATATGAACTAAACTGATTTATACATTGTCATAGAAAAGAAATGGTTATGGTGGCTGTCAGATACCAGATTTGATCAAAATTACAGATTGTTGTATTCTCAACCTCATTAAATGACCAGAGACCTGCATTCAGTTATGACAAAGGTACAGCCTGAATGGGGTAGCTAAAATGTATCACAAGAAACCAAGGCTACAACATGCTTGCAAAAGAAACTAACCAAAATAACTCTCCCCCCCCCTTTTCTGTGCTACAAAAGACTTCCACATTGATTTGGCCTTGCCTACACCACCGGCAGTTATTATATAAGCATGAAAACCAATCACTATGAACAGTGTGAAATTTTCACTGTATTTTTATTTTCCAAGTGAGAACAGTAGCTCAAAAATTTAACTGACATAAATACTCTCTTAGAAAAACATCACAATACCATTTGAGAAACAATCACAAATTCAAAACTGTGTAACTGTAGATTGATCACGGGAAAACTAAAAAGAATAAGGAGTTTTCATATATATTACGGAAATAATACTGATTCTAAAGATTCTCCAAGGAGAATTTCTATCAATTAGTTGTGTAAACTAACAACCCTTGATGACATTTATGATCCTTCAACTTAAAAGCATTACAAAAAATAAACTTAAGTGAGTTTCCAGCTCAAAGATATAATTTACTCAAACTTGTCTGATATTTCCCTTTCAAAACTTCTCGCCACCAGTGATATCCTTCATTAGGGAATGTAAAACATTTATGTCAACAGATCAGCCACAAGAAATATTACAATTTAACGCCAACTGATACAATCTGTGAGAGTTATTTACATTTATCATAACTCTTGGTTTCATAAAATGATGATTTAAGAAATCAATGAAGTATTCTGTAAAGAAGAATTAAGGATGGTCTTTGCAGCAGTGAAATCGTTGTTGTCTTCAAAGACCAATGAATCATATCTTATGTTTTGAAAGTATAACAGACATGTCCCTAAAGAAAAGGATTACCATAAGGCCAAAATAAAAAATATCCATGATTCTAATCCCTCTTGACTTGATTTTTATCACCCTCCCCAAAATATTTTATTTTGATCTTTTTGCCCAATTTAGATCAAGTTCTTTCTGAATGACAGCATTGTTCACTAAAATTAATAAAAGAGAAAAAACAAAATTTGCCTGCCCAACCCAAAATTTGAACAAAACTGTATGACAATCTAGGAATTTTTCTATAATGGCCTAATATAAGACTTATTCAGTCAGGTAATGGAACAATTAATTTTTCAATAAATGCTAACATAGTAGCTTTGAAATTTATCGCAACAGAATATTAACTTGGCTATTCAAAACTTAATATAAATCTGATGCACATATGCTTGTGTAATTCATCTGCTAAAGCTAATAAATGATTGGGATTAGATGGGGGTATGGGTCAGAAAAAAAAGACAAAAACAAAAGAGACCAACAACTGAGAAGCATACCAAGAAAGTAATACAGTGAACTCTTGATATATCACCACCTTTGGGAGCAGGCCAAGTTTAGGTGATATCTGAGGGTGGTGATTGATCAAGGAAATATTTGTATAGAAACTATAGTAATTTTGGAAGAAGAGACCCCAAAAAAGTGTGGTTATAAGTGAGGGACTACCATTAGAAAGGGGCAGTATAACAAGGGTTCCCTGCACATGTATGTCATATTAATACCCAATATTAAAGCAATTTTGGGTGTGAGTCATACACATGTAGAGAGAGAAGTCCCTGAACTGAAAATCTACATTTACTTACATGTTTTTGAGAAACTGGAAAAGCCATTTCTTGTCAAAGTTTGACATTTATAAACAACTAAGTATGCTTCACCAAACCAAAATCAATCCCAATATTCTAGCATTTATACCATTGTACACACTGCAAAGGTGCTAATAACAGTATATTCACACCTATTCATTGAATTATTATGCATTCAACAAAGATACAACTGAACTAGTGGGAAAACCAACAATTTTCAATGAAACAATTCACTGTAAAATTGAATCTTTCTGGAAAATGCAGACAATTTGTGGTAAAAATTTTACAAACGGTGTTGTTTAAAAGTGTTTCCAATGCAATCTTTACAGTTTAATTCAACAAGGGCTAGGAAATATACCACATTTCTGGACATAAAACTGCTACTATGCTGGGCTGGAGCAGAATATCATACCAAAGTACCCCCAAAATAATTTTGAAATAATATGCAATAAGGTACTGCCATAGTATCCTTCATGTTGTTGCAGATAAATGCCTATAGTCAGTGATTTTTTAACATATTTTAAAAGGTGCCTGTGCTTTTCAATTTTTTGGGAAAAAAATCGAAATATATTATAACAAACATGTCAAACTGAATAAAATCAGCAGCAGGATTTTAGAAATTCTGAGAAAAACTATTATGGTTTGGCATTGAGAAACAGCCTTAATAATTTTTGATCTATTTCATATATTGAAAAACCACTGTACAAAAGAGTCAAAATCAGACTAGACTACTGGTAAATTAGGGAGAGTAGTCATAGAATAGAAACAAATTTACTACAGACCAAAAAATCAAACTAAACCTATTATCCAAAGTAACATTATCGTGTTAAGGAGTTCCATCAACTGTTTGTGTTACAATGTAAGGAAGAGCCTCGTAATGATTTTGTCTGAAGTTCAACAAGTCTCACAACAAACCTAAATCTATGCCCTGTTAATTTAAATCACCTTAAATGCCAGTGAGTTCTAAATTTTCCAATTCCTAAGTAAAAATTAGATATCATACAACTCTACTTAAGTATAAGGTACTTGAGCACAAAATATGCATCCACTACCAGCCCACTACCAACATTTTCCCTAGTATAACTTGATTTTCACATGAGAAATTCAAATGGGTCAATGACAGAAATGGTCAAGAGGCTGTAAGGTAGGTCAATAGATAAAAGTGCAACACACCTGAAATCACATTCCATGATATGGGACCCCATACTGAAGTTATGTCCCAAATGTCTAGTGGCTGTGATTTATAGTTGCTGAGAATTAAGTTACAAAAATATTTTCCTTGTCTGCCCGCTTGCCATTCACCATTTAATAAGCTGATTTACATGGGTATGAAAAAAAACAGTCCTAGTCCTAAATAAATTTCTGATTGACTCCAGTCTAATATAAGATTTGACTCTTAATCAAAACATTAAGGTTTGGAAACAGAGACTACGGATCAATGACATCATAGTACAAAATAAGTTTATACAAAAATTTTGAAAATAATCTAACCCAACAATTTAGAAGGCTTTTAACAATTCAAGTTGTTCAATTTTTGTCTCTATCCTACATTAGAATTTTATTTGTTTTAGAGGTGCATTGAATGAATTCTGATAATTTAAGTTCTTCTGTATCACTGTAACTATAGGGTATGTAAGTCTCGTCATGTGACTCCGTGGTTTCATGAGAATGGGTCCTCGTCTACCATTCAAATGCATGGAAATTCGTCATTAACATAGCATTGAGTTTAAATATAAAAAGCAAAATATCTTTTTTTGTAAAAATACTGATAAAAAATGACAAATGTCTTGTTCTATAGGATGAAAATGTTAAGAAAACATAAAATAGAAGATTTTGCATTGTGATGCAGCGTTTCGATTTCCCGAAAGTAAACAATAAAATGAAGATCAGTCTTTGGATTTCAATACATTCTACCATCGGAAATTCCAAAAGCATAACTAAAACTAGAACGATACTTACAAACCCTATTGGGCCTAGCTGCCTGATTCTTACATAGATCTATACACATGTACTAAACTCTTTTAAGGAGGTAGACCTAGGGTAAGGGACACAATTCTTAAAAATCATTGAACGTTTGTATTCAGAATTTTACATCAATCCTATGTATGCATCTAATTAACTTGGATTCATTTTATTCTGCTTCAAATGAAAGCTTGAGAGGCTTTGGTGAAATTGAATATAATACAAACATATCACTGATTTCATGAGTTATGTCCTTTACCCTAGGTCTACCTCCTTAAATGAAAATTAAAATTCACAAAAGAGCAAGATTTTCATAGGCAAACATACAATTGGAAAAGACTTTCAAATGATTTTCTGATTCTTGAGTGGAATGATGTTTAATTGGGAGCAGGTCTACAAGGAGATTGTGAATTAAAGATAGAGAAAAACCAATCAGCCATCAATCCTAATACAAAAACAGTTCAATTACAAAACTCAGACATTTCTCATCTCAGTAATAGAACAAATACCACAAAAAATCCTAATAAATTGCCTATTCTCAGTATCCTTGTTTATCTAAAGTGGAATTTTCATGCATGACAAGAAGCTATTCAGCTAATCAAAGTTATTGTGAAGGACAAAGTTTTATTTCCTGACTTCTGAGATGTCATTAATCTACGGTTCTTGTATCAATATCCTGTAATACTAAACACGAGGGTAGGCCTTTTACTTTCTGTATTAATGGTATTCGTGTATGAGATGGCCAGTGTTATTATTGAATAAAGTTTTTTTCTACTATGGCAAAAAAAATGGAATTATTTTGCGTGTTACTCCTTGAACTATTAGTATGCATAATGACATTATTCCCAATCACTTCTCACTCAACAATTTTGTCCCATGTAAAAAGTGTTTTAGTGTAAGTGTGGGTACTGCAATGTCTGTGACACATCTCAATGTATCTCTCAGAGAAATAACAAAGCATTATTTGGGATTATTTTCATAATAATTCTGCATGGTTCCATTTCTCTGTTATCAATTTTGGGTCCAAGATCAGTAAGTGGAAAAGTTATCAATCATGAGAAATGGTACGGTATATCGTTGAACAACTTCAATGCCTTATAGTTTGGCACAACTTTACTGTCAACAGTTACATTGTTATTAAACCACAGAGCACAGAATATGTCAAGATATATTAAAAAGGAAAACAACCCCTATTACCAGTCTTTTATTGTCCAGCAAAAATTCTAAACAATTTATGTGTTAACAGTTTCTCCCTTATTTTAATTCTGAGTTGTCAGCCAAAACCTTGTGAAATCTTTAATTTTGACCAAAAAAAGGGACAAACTCCTTTAGTTTGATCTAATGGAACAAAATAATGCAAAAGATTTGTATTGCTAATTTATTTGAAAAAAAAAATCCATTTTTTCCTCTAAGTTGAAGAGATATTAGACTCAGAAAATGGATTTTCAGCTAGATAAAAAAAATACCATCAATGCTCCATTAACATTTGTGTTAAATTTCCCAACTTAATTGGAAAAACTCATGTTTTTGTAAAAAGTGCAGAAATAAAAAAATATGTTTATACGTAGACAGACACTACAGCTTGTATATCATAAAATTTTATTCTGGCGACTACTTTCACCACTTAGAAAGCATCTCCAGACAACTTGCAATGCTATGCATTATTTGTACCTATTCAAAAGGTTATTGTGACAAAAAAACATTAAGTTGCTACCAAAGTTATGCAAGGAACAGGAAGCTAATACCAGACAGCACCAAGAATAACTTACCAACAAATGCCCCATCTATAGAAAGCTACACACAAAATTATCAATCAATCCATTTGGAGCCACAATTTCTGTGATGAAAATTTTCTCTATCATTCCATATAGTGAAAGATTGCAAAGTTTCATGAAACAAAAAGTAGATACTGGACAGCACCCAAAATAACTTACAACATGACCCCATCCATATACAGCTAGACACAAAAATTGGATATCAATCCCCATCCACTGGACACCAAGATATTTGCAGTGAAATTCAGATGACAGACCAAAGAGGAGATTCCAATATTCCATCCACTTGTTGAGTGGGGGTATAAAAATGTTGTTGATGCATTGTCTGCATTTGTGTATAGTTTTCCCACCTATCTAGCAAAAAATCATGTATTTGTAAAAAAATGTGCAGAATAACAACACAAGAGTTTGTGTTCATAAAAAGAAAGCAAGACTAAAGCTATATCTAGGTTACTGTATCTCAAAATTGTATTTAGTCACCTAGTTTGACCATGTGGATGGTATCTTCAAAAAATATTTTATAGTATACAAATATGCTTTATTTGTACATATTCTAGAGGCTAGTATTGTGACAAAAAATGCTACCTTAACATTTATAACTTCCAAAAAGATTTTTGAAAACTTATAGACAACATTGGTAAAATCACACATTGATCTTTATTCAAATTTAACTAATTAGTAATTAAGAATTTAAGCAAGGTCCTGGAATGCATACAAAAATGGAACGTCATAGGAGCTATAATTGTGAATTCAACACATAACTATCTAGTAAGTCAACACAGTTGAGTATCATTATATTCAATACCATGATTACCAAGTAAATGGACATTACAGAAAACTTTATTGCCTTCAAAGTCGTCCAGATAGTCTATTATATCTTAATAAAAAGTAAAAAAATTTTACAGGAAGAAAATCTTTAAAAAAATTCTAATTGCAATCTTATCAATTCAAAATATTTAGTAAAATCAGGCAAGGAATTTTCCTTATAATGCCCTACATCAAACATCTAAAACCTCCTAAATACCTTACCTCTGACAGTTTACAAGTCCTGCATTACTAAATGTTCAATTACTAAACTTTTATACCAGCAAACCACATCTGATGAATCATACATACATGGAAAGAGAAATTTCCAAAATCCAATCAAAAACAAGGATTTATCAGCATCATATACCATCCAAGCTAACTGACAACAAAAACCCACTTTCTAAATTATTGGAATTATAAAACACATTAGCCAACAAGTTTTTCTATACAATAGATTCCTCTTTATCGCTTCGTTTATGTCTAGCTTATGTACATTACAGAAGAGGCAGGGGTCAGTCACACTTCAATACTGGATAGTTGTTATTGAAGTAATTTCCTAGTTTGAGTGGCTTTCAGACTATTACTAAACATAGCAATGTTTGTGGCCATAAAGACGTCAATTTAGCAAGAAACTAGAATTGATTACAACATGTTTTTGAATTTTATTGGTATTTGCTGTTTAAATCTGGTGCTTAATCCACCCACATTGATGTTGACATCAAATAAACATACATGCTGATCCCCAACTTAATGAAGAAAGTATACCCATTCCATTTACTTGATGAAAAAAAATAAGATTCACACAAAAGCAGAAGAACAATTTGTTTTTTTAACATAAGATTGCTGTGTCATATGCCCATCTGAAAAACAATCTGTAGTACGAAAGCATGACTCAAGTGTTTAAAGACCACAAAGCCAGAACTGCCTCCAGTTTAAAGTTTATTGCAAAAAATGTTCTCAATATACATGTAAAAAATGCCTATCAACTATTTAGGTCTTCTTGTCAATAATTAAAGTGTCACAATTAAATGGTCTATAAAGAATATCAAAATAATGTTACAATTTTTACAGATTCTAATGAATTCTATAAAGACAGCATCATGATCATGATGAATACAGAAAAAATGGCAATTTTGAAGGAGAAATAGAAAATATCACATTGATCCCAAAACGGCCAGATGTGATGTTCTGTCAAGACTTTCAAAACTGGGGTTATCCTGTATATCAGCAACATCACATTTGATTAGAAGTTAGGTTGTGATGGAAATTGCCAATATTTTTTCTTATCATGGCAGTAGCCTAAGACACTTAATGCTCTAAACTTATTATTTTTTTTTTGGTTGTTCACTTTCAGCGATTCTGTCTAGTAAACAGTCTCAGTTATCAATTTTTGCATTCTTTTAAATAATAGGATGTATCGTAGATACAGAAATTATTGCATGTATTCACCATTGTGAAAAATGTGACTAACTCCAAATGTGGAAATTTAAACATGCTGATACGAAATTTTAGTCAAAAGATTGCAAAAATAAAAATCACATCATATGACTAATATAAGAAATTCCTAATAACTAATGAACAAAATAATTTCTGGACTTACATACATGTACAGTAATTACAATTAGTTGTAAAAAATAATTTAGGGGGTACTGTTTTTCTTATTTATATGTCCACTGGCAAATTGCAAAATTAATACAGTATCGGGCAGTAAAACAATGGAAGAACAACAAAAGATGCTGATAATAACATTTAATTTATACTGCGTGATAATATGTTTACTTAAAAAGAATGGTAAGCCATGAAAAACTAAAATTCATATTATGTAAATCTTCCAATCTTAAATTTTATAGGAGTCTCAGAAAAAAAAAAACAAAACAAAATTGTAAACTGATTCAGATGAATTGATTTCAATGGATTATTAAAGCCAAAATTTTAAAAGACAGAGATAAATCTTAACTAAATAAAACAACAAAGCTGGACATGTAACATAAGGTTTAGATAACCTTTTCTGGGTAAAAGTTTTATAGTATATCAACAGACAGATGAGTCAACATTTCTTTGAAGGCAATCTTATAACCCAAATTTTGAATAGGTTTGGTGAGGCAAATGGTTTAGTGATGGTAGGCTGTATGCATGCTGAGTAAAAACCTGGTTTTAGGTATGATAAAGGTATGGCATGCAATATCAGCTGTTGTTGTGAAAACTGGTCTATATGTTATCAGAAATTCATTTATAGAGCTTTAGAGATCTTCATTTTAACTTTCACCTTGATTTGCTTATGAAAGCAAGTTATGGACTTTGAAATACTTTCTACTTTCTAGCCATATATTCATTGTATATTCTGTTGTCATATTTTGTCCAGACACCATTCTTCTGAGATTTGTTTATAATGACTTCCTTGTCTTTATTTCCCTTCGCTGACCGATTGACGTCATTTGGTAGTAATTTTCATAGATTTGTGATTTCTTTTAAGAGCTGAGAAAATTTAAGCATAAAAATGCATGATTCAAATTTTGTTGGAAATCACTGTAAAAATAGAAACATTAGATCAACGTAAAAGTCATAGAGCTTTTTTTCTTTTATTAACTGCAAAATAATGCTGATATTACAAAATGTACAGTACAGTGTTTGTTCAAAACAAATTAAAAAAATTTAATGACATTAAAATGCCACAAAGATAGATCTAAGGAATGGTTAACTTAATAAAAATTGAAAAGGTCACTATCTTCAATTTATGTTTCATTCAAACACTGACTTAAGTCCTAATTGAAAATAAACATGTTCAAATAGCCATAATTAGCTAAAAATAGTGAAAACTTTACAATTGATGCAATGAAATTGTTAATGTTTATACTATACCATCTATAAAATAAAGTATTTAGTTGTAACAACACTGCTGATGTCAGAAGGGAAATTCAGGTTTTCAACAAAATTTCTTTGCTTCAGAAAAAAAATAAGTTAAAATAATTTCAAAGCAATTTGTTCTCTTGTTATGTAAATTTGACAATTTATATCACAGGAAATCGAAACAAACCTTCCATTGATTAAATACAAGACTTATGTTGATTTGTGCATGATCCAAGTTCATTCAGTTTTGATAAACCAGTTCCTTTTATAATCATTTTGTAGAATTTGTTGTGAGAAAGTATCATAAAAAATACCATTTGTAGTATTTCACACATTTTTAGGTAATTTACTAAAAAAAATTGGCATGAGCCTTCTTTGAAAAAAAAGACAACTTGACAAACTGTAAGCAAAGCTCCCTTGGTGATTTTTCCCAATCCCCTCCATAAAAACTTTATAGGAAACCCCAAAATTCATGTGGATGGAAAAACAAAATAGGAGGTTCACAATGGCGTCATGTGAAAGTGTAAAAGTGAACCCATAGTGATCCATAATACACTCAAAATGGTTCCCTGTATTAATGGTGTCTTCTGGCAGAGACTGGTTCTTCAAAACATTTAAGAAATCAACTTTAACTGTGCATTTTATAAACAATTTATTTGAAAACAAGTACTGTAGGATTTAGGTTCTAATTCAAAATAAAATTTAAAGCAAAGCCAATCTTCCATCTGAAAGTTGGAAGTTTTAAGCATTTGAAAATCACAATTTCTAAAAATCCAATTTCTGAAAGCACATAAAGATGACAATTATTTCCAGAGAGTTTCCTTTTGCATTCACCATTTCAATTTTCTGCCATTAACTTCATTATTTTTAATGGTTTGAGATGTTGAATTGTGCCAAGGCAGATATTCTATCAAGTTTAACAAAGAAACTGTAAAA
Source organism: Perna viridis (assembly GCA_037379345.1). Classification (NCBI taxonomy): domain Eukaryota; kingdom Metazoa; phylum Mollusca; class Bivalvia; order Mytilida; family Mytilidae; genus Perna; species Perna viridis. The sequence goes on from CM074518.1 coordinate 18,907,901, forward strand.
ATTGTACTTTTTATACAAAATATATAGCATTAAAAAATTCAAATGAATTAACAAGAAGTGGTCCAGACAGATAATTCAGTTTAGACTTTACATAATTGGCTTTACACTGTTAAAACCCTCTCACTTTACTGAGATAAGAGATTTGAACTCATATAAATCTTATCATATAAGACTATAACTATAGCAACTATAAGACACACATTTCATCATCAGATTTTATGGCACCTTTTTTAGACAGTTACAGAAGCAAATTAAAAATAGGGAAATATTTCAAAATTATGCTGATTTCTGGAATTCTAAAATCTTATCATGTGAAGATGTGAATTATTTTTTTTTTTAAATCCATATTATTATCTGGCATCTGGACCTATTTGTTTGACAATAAGAAATCAAGTACTTCTGCTAACATTTGGACTATAAGAATAATCAACTTTAAGTACGGCATTTCACTTTGTAGAAGTTGTACAATAATTGTCTTTCTGAAACTATTGTCCACACCTAACCCAGTAACTCAATAATGACTGTGGAAGACTGCTACAACCAATTATCAGATAATTCCCTTTCATCAAATTTATTGTACAAGTATGAAACATCTCCCAGCACTTTCTGACCTGTTATTAGAGTACATTATAAGAGAAATATGACAGAACCAGAGAAACTGTCAATCCTTCTATTTACAATTCCTAACAAAAATAGAATCCATTCAAAATATATGCCATGACATCCAATAATGAGCAAAATTTTCCTTCAGATGACAGAAATCCTGCCTAAAATCCTCACAAAATCTTGACACAGCTTAAAGGCAAAAGTTCACAATATAATAAGGAAGCCATAAAGAGTGTGAAGCCAAATAGCCATTGTTTGTCACATTTCAGGATAAGCTAGAAATATTGTAAGCAAGCTCACTAAGAGAATAACTCCAGCTTTAAATAGAATCAAATAAAATATCAAGAAATCCCTTGAGCAGTTTAGGTGAAGTTGGACTTACTGAGGTAATAACATGTAAACCCCTAAAGTTAAAATGTCCCCCTTTAAAGTGCTTCAAAAGTAATTATATTCCTTCATGCAAATCTACATATGATATTGAACCTTCCTAAACAATTTCATCAAATCCCTTAAGAAATTCAGGAGTTGCTCTTACAAGGTATTAACATGTAAAACCCTGGAGTTGAATTATCTTACTTTGGCATCGTCAGACAGTAACTATATTCTTCCATGCACATTTACATATGATACCCAACCTTCCTATACCAAATTTCATCAAAATCCCTTTAGAAAGAGTTGTTCTTACAAGAAATGGTAACAAACGGGTCGGCAGACAGGGAAATAATATATACCCCCAAACTTTGTTTGTGAGGTAAAAATGTGAGTCAGATTATTGTATAAAACGTACAAACTACAATAAGGAAATGCAACTAAATATGCTTAGAATGTATGCCCCATCTATATTAACCCACACACCAAATTTAAAATTGATCCATCCATTAAGAGCAGATATGATTGCAATGAAAAAATGAGGACAGACAGACACACAAGGTGATTCCAATAGACCATTCTCTTGTTGTGAGGGGATAAAATATTATATGGATTTTTTAATATCTAATCCTAAAACACTACTTTAACCCTTAGTAATGAATCATAGGATTCTATGGTTAATATAGGTGTCTTTGGGTTCGTTATGGCAAGTTTAAAAAAAAAACACCAAAAACACATGATATATTCTACAAGTATAGCAAGAATAGGTATGGTGTGTATGTCAAAGAGACAACAACCCCAAAACATCATTATACAAAGGCAAAAGCAAAGGGGGTTGCCCTTTTATACTCAAGTAACATAAAAAAAAAACTAAAGGTGAAAATGAAATAAGATATACTGAGACCAGAAATTCCTGACTTGGGACAGGCACAAAAAAGAGGCAGGGTTAAAGTACTTTGGCATGATCACAACCCTCCCTCTTTAAAATCTGGTAACTTTGAAATAAATATTACACAATTAAAAACATCTAAAATCTGTGCAAAAAGGTCTGAGTCCCTTGTTACAATAGAAATAAAGAAACTGAATATAAATTATACAAATGTACAAACTAAGGACAACTAGCAGCTAACTGACATGCCAGCTCCAGACCAGTTTAAACCTACTGAAAGCTATGTTCCCGTCGTATGTAAAATCCCCATTCTTCCCATGCTGGGTGGAGAACCAGGGTAAATCATACATGTAAGTCACACAATAAGGACACAACCCATGTCATGCCAAAAACTGCTTTTAAATATTGTCTTAATTTCTATGTAAAGATCCATGAGAGATCCAATGTTAATACCAAAAAATACTATCCTTAACAATTTGACAACAATTTCATAACTATATCCCTTACTAATGAGCCTAGTCAACAGTTTAGTTAACTTATTGGACAAGTATCAAGCTTCCCATGCTTTGGGTAGAATATTACTGTAAAACAAAGGGTGAGAGATACCCGCACATATGTATGTATCTCCTTTTAGTTTTTGCAGATCAAGTTACCCACACACATTACCTGATGAAAAAATAAAAAGATCACTGAATTTCTTGCAATCAAAATAAAAATTTAGATAACACCAATTATTATGTTTTTTTTCAATTTCCATTCCTACACACATCCTATCCTATTTCATTTAAATTTCCAAGAAGGAAGCTTCAGCACCACAAGGTAATTAAAGACACTTCTCTTAAGGCTTCTATGATTGGAATCTGATTCACTGAGAAATTGAACAATTACAAAAAGCCATTCTATCTTTTCTATTATACCGGTTAAGAAACCATTTCTAGTGACTTCAAGGGGAATCATCATTTGTAAAATCCAAATCTAGAAAGTGAAAGTGAGTAGATTGTTTTATTGTGAAACAACAAATTGCAATGTAACCAAGACTGATTGGTTTTAATATTGGCAGACGCTCTTAAAAGTCATTGTGCAGTCAGCTCCTTCAAGACACCATTCTTTACAAAAATGATCCAAATGGTATGCACAGAGGAATGTGATACATACAGATGGAATCATCAGTCTCATTATATATTTACCAAGTTCTTCGTTAGAATTTTATGGAAAATCACACATCAAAGCATTTACTGCTACAAATCATTCACAAAAGTTTGACATAAATCCTTCAAAAATGGAAGCAACCAGCCTAAAAAGTTATAATAAACTATGTACCTGTTCTAAAAAGGTGGTCATGTTTGTCAGATTTCTAAAAAAAATCAATCCTGTCAAAGCTTTTAATGTTACTTACCAATCACAAAAGTTTGAGGGAAATCTATCTTAAATGGAGGCGACATTTATCTCAGCAAATAACCTAAATCAGTATATCTTAACTAAAACTCCCTTCCAAAAAGCAGTCTCCTTGACAAATCAAGTAAAATCAATCCTATCAAATATTGCATTGCTTCTGTTTTAAATCACTAAATCCCCTCCCAAAATAAGTGGCCCCTGGCCGTAGACCCATTTCTGTGAAAATCAATCCTATCCTAGATTTCATTTCTACTAATTCGAAGAAGAGAAATAAGAAATGAGGATCTACCCAGGCGACAAATTGCTAAGGCACAGACAGACTGATGATTGACAGGTCAAAAGCCGTATACCCAGGCAACATTGTCTAAAGAATAATAATGATGACAACAAACACAGTGATTGCAATAGCTCACATTATCTTAAAACTTGCCCTCACATTTCCAAAGCAAGTGTTTAAAGGGAAATACTTGTTTATACGACACATGTTTAATCAAACAACTCACCACGCTACCACCTGGTGTTGAACAGCCACTTCTTCCAGAAGAGTGATATCCCCGTAAATGCCTAAAAAGAGTTATGTTTAAATAAGAATTAATTAAAGCTGATTTATTCATAAAAAAATATATTTCAAAAATAAAATTATAGAAATGTGGTCATCTCTCTTGTAAATACTATGATGGAACTTCAACTTTATTTTCAGGGGTCGAAATTTTCTTTCGACACTAATAAGTCTAATGATCATACATGTATGTCATGGTTGCTGATAAAATTTACCAATATCCTCCTTTAGTTAATTGATGGTCAAGCAAGATACAATTCAACAGTAAACTAGATGCCAACTGAGCTATACTTACAACTAACCAATGTCTACACTCCCAATGCAAGCTTAATAATTGCCAATAAGTACTGTTCAGCTATTTCCATGTCAGTAAATTAAAATGATGAAATAAAACAAGCCACATCAATTCCTATGTGGCAATTAAAATGCAACTATTATCATCAGAGGGGATATATGCAAACTGGTAACAAATTAATTATTAATTACATTTTTGTAGTTAGATCAGAACTAAAATGTTCGATATGTTTTCTTTGAAGATCATTTCAATTTCATGTGACTCAGCAACATTAACAAATTTAAAACTATGAAAAGAGATTGATACCAGAAACAATGAAAAATAAAAGCAGGCATGAACTTACCATAAGACAATAAATCCTAAACTTTAAATTAATTTTATGAAAATTACTGATTTTAGAAAATTTTTGTCTTGTTTTCATCTTTACATATTACTGTATGGTGGACATAAAATTTGACAATTTTTAGGCAAAAAGGTAGAAGAAAATTTTTACAGATGTTTAGTGGTACAAAAAGTACTTGAGCCCAAAGTAAATATTACATGGAATTTATTTTGGCATTTTTAGACAGACTGCAAAAATTACCCCTTTTATGGTAATAACAAATAGTAGTTCTACTCTGTACTTGTCCTGGAAATTTTCTATACATGAATCAATCATTTCAGTCAATTGATGAAAACTGCTAGAACATCTTATTAGCTATTGACAAAATGTAAAAGCCTTTGAATAATGTATATTTTACTAACAAAATACATATCCCAAGATAGATATATATAAATACCAAAGTGTCATGCTAATGAGCAAATTTATCAAAATTCATTATTTAGTACAATTGACTCTATACAAACTCAATAAAGTGATTCTACTGATTCCCTCTATGAATGAAAGTACACTTTAGCAGCTTTTTGCTATTGATTTCTGTTCACTTATTCATCAAAGAGATCAGTAGATCCTCTTAGCAAAAATCAGGGTCAGAGTGTTCTATAAGAAGCTCTGTTCTTAATTTAATATCAGTCTTGAGTTATCTCCCTTTACATGGTTTCTTGCCCACATTTATCAATACCACTTTTTTAACATGTATATTGGGTGGTGTTTCTTGTTTGTGTTTGAAAAAAACAAAATTCATCCAAAATTACATGATATCATGCTTACACAGGAAAAAGGACTATAGACTTGTTTATAAACTGTTGTTTATTTTGAAAGGACTACAATGTTCTCACTTGAACTATTTTCTCTTTTGATAGTTGCTCACAGAAAAAAAATGCTTATTTTTTATGCAAAAAACAAAAACAACCGTGATTTCCCCATCCCATTGACAGTGCTTGAATATAGAATCTGATGAGTTGCATTAAAAAGCTGTGTCAGTACAGTATTTTGAAAAATAGGCTTTGACTATGAAAAGACAGAGCTATTAATTCATGTTTCAGGGTATCTATTTAGGATGTTGCTGATGCTCTGACCATATAATTTAAAAGGGCATTAATCCAAATTTCATTGAAATTTCCACAACCACATATAAGAAAAAAAATAAATTATATTTTCAAAGGGACATAACTCCAACAATTTAGTGAATTACTATTTCCTTGTACATGTAATATACACAACTCCATATGGTGTTCTTACTACTATCAAAACATGAAATTTTGTTACACAGTTTCAAGGTTTTTTTTTTTAAATTCATTACTTGGAACAGGAAATTTAACAACTCTACAAGATTATTAAAATATGCAAATCATTTTGACAATTTGAGTTATGGGCAGACAGGTGGATGGGCAGACAAAAATGAAACAATATGTCTGGTCATCAAAGTCAGGGGAGACACAATTTAAATAATAGACTTCTAAGAGATCCACTCAATGCATATCAATTTATATTTCAGGTGTCTTAAAATTTTCTCTTATTTGTTATGAAATGAAAAATGTGTTAGATAAATATGTGTCGAAACTGAACCACTTTTGAAAAATGGTTTGTTTTCAGACATGTGTTTTGTTTCTCAAGGTTCAAAACACATTAAACTGATATAACAGGACTATGATAAATGTTATGACAGGTTTTCAGATTTTCTGGGTTTGGATGAGACCGGTTATCAGATTTTCTGGGTTTGGATTAGACAGGTTTTCAGATTTTCTGTGTTTGGATGAATCAGGTTTTCAGATTTGACATGTTTTGGATTAGAAAGGTTTCACTGTATATTCTAACAAACCTGAAGTCAATTTCTGACATTATATCATCATGGCTATCATCATGGTACAAGTGTCCTTGACGTCTCATTCTGTCTCGTTCTCTCTTGGTTAACACCAGTCGTCTTCTGTTCTCTTTACGGGGATCATAGTTCTAAAAACATATCAAAACAGAATGTGAAGCTGAAGCCGAGGTTTCTAAAAACAGCAATATGAGACAATAAGCATAATATTAAGATAATTAGATATTGCATCATAATACATTAGTACATGTAGTACAAGTAAAGAATGCTTACTTTCTTATTAATATCTGAGAAATATCTGAATAAATAAACCATGAATAATTCCTTATGCTTCATTGGTTACATTTATTCACACTGACTGAACAAGGAACAATTTGTAGGAACAAATAAGGGGAGATAACAACCTCCTCAATGAGAATTCTTTGCTTCTCTCGTTGTCGTAATTTGTTATGTAATCTTTCTAACTGTGACCTATCATCCAAACTAAGTTCTTCTTCATTATCAGGTGGTACACTCTGAAAGGAAATAGACTAAAGCTAAGTATATGTACTAGCAAAACCAGCTGTCCATGCAAAAATGTAGAAACATTTCACTACGGGATCCATACTGGTTGTTTATATTAATAATTAAACATAATTATCTGTTTTTTTGGCAATTTATACTTAGATAATTAAAAAAATAAATAAATAAAATCATATACCAAAAATTCTGAAATTACTGTTTACTTTCATTACTGACAAAAAAAAGATTGTAATATATATATTATTTTTAACACTACTGAATTTCACACAACAAATTTTGACCCAACTAAAATGTTTCTACACTAGTTATTAGCAGGAAGAACTACATTACAAGCCTCTAAGAATGAAAATCTTGTTGCATAGATTTTAAAGATCTGGTATCCTTTTGATTTGAAAGACAGAAAATGAACCTACATATTTAAGCCTAGCTTCTACATATGTATTCCAAAACAGACAGTAAATCACATTATTGTAAATGTAAAATTACATCAACTAGATAATGTATCACCATGACAATGACAACTCTGCATAAATCAACAAATGGGATCTTTTGTACTACATGTTTGTTTTTTTTCTAAAACTGATGATGCGCATGTACAGATACATCAGGATAAATGAAGGTGTGATTCTATCCTCCTTCAAAAAGATGAATGTGCATGATTGACCCACATATGAAAAATCTTTATCATGTACATGTATCTTTACTTTTAGAATGCAGACTTTAATGATTCCTCATGATTTAGGAGGAGTTTTGTATATGAATTGAGTACTCTAAGGCTGAAAAAGGTATATTCAAGTATTGTGTTTGCTATTCTCCTACCTACTCATAAAAATGGCCATACTAAAAAAAATTCACTGAATTTTAAAATTAAATTTGTTTTATTTTGTTTTATCCTATTGATTTACATCTCAAGTTGTCATAAATTTATAAAGATAACAATAGGTTTTTGTGTCTGTCCATGAAATGAAATTCATTCCTATTTATCTATCCATGTTCTGACCTATGAGTAGGGGAACAACTAAACAAACACACTATCTTGTTTGGCCTAATTTATTGCTAGAATATCCATTCCCATGTTACATTAACTGAAATCCACAACTCATTATCAGAACAAAGGTGCAAGATAAAATACCTGACAGCACTTCCCTCAAAGTTTCAATAAAATCCATTAGGTCAGTAGATCAAACTTATTTCCAAGACTGGAAGGTCATAAACATCTACCGGTAATTGTATTATTGTATAGTTAGAGGAAAGAAAAAAAATTGTTGTGGTATCGAATTTCTTACAAAAACTGATCGATTTATTTTTGTATTGTCTCATCTGGTAAGGTACAACAATGTACATTTTTGAGTAAATTATGAAGATAGTTACCCTATTATGAAATTATCCATTTTTTCACTTTGTTTTGCAAATAAGAATTTCTTACGTGGATAAGATGGAAAAAAAATTATTTTGCTTTGTTTTTCGTTTGTTTGATTTTTTTGGGTGGTTTCCTATGCAAATATAGGTGTACAATTTAAAGCGGAAAGCACTGTATAAGTGCAAGTAATCAAGTAATTATGCACTTCATCGGATTAAGTAAACAGAAATTATAAGTATGTATGGTAGAGTTGCTAATGATATAGCTTAAACTACAAATGTATAACACTGTAAATATTTGATTGAGTGTGATGTAGTTTGGTATATCTGTCAACATGATCACATGACAGAAATTAATGGGTAGAAGGATATGATCTTCATGATATATCATAAAATGCAAGATCTAATCAGAAATTAAATTAAATTTCAATTCCCACTTATAAAGAAGGTTATGTACAGATTTTTTTCTCTTTCAATTGATTTTTCTTTTGCAAGTTATAAAATCATTGACAGTAACAATGATAAATAGAGTTTATCATATTCTACACATTCTAACATGAAATTTAAACTTAAGTTATTCAATAACAATTTGCTTTTGTTGTAAAAAAAACTTTTAGCATCAGCAAGTGACTCAAGGTTAGCCAGTCACATCTTTATTTAAAATAAGATATTTTGAACATGACAGCTCCAGAAAAAATCATTACTTTGATATAGTTACTTCTATAAACTAGACAATGCTGATCAATGTAACATAAACTAGTCAGTGCTGATCAATGTAGCATTAACTAGACAGTGCTGATCAATGTAGCATAAACAAGACACTGCTGATCAATGTAGCATGAACCAGAAAATGCTGATCAATGTAGCATTAACTAAACAATGCTGATCAATGTAGCACGAACTAGACAGTGCTGATCAATGTAACATAAACTAGACAATGCTGATCAATGTAGCATTAACTAGACACTACTGATCAATGTAGCATTAACTAGAAAATGCTGATAATTGTAGCATTAACTAGACACTGCTGATCAATGGGGCATAAAATAGACAGTGCTGATCAATGTAGCATAAACTAGACAATGCTGATCAAATGTAACATTAACTAGACAATGCTGATCAATGGGGCATAAACTAGACAGTGCTGATCAATGTAGCATAAACTAGACAATGCTGATCAAATGTAACATTAACTAGACAATGCTGATCAATGGGGCATAAACTAGACAATGCTGACCAATGTAGCATTCACTAGACACTACTGATCAATGTAGCATTAACTAGAAAATGCAGATAATTGTAGCATTAACTAGACAATGCTGATCAATGGGGCATAAACTAGACACTGCTGATCAATGTTACATAAACTAGACAATGCTGATCAATGTTACATAAACTAGACAATGCTGATCAATGTTACATAAACTAGACAGTGCTGATCAATGTAGCATTAACTAAACAATGCTGATCAATGTAGCATTAACTAGAAAATGCTGATAATTGTAGCATTAACTAGACAATGCTGATCAATGGGGCATAAACTAGACAGTGCTGATCAATGTAACATAAACTAGACAGTGCTGATCAATGTAGCATAAACTAGACAGTGCTGCTCAATGTAGCATAACTAGACAGTGCTGATCAATGTAACATAAACTAGATAATGCTGATCAATGTAGCATAACTAGACAGTGCTGATCAATGTAGCATAAACTAGACAGTGTTAATCAATGTAACATAAACTAGACAGTGCTGATCAATGTAACATAAACTAGACAGTGCTGATCAAATGTAACATTAACTAGACAATGCTGATCAATGGGGCATAAACTAGACACTGCTGATCAATGTAGCATAACTAGACAGTGCTGATCAATGTAGCATAACTACACAGTGCTGATCAATGTAACATAAACTAGACAATGCTGATCAATGTAACATAAACTAGACAATGCTGATCAATGTAACATAAACTAGACAATGCTGATCAATGTTACATAAACTAGACAATGCTGATCAATGTAACATCAACTAGACAATGCTGATCAATGTAACATAAACTAGACAGTGCTGATCAATGTAACATCAACTAGACAATGCTGATCAATGTAGCATAACTAGATAGTGCTGATCAATGTAGCATAAACTAGACAATGCTGATCAATGTAGCATTTAGAAGAAAACCAATATTTTCTATTTTACTTATTCTTTACAACCAAGCTATCAATACTAAATGCAATATGTGTTCAGAACAAATAAATCATCATTTTTATACCAAAACATGTACAGAAAATATAGATTTATTTCTCAGAATAAAGCAAATATAGAATTTCTATGTAAATGAATGGAATGATAAGATTATCAAATAAAATATCCACAAATTCAATGTTGGTAACAAATAAAAAAAAAACATAATATTTTTCTTTCCAAATTAAGTATGTTTCACTGTACCAAACCTAGAAATCATATTATCATAGGTGTTAAGTCTCCTGCTTTTGGCAGAAGCCTCCATTATTAAAAAAACAATCTCTGCTTACATGCTTAAGTCAAAGTGGATCATTTAGCCACATTCAAAATGTCTCTGGTCATATTTGAATTTTCAGCTTAAAATAATAAATTATATACTTTAAATCATGTCCAAACAAACTGATCTCAGACCACTCATTAACTATGGTTATAGAGGAAAACATTCGTGCAGTGAAGTTGGATTTCAGTCAAATAAGGTCTGTTACTAAACATTGAGCATATAGAGAAAAAACATTGGCAAATCTCCTGGTTTGAGAAAATTTTAAGAGGAGATCTCCTGCTTTATAATTTTTGATGATTAAAACTTAATAAAAGTATTATTGAAAATTTAAAATAGCTTTGCCATCGAAACATTGCCTTATATAAATTAAATGAGCAAGCTTTCAGGCCAGTAGACAGCATGGGGTATGTAGGGAGGAAAAAATTAATAGTGAACAGACTGAGAAGGGGAATCCAAATCTTAGAAGTCTTAATTTCTTAGGTACTAAATGATTAACAAGCAGTCTCAGATTTTTTTCTCATCAGATATATATGTAACAGAACAAATATTAAACCAGATCTGTACTCTAACCCTCTGTTATACACAAGTTGAAAGAAGGACCAATCAACTAAAAATTCAGCAGACTCTACCTATTAGGCTGTGTCAAGCAATTCTTCCACCTGAAATGCACCATAATTACCTTTTGGAATAGTGGTTTATTAGTATCAGGTTGGCTAGGCAGTCTTGGTGTATCTATATCAGTATTACAATCAGTTGATACTTCATGTTTCTGTTTACTCTCAGTATCTTTGGCAGGTTCTGGTGGTCGGTATGTCACATTTCTCAATTTGACTTTTGGTATACCTCTAGGTTGTTGGTCAGGCAGAGGTTTTGGTAAACGGCTCATTTTGGCCAGTTGTTCCACGTGACCAGCTGTCATCTATGTTGGGGAAAAAGCAGAATTTTTTTTCAGATTTTCATATGTAGTTTTGTAGTTTGATGTTTTGGGTCCTATTTTTCAAGTTAAGAACTTTGTTCAAAATGCTTTCTTTGTAAGAAACCACATGTAAAAGAAAGTATGAATGGTTTCAGGTACTGAAGATTGATTAATTAAAGGGTTTTCTTTACGACACAAAACAATTAACTAATGTAATCTTTACAGGCTGTGTTTAAAGATCATGTCTGGGGAAGGATATCTTCATTCTACAGTAAAAGTTCACTTACTATACACAGGGTATTTTACATAATGGAAGTAAAGGTGACCACATTTTCGCCATAATTAGACTCTCCATTATGATTTGAGGTGACGTGTAGTTATATGATAATTAACTGGAATTAATAACCAAAATGCATGTATGATCACGATTGTCAAAGAACGTCAAGATTTAAGAAACTTGTTTAAAGCATGAGTTTTATCTTGAAGCATTCTTGGCACTATTTATTATATTTTGGTTATTCACGATTATTGAGAATTTCTCAATCATTCATTGCTATTTTCAACATTAATTTTTGTGATTGGTAGATTGATATTCATGACGTGACCCTTCGGCAGGAGAAAGTAGGAGAGTAAAATTATCAAATTTATTTCAGTGTGAATAATTGATGCTATCTAAATATAATAATAAAGTACAGTCATATTATGGTTGAGTAGAGATGGAGGGTACTACTTTCTATTGTAGTTAGTGCTTACCATGATGGGACTGGCCATAATTCTGTAGGGGTAAATAGGAAAGGGTGGGTTTGGAGGGAGAATCAAGTTGTCTTCTGTACTACTGTCATTTTCAATAAATCCAAGAAGTCTGAAAAAAAGAAAAAAAAATTCCTCTTTATTTTTGTGTTCATTAAAATCTAACTAGATTAAATATCTTTAATTTCTCTCTAAAATTAGCTGAAGTATATAAAGTCTCATTTGGCCAAAAAAAAATTCTTGTTTCCTGCTACCCTACCTACCCCATTGTTTAGTGCCTCCAGTAACATTTTATGGCCTTTTTGGCTCAAGCACTGTTTAAAGTCTAGATTGTTTCTCAATTAACTAAATGTAAAATGCTTTTGAAAAAAATAATAATTTCCCTTCTAACATGTACCTACCCCCATTTTCTCTTGCTAGAAGCAGGAAACAAGAGTATTATTTTTTTTTTTTTGGCTTAACATATATAAGCAATTATCAATATATAAAAAATCTTATTCAGATAAAAAACAATAAATTATTCACAGTTATGATATAATAATTATTGATTGACAAGTACTGACAACAATCTTAAATCTTAAAAAATCAATTCTAATGTTCTAAAATCAAATTAATTTAAAAATTTAATATCTGCTTAAGATCTATACTTATATAATGTATTAAATGATTGAATAGTATAACTAGTTTACCCACAAAAAAAAACCTCTAAAGAATAGAATATATGTACTGCATATAATCTGAATTAGAAAAAAAAAAGAATATTTATACTGTCAATGTGATATGTTTATGGTTAAGAATGATGTTTGACAGCCAAAGAAACTGAATAATGATGAAAGAGTAGTCAAGGGAACCAAGGTTACAGCGGTAGTCAAAAGAATGTAATTCAGGGACAAAGACCAGACATGGAAAACAGACATACACAACAAAGACCATAAAGTAACTAAAATCATACATACAAAATAACAAAAGCAAATGAGCAACTCGGACTCCACTAAAAACTGGGAGAATGGACCAAGTGCACTGGTAGGGTAAGCGTCCTCTGCTTTTCTAGAAACACCCGCCGAGTTGATCATAAAAAGTCAAGTCCGGGGTAGACAAACGAGGAAAGGAAAACTATGACCCATTGAATAAATCAGTTTTCATGGTGCAGATCGATACACCATAACAATCCACAAGTTCATGAGGATGACCAAAAAATTTCTGTAGTGAAAAACTGTTTAGGTTCCATGCATATTTTAATATACTCATTGAAAGTTTATAGGAAATCTTACATGGTGTTGGATATTGACTTTATATAAATATTAAACATTTTAATAATTTTGTTTCTATAAAGTCAAAAATATAAATGCACTAAAGGTGCCTTAAGACAACAAAGATTGAGAAATTGAAACAAGTTCGGACAATACACTGGAACTTAATAAAGCTTTGAATTTGAATTGTGATAAAATGTTTGACAAAGTTCAAGTTTCTGGCAGAGAAAGTGGCCTAGCAACTTAGAAATGGAAATTGGACATTAATCTACTCTAGTTCAATCTTATTATAAGAACAGTATCTTTCAGCATCCAGTTTTTGTCGAAATCAATATTGATTTTGGATCTTTAGGTTTACCTTGAAAACATGACCAAAATTAAAAAAATAACCTAAACATCCGGTATGATTCCCTATGCAAGGATTTGAAGGTCTGAAGCCACGGGACCATATATCCATTAACTTTATCATCTCAGTAACTTATTTAAAGTGTTCAAAAATGGCCCCATTAAAAAAAGAAAATCAATAAAAAAATGCTGTAATTGCCCAAATGAGCAAGACCCCTTTCCAAACTCTGAGCATATGAAAGAACCTAAATAATATAAGATTTAATTTTTAAAAGACCAATTGAAAAGCAATTCATAGAGAGTATAAAAATGTTAGTTTTAGACTCCTAATTCCCAATCCTTTAGGATCATAATTAATACTCAAAAAACATTCCAAACCTTCCCTGTGGATATTGAAACTTGTGCTACAATATTATACTTAAGTTATTTCTGGAAACAAAAAATGAACATTTAGGGTTAAAGTTCCCAAAATTATATTTACCTTCTTTTTGCAGTATGAAACCTTGTGATCAATGTCAAAGTATTCCACACTACTACTCAAATTATGCTATGACGGAATTACTTTTTCACTCATATTTAATCATGATACTCTTGATTTATAATGTATTACCAAATTTTCATTTTTATGTAAGAAAGTATTACATGGCTGCTTTTGATGATAAAAGCTGTTTTAGGTCTTTATTCCATCATACAGACCATTTATCACAATTTGCCTTAAATCTACAAACAGATAAGCCATTGCTTTTACTGAGATAGTTCATTCATAATCTAGATAGACCTCTAAAGCTTATACTCAAATATTAATGACAATTTCTGTGATAAGACTTCATCAATGTAATAATCATGCGGAATTAATCTTTCTGAAACCATTTCAGAAGTGAGTATTTACTATTTAAAGTTCCCAAAGGTATTGATAAACAAATTTTGTGAGATATTGATCAGTTTTGAAAGTCAATTGCCTGAAGAGCTGTTTTACCTGTAGTAAGTAAACTCAATGGATACATTTCTATGTAACAGTAAAGGTGTCAGAAAAAAGGCATTTAACAATATGTATGTACATGCATAAATATGGCATACTGATAGGATTATGATAAAAATATAATTTTAAAGTTTAAAAGGTTTTTATTGAAAACATTGTTTTGTCTTTGTATTCACTACAGAACATATATACATGTACTTAATAACTTTAGCTACTAGTACATGTATATGTATATGTCCTTGCATGTACTTTTAAAGATAATAGACTATTGTTCATCATTCTACTGAAATCACACATACATGTATTTGTACAAATGTTAATTAAATATGGAAAAATTTCTTTTATTTAAAGCCATTTGAGAACCACAAAATACCTGAAACTCAATGTTTCACTTATTCCAAAACCTAAGTACTGTATGAACAGTAACAGAAATTAGCAAAAGACTAACAGTCAATATCCTTAAAGAACCATGTCTATCCTACAGAAAATCACATATAAATAATCATGTCTGTCCTATAGGAAATCACATATAAATAATCAGGTCTGTCCTATAGGATATCACATATAAATAATCATGTCTGTCCTATAGGAAATCACATATAAATAATCACATCTGTCCTATAGGAAATCACATATAAATAATCACATCTGTCCTATAGGATATCACATATAAACAACCAAAACAAGCATCATGAGAGTATGGCAATACAAAGTCCCCTACCAGAAGCAAAATCTGTCAAAAAGAACAAAATGCTAACTTCATGCTAAATGTGTTGACAAGAAAAGTGTCTGCATCAATTTTCTAGATCCAATGGCCAGAACTCAGCAAAAAATCAACAGACTTAAACAAAATTTGAACTTGATCTGTAACTTGTCATGACAAAGCATTATGTACATCTGTATGAATGACGAAAAAAATCTGGAAAACTGAGTTATGAAATATTTTTTCAAGTCCAATGGCCATAACTCAGCAAAAAATCAACGGACCAAAACAAAATTCTAACTTGACCTGCTACTTTTCATGGAAAAACAATACACTAAATTATAGTATGTATATATGCAAGCATAAAGAAGATGTTGATAATCCTGTATCATAAACATACAGACCGATCTGCTGTATTTATTAAGCTATCAGTGTGACTGTAACTGTATATAACAATTATTTACATTGAATTGTTACCCTAATTTGATATTGTTTGCTTTTGAGTAGATGCACATGTTGCATACATTTTACATCTGAATCTTGAGCTTGCTTACATATTTGGTTCTAATGCTGCTAATTAGAGATCACTCCTTGAAACATGTGTACATCATACCAACATATCAGAGACAGAGAGAATAAAGGACAACCTTTAAACTATAGATACAATGTACTTTGTAATATACCATCAGCCCAGGTGTGGTAATCAATAGAGCACAATATAGGTAATGATTATAGATCACAAGTAATCATACCTCTAGACTAGTACAGGTGATAGCAAGGTCTATAATAATATCGATTTGTTTTCCCATCTTATTATCCTTTTTCAGACCTTAAGTTCTTAAAATGATATCCAATGAGTCTATACACATGTTACCATTTAGGTATATAAAATATAAAAAATTTGCTTTACCAGTGTTCATCCTGATAATTTAAATAACAAAAACTGATACTACATGTACTTATACTAGTGGGATACATGTAATAAGGAAGCAAGCTATAAGAGTAGTTATTTCCCCTGGGCTATATAGCATCACATTGCCCAGATGCTATATTTTTATCAGGATGCTATCCAAAAAGAACTGCCCATAAGGTCCAATACAAATGTGACGCTATCATTTTTAAATGCTGATGCAAGATTCTACATGTAAATTAAAATTCAGGGGTTACCAGGATGAAACATATATTTGTTGTATCTGTAAACTGTAAGAGATAACAGAGTTATCAAAATTTATACTATTAAAAAAATATTTAACTAGACCGATCAGACTGTGCATATCAAAAGACTACTTATTATAATATTGGTACATATTGATATTCCAAAATATATAGAAAAAAGGAAATACAGGAAATTACTGGAAAACAAGTGTAAAATAGAACACTCCAGTGTTAACCATACACATACATGTACATGTATATATACTGTTAAAGTCACACATGCAATCCATAAATTCAGAAGTGTGTATGTTCATGACAATAGGAAAATACATGTACACAAATGTAAAATTCTAAAATTCAAAATGCTATATATCAAAATTTTAAAATTGAAAACAAGTTAGGACTAAAAATAACATAATTCATTTAAATTTTCAGGTGCTGTCAAAAAAATCCAATAACATTCCAAGTATTTGCCACTGTTCTGGGAAATAAGGAGAATACCAACCTTATGTGGTATCTGTATGCCCTTCACTAAGGCCAAGAAAAAAAATATGTCTGTTTACGGTTACACGATCACCTCCATTTTTTTACAAAACAACTAATAAGAATATCCCAGTAATTAAATTTGAAAAAAAGTATAATATAACATGAATAGGTATGGTATACATGTATATTTCAAAGAGACAACAACCCCACCAGGACGAAAATGTAAACCCAAGGCCATCCATTGGTCTTCAAGGAATGAGGAAACCCACTAACAACAGGGCAGGCTGCAGTTGGCCCTAAAACATCATTATAGACAGGTACAGATAAATAGTTGCCCCTCTATACTCAAGTAACATAAAAATAAACTTAAGGTGAAAATAAATCAAGGCATTCATAAGCCAGAAATTCCTGATGGGACAGGCGCAAAAAAATGAGATGGGGTTCAAGTACTTTGGCATGATCACAACCCTCCCCTTTTAAAATCAGGCCACTGTGGAAATAATGTTACACAATTAAACACACCTAAAAATCAGTTCAAAAAGGTCTGAATAACTGCACAAGAAAGCTATCAAAAATAATATCCTGCTTTGTGGCAAGTGTATAAAAATATAGACACAAGTGATGCTTTGGTTGTATAAAAAAGAAGAGAAATCCACTGGGAGCATATTAATTATTTTTAACTGTTCTCATTTTGTTAAATATAACAGTGGAACATGACGTTTACAGACAATTTTGTTTGAAAAAGGGATGGGTGAAAAATCGCTGTCAAGCTTATGCTAATGATGTACATGTACATGTAGATCATTTGTTTCTAACTAAGAGGTGTTACGAACTACTAAGCAAGTGGGTCTGATAATTTGAGGTTGGGAAAATTTATTTTTTTAAGATTTTAAGTTATAGGAATTTCCTTCTAGAAAGGGTCAAAGGGAGCATTTCACCCTTTTAAGTTTTCTAAATGATATTTTCTATTTCATTCAGGATTCTTCTTTCTACAAGTACACTGATGACAATACTCTCTTTCTTAAGCTGGATACAATCTTGATAAAGTCAAACAAAACAAAATTGAAGTCAGATAGCTTAAAATTGATAGATTGGTTTGAAGTGAATCAGATGAAAGCCAACCCTGATAAATTTCAGGCACTTAACATAGGCTGAAAAACTTATGATGAAAATATTTCTTAAATGATCTTGGTGATATCACAAAATGTGAGGAAGTAAAACTTTTGGGAGTAACAATAGATTACTAGTTAAAATTTGATACTCATATAGCCAACATTTGCAAAAAGGCCTCAAAACAGTTAAATGTTTTTTTTAAAAAGGATGGATAATCACTTAATTTAACTGAGTAGGTTAACAATTTATCACTTTTTTATTTTGTCCAATTTTAATTACTGTCTTGTCACTTGGCACTTTTGTAGTGGGGTGAATACTAATAAAATGGAAAAAAAATCAAGAAAGGGCCCTTAAATTAACCTATAACAACTATTCTAGTACTTATGAGGAGCTTCTGTTAAAATCGAAAATGCCATCACTGAAAGTAGGAAGAATAAGAAAAAATGCAGCTGATTCTTTCAAGACAATAAATAGACAGAGCCCAGTAAACATACATGACCTAACTGAAATAAAGGAAAATAAATAAAATTTCAGATATCAGAACACAGCAAAACTACCCAGCATTAGAACATCAAAGTATGGGTTAAATTCCTTCAAATATTTTGCTGCAAAAACCTGGAATGACCTGCCAAACCATTTTGGTAGAGAATCCTCTTATACCCAATTTAAGAATCTTCTAAACTAGTGGAATGGCAGGTCATGTCATTGTTCTGCTTGCTATTCATAACAGCTCTTCTTTATCTGCATTTACATTGTTGACTATGTATAGTGCTGCACTTTCATTTTAATCTTATTTGCATCTGCTACTATTTGCCTTATATGTTGACTGTTGATTTATTTATTTCTGCATGAAAAGTACTAAATAAATGCCATGTATTGTACTTGTGATAAAAATGTTATTTATTGTAGTGCATGTATGTTGATTTTAAAAGCTCCCAAGAGCTTATATTGTACATTTTAAAATATAGATGTTAAATAAAGCTTTTGTATTATTGTATTGTACAGGTGCACCAATAGGGTACCTAGAAATACCTAAAAATTCAGAAAAATTGCCTGAATATACCTGAAATATTGCTGCTCGGGTATTAAACCCCAACAAACAAACAAACTAAACTGACATAAAATATGTTGAAACGTAGATTGAAGTATTGGCCTTATATCATTTTAGCTAACTATTATCATCTGATAAATACTTTGTAAAAATGTTTTGAAAACTTTTTACCTAAATGTAAAAAAGCCAAAAATTTAATACTGAAACAGGTGCCCTGACCGAAAACAGAGTATGACAGTTATATTTTGAACTCTGCCATTCAGCACCAGTCAATGACAGTAATGTACCTAGGTCTCTTGTCACATGTGCATATATACCTTCTGGAGAAGTAAAACAGACACAAGAATATCTGCATGTTAATTTGTAAGTTTAGTCTCTTGTTGACTCGTGTGAAGATGCAACACATTTTTTAAACATTGAACGTAAGCCGCAAGTTGAAATGCAGCACTGTTAAACAAATAAACAATGATATGCTTGCATCTATTATTTCCTTTTTATCTTAATATTTGTCAAATGCAGAAGAACAGGAGGATCTTTGAAGCAGAACCAATGCAACGTGTTCAAGAAAAAGGAGGTGCATGTTCGTACCACTTTCAAGCGCAGTTGCATTTTTTAACTTACCATGAGAAAATTTCCTTTTTCATAATCATTAACAGATCAATATTCCGTAATCACTTTGGATAAAGGCCAAACGGGTTTTTATTTTTTTCACCGAATGCCAGTTGTTTGGTTGTCACGAAGTCATTCGCAAACAACTTCCGAATGGATTTTTTCCCCGGAAGTTCAATATTTTCCCGCTAAATTCAAAAACTTTCAAATGAAATAGTTTGTGTTTCGCTGTCAAGTTCCGATTTTTTTACATAGAATTTCAAATTATGACACACAAACAATACTTAATTTATGAAACACGTACATAGAAATTTACTGAAAAAATCTTAAACTCGGCTAGCGCTTACATCAGGGAGTGTAAAGTCCCAGCTTACTAAGTATCAAGGAGTTTTCAAACACCAGTATATAAGCTTTCTTGAAATTGTTCAGTTAAGTAGGTGCACACGTCTGATAATAAACAAAAAAGTTTTTTTGCCATCTGTTAATTGCCGGTTTATGAGAACAGGGAGTATCGATGTAAAAAATAAGTTATCAAATTAAATGTCCCTGTCATATTGGGAAAATCGACAAATGCAAATTATTCTTTTATTTTTCACCCAATCGGTATAAATGACAATGGTAGATGCAGATGACATAGTGCTACACACAACACTTAATTACAAACTGCCGAATCTTTCTCAATCTAAAGGAAATAGAGCAACTGCATATATAGAGCCTGGGGGAAGCACAGGGTCAGTCTTTACCTTTAATCTTAAATCGCATTCAGTGTCGTGTAATGCTTTGTGATGTAACCTGACATGGACAAATCAAATCAAACTTTAGCATTCTATTCGTAAGGAGAGGGGATACGTCATACAGAAAAAAAATCTTGAATCGAATATAACATGCATGGAGTATAAGACCATGAACAGAGACACGTCACATCTCCATTTTAGATTCTAAGCACAGACAAGCATGATTGCGTACACCAGGACTGCATTTTCATAAACTTGAAAACCGTGTTTGAAGTACCAAACTTTTAAATTTTCGGTCTGCATTTACGCACTTGTAGATATATAGGAAGTGTTCAAATAGTAGTTCTAAAACACTTGAAGTTCATGAATTGAATGATTACATACCAATATGCAACGCAAGCTACCAATTTCAATCCAATAGCTGCATAACCGATTACCGATTTCTGCATGCAAGCGTAAAAGCTTTTATAATGTAAACATACCCTCTGAGCAGGACACTGACCACCGCACATATAAACTGATCTCAATTGATTTGGAATATATTAGTCCCTGAACATAGACATGTCATACCTCTAGTTGAGATTTTAAGCATAGGCAAGAATAATTGCGTAAACCAGAATTGCATTTTCTTTAAAGTTGAAAACCGTCTTTGAAATGCAGAATTTTAAATTTGGTTCGTAATTGTAATTAAACTCGTAAAACTCGCGCATGACAAATAACAGTAACATATACGTGCCGAGATAAAAAGGAAACCCTTGATACCAATGTTACATAGTATAGAAGCTGATTATACAAGATAGTATTAAAGCTAAAAGGTAAAAAAAGAAAGAAGAAAAGCAAAACACCTTTCATTTCAGACCACTTACAGAAGAAAAGAAAGTTTACTTATCGAACTTCGTGGCAATTTGTCTACAGAGAACAATAAGAAAACATTTAACAGTAGAGATTAACGGTAAGGTTTTAATTCTTGTTCCTTCAACCAATGATATTTCCATCAAGTATTAAATATTCTCCACTCTCCGTCATATGATATTTCCTTCAAGTATTAAATATTCTCCACTCTCCGTCATGTGATATTTCCATCAAGTATTAAATATTCTCCACTGTCCGTCATATGCTTAACACATATGTTTTAATAGCTTCGCCTAATTTAATCAGCATTTCAGGCTTGATTCATTTAGACCAGCACATCATATTAGCTCGAGTTTACATATAAATTCTTAATGTTTAAAACTTTTAACGTTGCAACTTATTTTATAGTTATCAGTAAGAAGAATCTAGGGAAACTTGTTTTTTGTGCAGTGATCGACCAGTGGTTTGTTGTGTGTGTGTGTGACCTTAATGATATTATATAAGAAAGTTCTCACAATTATCACCACTTACCGAACTTTGTCATCTCTATCATGACGCCGAATTCTCTCGGTGTGTTTCATTTTATCAGAGCTCGAGGTGTTACCAGGCCAGACAGAATGCTCAGATGGATAAACGGTCGGTGGTGTCGATGGAATTGAACGTTCAGGATTTTCAAACTCGTTGGTAAAAATATAATCCGAACTGAATACAAGTTTTCCAGGATGAGATTTATCACCTATATATTCACTTATGTTCATATTGGATGGACATGGTTCGTAATGGGGGGCTATTGGTCTATTATACACACAAGATTTATTCAAATTGTTTTGAGGCTGGGGCTTACTAGGAAGACCATATACTTCAGGACGTGGTATTTGATACGGAAGGTCATCCCTCGTCGATTTACTTTCATTCTGAATAGAGAAACCTGCATTCTCGTACTCAAATGAACCAGGGACATCTTCAAACACGGGCGACAGCATAGGCCCAGAGTCTTGACCACTTGAACCTGGCATTGGGTACCCGGAATCTCTCCGTTTGAACTCTTTTCCTCTTTTCCTAGGTTTCTTGTTTGATTTATATCG
The DNA here is from genome assembly GCA_037379345.1 of Perna viridis. Classification (NCBI taxonomy): domain Eukaryota; kingdom Metazoa; phylum Mollusca; class Bivalvia; order Mytilida; family Mytilidae; genus Perna; species Perna viridis. The sequence goes on from CM074518.1 coordinate 18,930,651, forward strand.
GCGAGGTAAGTTTTGGTCATGTTGATGACCGTCGTTTTTCTCCGGTACGTTGAATGCCGTGGCCTCTGTCTCAAAGAATATTTCATCCAAGTAACTTTCAGGCATCCCTAGCAGGTGCGTTTTGCTCGTTCCTTTTATATCAAAGTTTGGATTCGTTTTAGGAAACATTTTATCTTCTTCATCAGAATATTGATTAGTAGGCGGATTGAAGCGAACATTTTTAGCAAGAGGACGTAGGTTAGTATCATCTGCATCAGTTAAGTTTCGAAGGGAAAAATTGTCGTCCGTAGCAAAAGAATAGTTGTCATCGTTTGACTCATACGGACGTTTATACGAGAACGAGGCCGTAGATGATCCATCAAGTGACCCCTTTTCTGTATCAAGGCGTTCTGTGTCGTCATGCTGAAATACGATTCCAAATTACCATATGCTAATCATTACATATTACGAAAAATTCAAAAATAAAGTATTCTGTTTTTCTGGCTAGGCCATGTCATTTAAGTTATGTACATCACATTTCAGTATTGAAAATTTCTAAAACATCAGTGGAATATCATTGCAAAATCTTTCCCCTTATGATTTTCAATCGTAAGTAAACGATCCGAGACAAATAATTAATTTAAAAACTCTATATTTAAAACTTTCATCGGATACATGTACGTTACCCTATCATGACTTATGTAACTTAGCATATACATGAGAACACGAAAAGTATGTAGAACTGAAATCTCATTAGATAAGACAAAGACAATGCAGAAAGAAAAAAAAAAACGCACGGAACAAATATTTGATAATCAACCTATTCGGACGATGGAACACAAGGACCAGATCTACTAGAAAACTATTAATAAAATAGGAGATGTGGTATAATTGCCAAACGAATGTGGCATCCTCCAAATGCCAAGCAACGACCAATCCACCAAATATCAAGCAACGACTAATCCACCAAAATGCCAAGCAACGACCACTTAAACTTCTACAGGTCACCACACCGTCTTCAATAATGGGCAAAACCCATACCATAAAGCAAGCCGTAACAGGTCCAAAAATTACTGAAAACCACTATGATACCTTCCGAGCTTAAATTCAAAACCCCTGTCTTTTTATAATTAAACTGTACAATGCTTAAATGTTTGTCGCTTACCCCTGTTATTTCCCATGAACGGGTATTAATGTGAATATATAAGAAAATTATAGTTGCTATAATAGCTAGACCCGAAGGTACAGCAACTAAGATGATAATTAAAGGTCCATCAAAGTCACTCCAGTCCACGCCAACATCTGGTGATGGTCTCTGTGTTACTGCCACGATGGGCTTTGCCACCTAAAACGATAGAAATACAGTTATAAGGAGATCATTGCAAGCTGCATCCTTACCGAAAAATGTCACGATAGAGCAGTAACAATATTCAATAAGTTTATTCAATGTATAGTAAGATAATCGAATAACCGAACTTCTTGATCTGATTGAATTTAAAGAGACGAGATTGCAGTTTTACGCATAAGAGCTAGATGTTCACTATAGCATAAAGGAACTATACACCCGTGTGAAAAACATTCGTATTGCCTGATAATAATAATAAAAAACACGTTCTTACGAGAACATGTAATTACAACAAGAAAGACAAAAAATAAAATTACACACAGAGATTAGGAGCACGAACCTTTCACACAAATAAAACCAACCAAAAAATAAAATAAAATAAAGTGAAATAAAATAAAAAATAAAGCAGGATTGGAACAGGTCCTCCGGAACCGTAAGTAGTTTTTGCTTCTTATGAGACACTTGACATGCCGCCATGCTGCCAATACAACTTGTTTAAGTTCATGGCAACAAGGGAAACACAATGACATACTTACAGGATAACCAATAGCTGCACTCAACTGTAAATCTGACAATGTCTTGTATGTATTCTCAGCATCAGTTGCCGGAACAACGGCACCATCTTTGTATACTTCAAATGTTACATCTACCGAAATACCGTCGGTTCTCTTGATATCTGTTATCTGTAATTGAAATATTTTGGTATGCAAGACACTTGTTCATAAATTCCATATTGATATAAATCGGTTTATCTGTTGACTTTTTGTGGATGAGATGCATCGTAAATAACGAATATTACCAGCCACAAATTTATTTCAATCAGCTAATACTTTGTTTAAAAAGGCGTCCACTAACAAGGCATTCCTCACTGCTTCTTTTACAAAAGTGTGATTCGAACAATTAATGTTTTATGGAAGAAGGCATTGTATACATAGAAACATACCTTGACATCTACGCCAGTTCCACTTTCCCGTTTCTCCTTAGCAAATCTTTTCCGACGTGATCCACTAGCTTCAATATAACTCTTTTGAAGACCTTTCCGAAATAGACATTCTTATATTTTAATCGTCACTTATTAACATTGCAAATATACTTCAAATAATAGTCAAACCAAGAATCTTTTAAGTAAACCATTACTTTTAACTTTTTAGAGAAGGGGGATGTATATAGTCAGAGTTTTAGGTAAAGGAGGGGGCAAAACATTCTTGACATAATCACCGGTAATGATCCGAAGTGATCCGAATTTGCTAGGGGGATTGGGGGCATGCTACCCCAAGAAAATTTGAAATCCTGCATTCTGAGGGTGTCTTGAACAATTTTTCAATACCAATTCTGTACTGGATTTGTACATCTAATGTTTTGGTTTGAATACGTTTTTGGTTTATATTATTTCAGACATTGAAATTCTAAAAAGTATACATGTACATACAAGACAAAGGGGAATGTGTTTGTTCATTAGAAAGCCAAATTTATAGTAATTCTTGTTTTATACACGTTGCGTTTAAGAAGGTCCTAAAAATGTACATTATGTTATTATATCAAAGTAACGTTATTGGTGTCAACATAAATTTGTTCAATATCTTTTCATAATAATAATTGAGGATATAGACGTATACCTTCCTCAATGTTCTTTTTGAATTCAGGACTGTTGACATCAACGTTTTCATTAACACTTAGTGTCATCATAAGTCGGTTGTCTGCAGGTGGTGTTATAGATGAAGTTGTAACCTCGGTTGAAGACATTGTTGTAGTTGCTCTACTTGACACAGCTGTAGAAGTTGCGATAACTTCTACAGTTGATGGGGCAGTGACTGTGGCAGTTGATATTAACTCCGATGCTAGAGGAGTCTGACTTACAGCGGTAGTTACTACGGACGTAACAATCAATGTAGATTCGTCTATAGATTCTAAATTTGGATTAACTGTTAAAGATACTTCATCCAGAGTTGAAGTCGAAGCTTCTGAAGTCCAAGATGGAACAGTCGTTGCCTCATTTACAGTTGATGTCTTGTCGATGAAAAAGGTTCCTTGTACAGATATTGAAGTTAAGGAGAATGTAGTTGACATTGTAGAATTTCTTTTCAATGATGTTGAATATTGACTGAGCGTAGAAAGTACCCTTGTCGATGATGAATGTTGACTGAGAATAGAAGATAATTCTGTTGATGATGAACGTCGATCAAGTGTAGAAGGGATTTTCGGCATTGTTTGGTTGACGGTTAGAACTGTATCTTTCAAAGATGAAGGTAAACTTGCAACAATAGTTTGTTCCTCAGATGTTGAATATTGAATAGCAATAGAGGTCGTTTCCTGCAATGTTGAAGTTGGAATAATTGTAAAAAATCCTTCCGACGCCGACGTCGTCGTACTTGATAACATTTTAGACAATGTTTCTGATGTCATTCTAGTAGGTATTATTCTATGAGTTCCTTCCGATAACATTTGTGTTTTATTGATAGAATTAGAAATGATTGAAAACGATTCCATTGATACTATGGGTGTAAAAGATAGATATGTTGTTTTTACTTGGTCTGTTGATGAAGGGTTCAAATTGACCAATACAGAAACCAAGTCCACTGATATTGAAGTTTTAATGAATGATGAAGTAGTTTCTTGTATTATTGGAGCTGTATTGATCACAGGTGATACTCCCCTAGAGTAAGAAGAAGATGTTAAAGATATATCTGAAGTTGTCAGTATTTCACTAACAGAAAAAGATAGTTCTGTATAAGGCATCTGTATATTTGTAGAGGAATATACAACTTCAGATGCTGCCGAAGTTAAAATAAGTGCTAAAGTCGACGCCTCTTTTTCTGTTGCAGTAAAAGCAGGACTAGATGGAAACGAAAAACTAAAACTTGAAGGCAGTGAATTAATGATTGATTTTCTTATTGATTCGAATGTTGAAATACTGCCTATTAACTCTGATTTAAATGGAGATACTTCAAAAGTTGTATTTAAGCCAGGTACGTCAGACAGTAGTGTCAAAACATAACTATTTACTGGAATAGTGAAAACATCTAATGTCTTTGATGTTTTATCAATAGAGGGTAAACCCACTACTGAGTTCAATGTTCGATTTAGATTAAGACTAAACTCTGAAGATGTTACTTTTTCTGTCGTCGATATTATTTGTAACTTAGAAGATGCAACTAAATCTGATGAAAGACTTGTCGTTTTCTGTACAACAGAAGAAAATAAGTCTGATGTAGCTTTCAGTGGGTTTAATGATGACAAACCCCATGAGAAAGCTGTTGTCGATTCCGTGTTTTGGATTGTTGTGTGGAAAACAGAGGATAGATTTCTTTGAACGCTGGATGTAAAACTGTTGAGGCTTATTGTGGAAGTTGTCATTTCTGTTGATTCTGAAATCCAACTTAATGAAAAGGTTTCCAGTAATGATGTTACTGAGACTTGGTTGATTGAACGAAACAACGACCTAGGTGTTACAGTTGATAAGTAATTAGGTTCGGAAAATAGTAATGTATTAGATGTTTGCAGTCCCTCACTTGGAAAAGTAAATATCGTTCCGATCAAACTTGAACTGTCCGTTTCAGTATCACTTGAGTGCAAATTTTTAGCTGAAGTGCTCATAGGTAAAAAGTCAAACGACGTTGTATTTAATATTCTTGTGGAAAGGTTCGAAATGTCATTGATTAACAGGGTGTCCATCGGTGAAATTGAGAAATATAATTTAATACCAGACGATTCAACATATGAGGTTTTAACGGTAGTCTTTGTTAAAGGTTCTCCTATTGCAGATGATGTGGACACGGCAAAGTGTGATATTGCAAAATCTGTGTTGTTTAAAACTAACTGCGATTCTAAAGCAATGCTAGTTCTTAAGGTGGTAGGAATTTGTTTAGATTTTGATTTAAATGCATGAGGTGAAACTAGGTGTGTGAAATCAGGAGTGGTTTTGATGTAAGTGGCAACCTGTGTTGCCGTCATTTGAATAAAACTCCTGACGTCTGACGGTCCTGAAATTACTGCCACAACATTCACGACCTACAAAGAAAGAACATATATACTTTTATATGGTTCCTTTAAGAGCATATGTATACAGCAAATTATTATTTATTTGAATTAATTTCGGTGTTGTGCACATTTTCGAGGTTTCCCGGGCAACTCTTATATGTAGATTAACTACTGATATCATTAACCAATGGGAAACGGGAACATCACACTACCATTAACATCTAAAAACCCGATATTCAAAATGACATAAGAGCCAGACTATCTTATACCTTATTTGCCGTGCGTTTGCAGCAAAACAAAGCTTTAAAAAGAATCAGACAAATGTGAAAAAAAAACAGAAACAGTCATGTCAAAATCCCATCGATCTGACAATATTACTTCACTCAAGGATAATAAAGGTCCATTATTAGGTCCCTGCGTCACTGCATTTGTTTAGAAATCTTTCAATAAAATGTTAGAAACAAATTATTTTTTTGACAGAATTATCTGTCCCTGAAATGTTCATTTTAATGCATTTCATTGAAATTATAACTCGACCAAAGTGATTTTGAAAATCTTGTCTTTTTTTTTTTTCATTCTGATGCAGCAAATATTGTTTTGTTTTCATAACATGTTTCACCAACTGTCTGATTCTTAAAAAATGACACTGAAGCACATTTCGGATTTCGTTTCAAATCTTTCACCTACCGGATAACCTATGAGTTTACTGAGTTCCACAGATGACAACTTGTTGAATATTACTTCTGCTTCCTCTGCTGGTATAATGATACTTTGGTTGTATACTTTAAAGAAGATGTTAACCTTGCCATCTGCATTCCTTTCTATCCCTGTTATCTGTAAGGTAGGTGTATAAAAATTGCACATAAGGATAATATTTGGCATTTAAAAAAAAAAATAAGTTGTCAAAGTTTTCTAGATGAAAGGTAACGACAAAACAGTACGGTGAATGTTAAAAGAATGCCCAGAAAAATTATGTATAAAAGATAAAGAAATTTAAAGAGGATTGAAATTTGTAACTTCGTAAATGTACAACCTTCACTTCGATTTCGTCGCTTGATTGTCTTTTGATTCTTGCAGAGCGTTTTCGTCTGGTAACAAGTGCCTCTAAGAAGCTTTGTCTAAGACCTATGGCAAAATTAAAACATTGCAATAATATGATACTAAACAGTGCAAGTTTTGTTTCAAAATTGTTAGTAATGTATCACCAATTCTTCAATTCACGAAGACCATTGGAAAACAGTATACAAGGTATTCACAATGTTTAACACTGCTAAATATGCATCAGCTAAGACAGTCATTAATATTCATAGTAAGAATAAGTAATAGGTTTGATTTATAAAGGATATGGAATCTGTGACTGATCTCCTATTGTTGTGGGACCTTGCTGAATGTGTGTTTACACTAGCTTGTTGTTAGGGCGACCTCTGAAGGTATTTGCTGTTTTTTTTAAATAAAATTATACGTTTGCTGTTTTTCAACGTATCCGTTCTTTTTTCTATCATGTATCTGAATAAGTACATTTAAATGAAATTTACGGAAAACATACCTTCTGCAACTTGTTGTTTGAACAAAGGATCTGTGATATTTATGTTCGTTGCTACATTTAAAGTTAATACCAATCTATTATCTGTATGAACTATACTGCTGGTTGACGTTGATTTGCTAGTAAATCTATCGTGTCGATTAGCTGTTGGATGTAGAACTGTTGAGGAAACGAGAATCTGCTGTGTTTGTGATCTTGATACGTTAGCGGAGTCAATGGACGATGTCTTTATTAAATTCATCGTCGATTCAAGACTTGAGAGTTGTTTTGACGATGCTTGCACCAGTATAGAAGATGTATGCAACATTTCTGCTGTATTATTCTTAATGGAATGTAAAGTTGTTGTTGATAGATTTTCGACCGATGTCATGCTAAAGACTCCTGGTATAACTGTGCTAGACATATTGGACCGTCGCATAGTTTTCACTGCAGAGGATTTAAATACTGGCATGCTTCTTGTCGTTATTGACGAGACAGTATGCAATACATTGGTCTTTAATAAAACATCGGATAATGATAAACTCATTACAGGAGAGATTGTGAAAAAAGAAAACCCTAGCATTGATTTATCTGCCATCTGTGATGATTTCAATATTGGCATGCTGGTCAAAAATGGGGTTTGAAACAGTGATGACGTTAGGATTGGCGTAACAAAGAAATGCATTGTAGATGTTGATAATCTTTTTAACCTTTGCGTTCTAGTTGTAAAATAAGACGGCAAATCTTTCGCTGTGGTTACTGACGTTTTCGACATTCCAAATGAAGACCTGCTTGAAACTAGTACAGAGTTAGACATTGAAGCCGATTCCAATACTTGCGTGGTTGTCATGTTTTCTATTATTGAAGACTCGAATGTTGGTGTACTTGGTGATATTGACGACCTGGGTATAGAACTATTGAAAACAGATGAAACCGGAATATCTGTCATGGTAGTTGATTCAGACACTGGGATATTTGTCAATTTTAAGGCATCAGATGACCATAAAAGAGACGATTCAAACAGTAATGATTTCTCAAATCCTTGCATACTGGACAACAATAGTGATATTGTTTTAAGTTTAGACATTTCTTTGGTTGTGATTTGTGGTAATTCTATTGAAATATTAGACTCAATGAATGGTTCAGTATTCGACATGCTAATCTCTGGTGAAAATAGAGACACCGACATACTGGTAACGATTACTTCAGTGTTTGGCTTTTTTGAAATTGATAACTTTTCGGAGGTCTGCAAAATCGTCGAACCCAAGGACTGAAACATAGACATACTTCCAGTATGTAATGTTTCGGGCATTGATACAATTTTGTCTGCTGAGGATTTGAATTTTGTTTCGGTTGTGGACGGTGAGGTATGGAATGTAAGTATACTGCTTTTTGGGTGGAAATTTGGATTGATACTGAGTGATGAAACATTGTTGAGCAACGGAATACTGGAAAGTATGAAAGATTCGGAAATTGGTACAGCCAATGCCGACGATATTATTGATATCGGCATACTTGACAAGACGGGAGTTGAGAGTGATGGCCAGATATTTGATGATACCAAATATCCCGACTTTCTCACTGAGAGTGACTCATAATTAGCTATTGACGTTATGAGTGGTCCCGTTCCTGACGTTAATCCTCTTATTGACTGTGACTGTCTCGTATGGAGCCATTCTGTCTCAATAAACTCACTCAATGAGGTTTTAAAAGTGGATTGGACGATTGAGGGGTTGATATATCCTACCAAAGTTGTTAGTGAAAGTGTTGACACTGGAATTGACTTCTTTATATTTGTAGATGATCCGAACTCGAGCATAGTCGTTGATTTCACTGATCCCGGCATGATTATTGATAATGATGTAAACAGTGTAGTGACATTTGATTGCAAGACTGCTGATGCCGCAAGCATTGATGGAAAAGTAACCAAATCAGTCGGAAAAGTACTGTTTAATGAAAGCAATTCTGACTGAATCTTTGATGTTATTTTTGTTTCTGTTAGCATTGCAGTGCCTGTAAATGTTCTTGTTACAGACTGAACTGTTTGTGTCCGTATATATTCGGAGCTAAATATTGGATTTGGGTCGAGTAATTCAGAATAAATCGTTTGTGATGATTCTAACTCGAATTGTGACTCCTTAATTAAATCTGTCAAATGTTTTGTTCTGAATGTTTGTAGAATCGAGTGAAACTTTGGAGTTGAATTGAACGATCCTGATATGATAGATGAATATAGTGAAGACTTAGTCATCAATGTTGAAAGTACTGATTTTGACCAAAGAAATGTTGAATTGAAATTCTCTGATTGATTTCTTATCACTGATGAAGATAATTCAAGCATTGGTGATGTAAACAGCAAACGTGACTCAAAACTGTGTGGTTTAATTTGTGATTGTGAATCTAACTTTCCTGCAGATTTACTGGATCCAGACTCTAAAAAGAGTGTTGTAGTGCCCGACTCTTGGCTTGGTACCGATGAAAATGATTCCGAATCTAGCATAAGTGTCGAATGAAATATTTCAATTGGAGAGAGTGATTCCAAATTAAGCGTTGGTGATGGGGTTACAGAATCAGAAATAGATAATGCTGAATTAAGCGCTGTCGATGCAGGCGTTGATGCTAGAGTTAATAAATGTGACCCTTCATTAATTGTTGATTCTAAACTAGGCGCAAGTGATCCTGACCAGATCGACAATACTGAAATGAGTGATCTTAACTTGGAGTGTGATATTGAGGTTGGTGATCCAAGTATCAGTGCTGATGTAAGATTATGTCTTTGTGTTGATGGAGGAAAGTCTGACTCCAATCTTGGTGTTAAAACTAGTGCTTTTGACACAAACATTGGCATTGAAGTAAATAATTTTGACTCCAACATTAGTGTTGATCCTGATTTCAGTTTTTGTGGCAATGTGAATTGTCCTGAGTCAGCCGTTGACTCAAGTATTGGTAATAATGTGACTGAACCAGAACCTTGAATTGCTTTTGAGGTCAGCGATATTGACTCAAGCGTTGATGTTATATTAGTTTGATCGGATCTAGTTATAGATGTGGACTCAAATGATGCTGAATTAAGATTTAATGCTGTTTTGAGTGTGTCTGGCCAAAGAACAGACATTGAATTTGGTGAAACTGTTTGAATAATTGATTTTGATAAAAAATGTGATCTTGAATCGTACATTGTTGTCGAAATTCTTGGTGTTGACTCAAAAGACGTTGAAAGCCTTGAACTTCGCATCACGTATGATGTATATAACATTAATTCCATAATGCCAATCGATCCATATCCTGACTGACTGTTTTGGGTTGTCAAAAAACTACTAACATCTAATGATCTAATCCCTGCTGCAGTTACTGCCTTAACAACCTGAAGCAAACAAACAACTATTTATGTTTTGAATCCTAAAATACCCACATTTTCTGCTCTGTTAATAAAATTGATTTAAGTTTCAGAATAGTTTTAGTATAATTTAAAAATAAACACATTCAATGAGATGTCCTTTGCTATCAAATTTAAACTAGGAACCATTGACATTTAAAAAACAAATGCATCCACATTATTGGTACAAAAATGTACTGTTCACAGACTATATCAATTTATTCTTTTCTATGCCAGAGCTTGCCGAAACTACGCAGACTTTTTGTATTGCACTAGAACTCTAACAAATAGACTTCTGGAACCGGGGTATGTTGCTACAAGATTGAAGTAATCACTACAGAAGTTCTATGGTCGTCATCATGAACTCACGGATCGTTATGGTGTATCCATCTGCACCATGAAAACTGATTTATTCAACGGGTCATAGGTTTCCATTCCTCGTTTGTCTACCCCGGACTGGACTTTTTATGAGCAACTCGGCGGGTGTTTCTAGAAAAGCAGAGGACGCTTACCCTACCGGTGCACCTGGTCCATGCTCCCAGTTTTTAGTGGGGTCCGAGTTGCTCATTTGCTTTTGTTACTTTGTATGTATGATTTTAGTTACTGTATGTTCTTTGTTGTGTATGTCTGTTTTCCATATCGGGTCTTTGTCCCTGGATTACATTCTTTTGATTACCGCTATAACCCTTGGTTCCCTTGATTACCCTTTCTACAAACTTTCTACACTTCGTTGGTTGTGACGTTGCTTTTATTCAATATACTCTACAACATTCAGTAATGTACCAAAAAAAACCAAAAAAAAAAAAAAAAAAAAAACACAAACGAACAACATAAAACCTGACATGAGAAAGCATAAAACACTTACAGTGAATCCAATATCAGTGGACAGCTGATTATTTGACAGCTTTTGGAAGGTGTTGACAGCATCATTAGCCTGGACAATGGTTCCATTGTTATAAACCTCAAATTCAACATCAACATTTGTATCTCTAGTTCTTTTAATATCTGTGACCTGTAAATCGCAGAAAACTTTATGACACAGATCTAATGGAAATAGCTAAAAAAAGTTTGGAAATAGTTAACGATAAAACGCAATATTAAGATGATAATTTTACAAACTGTTTTAGCATTATAAATAAATTGTTCCAGCATTTGTTTCTGTATGGAATGGATCAATGGATCAAAGCAATACTAGGTATTTCCAGTAAAATTCAGTTAGTTTATTGGGACCAGAATTTAACAGATACCGGTTGTTTGCTCAGTACAGCTACTTTGTGGGGGCACATTTCATAAATCTCGATTCATTTTTCCCGCTATATTTGTTTTAATACTATTTCTGTCGCGACTGTCTCCTTTGAAATTAACGCGTGAAGTTTTAATATCAAAACTAAAACCAAACTTGTATTCCTGAACTTGTGTATATTGTGAATAAGGATATAAAAACAAACCTTAACGTCTATATCGCTCCCTACTGCTCGTCGATTCCTCAGTGATCTCTTCCGACGAACAGTCTGTGCCTCAATGAAACTTTGCTGTAAGCCTAAAATTAGTTTTTCATATATTGAATGGTGCATTTAGAAAGACAATACATAATACTTCACAGTTAATCTTTAAAACTCTATAAATTGTGTTAAATATTAAGCATTTCCTATGTTTGCTTTGGTTTTCCATTCATTCATCAAAATGACACTAAATCAAATGGTAAAATAAAAACAAGTAATATATTTTGACATTCGTTTTTAAAGTATATATCATACATTATAATAAAAAAACATATCTTTTTGTATATGTATTATACGTAATTGTTTAAACCTTATGTCGTTTACTCCATATTACATGCTTTTTATCGCATCCTAGACCTATATCGCAACCCAACTCGGAACACGTTTGAAGCATAGTTGAAATATACAATGTAACGAACATGCACGTCAAAGTCTGTATCCCATGACATATCAATCCTCGACCTACAGGCGGTGGCCCTTTGGGTAATATAGGAGGTTTGAGTTGATATTGCATGCGATACATATTTCGACATGTTATATTCAGTATATACTGAGTATACTTGATATACCTTTACGTTCAAGACATCTTAACAGTCTTTATCTAATCAATGTCTGTTTTATGAGACGTCTTGAATATGTTTAAATTGTTCTGACCTCATTTTATTAGACGTCTGAAGTGATTTAAGAGTAATCAAGGGAACCAAGGTTATAGCGGTAATCACAAGAATGCAATCCAGGGACAAAGACCAGACATGGAAAACAGATATACACAACACAGAACATAAAGTAACTAAAATCATACATACAAAGTAACAAAAGCAAATGAGCAACTCCACTAAAAACTGGAAGCATGGACCAGTGTATTATTATCAGGTGTCTTACGTGGGAACATGTTACATCATTTTAAAGTCTCTTTAAAATGTATATCGTGACACATTATCAGAGTTGTAAATGATTTATATCTATAGCTACCTTTCTCTACTTGTTGTTTGAACGTTGCACTGGAGATATCAATAGCCATAGGTACGTTCAGTGATATAACTAGTCTGTTGTCAGTAGATACAGACGATATAAGTTTCGATGTCGTTAAAACTGTTGTCATCTGTGTTGTGAATGCATTTGTTGTATTGTTCCAAATTCTTGACTGAGTAACAAAATTACGAGTTGTCAACACTGCGCTGGATTCGTTTGGCCTTGATGCTGTTGATCTTTCCACCATTGATAATGATGTCACTGATTCTAACCCAATAAACACTGATGATAATATTGACTCTGGCTTGGTCATTAGGGGTAATGATTCTAACTGTAGCCTGAGGGTAAATGAACGCAATCCCGTGACTGGCACCGAAATTAACGTTAATAAGTCAGATTCGAGCATTGGTAATGACTGCATTGATCCTAATTCGAGCATTCGTGTAGATTTCAGTGACTCAGTCTCTACCATTGTTTCGGTTGGTGATAATGGTACTTCTAGCATGAACGCCGACATTAGTGAATCTGATTCTAAGGATTGCATCTGAAGCGTATAAGATGAGCTCCGAGACTCAGACTTTTCCAATGGTGTAGAAAGAGACGACAGTGTTCCTGAATCCAATATTATGGTTGATAATGACGACCCAGAATGATGCCTTGGTGTCATTGATACAATCTCCTGCAATCGTGTTGATGATAGCGATCCAGTACTAAACATTGAAGTCGACATAATCGATTCTATCTCTTCCATATGTGTAGACGACATTGTTCTAGACTGTAACAATTGTGTGGATTGCAGCATTCTTGACAGCTGCGATGAAAAATGGTACCCTGAACTACGCATTTCTGTTGTCAATGGCAATTCAGATTCTAGTGTTAATGTTGGAATATGCGATGACAAAGTAAATTCAGCAGTTGATCGCAGTGATGAAAGCTCTTGTACTGTCCCTAATATCACTGATTCTGATCCTTGAATTGGTGTTGATGTCAGTGATGAAATTTGTTGTACTGGTGCTAATGTAAAAGAATCTGACCTTAGTTTTGATATTGATATTAATGAAGTGACATTTAACACAGTAGTTGATTGCATATCTGACAGTAATCCTCGTTCCAGAAATGGTATTGATGACAGTAATCCTGATTCAATCATTGATTTTGATGACAGTAGATGTAATTCTGATTCAATCATTGATTTAGATGGCAGTACATGTAATTCTGATTCAATCATTGACCTTGATGGCAGTACATGTAATTCTGATTCAATCATTGATTTTGATAGCAGTACATGTACTTCTGATTCAATCGTTGGTGTTGATGGCAGTAATTCTGATTCAATCGTTGGTGTTGATGACAATAGTCCTGGCTCAAGCATTGGTGTGGATGAGAGTAAAATTGGTTCAAGCATTGGGCTTGATGATAATAACCCAGATTCAGGCATTGATGTAAAGTATATTGATTCTAATTCAGTGAGTCGTGTCGACAACAGGGATCTTGATTCAAACATTTGTGTTGACGACAGTCGATCTAAATGTAAAACAGATTTTGACGACATTGATATTAACACATGATTAGGTGTTGATGACCGCGATGGTATTGATAATAGTGACCCTGGCTTGATCATTGGGGTTGACGACTGGGATTTTGACTCTAGCAACGATGCTGATTGCAGTGAACCTGAGTCAATTATAAATGTTGATGACACTGGCACAGACACAAACATTTGTGATGGCGATTGTAACACTAAAGTTGACCTCAATGATCCTAACAGTTGTACTTTAGCTGGTGACAGTGATTCTTGCTCCAGCAATTGTGTAGAATCGTATAATGCTGATTCTAGCGAAAATGTAGACGACAGTGCCTCGGTTTGTAACAATGCTGTGGAAGGCAAAGAACTATATGTCGAAAACAGGGATTCTGAATGAATCACTATAGGTGACGTAAGCGATATTAACCCAAACATCGGTGTTGTCAACACTGCTTTCGACATAGGTATTGGTACTTTTGAAAGGGATTTTGAATCAATTGCTGGTGTTAATGACAATGATTCTGTTTTCAGCGACAGTGTTCTAGATTCTAACATTGAATTTGACAACACTGACCCTGCCTTTTGTATAACAGTTGATAGTGAACCTGACCCAATCGATGGTGATTCAAACTCAAGCATTGGTGTTAGCGATACTGATTGTGAATCGATAGTTGACGATACTGGTCCTAATACTTGTAGTGCTGAAGCTAGTGAATCTTGCTCAGACATTGGTGTTGATGAGAGTGTCACTGACACCAGCATGATTGTTGATGACATTGGTCCTGACTCAAAATTTTGAAATATAGAGAGCGATTCTGATTTAAGCAGAGATATTGAAGGTAGTGATCCTGACTCAAACACTGACTCTGCTTCTAGTGTCGAAAACTGTGATTCTGTCTCAGACATAAGTGTTGAAAGCAATGGTTCGGACACCAGCATAAGTGTTGGTGATAAGTGTTTGGAGTTGAGAATTGATGTGAAAGAAAATTGTTCAGACACAAGCATTGTCGTTGATGACCCATATTTCTTTGTTGATGGCAGTAATCCTGATTTGAGCATTAGCTGTGTCGACAGTGAATCTAACTCTTGACTTGACCCATACATTGATATTGAATATAGCGGTCCTGGTTCAACAAGATTTGGTTTGGACGAAAACATTTTTAAATCAACAATTTGTGTTGATGGCAGTAAGCGTGACATATGCGGTGGTGTTGACAAAAGTGTTTCTAACACATCTAATGATGATGACGACAGTGAACTTGGCTCCAGCAATGATAATGACGAGACTGATAATGGCTTCAGCAATGGTTTTTGGGTCAGTGAAGTAGGCTTCAGCAATGATGACAACGACAGTGATGTTGGCTCCAGCAATTGGATAGAGGACATTGTACCTGACTCAAATTTGGGGGATATCGACAGTGATTCTGCTTTTGACATTAGAGTCGACGACACTGATCTTAACACTTTTGTAATTGATGATAGTAATCCTCGCTCAGATATTGGTGCTGATGACAGAGTAGATGACATAAGCACGAGTGTTGGTGATATTCGACCTGACTCAAGATTTTGAAAGCTTGACAGTGATCCTGATTCAAGTAAAGTTTTAAATGATAGTGATCCAGAATGAAGCAGTGACTTCTGCTTTTGAGTCGTAAACAGTAATCCTGACTCAGGCATTGGGGATGATGACAATGATCGTAACACCACCATCGATGTTGACATTTGCGTATCATAGTCAATAATTGATGTTGACAAAAGTTTGTCTGACACAACCATTGACGTTGACGGCATTAATCCTGACTTTACCAGTCTTGTCAATGGAAGTAAGCCTGATTCAAGCCTTGTGGAGGACGATATAGATCCCGAATTCAACACTGGCCCCGATAATGATATTGACAATTGCGAGCCTGGCTCAGGCTTTGGTTTAGACATAAAAAATTCTGACTCAAGCGTAGATGTTGACACCAATTCTTGCTTAAGAAATGTTGCTGACATAGTTGATCTCAACTCAGGTATTGACGTTGATGACAGTGGACCTGAATAAAGTACTGATATCGACGAAAGGGAATCTGACTGAAGCATTTGTGTTGACAACAATGGTTTGGACCCAACTGTTGTTGCAAAAGACGGTAATGCTTTAATTGGCATTGACAACAGCGATTTTAATAGTAAAACTGTTGATTTTAACAATGATCCTGATGCAGAATTTTCCATTGACAGAGATTCTGACGACATCATCGGTTCAGATGACAATAATTCTAACACTAGCATTGGTGTTGATGACAGTGATGTAGACTGGTAAATTGACATTGACGAAAGTAATACTGATTCATGCAATGACTCAAACGTTACTGTCGATGTTTCTGAATTTAATGGTACAGTTAAAGAAAATAAACCTGATACTGGTAAAGACGACAGTGTTTGACTTGATGAAAGTAGTTCTGAATCAAACATTTGGGATGATGTCAACAATCCTGACATCAACCATCGTGTAATTTGAATGGACCCTGATTCTAACATTGCTTTTGTATATAATTCAGATTGAATCAAAGATATTGATGTCACTAAAGCTGGTTCAAGCGATAAGGATGATGTGAATGACAATGGTTGAAATCCACTTGTTGGAGAGTTTACCAGGGACCTAGGCACAAAAGTTTCGAGAAGTACTGTATCTTTCCATAACGTTCTATCGGTTAACACTGTCTCTAGTATATGCGTCCTTGAATTTCTTGATTTCAGTATTTGGTTTGATGTAAACAGTTTAAACCTGAGTGCGATGCCTGTCAGAGACGTCGTTGAGGGACTGGTTGTATATGATGACATATTTCCGCTAGCTGTGACCCCTTTTTCAACCTAGACACCAAAAATAAATACATTATAATTTATTACGCAATACTTAACGCAGTTACCGTTTGTAAGCCTTATTATAAACAATAATCTATTTGCTTCATTTTCATTAATGTATCTCTAAGATATCATTTTCCTTTAGTGGAAACTAATGTAAACTAAAATTCTATTCACCTAATTATTTAACTTGAAAAAAGCTTATTTCTAAGGACCATAACTTTAACATCTTTTGACAAACTAACCAATACCACATATGATATATTATAAACCACTTACAGGGAATCCAATAGCGGTGGACAGTTTATCCTTTGATAGTTTTTTAAAGGTCTTCAAAGCATCATTAGCCTGGACAATGGTTCCATTGTTATAAACCTCGAATTCGACGTCAACATTTGTTTCTCCGGTTCTTTTGATATCTGTGACCTATAAAACACATGTACAACGTTTTCAGTAATATACAACACGTACAATTCAAAATTTATGCTATCGTTTTTTTTGGAAATAACTGAAAGCAAGACCATACCAATAAAAACGGTAGAACTTTGTAAAAACTTTGTACATTTAAATGAATTAATTGTTTAAGGTGCAGAAAAAATAATTTGGTTTTTAACGCTTTATACTACGTTGAAATTAAACCTTCGGAATGCAATCCATTTCTTTTTATTATTGTTGTTTTTTATTTAGTTTTGTTTTTCACAGGTTTTTTGTCTAGTATTACATCTGTTAAAACTGTTATGGAATACTGAACATTACATTGACCCTATTTTATCTTTTCTTATATAGCTATAGACTGCAACTTAAACACTCTGTCGACGATTCAGATGACATAACACAATTCTGTCCCCATTGTTTTCAATTTGAATATGAGCACACCTTGACTTCTACATCACTCTCTACTGCTCGTCGTTCTCTCACAGATCTCCTCCGACGGACAGTATGTGCCTCAACAAAACTTTGCCTTAAGCCTGTTAATAAAATATTCCAAATAAGTCTTTCAACTTCTTTAACGTTTTTACGATGTACTTATTATTCCGCTGGTATATAAAAACACAAATGAAACTTAACAATATAAAATTCTGATAGTAATGTTATATTCCGGTTTGTGTTCAAGTATTTAGTTTTTGTAACACCTTTTTATTTGAACTTAACTTTTTTTTATCAAAATAAAATGTCCTACCTGTTTCCACTTGTTGTATGAACTGTGGACTGTTGATATCGACATCCCGTGGTACATTTAACATTATAGATAGTTTGTTATTTGTATGTGAGGGTTGCACTGCCTCTGATATTGTTGACTTAATAGCGTCCATGTTAAATGATGCCGTAGAGGACGGTGTTATCAATATTGTAATTGGCGTTGAAAGGACCTCTTTGTGAGGTATCGTGTTCACTTCTGTTCTTTCTGGTGTTGATGTCACGACTATTTCTGCTCTCGCAGAAGACAACATCACTAGTTTTGATGTAGCTTTGAATTGTGTCATTGCCTTCAATGTATCTCTTGAAGTCGTCATCATAATTTGTAAATCTTTTGATGTTTTCATTGACCCTAAAGCAGCCGCGAATGTTAAAATAGAGTCTATTTGTGCACTTGTAACTGCTTCTGATGGAATTTGTGACATCGTTGAAGACTCTTGCATAGCAATGGGTGACATTATAGGTTTTGGTGTAGTGCTGGATGCTTTTATACGCGATTGTGCAATTGTTGTTAGCACAGGTGTTGCTGTGTAAGTTGCTGAAGAGTATGTTACGGCTACAGATGAAATTATAAGTTCTCGAGTTATTGTCGATGCATCCATGTTATCCATCGATACGGGTTTTGATTCTAATATAGCCATCGAGCTGAATACAGACTTTGATGAAGGTTGGGCTATCAATATAGGGTATGTCGTAGCAGCTAGTTGTGTCGAGCTTGGCCTAGAATCCTGGAGAGCTGTTGACATTGGCAGAGATGACTCGACCGTAAATATCGATGTTGGTTCAATCACAAGTGCAGTTGACGATGTTAGGTTTGTTGCTACTGATGAAATGTGTAGTGTCTCTAGCGTATATGTCATTAATGGCCTAGACTGAAGTGTATATGTCGAAGTTGATTTATATTCTTCTGTGACTGATGATGATTGCACAGACTCAGGTGAATTTTGTGAGGTTCTAATTGTTTTTTGAATTTCTGCTGATATTTGTCTCGACTCTTGTAAATTAGTTGTTGACTTATACTCCAGTGTTACTTCTGATGTTCCGATTAAATTAGGTAAAGAAGTTATTGCTTTTTGTGTGGATTTGGATGATGCTGTAAACTCTTGAACAGCCATGAATTTCGACATGGAGTATGATATG
This sequence comes from Perna viridis, assembly GCA_037379345.1. Lineage (NCBI taxonomy): Eukaryota > Metazoa > Mollusca > Bivalvia > Mytilida > Mytilidae > Perna > Perna viridis. The sequence continues at coordinate 18,950,031 of CM074518.1, forward strand.
ACTATCGATGATATATAAGGCTTTGGTGTATCAGTTAGTGGTTGGATAGATTCTGGTATAACTTTTGATGTTAAAGTTGAACCTGGTGTAGCTATAGAAGAAGTAATGTTAGTTGAATTTTTCACCGACGTAGCTGTTGGTTTCTGGTAAGATTCTAGTGTTGATGCGAAATTTGGTATATTCCTTTGATTAGTTTTGATGTATGTTTGTAAAGAATCTAGAGCAGCTAATGCTGATGATATAGGCTCTGTTGTTATTGACGATATTGGCAAAGACTCAGAGATACCTACTGTTTGTATAACTAGTAGTTTGACAGTTGATTGTTCTAGTGTATAGCTGTTACGTACCACTGACATTGGTTCAGTAATTGATGTTGTCAGGGGCTCAGACAGAGACATAAGTGTCGAAGAAATTGATCTTGACCTATGCGTTTGGACCAACAACAGTGTTCCGGATTCTATAAAGGATGTGGACAAAAGTAACACTGAGTCAAGCAATGGTGTTGATAAAACTAATCCTGACTGAAGTTTTTGTGCTGATGGCAATAATCGCGAATCTAGGACTTTTGTTGACATAAGTGATCCTGTGTCACGAATCGGCATGGAAGACAATGACTCAAGCATTTGGGTTGATGGTTGTGATACTGGTTCAAACACAAGTGGTGACAACATTGATTTTGACTCGAACAGTTGGGTTGATAACAATAGAAACTTCGATTGAACCATTTGTGTCGAATGTTTGTTTGATTCAAATATTGGTGTTGACGAAAGTAATCCTGATGCTTGCATTTGCATGGAAAACGACAATTTTGACGAATGGGGTTCTATTGCTAAAATTGTTTTCGATGACAGTGAAGCTGACGTCATATTGTGTTGAGAAGACAAAAAGTCTGACGCCTCGATTAATTTTGACGGAAGAGATTCTGACGCAAAATCTGATATTGCTAATTTCGAGTCAAGCTTTGATTTAAACATTGTTTTTGATGTTGATGATTCTGACACTTCTGTTAAAGAAAAGAAACTCGACACTGGAAACGACGGTAGAATTTCAGTCGATTGAAGTAATTCTGAGTCAAACATTAGTGATGCTGATAACGAATCTGACACAGGCTGTCGTGTTGTCTGAGAGCGGCTTTGCTCCAAGATTGATAATTCTGACACACTAGTAAATGTTGATAGTACGGAACCTGACAGCTCCGCTGATTTTGAGTAAAGCCCATTTGTTTGAAAGTTTGACACGGACTCTGACGTTGAAAGGTGTCCTAACGTACTGATTAAAACAGTCTCCAGAAAATGTTTTATAGAATATTCTCTTGTCAGTTCAAACTTGGTGTTAGACAGAGGTGCCGTAGATAGATAATTGTTATAGGATGATTTAGTCACGGCAACTGTAACTCCCTTTTCAATCTGCAAAACAAGGATTAACACATATTTCATTATACAATTTTTTGCGAGGCATTCTGTATAAGCTGTAGATGTGCGTATTTTTTATTCTGACTTAAATGTCTTAAATTATGGGGAAAATAAAGTTCTGTAAATCAACTAAACTTAATGCTATAAGTCAATACCGGCATAAAATACCGAAACGTCAGAAGTGCGATGCTTCAAGCAATGGGTTGTAGTTTGTTTTTTACTTGTAGACACATTTACAAACAAACCCAAACTAAACGAAACTACATATAATAAGCCACTTACAGGAAATCCAATATTGGTTGACAGCTGATCATTTGACAGTTTTTGAAAGGTGTTCACAGCATCATCAGCCTGTATTATGCTGCCGTTGGTATAAACCTCGAATTCGACATCAACATTTGTTTCTCCATTTCTTTTTATATCTGTCACCTGTACATTACATGTATGTAAAATTTATTGAATGATACACTTATCAATATACACATTTTTTTTCGAAAGCGTATACTGGTATACCATTGAAGAATTTCCAAAAGACAACTATGCTGTAATGTTCATATTCATATTGTTTGATAGCAAAATATTGTTAGCTTTGTCCTTAATATTAAGAAGTCCTTTAATAAACTTTCAATTTAACATAAGGTATGTCATGTGCAATGTTTATTCCAATTGTTTTTAATTTGTTTGTTTGTTAACGTTTCCTTAAGGGAGTTATTTTGGGGGTATTTTCATTCAAATATTCTGTGGAAGATTCAGATGACATTACACAATTCGTTCACATTGTTTTTCATTTGAATATGAACGCACCTTGACTTCTACATCACTCTCTATTGCTCGTCGTTTCCTTACAGATCTCTTCCGATGGACCGTTTGTGCCTCAATGAAACCTTGCTTTAAGCCTTTGAATAAAATATGTCCAATTAATCTTTTTTTTTTTTCATCAGTTGTTACCTTACTGTTTTTAGCACGTAAAGTTGTTCAATGTTGTGTACATTATCGTAATCACTATTCAAGTTTTTTGTCTTGTATATAAAAATAAAACAATACAACATTTCACTGATAAAAACTTCATAACAAGTCAAATAAAACAAAATATGCAATGGTAGTTTTGTAAGAGTAATCAAGGGAACCAAGATTCTAGCATAAATCAGAAGATTGTTTATCGAGGGACAAAGACCAGACATGGAAAACAGACGGAATATAAAAAGAACAAAAGAGTAACAAAAGTAAAGAGCAACTCGGACTTCACTGAAAACTGGAAGCATGGAGCGGGTGCAACGGTTGTGTGAACTTCTTTTGCCCTTAAAAGTGTCGTCTACTGCAATTAAAAGAATTTTTATTAATATTAAAGTAAGGTTTTCCTACCTGCTTCCACTTGTTGTATGAACTGTGAACTGTAAATATCGACATCCTGTGGTACATTTAACATAATAGATAGTCTGTTGTTTGTAGGTAAGGGTTGTACAACTTTTGATAGGGTAGAATTTATGAGATCTGGTATCATCGCTGGAGTTGATTTATTAGCGTCCAAGTTAAAGGATGTTTTGGAAGATGGAGTTACCAATATTATTATTGGTGTCGAATGGACTTCTGAGTTTAATATCGTGTTCATTTCCACTCTTTCAGTTAATAACGTTAAAAGTTCTAATGTTGCTGTCATTGGTGTTGTTGGCTTTATTGTATTATTAGATATCTTCGTTACAATAAGTGAATCTTTCATTGTTGAGAATGATACAATAGAGTCGGCATTTGCATTTGACGATATTGCGGACTCTGATGAAGCTTGTAGCTTTGATGAAGACTGTGATGTATTGCTAGATGGTATCATAGAGTTTTGAAAATCGCTGGATGCTTTTATTGACACTAACGTGACTGCTGTTAGCTCATGCGGTGATAATTTCAAAGACTCTACTCCATTTCTTAATATTGTTATTGTTTGAGGTGTAGCTGTCTGTAATGGTATAGACTCTTGTGAATCTAGTTGTGCTTCCCACGTTGTAACATGCTGTTGTTCCCGTTTTAAAGAAGGTATTAACAAATGTGTATTTGTAGCCGATGTTGTCGCCTCTGTAGTTGATGTGGACATCGAAAAAGAGTCTAATGCAGTCATTGGTTGTATTTTTAGCTCTGGTTTATCAGTTGACATTTGGATGGATTCTGTCGAACTTTGGGCTTCTGTATTTGATGTAATAGCTGTAATTGGCAGCGGAGCAGCCGTTGTTGTCTGGATAGACTGTAATGTTGTTGTGTATGTTGGTATATACTCTTGTACAGATATGGTTGATTGTATAGAGAATGATTTAAGTGCAGATATAGACGTTGATATATATTTTTGTATACCTATGGATGTCAGTGAAGGTTTAGCTAGTGTATGTGTTACGAAGCCTTTGGTAGTTTGAAGTACTATTGAAGGTGTTTGCGTAGCACTGGAAGCTGGTATTGACATCGGAACATCTCTTTTGCTACTAGTAGTCTCTTGGTGTAATGATGATGTTGTTATCGACCCTAATGAATTTGGTGTTAGTATAGACTCCGAATTTGGCATACTTAGGGATATTTGTTCAAAGACATCTGTAGCATTCGGTGATTCTTTAAAACCTTTTATTGTCGTTGATGTTAGTAAAGATTTTATCGCACCTGTTGTTAAAAGTTTGAACTCTATGTTTTCCGTCAATGATTGCATTGCGTCTTGCGTATATGAAAATGTTGGTATTACCTTTATTTTTAAGGTTGATGGTGGTATTGACTTAACTGCATTCGATAACGGTAAAGACGTAAATGTAGCTATAGACGTTAATTTTGATTCAAGTGCAACTGTCGATGATTGTCTTAAATCATGCATGGCTGCCGATATTGGTCTGAACTCTATTGCGGTTGTCACTGACGGTATAGACTCCAATGTAGATGTTGATGTTTGTATAGACTCAAAGCTAGCCATTGTCATTAGCATAGACTCTAGATTGGATGATGTTTGACCAAAGGCTAGTAAATCTGTCTTTGATCTATCCGAGACTTTTGTAGCTTTCAATATTTGGCTATGATCTATCGAAGTTTCTGAAGTTCTAGACTTCAATATAAATGCTGATATAAGAGAAGACTGCGAAATTGCTGTCGATTTTTGTGCTGTGTCTGGTGTTGCTGTAGATTTTGAACGTGCTACTGATGTTGACATTGACCCAAATATACCTGGTACTGTTTGTGTAGACCAAAATGTGACTGTCGATGTTGGTAATGACTCAAATGTACCAGTTTGCGTGTGTATTGACTCTAATGAATCTATTGATAATTGCATAGAATCATGTATGGTGGTAAAGGATATAGACTGTAGTGTAGCTGTCCTGGTTGGTCTCGTCCCTAGTGTTGTTGTCGATGTTAGTATTGACTCAAATGTATTTTTTGATGTATTAATTGTCTCCAGCGTTGCTATCGATAATTGTGTAGACTCATGTGTGAATATCGATAATGAAAGAGGCTGTAGTGAAGCTGTCGGTGTTGGTTTTAGATATGTTGTAACTGTCGTTGTTGGCCTTGATTCTAGAGGTGTTGTCGATGTAAGCTTTGACAAATATGGACTTTTTGATGTTTCTTTTGGCTCTAATGAATATATCGATGATTCGATAAACTCGTATGAGGATTTCAACAGTATCGTCTGTAGTCTAGCTGTCGTTTGCCTTGCATCCACTGTTTTTTTCGATGTTGATATTGCCCCGAATGTAATTTTGGATGTATGTGTTGACTTTTGTGTATCTATTGATGATTCTTTAGAATCACGTGTGACTGTCGCCGATATAGACTGTAGTGTAGGTGTCCTGGTTGGTGTTGTCTTTAGTGTTGTTGTCAATGTTGGTATTGACAAAAAATTGTTTGTTGATGTATTTATTGACACCGGTGTAGATATAGATGATTCTGTAGACTCTTGTAAAGCTGTCGATAATAACAAAGGCTGTTGTGAAGCTGTCGATGTTGGTTTTAAAATTGGTGAAGCTGTGTTTGTAAGCCTTGACTGTAGTGCTGTTGTTGATGATTGCATTGACCAATATGCATTTGTGGACGTTTTCCGTGGCTCTAATGAATATATCGATGATTCAATAGACTCCTGTGTAGCTTCCGACGAAGCAGTCTGTAGTGTAGATGTCGTTGTAGCCATTGCCTCTAGTGTTTTTTTCGAAGTTGTTATTAATCCAAATGTATTTGTTAATGTAGCTTTCGTAATTGGTCTTATCTCTAGTGCTGTTGTTGATCTTAGTGGTAGCCCAATTGTACCAGTTTGCGTTTGTATTGATCCTTGTTTAGCCAGTGACGATTCAATAGACTCATGTGTGGCTGTGGATAATGACAGAGACTGTTGTGTAACTGTCGATGTTTGTTTTAAATCTAATGTAACTGTCGTTGTTAACAACGACCCTAGTGCTATTCTCGTTGTCGGTATGGACAAAAATGTACCAGTTTGTGTTTTTATTGGCTCTAGTTTAGCTATTGACGATTCTATATAACTATGTATGGCTGTCAATGACTGTAGTGTTACTGTCGTTGTTGGTCTAATCACTGGATCTAGTATTGCTGTTGAGAGTTGAATAGAATCTAAAGTAGATATCAATACTTTTCTAGAATCCAGCGTGGCTTTCGATTGTTCTATTTGATCTAGCATCGCTGTAGTTGATGGTATAGATACATAAGCCCATGTTGCAATTGACTCTGGTTCAGCTTCAAAAGTTGTAATTGGCACTCGTGTTGCTTCTGATATAGAATCTGTTTTAGTTTTTGATTTGGGTAAGACGACTAAGTTAGTGTTTGGTAATGCTATTAATTCTGATATATGTTTTGATGTTTGGTTGGATTTTCTCATAGCTATTGAATCGAGTGCAGCTTTGGAAAATGAGCGTAATTCTGTTGAAAGTTTTGGTGTTGTTTTTGAGACTTGTATTGCTGTAGATGTTTGTATAGACTCTAATATAGTCGTGACTGCAGTTATAGATTGTGTTGAACCTGTGGATGTTATTAGAAAGTCTTGCTTATCTATTGATGGTGATATTGTGTGCTCTTGTATTACTGTGGATATTGGTATAGGCTTTAACACTGCTGTTGATGATCTAACTATCTCTTGAGCGACCCTTGACTTTATTGATAATTCTGATTTAGCACTTGTCGGTACTTCATTTTCTTGTATATCACTGGAAGCTGTTACTGGCATTCGAGTACCTTTCGTACTATTGGACTTCGTTGTAGCCATGAATATTGAAAAGGATTCCAGTGTAATTGTGGGTGATAAAGCCGTATGCATACTTAAAGAGTTTGCAGAAGTAACTTTGGCTCTAGACACGGAATCCGAATTCATCGATGATGTTATAGACTTTGATATTATTGCTGATGTTAGTAAAGACTTCAGTTTAGTATAGAAAAATGTGATAGACTTCAATGTGGCTGTGACAGGTATTGACTTTGGTGTATCTGTTGATGTTTGAATTAAATCTAAAGTAGTTTTGAATGTTTGTTCAGAGTCTGTTTTTGCAATAGACGTTGTCGTGGAATCTTTTTCAAATTTTGATACTATTGAAGAATCTTCTCTAGCACTAGTTGATATTGAAATGTTTGGTATAGCAATTGATGATAATGAAACTGATGTAGATTTGAATACAAAGATGGACTCTGATATGGCTGTGGAAGCTGTTGTTGGCACAGTAATAGTAGTGAATATTTGTAAAGAATCTCGTGTAGATATTAAAGATGTTATAGCATTTGCTAATGCTGTGTATACCGATGCAGTAATTAATTTTGGCTGTGACTGAAGCGTAGCTTTTGCTTGGGTTATGGGTGTTGTTACTGACTCTGATGTAGCTGTCGATGACAATGTGGACTCTAAAATTAGAGCGGGCATTATTGTGGATTTAGATTTAGCTATTGTTGTTTCTAATAAAAGTGATAAGTTATTTGAAATTATTGCTGATTCTTGTTCATCGAAGGTATTATGCGTTCGCAATATGGGATTTTCTGTCATGTGACGTTTTGTATTAAGAAACACATTTTGATTATTGTATGATGTGGCATAAGTTTGCTGTGTATTTTCTTTTGTTTCTTTTAAATTTAAACTTTCTGTAGAAATATAGTTTGTTTTGTTAGATAAATGCGCTGGTGAAGTATTAACAAGAAGCGGTAAAGTTTGATTTAATTTGTATGAAGTTTGCATTGTTTTCATTTTCTGTCCAAATGTGATTGAATCTCCGGATGGCAAAATTGAAGCATCTGAATGAGTCTTTTGAGATAATATGCTTGTCCTCTGTGTTGTTAGCGATGGTGTATTTGCAGAATCTCTTGGCTGTGTTGTCTGACTGACACTTGTGTTATACTGTGTTTTTTCAATTGCCGTGGATTCAAATTTAACGTTTTGATTTATAAAAGTTGTAATGCTGTTTGATGGTGAGATATCTTGAATTTCAACTATTCTCACAGGTTTATGTACACTCAAAGTAGTTTCCATCAAAGGCGACGTGACTACTTTGAAATTGTGATTTGTTACAACTGTTAACGGTAATGTAATTGCTTGATCTGTTTTAGATAAGAGCAAATTCTGCGTCATGGAATTATATGTCGGCGAATGTTTTTGGATAGTAATGTCATTGGGTGATGATGAGTGTGTTTGAATGGTTATGCGACTAAATGTTGACGAGTGTGTTTTAACGGTTTTATCATTAAATATTGATTGGTGAGTTTGAGTGTTTTTTTCATTGAATATTGAAAGGTGCGCTTGAATAGTTGTGTTATTAAATGATGATGGATGTGTTTTAATGGTTGTGTCATAAATCATTGATTGGTATGACTGTTTTGTTATATAATCGGTAATGGACGGTGATATTACTTGGGTTGTGATTGTTGAGTTGTTTGAGGTAGATGTCGATTCGAGCAGAAATTGTGTGTTATTCTCATTTGTTTTAAATTGAGTATGTACCTCTTTTATAGATGTTGCAATTGAACTTAGGTCTTTTGAATTTACTCTCTGAGTTGTTTCGGGTACTATGGTCTCTTCTTTGGATGATGATGGGTCTGAAAGTAAAGGGAAGCCCATTTATAATTATGTTACTGTTTTCTTTTTAACTGTAGCGCTGTGCTATAGAACACTTACATGAACAAGAACCATATGACAAGCAATGGGCGTATTAAAACATGGAACAACCTAGAGGTGTTTTTCCTTTTAACAATGTCCCCTCTGACTACCAACAGATATATCCGTACAGAAAATATTTAGCAGAGCATGTACTTGATCTGAAACTGAAACATGATTGTATTTGATAATCTGACCCAAACTTTGTTGCTGTTTACATTTTCTTTCTAACTTTTTGAATTTGACTAAAAACAAACAATAAAGTTGTCCTTCTATTGACCAGCATGTCAATTTAAAAACCACTTATCTCCAAATGTGGTACATCTTAATTTAGTTTTTTTACACTGTGTGTGAAATCGATAAAAAATGCACAGCGTAATTATTTTATGATATTAAAATATTCTAAAACAGAAAATACATTTTAATTCGAATTATCTACGGCCAGCCTTGCTTTACATTTAACATTTCATAGTGCACTTTCGGTGGGAAAGTTTTGGTGAAATAAGGCCTATATTAGTCAAAAGATCATGATGAACCTTACAAATAAAAAAAAGAACTAAATAGGGTCGTTCATTTTATATTTCAGAATATGTATTCATATTCCTATACACCTTGTTTCCCAGAGCTTTGATTAAATGTGTACTTTTATTTTTATCTGAACGTATAAAAAACAGACCATTGTTTTTGAGTCGTCAGAAACTAAATCAATTCAATAGAAAGACATTTTAACTAAAACGGTTGACAATCAAAATGCAAAGGTTTTCATTGATTACTTACTTGCACAGCTGTCTAGGGCGTGTCATTAACTTAATACAAACATTAATTTGTACACCGTGAAACAAAACTTCTATCAATGTTTAATAGGAAAATAAATATGAAAAACGTATGTCTAAAGAATAATCCATGGAAAATATCAATGTTAACTGAATAATGAAGCATAACATAAGGCACAATAACCAATCTTACATGTAGCAATATCTGATTGTACTGATAGATAACCTACGGAGATAACCTTGTCACACGTTGTAATTGATCGTAGTCATACTGTACAATTTAACTGAGTGACGCTGAACAACAGGTGCACCACTGGATGCAGTTGTCCATCGTTTTAATGAAAGGGGACAGATTTGATTTGTTTTGTTTTTGTTTGTTTGTTTGTTTGTTTTGTTTTTGTTTTTGTTTGTTGGTTTTTTTTTTTTGTGAAAAGGCATGAATGCCTTACGTTTTATGTGTATAAAAGTGGTTTTCATATAAAAGTAGCCATACTAGCTATTTGACCCTCACTTCTTAGTCATAAACGAAAACAACTCTTACAAATTATTGGAACGTTTATATTCAGCATTTAACATCAATCTCATGTAAGCATCAACCTTACTTGGATTGATTTCATTCTGTTTCAAGTGAAAGCTTGATAGGCTTTGGTGAAATTGAATATGATACAAACATATCACTGATTTTAGGAGTTGTGACCCTTAACTTAGGTCTACCACCTTAAGTAAAACTATGCTTGCACAATTTTGTTCCTACGTCATCATCATGGCCACCAAATATTAAAGATATTGATACAGTGGCAGTCAATTTCTTACCTCTACAAAGTAGTAAATAACAAGTTTATATAGAAGTAAAGTGGTTGTCCAGGACAGACAAACTGGGGTCTATAACTCATTTTACAGGTTCTCATATATGTTTCCATGTCATGTGGGAAACAGCGTATTAGATTGAAGTTTAGGTTGTGCTTATATCACTTGACTTGTATGCAGCATTACAAAATTTACATTTAATGCATCAAAACTGGTCAAATAGACAAACATCTTGCATAACTACGAGTATACCATCCGATAAAACTTGATGCAGTATATAACATTTGCAATACACTTTTTACCTTATGATTGTTGTAGGTGGCATCATTTTAATGTGGAATTACATAGTTACTTTTGTACTCATATCTGTAATATTCTTGCGGTTTCACAATAAATTTTGATCGACCAATATAGGTGAACGTCAATTATTACATATATTTTTATACTTTCGTAAACTGGCCAGGCGATGGTTTAATATGCTACATATTAAGGATAAGCAGTGTTCTTAATAACAATGTCAGTCACACTCTTTTTCTTTGTGGCTGTTGATATTTCGAAAGATTTTTAAAAACAAAAATGTCGAAGAGCATGTTAACAGTACAAAATAGGACCGTGTAGGAACAAGGATCTTCTATCAGTACTAAATAGAATTATTCTAGTATGATAATCTATAATTATCTATGTTTATCCATTCAGAAAGAAAAAAACAACTAATTCCTTTTACCAAAAAAAAATGTTTTTTATGCGTAATATGTAGGTAATATAATTAAAAGTGTTTACATACATAGATTGATGATTGATTTTATTAGTTGTTTCTATTTTTTTCTTGATTAAATTTTGACTCCAAATTTGTGTGAGTTAATTGAGAAAAAAAATGGTGTGTTCTAAGTTTCAGTTGACTTTTATCAATAAGTTGGTTTCGAATTTACTAAAAGGAGATATATTAAAATGATTTCGACCTGCCTCAATTTATTTTTGTCTTGAAATATAAAAAAAAGTGTCTTAGGTTCATTGTATGATATCTTTATTCAGATGTCAAATACTGAATATTGTTACTCAAATGCATAAAAAATATTTAACAATATATTCATTGCTTTGTAACGTAAACTTTTCTCAAATGCAAATCGAATTTGGCAGTAGATATTTATCATGCCGTTACGTCGATTCACATAGGACCGAAGCACGGTAATATTGACATGAGATTAAAGCTTTCGTTTTGATTTTCTCTGACTTCAGAGCGTCATTATTTAACATTTTTAAAATTGCTTCTAAGAAGGACACAAGAATGTGAATTTCAGGTATACGTTAGGATATTTCACTGGCATTGTGTTCATGTAAATATGTAGCGCGTACATAAGGTATTATGATCAAGGTGAAATGAAGAATATCATTTTTGCTATGCATTCCAAGCGAAATGAAAAAAGGAAAATTTTGATACCATAACTTTTGCTTCACACGTGCCTTTATTTGTTTTTTTGTACATAAATTGATTTACCCTGATGATATGTTCACAGCGTGTGAAGAAAGGAAACCATAAAATTGGGGAGTCTAATAGAAGAGAGAGGGACACCCCGGGTGTCTGTCCTTAATTCGCATTCAATGGCCATAAGATTCCAAATTCTTCAGATTGTTTTACCTGGTAGACTGTACGAGTTTTCATTCTTTAAAACAAGAGTATGGTTCTCCACTGTAACTACACTTGCAGAAAATGATGAATACAGATTACTTATAGGTGATGGAGAATAGTAATTTCCCGCGACAGAAGGGCTTATGGTATCAACTGGGGTCCCAATAACAGTTGTTTTACTATCAAGGTAAGTGTTCAGATCAGTTCCTTGCGGTGACACGTCTGATGAATTCAAAATGATAGAACTGACAACGTGCTCTGAAAAAAAAAGCAAACATTTCAGATATAAAGGACTAATAGATATTAAACGCATGCTGAATGATCATGATACCTGCTATGACCCGAGACAACGCCGGAGGTAAACATTATTATTGTAATTACTATAATAATAGTTTCGATGTTTAACAAATTTACTACTCTATGAATAAACAGTCGGCAATTATTTTATTATAATGAATTATTATTATATCCGTATAATTCTTCGCTTCGAGAGAAGAAAATCTTGCAGCTATGACTGTATCACGCTGTATCAGATTAATGATAAACTCCGAGAACATCTACTTCGATTAAAAACGGAACCCGAATATGAATATGGCACTACTCCTTCCATGAGCAGTAAAAAAAAACTGTTAACTGTGTAAACAGAACATACAATGCATCCTGAACAGTAAGTTAAAATGTTGCACGTGATTATTTATAGTAAATAAACACGGTATATAAAATATCTACAATACAATGGTAGACTACATGTTTTGTTAATCATCAACACAATACTTTTTATACCGGTTTTTCTCTTAATGTTAAAAAGCAATGCAAGAAGCAAGAACCATTCAAACACAACTACCTTAACAAAATAATTAAATAAATAAATAAATAAATAAATAAAAAACAAACAAACAAACAAACAACAACAAGACAAAACAAACTAGAAAAACTGTAAACAATGCCCACTGACTTAATATCCCAAAATTTCCCATTTGATAACATGCACCTTTTGACCTCTAAATTGATTTAGATGATTTATGGATGTCTTAAATAGGTGTACGATTGGAATATGTTATGAAGATTTGTGAAAGTTGAATAAAATTCCAATGATGTAGGAGGAGTAACGGATAAGAGATGGATACCCCCCTATTTCAATATTCATACAAACTTCATGTTGTTCAATGTGAAACCTCCAAATTGATTTGAATCAAAATTTAAAAAAGGAGGTGCACACTGGGAAATGTAATAAAGATTCTGAGAAACTTTCATCAAATCCTATTCTGTGGTGTAGAAGGAATAAAAAAGAGATGTGCACCCCTCTGCGTGTATAGAAGGAAAGACGAAAGAAAGAAATGTAAGAAAAGACACCCTATCACTATATATCCACAATCAAAATGAAATAAACAAAAACACACAAACAAACAGACAGGCGATAAATAATAGACTAAAACAATGTACAATATTGAATCTAAGTTAAAACTAAATCCACGGTTGTTGTTATGATCCATCGAACAGGTCTTTATTATACTTTTTATTGAAGCTTATAGTAGCAATTAAGTTTTTGAATAATTTCTATATACAGCATTTCCAAATTATGATCTTACAAACAACATAATGTCGATTTTATGTGCACTTAATGGATTTTATATACGTTTAATTATCATAATGATAGTAATCAGGTATATTTGGTACAGAAATAAGCTTTTATATACATACTGAATGTTTTGATCACCTGTATATGCTGAATTAATTCTTTTTATAATGTTATATACCATTATTGTGCAGATGTTACGTTATGGGGTAACAAATGGACAACTCAAAAGGCTACTCCGACGCACGATGATTCATACTATTTATAAAGATATAGATTTGATAAGAAACTCTAGGACGAAAAATATTTTCGATCACATAGCTGATTTGTGCCTTGTGACTTCCGCTTAAAAACGCTGAACGGTTAACTAGCAGCTTTAATATAAAAAAATAAAATAAATGTCAATATACCAAAAAGTTAAACAGTCACGAGATGTGGTCATATGTCAAGTACATGTCAATTAGTGTACTAAAAGTTAAAGAAAGGTTCGATTGATATATTTAAATATTGTTTCTGCCTCCGTAGTCATATACAGCAGATATCATAGCTGTCCGTTAATAGGAAAAATGGTATATGGGAAGTAAAAAAGTCCTAACCAAAGTACAAAATCGCGAAAATTCATATGTAAACAGAATGGGTTTATTGCTCAACAAGTGCCCATACATTTTATGTTCCGTTAATTTGGAAAAATACAAAATCAACTTAGAATGTCAAGAGTTCTGATGTCCATATACTTAAATGACACGTTGCGTTTCGGCTGAGAAGTGATTTGTTAGTGAATCATCCATAGTTAATCTTGCATCATGAAACAGGTTGTCTTTTATGAACATTATGGTAGCTATTGTTAAGTGTAGTATGATTGGTATGACTATCTCACAAAGTCATTTAACTTTTTGTACAGTGCATTGCTTATTGGTAGTTGAAGGTCGAATTGTGACAGATAGGTGACTGTGTAGGTTTAACATAACAATTACCACACATATGTGACATGTCCAAAAGTGTTGATGGTCTAATTGTAACCTCTGTGACTTTTCAAATGTATTGATGGTCTAGTTGTAATCTCTGTGACTTTTCAAATGTGTTGACTTTTTAAAAGACTAGACTAAGTTGTAACTCCCTGTGACTTTTTCAAATGTACTTGAAGAGATTTAGTTTAACCCCTCTATGATAAACTCGAATATATTGACTACTTAAACGGCAAGTGACATATTCGAATGCCAATTGCTCAGAGGACAAGCCGTAGTCTCTGTCTGATCTGTTTTGATAGATGTTAAGATAGCTGTCTTCTTGTGACTTCTTTTGATATGATAGTATCCAATGTTTAACTTTGTAACCAATCGGTACCTCTGTTGGGTATCGTATGTTGACGTTCGGGTTCAATATTCAATTGGACATGCTGTATTGAATGAATACACGTGACATTTCTATTAAAAATTATACATTGTAACTAGTGTATACATGTATAAAGAACTGCATGTGTTAAATAAAGGGCTATATTTTGTTCTGTTGTTTTGCCTTTCTGACAACAAAATTCGTCATCTGACAAAATTGTGTTACTATAATTGAATCGTAGGTTAGTTCTGTGTGGTTTCTAAGTAGTACTCTTAAGTTTCACATGTACAGTGTATATAACTGAAAGAAAATGTATAAAATGAAGAGTATAGCAATGAAGATAGTGAGACGACTGCGCGGATTCATAGAAGGGTGGATTGACCCGGTCTACGACTCCCATCAAATAGGGGAAAAGTAATTTTCTTCCATGAAATCCTGATCTTTTACAACTTCTACTCCCAAAAAGAATTCTTCCCCCGCTTAGCTCGGCTATTACTCTAATTACACCCCTAATCGAAATCTTTGATCCCCCTTGCATAATAATATTTTTACGTGACTATGGAGTTAATTGTATAAACAGCTTAACAAAAACTTGTTATAAATGTTAACCAGGCCGAAAATATTCGATATAAAAAATGTGTTTTCCAAATGAATGAAGATAATCGTAAGAATGAAATGAGACCAATTTGTATGCTTCCATATGTCATGGGATAGATGACACGTGTGTTTCACTTTTTTTTTTAATTAAAGGTTAGTTATTTAAGAAACGAATCACTTGAGATGGCTGTTTCTTTTTGTTTTTGGTAAAGAAGCCGACAATAACAATACCGTTTTCACTTAAACACCACTTTAACGTACAGGTTTCTGATATTTCTCGAATTTCACTTGTTTTTACTTCCCTCCATGAATCTTCCCGAAGTTTATTGTACGTTCACATTTTCTCCGGCAGTCTAGAAATTTGACTCAGTATAAAGAAACCTAAATAAAAATCGAGGGGAAAATGGATGTAAGGGCCATTGACTATATACGTCCGGCTTAAGAAGGGAACGACAATAATCGTACTATCATTTGAACATCGGGAACCTCCATATTGCTGAAAAATATAAAAACTGAAGAAATTTGAGCTGAGTATTTTCTATTTTAATTGTGAACCCCCTTAAAAGGAGTGGAATGATACTGAAGAATATGATACAATGAATATACTATCATGACAGAGTAAATGGGGAGATATCTGATGAAAGCAGGACTTCTAAGGTACTCATACAAAGGTTATTGAATAGATATTAGAACTTACCAGTAAAAAGAAGAATTAAAATAACTGTAGTCGCCAGTGTCATGCTGTTCCAATATAATCTTTAATTATATATTTAATTAAGTATCCCATTTATAGAATTATGTCACGACTTTGTGCATTACATAAGTGTTCAATTTCAATTCAACCACACGATACTTCGGTTAATAAGTCTGAGGTATATCAGTAGTGTATATTTCACTTTGGTTTGATCTTTAACCTTTACATTTTGATACTTTTATAAAAACTGACTAAAACTGCAAATTATGTCGAAAAACGAATATTACTATCCGTATTTACTTAGCAAAAAGTTTTATATACATTAAAAGAGAAAATATTATTTTCACTTCAAGATATTGATTCTGTATATGTAAAGTAAAACAGCTGTTTCCAAAATCTAAATATTGAGCGAATAATTAATGATAACAGATTTAAAATGTTGAGCAATAAAAATAAATGTTTAGACTCTATTAGAAATATGAAGATAAAGATACACTGAGAATAAGAATAGATAATAACACCTTTTTGATCAAATAATGACACACCTTCCATTTCAGTGGCTGTATACATGTACCTTATATAATACAACATGGTGTTCAAAACTTCCTTCAATTACATTTGTATTATACAGACCCGCGGACAAGTAATGATTCAATGGGCACAGCAAAAGTTTGTACAACAAAAAGAATGGACTGAATACTCTTCTCATTTAAACATATTAATCTTCCACTTCAGCACTAGGTGTATCTATATAGCGCAAAACTATACTAAGCAATGGAGAAACGCGCCAATTCTTTCCAGATATATTAGTTATAAAATTTCAAATATGTTTGACAATTGTGTGAAATACTAATATTTCAAGCGTCTGCTTAACATTAACAGGCAGACACCTGAAGGAATATGAGCTTCTGTTGTTATAAGAGGGGATATTATTTAGTTTAAATATATTTTATTCAGAAATAGTTTGATTACAATAAATTACAAAACATAATAGTAATAAGAAAGAGTAATCAAGGGAACCAAGGTTGTAGCGGTAATCAAAAGAACGTATTCCAGGGACAAAGACCAGACATGGAAAACAGACATACACAACAAAAAACATAAAGTAACTAAAATCATACATACAAAGTCACAAAAGTAAATGAGCAACTCGGACTCCACTAAAAACTGGGAGCATGGACCAGGTGCACCGGTAGGGTAAGCGTCCTCTGCTTTTCTAGAAACACCCGCCGAGTTGCTCATAAAAAGTTAAGTCCGGGGTAGACAAACGAGGGAAGGAAAACTATGACCCGTTGAATAAATCAGTTCTCATGGTGCTGATGGATACACCATAACGATCCACGAGTTCATGATAACGACCATAAAACTTCTGTAGTGATGACTTCAATCTTGTAGCAATATAACCCTGCTCCAGAAGCCTATTTGTTAGAGTTCTAGCGCGATACAAAAAGTCTGCGTAGTTTTGGCAAGCTCTGGCATAACGTATGAGTTGTGATATGAACACTCCATACGCAGGAGCCGAAGGGATGTTGCCACAGATGAAAGGAAAGTTGACAATTCTGAATGAAGTCATCACGTTTATCGTAAAGTTTGGTCAATAGTTTTCCTTTACCATCGATTTCTAAGTGTAGGTCAAGATATGAGGCTGACTTCACAGTGTCTGTAGTATCCTTAATCTCAAGTTTTTTTGGGTAGTTGCGATGTATCAAATCTCCGAAATTAGAATTGTTTAAAGATAATACGTCATCTATATAGCGGAAACTGAGATTGAAGGATCTAGCCAAACGATATTCTTTCTTTCTGATCAGATCAGCTATAAAGTCAGCCTCATAAGAGTGAAGGAATAGGTCAGCAAGTAAAGGAGCACAATTTGTTCCCATTGGAATGCCGACCGTTTGTTGAAAGAATCGTCCACCACACTGGACAAATATGTTGTCGATTAAAAATTCCAGCATTTTGTAAACGTCTTCCTCTGTATATTTGGAAGATGATTTGGAATATTTTTTTACAAAGTATGAGGAATCTCTACCAAGAACTATATATTTGTATCTAGGTGTACCATCTTTTTTGAAAAAAAAAACAACGATGTATAATGTTTTTAAGTCGAGATTTTAACTGAGTATGGGGAATAGAAGTATACAGTGTTGAAAAATCATAGGTTTTAATGCTATTATATTCAGATAATAGTCTTGAACTGATTGTCTCAAAGAGATCTTTCGAATTTTTCAGGATCCACATTGAATTAATATCACTACGGCAGTAACAAGTATTGTGGTAGGACTGTAGACCCTCTTTGACAGTTGTGAGTATAGAAGTTAAAAGTTTTGAAAGAGGTTTGGTGGTACATTTTGCAGATCCAGCTATGAAACGTTGTTTCTATGGATTCTTGTGAAGTTTAGGAATCCAGTACATAGACGGTAAACCAAAATCATCGTCCTTGGTAGAGAGACCAAAAGAGGATAGCACAGATTTATGGTTTTCCACAATCTCTTTTTTGTGTAGGTCGTATCACTGCTATTATTTTCTACGTCTACCTCTGATAATAAACATTGGATATAAAAAGTTTTGCAGACAAAAACAATGTTGTTTTGGGCTTTAACTGCTGGTACGACAACATATTTGTCATGTATAGTAGACAATGTTTTTGCTACATCGGGGTCTTTGAAAACTGATGTAGTCTTGGCACTCATTGACCTACTTAAAACTTTCATTCTTTTCAAAGTAAAGACCTCACGGCCTTTAACCACTCTGACAGAGAATCAATGTCTTCTTGTTCTCGTTTTATCCATTTTCTTGCATAGTCCTCGACGGCATCCATAAGAACTTTAAAGTTATAATTCCAATTTACGGAGCGTGGTTCACGGTACTTGGGACCTTTAGAAAGGATATTACGCAGAGATTCGTTTTCGGTAATGGTTAAATCTCCCGTAACGACGTGACCAGAAGGACCATATTTGAATGGAGAGGTTTTGCAAGAACAGTCAGGTGGTTTAGATTTAAGACAATGATTCGGAAACAAGCATAGCTTATACAAAGTCCGTCTCCTTATAAGAATGACAATTTGGTTAGCACATATGTTCTATTGCACGCTCACATGTTAACGAATATAATATGTGGCGAGGAGAAAATAAAGTATTTAGGAAAAAAAGGATCAAATGCATTAATAGGTAGTTGATTATAGTTAGGTGGTCACAAACCGTTTACTGTCTACTATATACTTTTGCACATTTGTAAATATATAAATATTTTGTTCTAAAATTAGAGCATCTGATCCATGAAGCAAAATTTTTGGAGTTAACGGGATTGGTAAATCTAACGACAATTTGTACGTCTGGCGAATGGCTGCATACTTGTTACAATGAAGAAGATAATGGGCTGACGTTTCAGATTGACCGCATGTACTGTATGGGTTAACGACAAGATTTCGCGCAAATAAATGAGCATTCAAAGAACTAATATCCATACGTAATCGTGTATGGAGCACCTGACCGATTCTACTGCCGATATAGAAGTATGTTGGGCATTTTAAGTTCTGAACTTCCAAATAGTTCTTGAATGTTTCTAACGACGACGCCTTACGAATGTCGACAGGCAAGTTGTTCCATAAGTTGACACTTGAAGGTAAAAAGTAACCAGAATAGATATTGGTTCTCGTACGTATTTCTGCCACGCTGTTGGAATGTCGAGTAAAATGATGATGCAGGTCCGAAACCGTGTTTGGTATCAAATTACAAAGATAGTCAGGAGCTTTCTTATGCACCAATTTATTAATCATAATAAGATTGTGATTCTTTCTACGATCAGGGAGCTTTTTCCCACCCTGTCTCAACGTATAATTTTGCTATAGAAATTAGTTTAGTCCCACCCGTTTCTATTCGCATGGCCTCGATTTGCACACTCTCGACTTTTTCAGACAAATATTCTATATTGTCCCAAATGACGTCGCCATATTCCATTAGTGGTCTAACGTACGAGAAATACATTTTTTCGAGTGTAAATCTATCAAGAACTAATCTCAAGCGACGAAGTGCATTTACACGGGTAAACGCTTTTCTGACAATATTGTCGATGTGATTATGCCACGATCCGTTATCTGAAAATATTATACCCAAATGCTTATGGCTTGTCACTTATGTATGTCATGATCGTTCATCTTTAATACCGGATGTACAACTCGTGTAGACTTGCGCGAAATAAGTGTCGTCTCGGTTTTCTGTGGATTAAATTTTACCAGCCAAGTAGTGGCCCAGTGGTGAATTTTCGCGAGGTCATTATTCAAGATATTCGCGGCAATAGCAGGCGAATCGACGGTTACAAAGAGGCTAGTATCGTCAGCAAATAACTTAATAGTTGCATCAATGTCTACAACGATGTCGTTTATAAAATAATAAATAACAGAGGTCCTAAAATCGAACCTTGCGGTACGCCGGCATTTATGGGTGTCCATTCGGAGAGACCCCATTCAAACAAACGCGTTCTACCGCTCAAATAACTCTTAAACCAATCCAACAGTTTTCCCGAAATACCGTGGTTCCTTAGTTTAAATAAAAGACCAGTGTGCCATACGCGATCGAATGCTTTGCTTATGTCACAAAATATTACTCTGACTTCCTTCCCACTATCCAAGCCTTACCAAAAGTATTCGATATATCAACTAGTTGGTTTATAGCCGAATCGCCTCGCGTAAATCCAGATTGGTGAGCAGTTATAACATTGTGGCGTAAGAGGAAGTTATGTACATACTTATAGACGCATCTTTCCATACACTTCGAAATAATATTAAACAACGAGATCGGTCTGTAGTTTTGAACCTGTTTGGCATTTCTATTCTTAAAAACCGGAGTAACGTCTGCATTTTTCCAATCTGTTAAAAAAATTGCAGTAGACAACGACAAATTAAAGAGTCTACATAACTGCGTTTTTAAAATTGGGGCACCATCTTTCAACAGACGTGGATTTATAAGGTCAGGCCCGCAAGCCTTACTGATGTTCAAATTGAGCAAGACATCATCAACGTCCGTCTCTGAGATATATATTTTATTGAGCGTAGTATCCGCTAAGATAGGGTTAGGAAAAACAGAAGCAGAGTCATCCAGCACGGTTTGCAAAGCAAAAAACCGAGTGAATTCGTTTGCCTTTTCGTTATCATCGGAGATAAGTACATCGTTTTTTAACAGAGGGGGATGCCGACACTCAATCGCTTCACTCCAGAAATCTGGTAACAGATTTACTACCAGTTTTTGGTCGTTGGTTTGCAGTTTACAATTTTACTAACCATATTTGCAATATAATCATCTTGAGAGCGATGAATAAGAGTAGTTAGCTCATTTCGAATATGTCTAAATTTTGCCCAATCTGACTCTCTATTTGACCTCCTTGCTTGTGAATGAATTCGCCATTTTTCACGTATGAGTCTACGAATGTTGTTATTCATCCAGTTCGGATCCGATTTACGGACTGTTACTTATCTATTTGGAATACATTGGGCGGCCGCATCCAGAATACGCGGGATATTATTTCATCCGTAGAAGACGAAAAATTTAAGTCTGAATTAAGTCACTTTCAAACGAACCAATTAAGAAATTCAACTTCCGTCCTCGGAAACTTTTTGCCGTCGTAGCTTAGGTTGCACTATACAAATGGGATTTAGGTGCACTGTTTCGTACACAAAACTGACCCGGTCTAATTTTGTAAAGCTTAAAAATAAAAGGGGAAACTTGGTGGAAATATTGATTGTGTATAGAAGAGCAATCGTATAAAATAGATGCAATACTTGTGAAGGTAAAGAGGTGTAAAATGCATGCTTTAAGCTATCCGGAAAGATTCAGGTCCTCACCAGATTGTATTCTCTTCCCTGTAGCAACAGGCTGTTTTTCCAAAAATGCAAATTTTCGCACGAACTTTAAGAATTAAGATCATGAACAAATGAGCAGAAAAAGGTACATTTTTTTTTATTAAATTATACCATCCCAACTTACTTTTCTGGCAGTTTTCAAGTTCCTGATATTGTAGAAAACCAGTTTTTTGACAATTAACTTTGGAAAGGCACCCAAAATTTGTTACGAAAACTGATGTATGTTTTTATTATATTACCATGGCTACAGATTTTCATAACAAAACAGAAAAGAATATATATTTTTTTTATGGATCTCCATAATGTAAGGTTTTGAAAATGTATACTTTTTACAGGAAAAAAATGTTGGATCTGCTTTTGATTAAGTGTCTCAATATAGCTTTATTTCCACAAATTGTCATAAAGTTATCTGCAGTGACCTATCTATATAGTGGAACCTTACACATAAAATACGTCTTCACCATCACGGACGTCATAAACAATTCCATGCAATTTCTGAATCGGTCCCTTGAGTGGTTTTGAAAGTAAACGATCACCAGATGCCATGAAAAGACATTTTCGTTCTTTCCTGGTAAAATGACGCATATTTTATGAACTTTTGTGAAAAATGTTATAAGTTGTGATAATGAAATATAAATGTAGGAAAATCTTCATTTGGACTGAATTGATGCTATGAGTTCCATAATAAAGTCAAAATTTCAGTTCATTTCAGAAATATGTATCTAATTTTCATATTCAAAGAAAAAAAAAGCGTTGCTTCTGTTTCCGATTTAATGCTAATATTTACTGTCCTAATCTTGTGGCTTGGCGTTGAACATTTTTCTAGATCTGTGCGGTAGGCCTGTGAGAAAACCTTTAAATCTAATTTCCCTTATTGATATTTAGTTTAGAACTATTCGCTTTTGTTAACTTACACGGGAAGTGTGGTGTGCTTGATTAATTCATGTTAAAATATCATATTTGAAATTGAACAAATTTATTCCGTTTAGATATAAAATTTGTTTAAACAAAGAATTGTAAATTTACATTTTTGAATACTCAATTTTAAACAAATTTACACTCTCATAGCATTTAATAACAAGCACACAGGACTGATATCAGGACGTCATTTTAGGGTCAATTAGTTTGATGTCAGTGACATTCCAACATTTCGGCCTAATTATAGTAGGATAATTAATTGGAAAGTGTGAATAACCAAAATATGATCACGATTGCCACAGAACGCCTAGAATTAACGAGTGTGCGTAACTTGTTCCGCGCACGAGTTAAATCTTAACGCGTTCTTGGCACGAATGATCATATTTTGGTTATTCACGATAACCAGCTGATTATCCTATTTATCATATAAATTTCCCCCATTATTCATTGTTATTTTCAAAACAAATTTAAAATTTCGTGAACGGCGGATTGATATTCGTGTTGTGACATTTTGACGGGAGAAAGCGCGAGAGGGAAATTACCGAATTTATTTCACAGTGTGAATTATCGAAAAAAAATTACACTTGGAACAATCGGTAAATCACTGCTATCTATATTATGAAATGTTTTTTACACATATCGTAAGGTAGTATGACGGTATCATTTATTTTGACAGACTACATGAAGCATTATACATGTAGTTCATATTTTGTAATTTGCCTGTTCGAAGTTGATTGTGACCATTATTAGGATGGAACCTTTAACAAATTTTTATGATCATAACCTTGCAATGCAGCGCGTTTTCCAAATTTGAACAAACAATTTCAGAAAAAAAAGTGTTACATCATAACTGACCGGACATTGTCAAACGTATGGTTGCAGATCGCAATATTCAGTATGTTACACAATCGGTTTCACAACGACTTACATAAGTATATAGCTGAATATTGCTAATGCATGAAGCCAATACTCTGAATGTACTGTGAGTTCCGGTGTTTTCTGTACTATGCTTGATAAAAATGTTCTATTTCTCAATACGTATCAAACAATTAGAGCTGACATACATGTCACATATTTAGGTCACTATAATTGTGTCTATTTATGTATCACTTGTCACTCTAGTATATTTAATTGTATAAGGGGCTCTTACGCCATAACGAATTGAACGAACGATCTTCTAATGAATTGGATAAAATAGAAAAGTGATCTGTCAACAGTGGCGGATCCAGGGGGCCAGGGTGGCCCGGCGCCACTTAGAAAATTGCAATTTAAAAAAAAATGTTCAATTGTTCAAGGTATCCTCAGAATGCAGGATTTGAGGTTTAATATTTCAAAATTTTCTTTGGGGGGTAGGGGGGGCATGCTCCCAACCTCCCTAGCAAATTTGGATCACTTCGTGATCCTCACTGGTGATCCTGTCAAGATTCTTTTTTTGGCCACCCCATACCTAAAACTCTGGATCCGCCAGTGCCTGTCAATCCCCTGCCAATTGAAGAGTTGATTTTTCAACGAGCTAGCTAAAAACGAATATAAAACGAGTAAAAGGTAATCAGAACGATTCTTTAACAATTAGAGAACAAAACAGAAGCTACTACGGAACGAATCCCAATATTCTAGAGACGTATCGATAACGATCTTAACATGTTAAAAATGGGTAGTTAATGAATGAAACGAACGCACAGTGAAGGCATAACGAATATAATTCAAGTACATTGTATTTTGAAAATAGAATACATAAAAATAGTAAGTTATTTTGAATAATAAAGCAATATTAAAGAAAGGAAACTGCAAGATGTTTTCTTTTACGCAAATGTGATTAAGGTAAAGAAAATTGCAGGTTCTTCAATGCCCGCCGCTCGAAATAATTAAAAACAAGTGGTTGTCCATTATACGAACATGTCTTTCTGGTTTGCTGTCGTTTACTTCTGATATCTTTCGGTTATAAGAGCTTGTCTGATAAAAAGAGTCCTACTGCACGTTGATTGCTAGACGGGGCATCGTACTAGAAATTTTTTTCATCGACAGTTGAACCAATAATATAATTGAAATACGATACATAGCACAGTGGTCTCACAGTTCACCAAATAAAATCTTAACCAGATTTGGGTATTAACAAAACGAGGATATGCGTCGGCTATCTTTTATGAAGATAGTACATGTTTTCATTGACAGGTTGTGTCGCTGCATCATTAACATGTCTCTTATATCTTAATATTGCTGTTAAAACTCAATTGCGGGAGTTCTCATTTAAAATGGCTTCAGTCTCTTACAAAAATAGTATTGTTACGACTCTATCAATATAAGAGACTTACATACATGTACATGCATATTAGTGTTAAAACATCAGTATCAAGACTAACAATTCTACGGCTACACTGTGCGTCAACTAGACTTCCCAATGCATTCCATAGTATATTATGTAATTACTCTCGCGTTCCGCTATACCTTGATTCTCCAACATTAACAAGCGTCGGTAGAAACTACTAACTTATCTAACTTATCATTTATGCATTTTCACCTTGAAAGACTTGAAAAATTTAGAATGAAACTGTAAATCAAAGGAAACGGGCATTACTACCCAAAGCACCCATTTTTGATAAAAAACCTAACTTTGTCCTTCTACAAAATGTAGGTTACACTTACCTCATATTACAAAACATTATATAGAAATGAGGTCGCTTGATTGATTGATTATGCTTTAAAGTCGTCTAACAGACATTTCATGAAATGACCAATCAAACAAACTCTGCTTTGAACTATAGCTCGACGGGCTGAATCGGTCTTTACTCTTTACAGTAGTAAGGAGCTAGTCCTAGCGAGCAAAGGTCTGGTAAAGTGCATATTTTTGAAGGAGACTGGTATGTTCACACAAATTGTGGTAGACATACAGGTGATAAAACTGGTCTACAATGCAGAAATGATGTCCTTATGATGTATATTACAATTATATCAGACTGTATTGTGATTTATATCTATTTTTAATTGATTTCTACTCAGAAACGTCTGTTTTATTATTGACATGAATCATACATGTATTATATATTAATTGATTGTCATAACAACATGTTACTTATGTTTTACTTTATGGCATGATTTGTGATATGTTTACATGTTCTCCATGCCTTCCAATGAGTGTGTGAGTTATTTCGTGGTCTCATGTTTGTCATTATTATGAATTATTAGGCTTTTTAATTCGATTCAATAATTGAAAATTGATTGAAAATAGACCCAAGTACACGTTTAATGCCCTTCGAAATCTTTGGCAGTAGAGTAAATAATATGCGCAGGTGCTATGTTTGTTTATATTAATTATAAAAATAAGGAAAAATAGTTTATTTATTTAGCAGAGTCAATAAGTTCATCTCTTAAGAATTCCAATTCATAAAATACTAAAATGTTAATAAGAAATCTGAACCAGCTAAAGGACTATAACTGTTAGCGTCGCATTGGTCTTACCTGTATGGAGTCGAACCACTTTTGAAATCCAAATTAACCACCCAAACGAATCCCTTAAAAACCGAAGGCCTGCACACCTAACCAATCGCTTGGTAATCCAAACGCCAGTGGAAGTGTCCAAACTAAACCAATCCTGAAAGGCCAAATACAAGTAATTTCCAAACCAAATTAATCGAAAGAGAAACCGAACACTCTTACATACCAACCCCTTCATTAAGTGAACACGTATCCACCCTTATAAATAAATCGAGTAGCCAAAAACTCGTGAATATTATTTCCTTGTTAAACCAAATACCTGTCTGAACTAAACAAGACATATATTCAAACCAATCAACCCCTCTATAAACCAAATACCTGTCTAAACTAAACAAGACATATATTCATACCAATCAACCCCTCGATAAACCAAATACCTGTCTAAACTAAACAAGACATATATTCAAACCAATCAACCCCTCTATAAACCAAATACCTGTCTAAACTAAACAAGACATATATTCATACCAATCAACCCCTCGATAAACCAAATACTTGTATAAACTAAACAAGACATATATTCAAACCAATCAACCCCTCGATAAACCAAATACCTGTCTAAACTAAACAAGACATATATTCAAACCAATCAAACCCTCGTTAAACCAAATACCTGCACAAACTAATTTCTTCATAGACACAACCCCAAATACTATTATTTACAAAAGACCTTGTCCAAACCTTGATAAACCAAACACCTGTCCAATCTAGACCACCCATGTTCTGAGGTCCTTTTAGTATTTATTGATATTTTGAAGCCTGGTTTACAAAAAAAATTCCTCACAAATAAAATTGTCAATCCAAGAAATGCCAGATTTATGCGAGTTTAACTATTGGCTAGAAAACAACATTAATTGACTATAAAATGTTATGCACAATATAGGGAATGGAAATACAGGAAGTATAAGCAGAAATGCCTAAATTTTGTGTTGCACTGTGCTCACAGTAGCTATCTTGTTTCTTCCCACCATTAGTTGATTTTATTTGATAACACGCGTTAATTGAAATTTGATACATGCAACCCCCACCCCGGTTGTCTGCCTGTATGTCACCGACATAACGTTACCTTTTTGTTATTTTTATATGTGTCGCATGTGAATGAAACTTCATGTACATACCTATTCAGTGAAGCATGTAGATGTGCAAGATGCATTAGGTTTTTTCCCGTAGATCCTTTAAGAACAAGTCAATATAAAATTCAGACACTGCTAATGGTAAAGTGACTCATGGGGAAGAAAAACCCATCAAACAAACGATGCTTTTTCAGTCTACATATGCTATACTTTCACATAATGATAATCACTTCTGCATGTAGATCTGCACTTTCTTTTTTAGAAAATTATACATTCATCTCCCACTAAAATCAACCAAATGAAACCAAGTCAAGAACGATAACTCTAGCAAAGTGCCAACTTCATGTACAATCTATATAATTTTTATCTCAAAAGCGCAACAACCGAATGAAAAATCTAAGATTGGTTATGTGATCAGTTACTGTTTCTAAACAAGAAATAAAACTGAATTTGGTGTTTTTTTTTACATGCATAAATTACCTTCTGTTTAATTTTTAGAAAGACTGCTACTTAAATAAATCAAATATCCTTTCTTTATCTGTCTCATTCGAAAATATTACTAAAAAAAGCAGTTTACAAAATACTTAATTTAATTCAATACAAACATTAAAGCACAATATTAATATCAATTATAACAAAATAATCAAAACATTATCATAAAGCTAATTAATGTCAACGTTTCATTCCACATTCCCGGATTTCTACACTGAAGCACTACAGAATTTATCAAGCAAGTTCTTTTACTTCCCACCAACAGGTCCTATACCATTGAAAACATCCGGCGAATTAGCCTTGTATACCTGGCTGTTTATATTCATGTCAGAGGAGTGCAGCACGCCATAGAGCGAATTTGTAAGTCCTAAGTTCTGGTCACTCTCAACACGTACCGGGGATGACTCGACAGATTTTCCCGTTATCTGCATAGGCAAACCATTAATAGGAGTTCCTATACTTTGACTGTTTTTGAATACTGGCAGTGAAGAGTCTTCTTGAGGAATCGATGCAATATTTGGTATGGCTGGTAGACTTTGTATCTTGTTTGGTGCCAGCGGTGGTTGAAATGGACCCTTTTCCCATGGTCCACTGGCTTTTTCTCCATTTATCAAATTGCCTGTAACTGAGATCATTGGCATAGGAAATCCCGAAGACACCTCGGGCAGGGTGTTGACTGTATTGAAGGCAAATGCAACTTGAGGATTATTAGTTGCAAGCTGTGAGTTAACAGGGACAGTTCTTATAAAGTTCCCGTTCATATTCATCGAGTTTTGCCACTGGTTGTTGACAGGTACATTGCCCGGCAACTGTTGAACGTTTTGCCACTGTGTATTCACAAGAGCATCATTCCATTGTAAATGTGGTGGTACATTGCTTTGCAATTGTCCATTTGCCGCTAAACTATTTTGCCAAACCGGGATATTGTTTTGCCATAAAATTCCATTTGAACTTTGCACCTGTGTATTGGGAATTAAAACTGGCTTCGAGTTAATTACACCATTGAACTGTCCATTTATTTGGTTTAAAAATTTTGGAACTTTTGGAATATCGCCTCTTTCCGGTCCTGTGTTTTTGAGGACGGGTTCGACAGGTTTAGCATCTACTTTCGGGTCAAGACATACATTAACATCACAACCTCTGCACATGACTCCATACACGTTTTGGTAAGATGCTTTTCTACAGTTAAGTGGAATGAATTGAGGACAAATTATTTGTGGACAGATATTGACCGGTGGTATTGTGTTCACATTTGGTATTTGTTCAACTATATTGTTATGATGTTGTCCGTATCCATGGTAATGTCCATATCTATGGTGATGATTGCGACCTTTGTGACCAGAAGCTGAACATAAAATGAATATTGGTAATATAAAATGAGGTAATATGAAATATGTCAAAATATTATTAAAAAAAAAAACAAAACAAAAACAAAAACGAACAAAAAAAAAACCAAAAAAAACAAAAAAGCAAAAAAAACAAAACAAAAAAACAAAACAAAAAAAGCAAAACAAAACAAACAAATGAAAAAAACAAAACAAAACAAACAATGTTAAAATATATCTTGACCCGCAACAATCAAACAAAAACAGACTATATATCTATCTTTTAACAACATTTAATTAACTAAAGTTCACGACGGGCCTATACATGTAACACTATAACAAGCCATTTTATGACTTTTGATTTTTATCAGTTGTTAGAGTAAGATACTCGATGGTGCCAAAGAATGCATTTCATTCAGACTGTTTACGTTTCATTTCAGATTTCGATTAAGGCGGTAGTACTAAATATAACGATAGTATTGAAACATTGAACTAAAGGCTAATTATGCGTTTTTGTGGCTCTGTTTCTTATACAATGTATAGTACATTATTGTTTGCAGGAATCTTTTGAAAAGAAAAACAACCGAACTGAACACGGCTTATTATATCAACGGTTAATATACGATATCAGTTTTTTTATCATTATAATAATAAAATAGAAGAACCAGAAGACTTATCTATGTGTATCAAATTAAACTCACCAGTTAAAATCGTAGACACTATTAATGTCACAAAAACTAGTAACTTAGATAGCATTTTAGAAGTATACAAATAGTAGTTCTAAGATAGATGTGTAGTCAAAGGTGCCATTTGCTTCTTTATATATCATGCTAACTATTCGAAACACGCAGAAAAATGTACGCACACGACTACGTCATTTGATCGAACGTTCCCGATTGGATGACACTACGGAGGTGTTGACGTTGTGTAATGGCGGGCAATACCTGTCACCTTGATATCTTGTTAGTAACAGGATGTTTGTTATGATAACAAGTTAGTCACTTCGACGTATACCAGACCAAAACCTGCCTGATTAATCTGGATCTTTCTGAATTCTGTGCATGAACAGTTTCACCTGAGTGATTGTTGTTTCTGAAACCTGAAATTCGATAATCCATTTTAACATTAGCATATTTATTTGCAAAAATATAGCTTGTATGCGTGCCATAAATTTCAGTATTGAGGTACTATTCATGTTTCATGAAAATAACATATATATGAAACAGTTAAAACAAAATGAAACCAAACTAAAATAAAATAACCCCCCAAAAATTCTGATCAAGAATAATGTACATTATTTAACCTCATTGCACCAAAGGCCTTATTTCACCGTTTCACCGTTTTAAAGTAACAAGTGAACTCTCGAGAAAAAAAAATCAATGATTTTATATCAAGGGTGCTGCTGTAAATACAAACTGAAGAACTTTTATTAAAAGCCGGTTCTTTAAAGTTTCACAAAAATCGAGGAAAACGACCGTACTATTGATGATGACTCACTTCGGAGTGTTTGTAATACTGTATTAAGCTTTCCTTATTCGTCATATCAGAATTATTTAGCGGCGTTGGGGGTATACTACCAAGGATGTAACTGTCAATTACATGATTGATTTAATGAATGAATGAAGCAATACACATTGGCCAGAGGCAAATTTGTGTATTACCATGAGAAAAAAAAACCGAAACGTAGTTATTTTGTAAACAAATTTGTCAACTTTGACGCGAAACAGCTGATCAGCAATCAGTAAATTATAAATTCGTCATAATAAAATTCAAATCGGCCATATTTTCACAGACTATACATTACCTATTTATTCAATATTTATAACACACATTTGGTGAAATTATTTTATCACATAGCAGCTGCAGTGATCTGTCGAAATCAATGTTTCCTGAGTTAAAACATTCACACTGTGAAATAAGTTAGGTAATTTCACTCTTGAACTTTCTCCTGCCACAACGTAGCAACAAAATACGGAGAAAATCTGCAATGTAAATAAAATAATCAATTGTTATCGAAAATAACCAAAATATAATTACACGTGCCAAGAATCTCATGTGGAGAATAAGTTTCACACACATGTTAAAACTGGGCGTTCTTCGGTATTAACGGGCACAACAGTAAAGTCTTTGACATTCTCAGTACTATTTTGAAAGTAAAGAAAATACTAACTAATTTTAAAATACCAAATCCATATAAATGTCAATTTCAGAGATAATTCAAGGTTCATACCACTTTTTAGTTACTCGGCGAAGAAAGACATGAACGTCCCAACCCAACATTTAAACCGTTATTTTCAATTTAACTTAATACATTTTTCATATTAGTAGATACTTGAAAAAAAACTAATACCGAATCTCCCCATTCAAAATTCCCTTTCCCAATACATCTCCATCCTCATCCCCATTCCCTATCTTTCCATTTCCCATTTCCCCTTCCCCCATATATCATAGAATGGAAAGTTTTCCCCAAATACAAGTACTGTATCCGTCTCCCTCTTTAATCAACCAAGCAAAGAGTTGCTAAGTAATAATTTCATATGCAATCCATGTATATTTTTTTAAAACTGGTAATGTGGTCTACAATTGTTTCTGAATAAGATTTAAAAGTTATTTTTGTGGGACCGGACAGTCGAATTAAGATAAAGACCGCTACATGTACTTTATAATCAATTAATTTATATTTTGTTCACGTTAGTCATATTTTTCATCAGCGCATTTGGTCCATATTTCAAAAAAAAAAGATGTGGATATTTTTTTTTGTGTTCACACCTCATATTGTTTCCGACACATTCAACAGAAAAAAATACCCTAGATGGTTATAAAATACCCTAGATGCTTATAAAATATATCATGAACATTTTATCAATTTATATCGAATATTTGATAGAGAATTGATATAGCAGTCGCCAGAGCCTTTAGATTTGTAAAGTCTGTTAGCATCTGCAATTATCTCTGACTCCGCCGCAAGAAAACAGTTCCACTGACATACCCCGTTAAGGTTAAAATGCAAACATGTGGGTCTCCTCTGCCATAATTTCTAAAATATCAAGGTCGATTCATACTATTTACGCCAATAAACAAAACCAACATACAACTCTTACTTCGAACTAAAACGCTGATTAATAAAAAATTAGATGTAGTAGACCTCTGTCTTATTATCATTTCTGTGCCATGTTTACCCGAATAAACTAGTCATTTACTTTCGGTATTCATATTGTTTACATATGTTAGACGCTTAATTAACCAACCATTTGATGTTAAGTTAGGAGGAGAAGAAGCCCTATAAGATTATAATTCGTCAATCCTAGAAGGAAAAATTAAAACAGGTACCGGTCCTGAGAACAAATTGAAAGAGCTATCTTCACATTTCATGCGGGCAGATCCAAATATTTACAAAAAAGGGGCAGTGATTCCGATAAAGAAAGGGATTTCAGGCTATTATTTGTTCATTTTGGCCAAGTTGTACACAAACTGAATAACAAAAGGGGGAGTCAACCCCCGAAACCAACCTGATGTAGTAGTGCATTTCAGAACAGCAGCATTTGTAATAATTGAGTCTGTCTTTTCAGACCATTATACCGAGTGCGTACGTTCTGGACCATTATCTTCAGCACAGAATGCATATTTTTTCCATTTCCTACTAAACGGAAAAAAAAACGCAGATTCAGACGAACTAAAACTCGTGACATCGGAAGGAGATAAGAAATAAAATTATAACTTTGCTGAGATGGTGACATATATAATACATGTAACTTTGATAATCGATTTTCCCAAAATGGTATCAGTCAGCAGTCTGGTGTAATTGTTATTTGTAACAGTGGAGGATCCAGAGAATCACTTGAAAGGGGGGGGACAAAACAAATTTTGTTAAACACTTTTCATGTGTGCATATTCACACAAAAAAATACGTTATTTTGATAATTTTTTTCTAATTTGTAATAATTTATATTAAGTGTCTATGCGACAGTTTGTAGCAACTGAGTTATAGCTTATCAACTGAGAAAATGCCACGTAATTTTTTGTGTGATATTTTGAATTAGTGTTGTCTTTCGATCGCAACCAGAATTGTGAATTTAAATCAGAGAGTTTAATGTCAACAATTTACAACAACAAGCTTGTGTTTAGATACAATTGAAGTAGATTCCAATTCATTCCTTTTATATCAATTTATCCCCTTTTTGCAATATGACGATTATTTGAGACGGGAAAATTTTTAAAAAAATGATAGAAATTGATTCAGTACATGACTACTTTGATTAATGTATGTTTATATACGTTTGTTCTCCCCTTCCTGGTTCCCCTAACTTCACAGTTATTTTTAGATGAAATGCACAAGTCACATAACCTATGCATGATGTCATGGAATTTTAGGCTGAGACAGCTGGACCCTAAACATAATTCAGTGAATTTCACTTGATGGAATGTAGCGTTCCAAACTTCATATTTATTGGACTTCAATAGCCGTTTTACTTTCATGTTGTGCATTTGTTCATAGCACGTGTTACGGAATTTACATTGTATTTTTATTATAACACACGAACGATGCCTCCGAAGGCAAGCAACAGGGGTCCCAATGTGCATCGTAATTTACCGTGTAATTTATCATTACCAGAAAATTGGACTGCTGCTCAGCTTAGAACTGAACTTGGGATAAGTTTCCTGGGAACGCGCACCGATCACACTTGATTTCGTTGTATAAATCATATGCTCATACACGGAAGGTAACCGTAACAGCTGAAGAGCCAGATATTGTAACGGCTGAAACTATACCAGTGATAGATGGAACAGCTGAGATAATAATGGCCGAAACGGAACTTCCGGTAGTGCATGAAACGAATCATAATATAAACAATGAACTTCTCAGGGTAATTTGAGAATTGTCAGCCAACGTCAACGCTTTAAAGGAAGACATGAACTCTGTTACGAATGACATTCAAACGTTAAAAGGCACCAGACACGTGTCAGCACCTGCAGAAAACCCAAACCAGGCGGTGAACACAGAGCTAAGAACAACTAGCTCTTGGGTTCCTGAAGAATTCCAAGAAGACACAACTTTTAACAGAGCATATTTAAATCTTAACTGTACTGACAATTCAAATCTTACCAACACACAGTACACCAATCCTATTCAATTCGTCTAAATAAAGTTTGGCTGTGTACAGCCACAGGAATCCTTGCCTTTTGTTTTGTAGAAACAGTATCACCTCTGTTACGCAAAGTATATGAGGTAAGGATGTTAATTTGGCAATACTGCTCATACCACTTTTTAGTAACTAGGTAAAGAAAGACATGAACGTCCCAACTCCATGCTAAATAAACAATTGTCAATATCAGAATTTGTTAAGGCTTTCGGGATATACCAGAGCATCATATGTGCGGGTTTTCTACATAGACATGTCAAACTTGATCTTTATGAAAGAGACATTATAGAATTGGCAAGCTGGTATGTTGGGAATGACTTGTGAGTACCATAAGCCTTTAGTGCTAGAGCTGCAGCCCACATCAAATATCAAGGATTGCCAGTAGATTGGTCCATAAGAAGTAAGACATTATTCTTCAATATGAAGCCAATCTTGTTTAAATTGTCAGAGTATAAACCATTCAGTTGCCTTTTGCCCAAACAATGTTAGGAGTTCTAATGTTTCTGGGATTGCACAACCAAATTATAGAGATTCCAACAAAGTTCTGAATGACAATAGGCATGCATTGTACCAATGAGAGACTTAGGATTACTTATGTGATCTAGGAGGTAGTTGGCTATGCAAAACCAAAATTTCTGATGCATTCAAATTAGTGCCAAAAGCAGAACATGTATGGCTATCTCATGGTATTCATTGGGAGGATAAATATTACTTTTATTCTAGATTAGTCTTTGGTAGTTGGTCAAGTCCTAAAATATTTGACAAAATAATCTCTTGCGATATGCTGGATAGCTGAGAATGTAT
This sequence comes from Perna viridis, assembly GCA_037379345.1. NCBI lineage: Eukaryota > Metazoa > Mollusca > Bivalvia > Mytilida > Mytilidae > Perna > Perna viridis. The sequence continues at coordinate 18,985,041 of CM074518.1, forward strand.
ACAAAGTGAATAACATTACATTTGTTAGATGCCTTCCTTACAATTGACCCACCAACTTACGAAGCTGATAGGACTATGGCAATATTATATTTGTTATTCAGAAAGTTGAATATTCCAATTGCACCCCATAAGACTGTTGGACAGACTCATTGTCTGGAATGTTTAAATATGATATTAGATACGGACTACATTGTATATGGAAGCTCGGTTACCCCCCCCCCCCACACACACACACCCAACAAGAAAAAAAAAGTATTTGTGAAATCATCGAGAAATTTCTGGCATTAAAATTGTACAAAGAGACAATTACTCAGTTTATTGGGTCATCTCAATTTGCATGCAGAGTAATTTATCCTGGACGTTCAGCTATTCGTATCTAATTAAGCTTTCCACTACTGCTAAAAAACTGTATCACCACGTTTATCTTACCAAAGAATGTAGATTGGATTTACAAATGTGGCTGAAATTCCTGTCTGGATGGAATTGCGTTTCTTTCTTCCTAAATGATAATCTTACTCCAGCATCTGATTTGCATTTATTCACTGATGCTACAGACTGCGCTTTAAGAGGTATTTATGGTACCATGTGGTTTCAAGGGAGGTTTCCTTCACAGATTTTGCACTATAAACAAGTTTCTATGGCCTTATTTGTGTTATATCCAATAGCTATGCCTATAGCCTTGTGGGGTAGTACTTGGGCTAGGCATAGAATTGTTTCATTGTCACAACATGTCTACATTAGCGATTGTAAACAAAGGTAGATCTCGAGTTTCTGTTATAATGGCTTTAATGATGAGAATACCATGGTGTGCAGCATCTTACAATTCCTCTATTCACGCGAAGCATATACTAGGGAAAGTTAATTCAATTTCAGATGCTTTATCTCGTTTTCAGTCTGCAAAGTTTCGACAGCTAGCACTATGTGCAGATCAACTTCAAACACCTTGTATTCAGTGGAAATATTTGATGATGTGAAGGAACGGTTATGGAACGCTTCTATAAGTGCAAATACCGCAGCAGCGTATAAGACTGGTTTTGAACGTTTCTACCAATTTGTCACCTTGTATGGTATGGCCAACCAACCAGTGCACCTGCCTACTATAGACGAAGAGTTATTAATTAACTGTTACATACTGTTATCAAGCCTTAGATCTCAATTATAGCCACTATTAAGATTTATCTATCTGGAGTTAGGCTTTTTTACTTACGAAAAGGAGAAAAGATCCACTCAAGTATAATGATACATGTTGGTTAGAATGCATATTGGTAGGTATCAAAAGAAGATTTAGCTTTAAAGAACAGACTTCCTGTAACTATATATATTTTGACAGAGATTTGTATTTTTTTAAAAGGGTTTTTGTCCCAGTGTCTAGACTCTATGATGTTAGCACTTTGTCGCTTTTACGTTGTGGGGAATTTACCAGAGTCTCGCCTGAATATAGCTGAAATATAGCTGCTCGGGCGTTAAACCCAACAATCAATCAATCTGTTACCAGTGAAATGGATCATGATAACTGGATTTTAATGCACAATATTACTTTTGATATAAATATGTCTTACATGTGTACTATGTTTTGAATTTGAAAATGTCAAAGACTGATTCTTTCAGACAGGGTGTAAATCTGCATATTTTTGAATCTGAAAGTATCAAACCTGTACAATGTACATGTATGAAACAGTTCATTGAACTGAGGAAGAAACAAGGTGCAGTCACATGTAGTTCATCAGCTCTTTATATAGACTGTAAATGAGCACCATTGAGTAGAGACAAGTTTATTGACTATTTTAGACATGCATTATCTTCATACGGTATTGATGATTCCAAATACAGTAGTCATTCCTTTTCGTATAGGGGCAGGTACTAGTGCAACAGCTACAGGAATCAAAGATCATTTTATTCAAACTTTAGGTCGATGGTCATCAAACTGTTATACTAGGTACATGACAATATCAAATGAAGATTTCAATCTGATTTTTATTGTTGACTATAGTGGATTATAGCACCTACATTAAAATGTACAATTCATGTTAACAGTGGAGCAATCTTCTTGGATGCACTCGTTATACTCCTTTCGACGTTTTCAATTCCATTTTTCTGGCATTATAATCCCCAATCCAGATTGCACAAATGCTTTTATGTTATTAAACTGCTGGGCTCCACCAGGTTATCTTTTCTTCCTTACATTTTTTACAATGGTTAGAAATCAGTTGTGCCATCTGCCAGGCTCCCCCATATATCTAGTCCACAGCTTCAAAACGTCAGTAGGTGTGCCTGCCGGGCTCTCCAGGTACTAAGATACAGTTGTAGGTGTGTCTGCCGGGCTCCCCCCTCCCAGACACTAAGATTTAGGATGTAGACGTGCCTGCCGGGCTCCCCCAGGTACTACGATTAGACAAAATGTATACAGTATCTACTGGGCTTCTCCAGATACAATGTACTTTTGTTTTCTTTCATTTTTGAGTTCACATGTATTTTCATTTTTTATATCTTTCATGTATCTGCTGGGCTCTCCCAAGATACGAATTTCTGAAATAAGTTTGTTTTCTTTGAGTAGCCCCCAGATTGCCAAATTATGTTTTTTGTTTTGTATTATTGAATATTATGTTTATGTAAATATTGTGTACTGATGTTTTACTTACTTTAAATGTAGTTATTGTAATAGATTAATTAACTTCATGCGTTTGTGTTTGCAAAGATGTTAAAGGTTTTGACTGCATACACTCACAAACTTGTTAACTTGTAAGATACAAATGTACATTAAGACAAGATGTACATGTACGTATACATGTATTTACTACATGTAGTGTTTTAAATTCCATGAAACTTACACAGAGGTGTTATTGCCACAAGCTAAAATGATGGAAAAGATGTGACAGAAATTTGATATGTGTTGAACATGCATAAATGAACACCTTAGGAAGTGTTCCATTGCTAAGTATGAATTTGGTTTCTCAGTATGATATAATGCATACAGATGTACAGAATAATTGAATGCTTTTTTCATAGTTAAGATTGCATTTGGGAAGGTGTGTATCGTGTTCTTGAAAGTATCTAAATTATATTTCTTTATGTAGTAAATGTGCTAACTACCGACTACGCATATTTGTGCTAATTTTTTACCACAAAAGTTGGTTATATCAGGAAATGATACGTCGAAATTTTCCTTGTAAAAGACGTTCTCATAAACTACAAAAAGGTCAAACCGAACATGTTTGATCAATCGTGTTTTATCATATTGTTGTTCCCCAAGTGTTCGAAACAATGGATGGTGCGCACGCATGTATTTTTACTCTGCTAACTGAACTTCAGGGTATACTTTCATTTCAGTTTACGTTATGTTTCTGGAGTATATAATGGCAAATATTTCGCTGTACCTGTGTGTGATGGTTTTGGACCAGCTGCATCATGCCCAGTGGTGTGGGTGTTTCCTCAACATTCATAGAAAACAACATGCGGCCTTAGTCTGACATTTTTCGTCCCGGTGAGATTGTCGTCTCTTTGACATATTCTCCATATCCATTTTCCTTATATTGTAAGCATACGCTCTGTGCTAGCAGCAGAACCAACTGAATTTACCATGCTTATTTATTTATTTCTTGGCATTGGAATCAGCAGAGAGAAAATAGAGATAATATACTTGGTTTTTTTTCTCAAAGCTGCAAAGAAACAATTTTATTTTTACCATTATATTTTTTTTCTCTGTTAATTAAGCAGCACAGTGCTTTCTGTCGGTAGAAGCACAGTGCTTTCTGTCGGTAGAAGCACAGTGCTTTCTGTCGGTAGAAGCACAGTATGTGTGTTTGCATAAATTGATACTAGGACGCATCAAACGTATCCGTATGTTCAGTGGTAGAAACCTCTTTTGTGTAATGTTTCGATCGTCTTTTCACAGTAATTATATAAATCAGTCCCATAAGATCGTTTAATCTTTAAATTTCTAAAGTCATTGATTTACTTTACAAATATGAAAAAGGCACCGTGAATCACTAATTATTTTGATTTTATTTCGCGAATTTGAAAGAAATCCATTCAAACATAAACTGTTTGTCCTTTTTCAACTCTTTTGTGACGATGGTGAAAATACGCTTGGTTTATTTTACACTAACACTAAGCTGAAAATGTGGAATATTCAAACAACGTTTGTGCCCTATTTCCTTTGTTTGTCATACTTTACCTACATCCTCGTAGCAAAGGCAATGTTTAACTTCGCTTAGGTCGAACACATATTTAATATTTTTCTTATGTGTGTACTGTTTTATACCGTATAAAGAAGAGTTAGAGTAATACCGTGAATTATATTGTTCTAGATTGTTTGTACTTTACTTTGTGAACGGTATCATAGCCGTAACGGAGAACACAAAACCAATCATGTTAGTGACACCTAAAATACTCGATAAAATGTAATATGCAAGGCTTTAAAGATGTTGTCAGTTGGTTGACAGTACGTAGAATGCTTTAATATTTATTATGCAATGCCAATTTGGCCCGACAATTCATTTAGTACGCCAGCGAACCTACCTCTTTCAAACTGTTTGTAACTAATTAGATTTCACCACCATCTTTTTAATAAGTCAGAAAGAATTTAATTCATCAATGATATGCAAGTCAACAATACGGTCAAATAGTCTTTTTCTTAGTAAACATATTTGTGACTTGTCTATTTTCGTGTTAGTTTCAATGTTCGCCCTGGATGAACCCTTTATCAATATTCATCAAATAAGTTTCAATATTCAAACAAAAAACATACCCTGTAATTATTAAAACAACTGAATGCTTTCATTTCAAAGCGCAATAAACTATCCTTCATAAACTTGTCGTAAAAGTCAAAATTGAATATTTGTCTTGATATAAAACTATCTTTGACTGCTCCTTCCTATTTGTCTCTGAAGTTGTAATATCATATTATTACAAACTTCGTCCTAAATAACTGGCTATCATTTAAACGTCCGCATAGAATTTCCAAGTTGACACATACCCATAGTACGTAATATTTAGGTTAGTGCTATTGTGTCCTCGTTATTGCATGAGATAATTTATTTAATGTATATTTATTGGGAAAAAATATTGAATCTTGACAATGATGAAAGAAGAAAAAACGAGTCATTCTATCAACATAGGTCAATAGTGTTTCCTTCACAAATCATATAGTTCAATATTTGATTGTAAATCTAACATTTGTAATTCTCATTTTTGCAAGTGTGTTGTTGCGTAAAGTTTGTACAAAGACTAACGGAGTCTTAGATCTAGATCTGTTCTAACTTCTGTAGTTAGTTAACGATGGAACATGAAAATGTGCACAAATTTTTCATAGTTGTTGTTTTTTTGTTTATTTTTTCTAAAGTTGTCCGAGGTAAGTGTCATTTATTTTAAAATGATTTTTTTTTGCATTATAAAAATATTCTCATCACATTTGACCCACCTTTAATTTTTTATTAACCAAATGTTAAGTTCCTAAATCAAAAGTAAAACCGTTCGTAAAAACGTGCTATGGTCGAATGCCAAAAAAATTCTTATTTTCAAAATTTCGATGCAACTTTTAAAACTCGAAACAGGTATAATTTCAATCTCGAAAAAGAAAATTTATACTTCTATAATTTATTTAATTTTTTTGGTCAGAATTTTTATTGAAAAGTTATTACTTAATTTGTATGAAATAACATCTATAATTCAGAACGAAATAATCAAGCCATAACATCATAAAAATGATACGTGATTGACTCACGGATTTTATCGAATCTAAATGTAAACAAACTATTAGCATTCTTTGTTTGAATGGAAAATAATAAAATACAAAAAATGTTTACATGATGTTTTCGACTGGGAGTTAAAAAAAGAGAAATGTTTAATTTTGATAAGTGATACATATAATATATTATATAATCTTTTTCATTAAAGGTTCATGTTTATGGATTTTTATTTTTTTTACCAATATATTTGTTATAACCAACTGTGAGAATTGAAGCAGCATGAATTCAAAACAGTTTATGTAAGAAGCGTTATTTGTCTAAAATAGGGTTATGAAGGCAAAAATTGTTATAATGCAAATTAACGCAGACCTTTCTAACAAAAACGCGATACTATTGGGTATAAACGCGATCAGTCGATGGCGTAATATAATAATGTTGTGTTTGTATTTGGTAGAGAGGGCGATAGATGCTTTGAAACAAAATGTTTCAATAAGCAGCATCAGAGGCCACATTGTACATTTGTAACTTTATAGTAATTACAATGAGGCTACTAGATAAATTACACCCGTTACACATATTTAGACCGAATATAGATGTCGCTTTGAAAATAAACAAAAAGTATATATAGAATATTTTGCGTTAATTCACGAACTCATTGCGTCATAACTCGTAAATTTCGTATTGATTCACGATTTTAACGCGTTTTAATGCCTGTATATTCGGGGGTTTTCTTTGCCAACGATAATTTCTAATTCGGAATAATAATAGCTTTTGGTGAATTGTATACCTTCGAAAGCCATTGTTGTTTAAAATGGCCTGTAAGTGCAAGTCTGAACTACATAACTTTTGATCGTTCCACACTCGGGATTTACCACATTCTCACATATTTAAGACAAGTGATATTTTCATATTTCTTATGTGACAGGTTGTATAAAATAACAGGTCTGGAAATTTCCCTTTTTCCAGTACCAATTTTTGTCTAATATTTGATAGCCCTAAGTTATATACAAATTTCAAGTATCTTCCCAGTTCACCATAAACCATGAAATATCGTGTAGATTTGTTATCTTCATCAAATGTTTGAAAAAAAAAAACTTCTCTCCACACTTCACATCTATAAAGAAACGTAAGTTATTAAATAAATCTAGCGAACATTCCAGTGAAAAGTTTGTAGTTTTCCTTAATACAAATAACTTATGCCACCCTAAAAGAATAAACAAATCAAAAGACGTCATGCTGAATTAAAGTAAATTATACAAAGCATTAAAGTTAGTATATATTGATAAAAATTTTATAAAAGAAATGATAAATAATACGAAGACTCGTGTTGGATGATGCTTAACTAGACCATGGATAAACAATTGATTATCAGAGTGTCGACCGGTATAGTTTGAACAAATGACTAGGTCAAAAACGAGCTGTATTTTAACATTGCAAATTACACAGGTTGTAGGAAATGGTACTGAAAGATTAATTACTCATGGGGTTGCACAATTATTCGTGGTTTTCCATACATGTACCCAGAAATTTTAGACTCAATTATATTCCCGTTTTACAAAGGGTTTGTTATATTAATCCATATGATCGCGAGATGATTAAGAAACAAAATAACGGGAACTCCATTTTACCTTTGTTTTAGTGTAAACAATATTTATTCATGAAAACATACAAAATATACTATTAATTTACATAAATTAACAATTAGGATTCAGAAACAAACTCAAAGCTTTTATAAATCTGTTAAGATAAACATACAAAAATTAAACCCAAGTATGACAGCATGCTCAGATTGTTTCGTAGAACAAATATATAGTATTAAATGTCATAATTTATAATTATTATGATTTAACAATAAGTAGTAAAGTGTAAATAATATAAGATATTTAAAGTTGGATGATGAAATGCAGGATATACTTGCAGATTATTAGGATGTGAAACGTTTTGTCTAATTATGAAATTTTGTACCTACAGAAATATATCACTATTTTGTTTGTCGGTTAATTCATTTGGACCGTATAATAGGAGCTTTTCGTCAACAGTAGCAGATAATGGTGTTAAAAGATCCAGCAAATCTCTTCGTTGATTTCTGTATAAGGGACAAGTTAGTAAGAAATGACTATTAGTTTCAGACGAACCGCAGCGACAGTTGGGTGAATCAGTTAAATTCCTTACAAATAAATCGGAATTTACAGAACTTGAGTTCATGCGCATGCGTGTGTGTAACATTTGACCGAGACGACACCCGATGAAGAAATAGACTGGGACTTTGTTGTTGAGATCTTGAAGTTTCCTTTTAAAAAGCGAAATTGAATTACATGTCCTTATCTCAGGTTGAAGCGAATTCCAGAGTTTGACAGATGAAGGTAGGAAACAGCCCGCATAAAGAATGGTTCTAGTGTTTATATTTAATAAATAGTCCGTATGTCGAGTATTATGCTCGTGTCTACTACCGACACAGTTGGGCACTAAATTTACAAGATATTGTGAGGCTGTATTGTTGACCATTTTATGAAAATATAATAATTTGTGTCTCTTACGTATGTCTGTCAGTTTTTCCCATCTAGTTTCGTCATAGAGTTTTAGAGTGCTAGTTAATTTTGTTTCACCTGTTACAATACGAGCAGCGTCTAATTGTACATTTTCAATTTTATCAATAATAGTTTGGTTTTGATTATCCCAGGTTACATCTGCATATTCCAATATCGGACGTATAAAAGACAAGTATAATTTTTCAAGACTAAATCTATCTAAAACTGATTTTAATTTTCTGAGAATGTTGATTCTTTTGTACGATTTGTCAATTATGTAATTGCAATGGTCAATCCATTTACCATTACTCGATAAATAAACACTTAGGTGCTTGTTATTTTCAACAGATGCAATTTCGTGACCGTTCATTTCTAGTGAAGGGTGAATAGGTTTATTTACTTTACGAGACAAAATCATTGTTTCAGTTTTTTTTGTGGATTGAATTTCACTAGCCAATCTTGAGACCATTTATAAATTTTTGAGATATCACAATTTAAAGTTTCAGCCGCGCTGATAGGATTATCAACAATAACATGTAGGCTTGTGTCATCAGCAAATAGTTTGATTGCTGCTAGAATTTCGTCAACAATGTCGTTTATAAATATTAGGAACAACAAGGGTCCAAGAATAGACCCTTGTGGTACTCCAGCATTTATAAACAACCAATGCGAATGTGATCCATTTAAAACTACCCTTTGAGCCCTACCCGATAAATAGTTACGAAACCATTCTAATAGACTACCCGATATCCCTGATTTTGTAAGCTTGAATAATAGACCCTTGTGCCAAACTCTGTCGAAGGCTTTACTTATATCACAAAAGACAACTCTTATTTCTTTCCCGGCGTTAAGAGCTTTTCCGAAGTAAATAGATATGTTTATTAATTGGTTCACAGCAGAATCCCCTTTAATAAATCCAGACTGATGTCCGGATAGGAGTTGGTTTTGTCTTAAATAATTATAAACGTGTTTGTATACACAGAGTTCAATACATTTCGACATAATACACAAAATGGAAATTGGTCTGTAGTTTTTTACGTCATTGGGTTTACTAGTTTTAAAAAAACAGGAGTGACATGCACTTTCTTCCACTGAGATGGAAAGATAGATTTTTGTAAAGATTTATTGAACAGTTTGCAGAGAGGTTTGCTAAGTATGTGTGAGGCTTCCTTCAATAATCTAGGATTAATTGAATCGGGACCAGATGCTTTTGTACAGTTTAAAATACTAAGTACGTCTTCTATTTCAGTTTCATTTAGAGATAGTTGTGAAAGTGTATCTTGTACATGGACCTGAGTATTGGGCAAATTCGCGTTGGTTTCATCAAAGTTAGACTGTGCTGAGAAAAACAAATTAAATTCGTTAGCCTTATCAGTGTCATTAAAAACAAGGTGATATCCTGTTAACAAAGGAGGAATACCGTTATCTTGTTTTTTTTTCAAACCACTAAAACTTTTAATAATTTTCCACCAGTTACTACTACACGAGTTAGAAATTTTGTTAATAAGAGACTGTTTATATTCTTCTTTGGACGTTTTAACCAGTTGAGTAACTTTGATTCTAATTTTCCTATTTTTTTCCCAATCTGAAGCATTATTATTTCTTTTTGCATGTCTATGAATACGATTTTTTTCCTGACCGATATCTTAACTTCATTTGACAACCAGGGTGGTTGAGAATTACGTTTAGTTGCAACTTTATTTAGGTATATTTTTATCTGCAGCATCTAGTATAGCTGATGCACGATTTTCAGTGATTTGATCTATATTTTCATTATTTGTAATCAAGTCCCAGTTGACATCCCGGAGATCATTTCTATAAGAATCATAATCTGCACGACCGTATAGCCATATTTTACGTTTAAATGTTCTACAATTATTTTTTGGTAGATTTAGAAATGCCATAATAGGATAATGAAAACGATTTTGTTCCGTTAGAGAAGGACCGACTCCGCTATACGCAACTGCGTTCGTTTTGTTTGTCATTATTAAGTCTAGAATGGAGGAAGAGTTTTCGGTAAAATGTGTTGGTTCATCAATTAGTTGATTTAATGAGAACTGAGCCAAAAGTTGCTTAATTTTTTAGTTATGACTACAGTTTAACTGGTTTCCATTGAAATCACTTGTGATGACGATATAATTATTATTCGTATTTAAGGCCTAATCAATGCTATATTCGAGTTTTGACCAAGTCTCTTGTTAACTATTTGGGGGTATGTAAAATGTTCCAAATAGAATCTTCTTATCATTCAGATGAAGTTCAATCCATCATCCTTATAATCCGGCAATTTCTAGATCACTTCTACGGCGCGCGTTAATATTATTTTTAACATATACAATAACACCTCCACCTGCCTTAGCAGGTCCTCGATCGAACCGGAATGGGCTGTGATAATTATTAATTTTAACAGAATCATCTGATTGGTTACTATTTAACCAGGACTCAGTGAACGCTAGAATATCGAAATCACTATATTTTGCCTCAATAATATCAAATTTTTGATAAATTCTTGTTACCGAGTTGCTCATTTGCTTTTGTTACTTTGTATGTATGATTTTAGTTACTTTATGTTCTTTGTTGTGTATGTCTGTTTTCCATGTCGGGTCTTTGTCCCTGGATTACATTCTTTTGATTACCGCTATAACCTTGGTTCCCTTGATTACTCTTTGCACGTTAAGATGTACGAACGAGAGAGATGATCGAAATAATTCGTTAAAATTAGAGACATCGTCAGAATTTACCGAGCTTACACTGAATATGGTGTCATTTAAAGGTCCGGAGTTAGGTTCAATTCCAGACGATATAAGAAGAATGAGAACGACGATTAACATAAAAAATAAGGATAGTTTAGGCCTATCCTTATCTGGGGACTTATTAGTAATAGGCACTGAAGATGGATTGAGAAATTCAGTAAAGTTTTGTATGTTAGTTAACACGAAGTTGATCAAGACGCTAAAAGTAACGGCACGTTTTTTATCTTTAGAAAGTACTATTAAGTTGATACAAAAGACTACAATGAATGTTTTTTCGTAGAAAACGTGACAATAAAACGACCCACTCTTACTCGGTATTGATCAATACGCTACCCATTCAATCTAAGTCACACCGGGTGAGTAGAACGGAATGGAGTAAGAGCATTCCATTATTTTTGTTGTTATTTTTGTAGTTTGAGATTTCCGTTCGAATTCAAAAGAAAAAAAGTATCCATCAAGATGTGTTGTGCTCTAAAATCAGTATATGTACAGATGTCTTCCACTTTCCTAAAGAGATATACACATGTAATTTGTTTATTGTATATGTAAGAGGGGCTGGACCCTGGATTTTTTAAAGGGAGGCGTAATTACGAGAATCAGTATAAAGGAGACCATGGCCAGATTATGATATGTTTAGGAGTAATCAAGGGAACCATATGGCAAGCCAAAATGTACAAAAATGCTTATTTATCCACAATTCATTTATTAATATGTATAATTCAATTATAAATAATAATAAATCACTTATTAATCTATATAATTATGGCAATTATAAATATTAATGATTCAATTATAGATATTTACAATTCAACTAAAAATAATATGGGGTAGGCATTGCCTAAATTAGGGAGCACTGTGATCTTTACCATACATGTACCATTAACAGAGCACGCTCAGCTTCAATGAAATGCATCATGGGTATTCTCGCTGTTAATCTCACCATACACTATATTTATTAACATATTATATAAGATTATTTTACCACAGGCTGGCCACTTATGTCACTTTCTATTAACTGGGGCGAAAGCAATGATAAAGGTTTCTGTGAATTATTTCGATTCTGATAGGACTGGTTACTTCAAAGATTTGATTAGACGCAGCCTATGTGTTGCACACAATGGTGACCGTTTGGAAGCAAAATTATGTTATAACGTCAAAAAATAAAAAAAAAACCCAATATGACGTGCATCAAAAGGTCTTTAGTCCACAGCTATGGTAAAGGGTTGATAAACATATGGCTAACAATTTCTGACATCATAGATAAGATTTATCAAATTTTACGGACGTCACAACAGAATTTGCTCCATTATAATCGCCATTTCGTGAAACACATAGGCTGGGTCTCATAAAAAACATGGAGAAACTAGTCATATAAGAATCGAAATGAGTCGCTGAGACTCAATTTTAACATTCATTTGTTTTACCACAGACTGGCCATTTAAGTCGTTATTTTATCCCGTAAAATTGCTTTGGGGTAAATTGAAGCAAAGTAAATGGCCATTCCGTGGTACAAATCGGAGTCTTCCTGGGATTATTTCTGAAATAAAGTATTGAAAAACCTCATCAAAGGTCTAGTCCAGTCAGTAGTAAAAACTAAGATAAGAACCCTGAAATGATTGTGACGAGTTGATAAAGACACCAAATGAGACAGGTCTTTGACTTTAACCCTGATGTTGGAATATGTCATACGTATTTTTCTTTTGACTACTGTCTAGATTTGCGGTAATTTTGTTATTACCCTTCATCGCTATGATAACTCAAGATTAAGATTTTTCTTTTTAGAAAAAAACCTGAATTTTCTGCAAAAATTGCAATAGTGAATGCTAGTAATGCAATAACTTCAGTCTACATTTACAAGTACAAGTATACATATAAGAAATGACTGTTATATTTTATCGGTCCACGAAGAAATAACCTCAAGTATATATAATATATAAATATATATATAAACGTCTAAATATGTTTAAAATCACCAGAAGATGGTAAAATTTAAATTGAATATTTCGGATAACAGATATCCTTCCTCAGCATAAAACTCATAAAACTATATGAGCATAAAACTCACAAAACTTAACGAGCATAAAACTCACAAAGTTCAAGATCAAAACAGATTCAGAAGCTGAATAGCGTGCGCTGTGGGTGATTGTACCTTTATCAAAGGCTTACATAAGCAACTGATGAGGAGTCTGAATGAAAATAACAAAGAGGGTCTTTTTATCAAAGTTACAATTAACTGTGGAAGACAATTTAAAAAAATAAAAAGTTCAAATATAGTAGTACGGCGTATTGATGTATAGCAAGTAGTGCTGTACCAGCCTTAGATCCAAGACCTAAAAATGAATTATTTTTTCTCGTTAATTCCATCTGGAGAAGTTGTTTGCAATTTCTTCATCCAAAAGCTTTCCCGAGATACTCCTTTTAAAAGTTACTGCACTGGAAAGGAATTTGCCATTTTTTGCGACGTAACTTGCAAAACCGAAAACACCATATACCTTCTCCAGTGCCGATGTGGTTTTTTACACTGGGAACATTCGGTATATATTATTGCATGTTCATTGATATTTTCTGCTGTATATAATATATATATAGGTCTTGGATCTAAGGCTGGTACAGCACTACTTGCTATACACCAATACGCCGTACTACTATATTTGAACTTTTTATTTTTTTAAATTGTCTTCCACAGTTAATTGTAACTTTGATAAAAAGACCCTCTTTGTTTTTTTCATTCAGGCTCCTCATCAGTTGCTTATGTGAGCCTTTGATAAAGGTACAATCACCCACAGCGCACGCTATTCAGCTTCTGAATCTGTTATAATCTTGAACTTTGTGAGTTTTATGCTCGTTAAGTTTTGTGAGTTTTATGCTCATACTATTATTTAGACGATTTTATATATATATATAATAGGTAAGAGTGAAGAACAAAAATATGATCACGCGAGTGCCGAAGAACGCCTAGACTTTACGAGTTTGCGGAGCTTGTCCCGCGCACGAGTTTAATCTTACTGCGTTCTTGTCAAGAGTGATCATATGTTGGTTATTCACGATAACCAATTGATTATCCTATTTATTATATAGATATCCTCCATTATCCGTTGCTATTTTCAACATGAATTAAAAAATTGTAAACGGCGGATTGATACTCGTGTTGTGACGTTTGGCGGGAGAAAGTGCGAGGGTGAAATTACAGAATTTATTTAACAGTGTAAAATATCGAACATTTTTACACTGGAAACACTTCATAAATCACTGATATCTATAGTAAAACAACCATTCCCTATAATTTAATCTAGATATCAAAACTTAAGGAGTAAATCATCAAAAAAGGCTGAAGATGTCACAGTCATATTACAAAATGAGGTCTATGTGATGAATGACAATTTGTTTAGTGCGTTACTTCTGAAATCAAATCATATACATTTAAATTGTGATAGTATCTACGTACATTGTAGTGCTGACTATATCTACGACTCAAAATAACCATTTCCTTAAATATTTCAGCAAATGAGTTAATTATAATATGTTGAATCAAATAGTAAGCAAATATTTGAATAAATAAAATAAATGCACGAGTTTGTAGATTTATTAATTTATTTTCTATGACACAACATATAATGAAAGATCATTTTTGTTCAAAACAAATTGCATAAAAGTGTGTGCATCAAACTGATCTATTGTTAACAAGCGTAAATAACTGCTGTAAAATGGATGAAATGTTTAAAAGATTAACAAAGAAGACTAAAACGTGTCGGATATGAATAAAGCAAATATACTAGTTTATGACTTGATTTCTATCAAATCAGTGTGGACAGTTCCTGTCATCAGACATTTAACTATGACGTCAAAGAGAACGTCACAAAATGATTGTTTACAAATGGGAGGAGCCAATCACTATAGAAATAATCTTTTTAAGCATTTATACATTTAATTTATCATCGACTATACCAGAGTATTTGCCATATGGTGCCCGGACTTTGTATAATATGTATGACAGCATTATTTGGGCATTTAGTCTTTTTTTTTTTAGAATTTACCGACGTTTGACTACCTGCCAAAATTGTGTATGGTTTGGAAAATTAATAAACACGATGAGCAGATGTAAATATTCTAAAAAATAATAATGATTAAAATTAATAAGTGTAGGTAAAAATTGTTGTTTGAATGGCTGCATATCTGAAGTATTTGTTAGTTTCGATCAAAGTTATTATTTCCATGTATTTAGAAATTTAGTCAGGATATAGATTAGTAGGACTTTGTATGAATTGAATTGATTCAGCAAATTTTTTCGTTAAAATGAATCAATAATAATCTCGAATTTCCACTTATTAAGGAACATTTAATGTAATTATGGATGCAAAATGGCAATTGTTGTTTCAAAACACCTTTATAAGAAATATGAATCTTAGAAAGTTAGAATTTAATTGACTCAAACACCGAATAATTCGAAAATCTGACAGCACCACACACGCTTTAAAGTCCCGTTATATCCATTAAATGTATTTGAACCTTCATAAACGAATACCCGTAGAAACAGACACATTTTAGAGTCCAAAAGGAGTTCGGTTCAGACGGGTTTAATTGTACTAGAAATTGCTATTGAAGAACTGTACCCATGTTATGCTGAGTCTCAGTATTTTAGATATCACTTTTCAAGTGTTGATTTTAAATGCTTGATAATGAATATTTTGTTACAAATGCTATTTCAACTTCATTAGTGTACCAATAATCTATAGTGAGTGTGTGTGTGTGTGTGTGTTTGTTTTTGCCAAAGAGTGCTACTTCACAAATCAACAAAAATAAAATTTTCGAGAAAATATTATTAACCGGTATCTATTCTTCAGTATATATATGATGCAGGTGTAACCTGTCAGAGGACAAAGTTTACTGTATTTATGCCTTTTCCACTTTTACATTAACAGGGGTTTATTTTTCATCGTAATTTGACAAAATTTAAAGATTTGAGCTATGACTTCAAAAAATTGTATAATATACGAAACTAATTAGATCCTTTCTCTCTTGAACTTCCTGTCAGACTGAAATTGGGCTTTTTCATGGTCACAGGTTAAATTTGTATTGATTAGTGTTATAAGGGCTTTATCCTCTATAAACGTCTAAAATGCCAAATTCTGAACAGTTTTCTAAGGATCGATCGCTATGTATTCAAGAGACAAGATTTTGCGTCACTTTTTATATATTCGGCTGAGATAATGGCTGCTCGGATATCTAGAGATATATGCATCTAATATAATGTTATGCGTTTATAGGACAAGCTTGTACAAAAGATACAACCGTAGGGGAAAAGGATACAGAAGATGAAACTGATAATGATTTAAGCGGAAGCGGAAGTAAGTTAATTTTAGTTTCTATTCTTACTCAATAAAATTCCCTAATGCGTTGCAATTAACCTGGTTGACGTTAGTTGTGACTCTTCTAAACATTAGCTTCCAGCTCATTCTTGTATTAAGGGAAATAATGTATTTGTAATGTTTTATTATACATATTCTTACTATAAACACGATCTTTGGTTATATACGTTTATATATTGTTTCCTATTTCTTTTAGCAACTGTTAACACTGCATTCATGAGTTTTTGTTTACATTAGTAGAAAAAAAAAACATAGTCGTCTTTGGAAATAGTTGGAGGTTCTAACGAATAACATATTGAATGTCAATACTTGATATACAATATATATATTATATACAGCAGAAAATATCAATGAACATGCAATAATATATACCGAATGTTCCCAGTGTAAAAAATCGATATTTGACACTGTTTTATGAATTCTGTAATTTCACTCTCAAACTATATATATATATATATATATATATATATATATATATATATATATATATATATATATATAGAGCCTAGCTGGCCGAGTGGTCTAGGGTGCTGGACTTTGGGCAGGCGGTGTTGCCATAGATGCCACAGCGGTCCGAGTTCGAGTCCCGCGGAGCGAACGACCAAAAATTTGCATCGCAAATTTGACAGTTCTAACATCGTTGGGAATTTTTCAGACATATATATATATATATAATCAAGTTTTAGCTACATCCCAACTCTAGAATCGATGTAAGATTGCAAATTTGCGTGTTACTATTTTGCATCACAAATTTGTTCGGGAGTCCTCAGCGGGATTTCAACACCTTCCCTTCTCTGACATATATGAAAACACTGCTTGCACTAAAACCAACGTTCTAGACCTCTCTGTCAACTAGGCAATAGCTGTCGTTACCCAAGTAATACTTCCTCATAAGTAAATCAAAAGCGTGAACTTTAGCACATGATGTAACTGAATAGGACAACTTCTGATAGTACCCGGTAAGACGAACAAATATATGTATATCATTTTTTAGTGTAGTTTTCTTGTTTTCAGGACTGTAAATTTAATTTTTTGTTTGATTTTTTTTAAGTCAATGCCGTGTTGATGGTGCACAACGATTTTAAATTTGATTGTTGTGGATATATCGAAAGATGGGAAATATATGCCAGAAGCGGAGTTACAGTTCCAATAGATGTCACAACACAGGTCTGGGAAGATAATGGTTCTTTGTGGGATTTAGTAGGAGAAAATATTATCACTGCCACAGGTAAATTATTCTTCTTATTGCTTTGATGCAATTCTTTGTAACAAAAGTTATCTCTCAAAACCGGGTATAAAGACATGATCAGAACCTTTTTCAAATAACCCCGAGTGAATTTGACGGACCACGAAAAAAATAGAAACCCATTATATTTAAATATATTTATATTCAAATATGGAATAACAATAACACGAGTCAGATTATTCTATATCTTTATAAAAATGCAGTTTACAATCAAATTCTCTCATGACGTTATAAAATAAATTGCCGTTCTGTTCTAGTCTGTAAAATTGATGGGTTGTCCGGAAAACGATTCCGTATAATATACTCTAAAATGCAATAAAAAGTCGTTAACAATAAAGATAAATAGTTAAAGATAACCATAAATCATAGAAGTGATCTTACTGATTATTCTGAGTGCGAGTATTAGTAGTTCATATGTACTTACAGAATCTGATAAGGAAAACCAACAAACTATAACAAATGGGAACAGAATTCGTGTTGCCAAAGACCAGTACATCGGATTGTAAGGATTTTACTCTCTAGTTTGCAAATAACATTCAGGTTTAGATAGTCCTATTGCATACATTAATATTTATTTATATATAAACATGCGTATTTATTCTAATTGAAAGAGCAATTACCAAAGAAATGATGTTTTCGCCTTTATATAAATATGGTTCCGTCTTATAAGTTAAACAAAAAGCTAGTTATTTTATAGTGAACGTCTAGAGCAAAACAGAAGAAAAGTGATATAGGTTCATCTATCTATTTCATGATCCAAATACAGCTCTTGTCTGACGAACCCTTTTAGGAGTAAACAAGTTATTAAGAATCAATCGATGCGACTATTCTCACATGTTGCGTTCAAAATATCTATTGCTTTTGTTTAAATCTCCAAAATCAAATGCACATATGTTGTTTGCCTTTATATGGTTGATGAAATGTGATCCATATATATTTTATGTATATATATGTTAGTTACGAGCATGCAGGGTCAGTAATAACATACGGTGATGGGCAGACGTTCAAGGAAACAACGTTTGGTACCCCACAGACTTCTTTCGATTGGGACTCGATCCCTAATTCAGGATGGGCAGGTCGAGACTTTGCCATTCATGCTAGAGTTGTACAAAGTAAGTGACTCTAAACAATAACATTCAACACTCGTGATATTTATATCAAGTTTCCTTCCGTTGATCGACTCAGGATTTTGTCCCATATACTTCATGGTTTTTCAGCATTATGCATTTGCCCTTTAAAGATAGAATTGTAAGAATTATGACAAGAGATTAATTTTATCTTATGTCAAAATACTGTTGCAGCATCATTGTTACCTGTTGAGTCGCAAAAGGAGTAATGAAAGGATCCACGATTTTAGCGGAAATCAAACAGAATTTAATCCAGGGACAAAGACCAGCCACGGAAAAAAGACAGACATCAAAGAACATAAAATAACCAAAATAATACATGCAAAGTAACAAGAAATAATGAGCAACTCGGCCTCTCTTAGAAATTGGGAGCATGAACCAGGCGCACATGTAGGGTAGGCATCCATTGCATTTCTAGAAACACCGACCAGGTTGCTCCTAAAATGTCAACTCCAGAGTAGTCGAAAGAGAAAAGGAAAACTATGGCACGTTGAACCAATAACCAAGTAACCATGCCATCCCAGAAAGCAATTACGCATCCCAATTGACAAACATTAAAATGTTTTGCTGTTGAAACATATGATAACTTTATTATGGATTTGTGTATTTGCATGAAAATTTACACCTACAACCTATTTGAATCGTATATCCTCGAGAATTATTCTTGAACATTTTAAGTCAACACAGTGTGAAAAGATAACTATCATGGCCACACTATTTGCTTTAATTACAGCGAAGGATTATCAATACGTTAAAATGATTCGAAATTATAATATTTTACCGTCGACTGATTATTCTGAAAAGAATACATTTAATTTGGGTCCGTCACCTTTTTATAAATAATAACGTCCCCAATCATAAACTCTATGCATTAGGAATTTAAACGATTAAAATATTAAACATAAATATTGAAAATAAATCATTTTATCCTTTTTTTATATATCTTTTCTTAAATTTTACCACATGAATGAATTGATTATAAGGTCATGAAATATTATTAACATTAGATCTAATTGAGTACACTTAAAAGTAATTACATATGATTACATTACAAAATGAAAAGTAATTAGTCAATTTAAGTTATCTTTTATCATCAAAGGGTTATTGTTTACAATTTACTTGTTTTAATCAGAATTTACAATCAGAAGCTGGTAATCAAACTTTATACTATCTATAAGTTGGTACCAGCACTACAAGGAGTCCAAGTCATTTTTTTTCTTCATTTCTTAGTTATGAATTTAGATACCTATCTTGAAAGTGCAATGACTGCAGTTCTAAATAAAATTGTCTGTAAATAACAAATTTCGGTATATGACACTAACTTTTATACACACCAATTCATACAATATAATTATTAGAGGAGACGGAAAAACCAGGGGACGGATCAACTGGGGACTGATAAAATTGGGGACGGAAAGATATGGGGACAGATCAACCTGCTACTTTCAAAACCCTGTTTGACAAAAAATAACTTTAATAACTTTTACCACTAACCCATGATCTTATTTAATTCAGCAGATTTCTACTACATTTTCTCCGATTACTTTTCTGGCGTTCTATTGTTGTTTACGTTGGATGTCCACACAAAAACACAATATTACACACGGAAAATTGTAACTTGATTATCATATGTTAAGAAAAATACCTTGATTAAGCTTATCATATGTTTTTAAATACTTAAGCCATCTAGAAAACATCAAAACGTATGTGTAGGGAAACATTTTAAATTAATGACGGTGAAATGTAGATAAAGAATCATAGATACATGTACTTATCTGTTTCCATTTGACTCCATATATATATATACATGTAAGTTTTTATTTGCATGATTTTTAAAATGTATGTGCTTATGTTACATTTTTTTCTTGGTAGAATCCCAAAATATTGGCGATAAATACCTAGGCGTAAGAGTTTGTTTTAGAAAGTCCATAATCAAAAGACGTTTTCAAAACGCTAAAACAGGGAAAAAAGAAGCGTATACAATTAGAAAGTTCAAATTTGCATGTTTTTCATAAAGAATTGATTTCAAACTGATTTCATGAATATCGACTCATGTTATACATTTCAAAGGTGTAGCACCAATATTTACCAATCTAGATGACACAGTCACAATACAGAGTACCGCTTCAGCAGGGACAGTACTATTTACATTGATTTTTAGTGATGCTGACATTGAAGATGCAGGGTTGTTGACTGTGACACAGACCGGAACTACTGGGTCTGCAGCAACATTTTTTCAATATAACACGCTTACATGTATGTTATTATAAATGTTATATTTTATTTGGTCTGTTATTATTGAACTGAAATTAATCGATAGAATTATGTGTGAACCTTAAGTTCAATGTACAGTAAACCTGCTATGAAGTCAGGAAAACTTTGGATTTTTTTAAACTTGAGATAATCTTAAAAAACCTATTTCAATGAAAATAAATATGCATATACATGCTATGATATAAATATACCCTTTCTTGCTTTTTTTATCAGGCTTGGTCGGATCTTTCCCGAGGTAAAGGCTATAAATTTCCAAAAAAACTTCGAACATATTTCAACTACATTTCTACATATCTTGCGGATTTACCAACTTAGCCTGCTCATAAAATTTAAAATTTGTTTTATTAAAGATGAAATAAGTATTCAAGCCGGTGCATCTCTGACACCAGGGGATCATACAATGACATTTACTGTAACAGACGTGTGTGGTGTCTCCTCTACTGGAACCTTGACTGTTCGCATTTCAAACGAGGTAATCTGAAATTTCAGAAAAAAGTACAATAGACAAACGCAACTTGAAAGACGAATTATTTAAATGAAAAAAAAAAAAAAAACAAAAAAAAAAAAAAAACAAACAAACAAACAAACAAAAACAAAACAAAAAAGCAAAAAAACAAAAACAAAAAAAAACAATGTAAATTTATGTACCTCTAAGAAACCAATTGAATTAGGATCATGACATTACATCGCAATAACTTGCTTCTGAAAAAAAAATTACTAGAAGAACTACAAAAATGATAACCCCTGCTACCTAAGTGTCCATATGGTCAAAATATAAACATGGTTGTCAAATCAGCAGTTGATATCACAGCAGTCTAAAATTGTCTGATTATATGGGATACCAATATACAGCCAAACTAAAAGTTGCTGTGACACGTCGTTGTAGGGTGAAGTATAATAAAAATGTTATGATAGGACGAAAGAGACGGTCACCATGTTCACTATATACCCCCACCCCCACACAGCGGAGGAATAATTAGTGGTTGATTTAAAATAAGACTATTTCTTGCTTCTCTCCAGCCACCGGTCATTACCAGCTTACCCGATGACACAACAATTTCTGAAGACCTTGACATTAAAACACTTTTACATTCCTTGGTAACAACTGACGTTGATGGTCACACGGTAACGTGCTCGTTGTCCTCCTCTGGAGTTCCATTTACTGTAGAGGTCATTGCTGGGAGTTCAGGTAACTCAATGATAAAAAAGTCCCGTATTTAAATATTACGCTAGGATAGATTTATGTTTAATGCATATCCTGCGATGTGCACTACTGGGGTGACACCAAAGTTTCCACTATACGTCAAGTTCCACTATAACAAATGATTCGTGGTCATTGCAGATGACGAATCAGACGAACTTGAAATAGAATGAATCATGTTGATTCATTTTGAATCCATTTACATTTTTAATTCAATTTCGATCGTTAAAGGTCTATATGTTGATTTCTTTATTGTAACGTACATAGTTAACTTTAGAATAATTCAAATTTTACAAGTATATTGTTTTTGATATTCGTGATTTTGATATTGGCTGTATGAACTAATTGCATGGCTCTTTTCATTACGACAAAAGGCATGAGTGGTCTTATAAGCATTTCCAAGGTAATACATATAACAAATCAATGACACGTAGAAATTTGAATAATGAATCCATATAAAAAATGTCAATTAAAAAGAATTATTTTTATGAAAATAAAAAACTTATTTCTTGAACGCATGCTATTTGTTTCGAACTGTGCTTACTTGAAACCACTTTGTATAAATGATCCAATAATAAGTTAAGAAATATGTTAAAGTATATCTTTAACTATGCCTACAGATTTTGGTATTTACTTTGATGCATCTTCGACCATGGATTATTACACACAGAATGCCTACGTTCTAACTGTGACGTGTACAGATGGGGTTGATTCGGTTACAGGGGAATTCACTGTCAATTTAATCCTAAACCAAGTAAGTTGCATTTGTGTCCCGAATAGTTTTACATTTTAAATTTGAAAAAAAAATGAAGTAAAATTATTATTTTAAAAACGTGAATGATGAAAAACCTCTTAATAGTACTACCAATTTACATTCTCATTGCTCATATATATTGACCTGGAACATGTGTGAAACATATAATTCGTTCGTGAACATGCTATCGAAAAAGACAAATAAAACATACATCATTTTTCTTGTATATATTTTTGGACAAAAATCCATCTTGAACATGAACATAAGAGGAATGCGGCTTTTTTAATTGGCTTTTAATACATGTTAATTAGTGATTGCAATGATCCTAATTTTTTTAAATAATCGTCCCAGGTCTTAGATGTACTGTATTAGCTTAGAGTTTTAGCTATCCTTTCGATGATAGTTTAAATCTATGGAAAAAAAACAAAAAACAAAACAAACAAACAAATGAAGGAACAAACTACATAATGACAACAAAGCAAAACCATAATAAAACGAATGATAAATCCTAGAGTAATTCGGTGAAATATATTCTTTATCTTTAATACGTGCAAGAATAAAATATGTATTGTTCATGATAAGATATAGCAATAACAACTCCCATTACCTTTTCCAGGCTCCCAAAATAAATGGTTTGCCAATAGCTGTAGACATATCAGAGGACACAAATGTCGTCACGACACTATATACTTTAAGTGTGACAGATCCAGAAAATGTTGCAGTGGAATGTACTTTAACTTCAATTACACCGACGTCGACATTTTTCTATGAAAAACCTTCCGCAAATTTCAATGGTAAGTTTTCCGGTGTGTCATTTCAACAACACATGATTTAGGTAATTTTCAAATAATCACATGAAACCACATGATGATCTAACCTAGAAACCGATGAGAGGTTTATAGGTTTGTAGTTGAAACACGTGTATAGTATATAAATTTATAATATCGACATGATTTGATTTTAGTTTCAGATTACTACAAATACTGTGAAATACTTTTTTGTGGGTACACATTTTCGTGGTTTAGGGAAAATTATCCGTTCGTAGAATCTTTGATTTTTTAAATTTACAACTCTATCATGTAAACAAATTTGAAATTTCCTTTTTCGTTTGGAACCAAATTTCATGGTTTACCACAACTCACAAAATTCACGAAAATGATTACACCACATATAATAATACTTTTACAGTAATCAATTTGAAACTTTTACAAGAAATACTTTAATTGGAAGAAAAGATAAACGAAGCGTAATAAAAATTGCTGGTGCTCTAAAGTTAGCAATAATCAATTTGAGTTCCAAGAAATATGTCGGTTTTTCTGTCAGTAAATTGCCAGTATATACAGTAGTTATTTACCAATTTTTTCCTACACAACTAAAAAAGAAGGAAAACAAATCTATCTTGGCAAAATTATGTGTCGTTAAGTGTAAGTATCAGAATTTGGCAAGAAATAACTTTTTTACTTATTAAAAAATCTAGTGTTTCAAAAGTGACATCTGCACACTGTTAAAAAGAAAAAAACCGTAGACCGGTAAAATTAGGATTACAACATAATTCCATCGTGACTTTTTGTGCATTAAGTTTTCTTTATTGTAAGTTTTCAAATGTGTTTTACCTCTTTAATATAACCTATTTTTAAAGGCATTGCTTATCTTTTTAACATTTCTTACTCTTCACAAAAAACTGTAATAAAATGTATTCTTGATAATTTTACACTGTTTCTAATTTGCATGAATCCGAAATGGTTCAGATATGTTTGGGTTTATTATAGTTTAACGTGTTGTAAGCAAGTTCTATCTATATAAACAGAAATAGACATCATGCTGGCTTCCGGTGCACCTTTAGATTATGACCTGGTTCGTTTGTACAGGTTAGATATTTCCTGTACTGACGGGAGACGTTCGGATACCAATGTCTTTTTTGTAAACCTTCTTCGGAACCAACCTCCCGTATTTGTCAATTTACAAAGTAAGTTTTACACCACCTTTGTGAAAAACTCAAGAAATAATGATTGTTAATTAAGATTTTATATTAAATATACAAAGTGTTTATTTAGATTGTTATTCAGTTTTTATTTTGAATAATAAAACAGAAGAATAATTTCTACTTGTTTTGCGTACAGGATATTTTTTCGAATCGAAGTCTTAACATTCGTGATAAAATGCAGAAAACGTGCTCTTTTAACAAATGACAGTAAAACATGAATGTAAAAAGTATCAGTTTTGTTGTTGTTTTGTTTTATTTTTGTAGATGTGACGTCCGTTTCAAGTTTGGGCTCACGCATAGGTCAGATAATTTTTGACGTGGAGATAAGAGATCCAACTAATGATCAAGTTCAGTACTCCATGTCATGTGTACCTTCAACAAACTGCCCATTTGAAATATACGACTGTAAGTAACATCATGTTATCAACCAAAGTTTTTGTTGATAATTAATACACTGCAGTAAGTTAAAATTTCACCACATGACAATAACAAACTTACAGAATTTTTTCTTGAGGATGTTATCAATTGAAATCAGCTTTCTGAAATTGACCATTCTTATTCTTTCGTAAATTTAACCTAAAATTTTAAATTTAGTCACCATATTTCTAAAGCTGAAAGAGAATGTTCTCGATTTCGTGATCTAAAATATTTTCTCTGTCGTTTTACCCTTCATCAATTATGAACACACATTAGACTTTTCTGATCCTGAGCTGGAAACAGTTCGATACCAACACAGATATTTGCGTAACGCTAAGATCTGATGTTTTGCTTGACATCTTTGTATGTGGCTACAAATTTACATACTTTGATCATTAATCACAAAATTGCTTTTTCTATTTGCTATTGATACATGTTACCTAGATTGACAAATGCGCACTGCGTCGGAACGTAAAAAGAAATAAAAAAAATTAAAAATACAAAAAAAAAAAATATACAAAAAAAAAAAAAAAAACTGACTGTCCCTATAGCATGGCGAACAGGTTAATGTCCAACACATTTCAAAGAGTAATCAAGGGAACCAAGGTTATAGCGGTAATCAAAAGAATGTAATCCAGGGACAAAGACCAGACAATCAAAGCAATCAATAATTGAAGATATAAAATGCGGTAAAATATTCAAACAAATATTTTTAATAAAATTTGCAACAAAGGTAATTAGGAAAAGTTCAAAATGTTTCTCATCTTTAGAGCATTACTTTATCATGAATGTCTTGAATTATTCATATCATTCATAACTATTGATTCTAGCTGGTACCATACTCCTGACAAGATCACTGGAGGGGGACTTTGTACCAGCCTATGATTTGTATGTCTATGTTACGGATGGGAAAACGACCGTCGGTCCTCGATCGCTTACAGTCCACATTTTGGGTAAGATAATATTGTATAGTTCAGCTACATAGCATTGATGATGAAAGTGATCCTTGTTATGTAGAGGGATAAATGAAGTAAGTGTAGTCTTGCTTTAAATCGATTTGTATAAAATTTGCGTTTTCTATTTTATACCAAATTTGGCAGAATTAACCACTATAAAATTTTAGTACGGTAACAATAATAACACAAGATAACATAACATACGGAAATTTTTTGCATTTATATGATAATAAGCAATTTGTCAAGTACGAAAAATTGTCGATACTTTGAACAAGTACTTTAATTAGTAACCTCGCATCAGAATTATGAGAACCATATCAAAACGATGATACATTTCCGATAACAAACTTTCTAAAAGAATTACCAATAAAAAAAGAACTAAGAACTATGAAGGTTAATATTCCACCTGTGTCTACTACACTGTATTATAAAGGAGTAATCAAGGGAACCAAGATTATAGCGGTAATCAAAAGAATGTAATCCAGGGACAAAGACCAGACATGGAAAACAGACATACACAACAAAGAACATAGAGTAACTAAAATCATACATACAAAAAAGCAATGAGCAACTCGGACTAGGAACATGGACCAGGTGCACTGGTAGGGTAAGCGTCCTTTGCTTTTCTAGAAATACCCGCCGAGTCCGGGGTAGTCGAAAGAGGAACGGAAAACTATGACACGTTGAACAAATCAGTTTTCATGGCGCAGATGGATACACCGTAACGATCCATGAGTTCGTAATGACGGCCATAAAACTTTTGTAGTGATGACTTCGATCTTGTAGCAACATAACTCTGTTCCAGAAGCCTATTTGTTAGAATTCTAGCGCGATACAAAAAGTCTGCGTTGTCTCGGCAAGCTCTGGCATAACGTATGAGTTGTGATATGAATACTCCATACGCAGGTGCTGAAGGGATGTTGCAACAAATGAAAGGAAAGTTGACGATTTTGAATGAAAAGTCATCACGTTTGTCGTAAAGTTTGGTCAATAATTTTCCTTTACCATCGATTTCTAAGTGTAGGTCAAGATATGAGACTGACTCTACAGTGTCTGTAGTATCCTTTATCTCAAGTTCTTTTGGGGTAGATTCGATGTATCAAATCCCCAAAATTAGGATTGTTTTAAGATAATACGTCAACTATATAGCGGAAACTGAGATTAAAGGATCTAGCTCAACGATATTCTTTCTGTCGGATCAGATCATCTATGAAGTCAGCCTCATAAGAGTGAACGAATAGGTCAGGTAGTAGAGGAACACAATTTGTTCCCATTGGAATGCCGAAAGTTTGTTGACAAACGCGTCCACCATATTACAGTAACTCAAAATCAAACTCAATCATACATTAAAACAATGTGGAAGGCTACTTTTTAAAAATGTACACCATAGATCGTTCATTGTTTATTGCAAATAAAAACACCATAAAAATGGCTCACATTCCAGATATAGACTCCTTATATATATATGCCATTGTAAATGTATATTGCATTCCAGATATAAACTACGTCCCGGTGATAACAAATCTACCGTTGCCATCAGCTTTGGTGGTATCTGAAAACACAGCATCTGGCACAAGTGTATATCAGGTGTCTATTCAAGACCGTGATAAAGCAGACACGCATTTGTATTACATGACGTCAATACCGAGCACAGGAATGTTGTACTTTGAAATCGATTCCACAAGTATGAATAATGAATCAGATTGAGTAGCTTCACAAAGATTATGAAACAGAAATCCTTCAAATATATGAAACAACGGCTGACTAAATAATTGGTTTTACTGTTTATTAAGAGAGTATTTATTATGTCATTAATTACTGGCAGTTTATTAAACCCTTTCGAATCGGATTATATATTGATACGGGTGTCCACATACTCATTCCCTCCTTCCATCCGTACTTCCTTTTGTTACGTAGAAGGGTATACATGTCTTATCCATTAGTCCTCATATATCACTTAATAGAATTGAATTATCTTTCATTGAATCTTCATTTGTTGTATTTCAATATGAACCTCCTATTTTAGATTTCTATCAGAATAAATATAGAGGCATCACTTAGCTTTTGGTCATTTGTGAATTTGAGAACATGGGGATACCCATCTCTTTACTCCCCCTACACCACTGAACGGAATTGAATGAAACTTTCACGGAACCTGTTTTACATATTCCCTATGTGCATATTTTTTCATTTAAAGCAATTTGAAAGTAAAACAAATGCGTGTTAACAAATTTTATATTGCACCCGTTCAAATTGATGAGTCAAAATGCATTGACTATATATTAACAAGACTACGGTCACTTTCTGTTGAGTTATTTCAATGTTTTAAAGTTGCCAGGATGTCGCCTACCTCTAATAAAAAAAGTTTTTTTTTTATTGTTTTAAACGTTTTTCTTTGACATATTTTGTTGCAGCATATATAAATTATAATGCACTGACTTTGATGCAAAAGCCCCTTTGATATACGAGTTCGACACAGCCTGGCATTTTGTCGTGGTTCTTAGCCTCATTCGTATATCAGTTTCATGTCTAGCCAATGCGCTCTTATTGTCTATGTGGATATAGGTGACTCATTTTAGTGAGCATTGACCATAGTTTTCTAGTTTAGTGTTTTATGCATATGTTTTACTGTCAATTTAGGAATTGGCCAATATTTATTTTGAACTGCATTTGCTGTCCCTATATTTAACATTTTTTTTTATTCTTGCAGTTGGACTTGTCAAAACGTCATCAACAAATGATATCAACTATGAAGTCATATTACCTACGACATCATTCACTTTTACGGTTACGGTCACAGACACGAAAGATTCAGTAACAAATAATTTGACCATTGATATAGCAGATGTAAATGAACCGGTAATCTTTACAAAAACTTCATATATTTTAACCACCGACGAAGGACCGGTAAGTCTATCTATGGTACTTGAATTACAGTAGAAGTTGTAAATTGTCATCTATGTGTTACATTGTGACTCGTCGTGAATATGTCAACACATTTTTGATTGAAACTAACACAGTACTGGCTGTAAACGTGAACGTGGAAGTCAAAAGAATATATTTCATTAATGGTGAACAATTCCAACAGTTTGATAACAGTGCATTTATACTCTACTATATTGTAGAATAAAACAATATTTACGCGATCGATACTTTATTCATTTCTTAACTTTTCCAGGTCGACCCGGAAATTAACACGATTGACACATTCATTCTACAACGCAAGTTTTAATGAGTTATTAATCAACATAAAAACATAAAAAATGTGTTAATCAAAAATGAAATAAAACATTGAATAGAAATAACATTTTAGATATTGATTTGATAACAATTAAGTATAACTGTTTATAAAGGGCTCTTCAACTTTTTTGAAGGCAGGAACTATTTTAACTGATCCAGGATATCTTTACACGGACGAAGATACGAGTGATACCCATAGATTTTCATTGGTATGTGACTCAACCGCAGGTTATTTCTCAATAGTGCCCTCTACCGGTAGGATAAGTGTAACCTCAGATCTCGATATAGATGGTACAGGTCTACCTACTTCATTTACGTGCACAGTGACAATTACAGATGGCACTATGGCCGACGCAGCCAGTCTAACTATAAATGTTAACAACATCAACGACAATACACCTGTCTTTTCTAGTAATTTGTATACATATTACTTGGATATTAACACAGGTGTGAATACTGTGTTTGGATCTACTGTAGCTACAGATCTAGATAAAGGGTCTTATGGTTAGTGTTTGAATAGAACTGTGGTAAATTTATATTTTAAACAGAGGTACATTTAAAGGATGAATGTTGCAAACGATTTTGATTCCATATACCAAAATTAAGTTAACGACACAAGTGATAATAAAACTGAACAGGGGAATCTGTTATTATCGTTTTATATCTTGCCAAAAAATAAGTTTAAGAAAATATTTTCTTTAGTCAAGTGCAAGTCTTTTTTTGGGCCGTATCTCCATCGGCTTTTGCTATCACATGGCGTCCGTCACCATCGTTAACATTTGTTTCTAATCTGACACAACTTGATCAATTTGAACAAAATTTGGTATGATAGCCGCTGTTTCTAAAAATAGAACTTAGGAGTATTGCAGTTATCTCCAAACATGTTAGATTTCGCAAGGTTCTGACTAGATAATAGTATTTAGTATGATGTGATATATCTGTGGTTAAATATTCGTTGGAGTTATTGCCCTTTTCGTTGTTTTTAATGTTATTTCTTTCAAAAATCTTCTCTGAAATTAAATTATCAAACCAATTTGAATCAAATTTAGTAAGAATATGTTTTAGAATATTCTACGTAGATCTGATTGGGGAGTTTTGATCCGTTAAAACATTATCACTGTTTCTTAAAATAAAACAAAAATGTTTGTCTCATATTTTTCCAAGACAGTAAGATTTAGCCAAATCCTTTCAATTGAGGAAATGCTCCTTATGATAAAGCCTACAAAAGAATGTATTGAACCAAGGACGTCGGACGACTTCTTGTTAGAATTATTGTCCTTGAAAGGCAAAAACAATGACGTTTGTATACAATTTTAGCCTATGTCTGAAAAGATGATAGATAAAAAGAAACTTCAAAATGCTGAAATGATTCTGATGATAAGGCCTACAGAAGTCTGCATTGGATCAGAGTTGTCGGACGACTCCTATTAGAATTATTACCCTTGAAAGGAAAAAAGGATGTTTTTAGCAGTTTCCAGCCAATATCTGGAAAACTATAACAATAGAACGAAACTTTCGATTGATGAAATGAGCCTAATGATTAGTTCTACCGAAGTCTTTTTTTGAGTCAAAATTGTTGAAAAACTCCTTGTTAGAGTCATTGCCCTTGAAAGATAAACATTTGAGCAATTTAAGCTCTTGTGAACCATTTGTTTCTGTACTTCTAGGTACCTTTACTTACAGTATCGACCAAACATCTCTAGGAACTGAAATATTTGGTATCCAGTTGAATGGAGATTTGTACCTAAAGTCATCCCTTACATCTTTTGGATATGGTCATAGCCTCAAATTTCAAGTTTTGGCAACAGACACTGGAAGTCTTCAGGGGTCAGCAACGGTATATGTCGTAATACCACAAACTACAACATCAACTTCCACTTCAACAGACAGACCAATTAAATTCCTTGAGTATCCACCAAATTTGGCTTGGTTGGTTGTGGCAGCTTTCATGGGTTTGATCAGTATATTTTTACCATGTTATATGATTTACAAACACTGGGGGACATGCACCTGGAAAGGCAGGTTGGTTCTTTTTTAATATTTTTAAAATCTTATTATGCTTTTAGGAAACTGTAGCTGTCATATCTAAAAGAAAACTTCATTTTTTTTATTTTTTTTTACTTTTTTATTTTATTTGTAATACCACTCTTCGAATCATGTACATTTATACTCATATAATGTTCTTGTTTCTTAAGTACCAGTCCACATTAAATTCAGATACTGTCAATGGTAAAGGGATCTTGGTATAGAAATTCTGCCAAACAAACGATGCCTTGTCAGTCTATATATGCTATACTTTCTCACAGCAATAATCTTTCTTTTTGTATTCAGATATGCATTTTTTAGAGCATCATACATTTATCTCCCTAACAAATCAGCCAAATGAAAACAAATCAATTACGACAATCTTAGCAAACTACCAACTTTATATGCAATATATATATATATATATATTATCTCAAAATGGTATTGAAATACATGCATTTCTTGACATTCCGATCATATGGGTAGTTCATTGTGTGCTGTTGCACATATATATTTGGTTAGATTTTTAATATTATTCTAAATTATAACACGGTATGGGATATCGTTATAGTGATTTATGATTCTAATATAGGGAGCAGGGCTAAACAATTTACAATATATCGTATGGAGTGCTATTGTTCGTGTAGATGCTATTTACGACTATGTCTCTCAGATAACCATATTCTTAGTGGCATGAATATATTTTTTTTTCAGACCAGGGCAATCTATTGAAGATACAATGAAAGGTAATTTCCCCTTTCATGACAAAATATTTTAAAACAATGAATAAATACATTTAGGTTTTGCTTGCATATAATTGTTCGGTTTAAAAAAATCGAGACAATACTGCAGAAATGACATCAAAAACTTGAGAGCCAAAGAATGAAACAATACTCAAGAAAAAACATATTGAAAGAACAAATTGATCTAGTGGCAGCCACACAGACTACTGACAATCAATTAGCAGCTTAAAACAGTAGATGGGAATCCAGTGCACCGATAGACTCAGAGTCCATCGAATACAAGAAACCCATCGTGTTTTGTCTTTCATGGCCAAACTTTCACGTTTTATGTATGAAATAATTTTGCCCTTAAAATTCATTATTTGAGAAATTCTATTTTTGGGAAAAACCTACCACATTGAAACTTCAATCACAATTTTATATTGAAACGTTCTGTTGAACTTTTGTTGTCGGGACCTTCTAGAGCTTATTTGGATGTATGGTTACACTAATGGAAACATTATGGTGATCTCTGCAAGTATTTACTATTTTTACAGGGGTTATACGATGGTGCATTTGTTGCGTTTCACCATATCTGTTCCTTTTCTATTACAATCCAAAGAGTAGTTAAACTTTAACTACGACATACCAACTGTGTGTTACATTGTTTTTGTATCTTGTGGAATACTGTTCATATAATGATGTGTGGTCCTCGACGTTAACATAAAAGGTTTTCTTTCTTGTGGTTAGCAGAGTTCATACTGAGTTTAATTGTAGTTCATGCTTCAAATTTTGTTTTTTTTGTGTTACACAGTTAATTTCGTCTGGAAAGCTGTTCATAAGTTATTTTTCTCGTGGTTTACAGAGAAACCAACGGACAACAAACCAAGAAATGGACAAGTAGGGGCTGGCTGGAATCCGTGGAAATGGTATCAAGTGCACCACCGGTAACGTTTGTCAAACCAAGAAAGTGTACATCATATTTTGATTTATGTGTTCTTTTTTTTTATCATAACAAAAACAATGTCACACCCTTGTTTGTTACTTGGTTTGTTTAATCATAATTGTATTGTGTTCGTTTGTGTGCTTTACAATTCATGTTTTATTTCAAGTTTCACAAATAGCGCTAGCAGATAGTAACATTACAGTGTATTTTGTGTCTTGAGAATAAAAGTATTAAGATACTGAAACAGTAGTGTGTGTAATATGGAAAAGGAAAACAAGGAAACATGATTCGAATGGAAAAATGAAAACTATATATAAAGAATTCAGAAGAAAATACAATAATAAATAGTGAAACAACCTCATGAACACACACATGGAAACATAAGTAAATAAGTAACCCGGACTCCACTAACAACTGGGAGCATAGACCAGGTGCTTCGGTAGGGGTGAACTTTGTCTAAACTTTCTTCTGAAATTACCTAATTAATGATACATTGCACTAAGCTTTATCATTGAACACAATAATACATTTTATGACAATTATTATTTTCTATGTATGAGCAGAGGTGTAGTCATATATTCCTCAGGGTTGCCTAACAGAGTAATTTTATAAATAAATCCTCTGAATTGTGAAGCTAAGAGTTTTCGGCTTCTCTCTCTAGATTGTTGTTGTCAATAAGGTGGAATAGCCTAAGGATGGTTGAGATTATTTATTATTTACATCCCTCTTTTAAGACTCTTTTGAAATGATCCCTTACATCCTGTTCCTAGTAATAAGTCAAGTATCACACAAATTGAAAATGAAAACTTGTTTCTTTGTTATTTGAGTTATTTCATGTTCTTTATTCTTTTGGTGTCTGTTTTCCCTGTCATGTGTTTATCCTTGAGATATATGCCTTTTATTTCCGCTCGAATCTTAATTTCTTTAAGGAAAAAGAAATGTTAACCAGACGACCAAGAAAGTCACTTCATTTAAGATATAACATATATTCACTTTCACTAACATCAGTATAAGTAAAGCGAAATTTCGAGCTGGGAACTCCGACTTTATGTCCTTGTACAAATTATTGTATTTGCACTGAGAAAATTGTACAAGGAAATAATTTTGCTATCTAGATTTATTGCACGGGTTATAATGAAATCGGTGCCATCATTTAAGTATACTATTTTATTTCAAGAGATAACTTGTACAATATAAAATGTACACAATTGATTAAAAAATTTACAGACAATAAATAAAAAGATAAATAAATGAAAAAAATTCTTGCAACTTAACAAAACTAATAATATACCTTCCTATAATATTACAATCAAGAGGTATTTCAACTCCTGACTAAAATATGGTAATTTCATATAAGGTAAACGTATATTAAATGTGTAAAAATACGATATTCCTAAACAATTTCCGATTGCCTTTCAACCAAGAGTAAGCTGTCGTGTTATAGATTTCAATTGACTAATATTAAATCAATTATTTATTAGATTTAACTACATGAAGATATTCTTGACCTTAACGAGTGAGAGGTCAGACTGTTTTTAGTGTTTTGCAAATAATAGTAGGACTTGATGGCAATCGTGTAGCAATGAAAAACTAAAAAATACGAACTGAAAATGATTTCTGTTTAACACTGAGAAAGTTTTCTTTATGCAACTACTGAAACATAGCTGTGAGTTGTAGGAATGATAAATAAAAAACCTTACTAACACTAAGAAACATAATTATTGCTGAAATCAAAACAAACATATGAATGAACTTAAATACAATGTAATACAAAAACAATTCAAAATAAAAAACAAACAAATTAAAAAAAAACAAAACAAAAAAAACAAAACCCCAAAATCAAATTGTAACAATTGCTTCTATAGTTTCTAAAATGCTGGAGTAATTCGAACTTCTGATATCATAAAAAAGACAAACAAATTAAAATATATCAGTGATTATAGTCAAAACGACACGGCATCTTCCATCACACTAGAAGTAACAAATAAGTTGATATTCTCGACAGTTTTACCGTCGTTGATGCCATTTCCAAGGATTCCAGTCTCGTCCTTTCTGTGCATTCTTCGGCTTACTTTCTTCATTTCTGCCTGAAATTTTGACACATAATAAAATTTATGGGTGTTGTAGAGGGTAAACACCAAGAGATAAACATGCAAGAGCAATATGTTGTCCATTCGAATTGTAGAGTGTCTTTTGAATTAGTTATCTTTACCAAGAAAAATGATCGTTTTTTTTTCTTTTTTCAAGGGTTTAATTATATGTATTGAGTACCAATCAATATAAAAGTAAGACACTGTCAGCAGTAGAGTTGATACGAGGTGCAAAAATTCCAAACGATGTATTTCGATCTGTATACGTCATATTTGAACTCTATCATAGTCCTAACGCTGATGCAGGCCTATTCTTTTGACACCCAGACCTGCACGGGGCCAGAGGTGATTTGTACTTATTATTTTGGTTATTTTATGTTCTTATTGTGTATGTCTGTTTTCCTTGTCTGGTCTTTGTCCCTGGATTACAATCTTTTGATTATATTTTGGTTCCCTTGATTGCTCATGCGCACACAAGTTTTGTAAATTTTGGCTCTTTTTGAATTAGAAACGTACTGATAAAGTGGGGTTTAGATATGCATATTTCACCTCCTCTATGATATTTATAACGACTAACACTTGAATACTAAACCGTTTATTGAGTATTGATTCAATGACAGCAATAATAAGTTCTACTCTTTAACATCACTATCAATTAGAAAATATCTGCTCATTTTAGGGGGAAGCTTTTCAGTGTCAAGGAAGGACATCAATTTGTATTTGTATGTTAAAAACATCATTGAAGATCTTCTAAACAAAAATGTTGCTTCATCCAAGTATAGCGTCGAGATGTGAAGGATGACGGACATTATCATAATGAACACGATGCTCAAACAATGACCCTAGATCCGTAATGACCAAAGCTCCATGTGCTTTCTATATTATTTAAAGAAAGTTTGTACCAGCCAGTCTTTATTATTTTTGGAGGGAAAATCAATGAAAAATCTAATAAGTAATCACGTCGCTACTAAAACATCTGTAACCAATAATGGAAAGGGTATATAACCAATAAACAAATTAAACAAATACCAAACAAAAATAGAAATAAAAGAGTTGGAGTTACAGAAACAAACATTATAATATTCAAGCCCATCTCATAATGAAAATAGAAACACCGAACTTAAAAAAAGCTTTAGAGTGTGCTAAGAACAAAGAATAATTTTTCCCAGTCAAAGAGAAAACTAAATGGAACCATCTAGATAAAGTTCAAGTACATGTAGTAACAATTTTGAAGGAAATGGATAGTTCGAGGGGTTTCATTTCAACGAAGTACAAGTCAAATACTCATGAAGAGTATGAATTTTACATAATTGTTTTCTTTTAAATTTATAAAGATGACAAGCAGATACTAAAACACCTTGTTTAGAAGTTTTAAAAAGCTGAGCAATCTGAAAAAAACATATCTGTCATCAAACTTAATTAACAAGGAAATATCAAGAGCTGATAAAATCTGAGCTTTAGAATCTTTAGTTAGGGCAACCAAAGCAATAAGTTTTAAAGTCAACAATGTCAAGGATAGATCTGCTAAGGGATAAAGAGTAGATAAAAAATCTAAAACATTTGACACATCCCTAGTAACAAATTGGTTACGTTTAACAGCCATAGTATTAAAGTAACCTTTCAATACCATTGAAACTAACATATATTTATAAACCATATAACACCAAAATAAATAAGAAACTCAGAAAAAGACTTGTGCATATATTAAACACAAAATGTGATACACTTAGGCGCATCAAAGATGTAAAAAGTTTATTCCAACAATTTGAAAGGGGTGGACTGGATTAATTTTCCATATAAAAACAAAGAAATCTGTTTTTTTTTTTCAACACAACTGGTACTATTTTGTTGTTGAAGACCTCCATCGGTGGCATAAAGTTTGGAATCAAAGTCCAGAATTCTTTTATCCTAAAGGAGTTCCCTGATACAACAAATGCAATCAAGTCTTACTTTCCACGGAAACACTCTGAGCGTGGCTGCGTATGGATAACTTTGTGTCTTGGTAGACTGGCAGAAAAAGATATCAAGGAAGAAATTAACAAATATAACCATGTCTAAGTAGGCCACTAATCAAAAGTCCCCACCTTAACATGTAGTATATAAATCTGATTTAATGAGGTCATCGAACTAATATCTTTTTTTAGACATTCTTAAGCACAGGAAATCCGATTAGTGGCAATTTTTTGACGAGGGCGGTAACCTTCTCTGAGGCCTAAATATCTGTTTTCCTGTCCTCGTCTCCTTGGGACAGGCCGTTTCTAGTTTATTAGTCCTCCTTGGACATGTAGCACATACCGATTAGCAGGGATTTTCATATTTCTAAGTACAATAACAACAGAAGTTTAACAATAGGATATTTATTAACACCCCCATTTCTTTTAGCTTGCTAAGTTAATCGTCTCATACAAATTGTCTGTGATGGTTATGCCATTTTAACAGATCTTGCTGTAAAATCCATTTAAATTTGGCATCATTTGAATTTGCTTTATCTGAGATCTCCTCATATTAGAAGGAAGCATAATAGCCTGGCCTATAAGGCTAAAAGTATCTGTCAAATTATTCAAATCATTCCTCCCTAAAAAGTGCCAATTGACTTCTTTTTGCAAACCTATCTGCCATATATACAATAGGCATCACGCCAAAAACTAAATATTTTTAAATTTCTTGTAAGGCAAGGTATCTACTTCGACCAGCTTGTCCTTAAGGGTTCCAAATTTCCATGTTAAGTTTCGGAACACAGAGATAAGTAAGGCCAGCATTGATAATTCATTATCAATTTTTGGACCAGTCTCATCCTTAATATGTTATTGTGGAATATATATATATATATATATATATATATATATATATATATATATATATATATAAGGGTCTGAAAAATTCCCAACGATGGTAGTTCCCTCCGCGGGAGTCGAACTCGTACCGCTGTGACAACCATGGCAACACCGCCTGCACAAAGTCCAACTCCCTAGACAACTCAGCCAGCTAGGCTATATAAGTTTACGTTATCTTCCCTGTATCAATTTGATCCGATGGAGCAGTGTAGCGAATGGAGTCGTCACATTCTGAGACGTTGTATATATATATATATATATATATATATATATATGGGTCTGAAAAATTCCCAACGATGTTAGAACTGTCAAATTTGCAAAGCAAATGTTTGGTCGTTCCTTCCGCGGGACTCGAACTCGTACCGCTGTGACATCTATGGCAACACCGCCTGCACTAAGTCCAGCGCCCTAGACCACTCGGCCAGCTTAGCTATATAAAAATTATAGCTTTCGCTGGCCGGGTCATTCCTCCTCGTAGGATTAATCTAGGGCTGTAACTTAGTACACGATGTATGGTATCACGGGACAGTTCATCTAGGTGTTATTATGTAGGATAGAGGATCAAATGAATGATGCATGTCACAACAAATCAATATTATAAAACGTCTCAGAATGTGATGACTCGCTTCACTGCTCCATCGGATCAAATTGATACAGGGAAGATAACGTAAACTTATAGAAGGGTCTGAAAAATTCCCAACGATGTTAGAACTGTCAAATTTGCCAAGCAAATTTTTGGTCGTTCCCTCCGCGGGACTCGTACCGCTGTGACATCTATGGCAACACCGCCTGCACTAAGTCCAGCGCCCTAGACCACTCGGCCAGCTAGGCTATATAAAAAATATAGCCTAGCTGGCCGAGTAGTCTAGGGCGCTGGATTTAGTGCAGGCGGTGTTGCCATAGATGTCACAGCGGTACGAGTTCGAGTCCCGCGGAAGGAACGACCAAATATTTGCTTGGCAAATTTGACAGTTCTAACATACAATATAATTAACTGTGTCTCGGTGCAGGTGTCACCAGGTAAATTGATATCATGACGGTTCTGTCGATTGACAAACTGGACTTGTGGTTATATTAAAAACTTGCTACTTGAAGAAAATATTTTTTGTAACCGTGACATATTTATTGTAAAACAGTTTAATTATTACATTATTTTCTTAAACCTACAATAACAGGTATATGGTCTTTTTAATATGAAATAGTGTTGCAACTAAATAAATTGAATTCATACGAGCTTTTCTATTTTCCGACCACATTGGTCATACATTGTAAAACTTATTTATTGGTCTTTAGACATCAGTACTTCCAGTTCGCATGTGATGTCACAATCATACAATTGACGGAAACCTTGCGAATGCAAAATGTCAATTTCTCCACTATGGTTCGTTGTATAGTAAAACAAATTTGTACGATGTAATTGGTATATGAATAAATCATTAGAACCCCACTTGTAAAAATCGTAAACTTACACTTTCGTTCACCACAGATAGAAAATCTTGATTTGTTTAAATGTATACATACCATTTATGTGATATTCCCCGCGTGATCCTAGTGGTCTAAAAATAATGACGTTTTAAGTTATAATGTGTTTCGCATATAGCAGAAGATACATAAAAGGAGGATGGGTATGGTATATATGTCGCGAGACAACGCCACCGGGATGAAAAATGTTCGCTCAAGGCCACCCATGTTTCTTTAATCGAAGAGGAAACCCTCATCCCACTAGGCAGGCTGTAGCTGTCCCCAAACAAATGTGATACCTATTTTAAAACTGGCAACTGTGAAAAAAATATAACACGTAAAACATGCCTAAAAATCAGTTCAAAAATGCCTTAGTCCCTTGTTTATACTGAACATACGTGAAACCAATGTACAACTAAAGGACCACTAAACTAATTTAAACCTACAAAAATGATACCAATCCAAATTCTTCCCACGCGAGGAAGAGATCGCTGTACATCATAAGTCATATATTAAGAACACAACCCATGTTATGCCAAAAACTGTTTTTGAATATTGTGTGTTAGTTTCTTTTTAAATACCCTTTGAGCAAATCGATGTTAATACCAAAGAACTCTATATTTAACGATTTAACAACAATATCAAAACTATACTACTTATCTGTTCAATGGTTTAGTCAACTTATTAGGTGAGTATTGAGCTTTCCGTGAGTTATGAAGAATATTGAAATAAAATATGGGATGGGATATAACCGAACGTATTAATGTGTACTTTTTTAGAATGATTTGAATGTTTTTACGAGCATGTACATGTGATATCGAAAACCTTGATGAAGTAATTTCTCGGTAATATAAAGATATATTACGTTAAAAACCGAAACATTCGTGCAAATACGAGCAAATCGAACATATTGTGATATGTATACACCGTGTGATGGTGACAAGGCGACGTCGCCATCTAAAATCGGAGAGTAAACAATAGGGAATAAAAATCATCCTTTAGTATTAAGTTTACCATTATTGATATGAATACTATGATTACAAATGAATACTATGATTACAAATGAATACTATGATCACAAAACGTTCATTGTTTGTTATCAATATTTGCTTTAATTCCAAGATAGTTCGGCAGGATTAATATCTAAACTATACACAGTGAAGTCTTCGTTGTTAAGAGCCAGAACATCAACCAAATATCTGAAGGTGGTAATAAATCATTCTAGCAAACTTTTGTTTGGAAGGGTCTTTTAATATATAATCCATAGTGTTTTTCTATCTTTATTGTGTATATTTAGTAGTGATTAGGTTATTATAAAAACAATAATTTCGGGATTCAATAAAAATTCATTTCAAAAATACACGAATACTAAGGTATAAAAAAACCATTAATTTCACCACTGTAATATATTGGTGTTATGATTACAGTGATTAACTTGATAATTTTTCACACAATGACTGTCAACTGAAACCAAGAATTTTCAATTTCTGTACAGTGAGTGAGTTAAGTTAAAATTAAATGAACTTCTGTAAAAATGTATAACAAACCTTCCTTCCCAAATGCAAGTTCCTCCCGTCTGGTATAGCATGAAGCAAGGTAAAAATACTATAACGACTCCAAGTACACAAGCCACAATCAACCAAGCCATGTTTTGAGGATATTCCATAAATGTGATAGGTCGGTCCGTTGTAGTGGTGGTTGTAGTTGTGGTTTGTGGAATCACGACAAATATTGTTGCTGTTCCCTGACGACTTCCGGTATCAGTTGCTAAAACCCTGAATTTAAGGCTATGGCCATATCCATAAGAAGTCAATGATGTTTTCAGGTAAACATCCCCGTTTGACTGGATACCAAATGTTTCAGTTCCAAGGGAGGCTTGATCGATGCTATACGTGAAAGTACCTATGTACACATGATACAACTTAGAATAATGTACAATGATTGAATAATTTATGAAGTTAACTAAGTAAACATAATTTAAGATGAGTAATGCTTATAGGCTTTCATTTACACTGATACAGGTGACGTTAACAATTATAGTTTAAGAGTTTTCATTTAGATATTAGATTAACGCTAAAAATACCTCTGTGGTTCACAATGTTTGTCTGTTTAAGTAAATGTTCATTTTTAAGATATTTGTGACCAATATTGCAAAATTTGTCCTATAGTTGTTTTATTTGTGCAAGCAATACCAGTGCAATTACAATTTTTGACTTATGTTTTGTAACTAAGAACAGCGGCTTGTGCGTTTGTTGCAATAATGGCGGGCGATAACCCTTGTTATTCACCCATTAAGTAGGTCAGCATTTACAATCATACTATTTTTTTCGATATTCAATTCAAATCAAGCTACGTGTGTAAAAACAAAATATGTCCATAAATTTTGTTCTAATTTTTTATTGGAGGCTTAATTGCTTGAACACCAGGATTGGGTTAACACTCTATACAGTAAAATACTAGTTGCCTACCAAATGATCCAATATCACCATCTGTAGCTACTGCAGATCCGAATACAGAATTGACGGCTGTGTTAATATTAACGTAATATGTATACAGATTGCTAGAAAACGCAGGTGTATTGTCATTGATGTTGTTAACATTAATGGTCAAACTAGCCGTGTCGGTCAAACTGCCGTCAGAAATCGTCACTGAACAAGTGAATGACGTTGGCAGACCAGCACCATCTACATCCAGATCCGTTGTTAGAGTGATTAGACCATTGGAAGGTGTTATTGAAAAATAGCCAGCATTTGATGCACAAACCATAGAAAACCTATGTGTGTCCCCCGGGTCTTCGTCAGTGTAAAGATATCCCGGATCTGCTAGTACAGTACCTGCCTAAATAATATGTAAAATTCGACATTAAACATCAATTAAATGTACAAATAAAGAATATATAATTTTCGAGGCAAAGTTACAAATGAATTTATATCTTTTTTCTGACCTTGTTGAAATGGAATGGAAGGCATTTTTGCTAAGTAATATCCTTTGTTGAATTAGTAACAACGGAGTTTTATTTCTATGGTCATTTAAATAGACATCTGCATTCAAGCAGTTAAACAGCTGAAAGGAGGTGATTTGTACCAACAAAGTAGAAAATTCTTACCTACATGAAAAAAATTTGGTGGTTGTCAACTTCCAGTAAAAAAACTTGAGATCCTCAGAACTTTGGAATGAAAGTGGAATAAGTCTTAGTCGCCTAGATACGAGAGATTTGTGTGTTATAGTATCACAATACTAGAAACTGCTGCAGAAAAAGTCCTGATTTTGAAATTCCTGTCCACATTGTTTTAGGGCTGGGAGGGAATGAGAATCAACTAAATAAGTTTATTTGACCTTACATGTCATATATAGCCAGAAGTAATTTATCTAAAAGATTTTGGAAATGTCCATTAGATGTAGCTAATGTGAAATAAAAAATGTATAACACTTCTTTTATTGGATGAAATAAAATTTGCAAGATATTGTCACATTATCCAGAGTGTATCATGACTTATTTTCTTTTAAGACCATGATGACATTTAACTTCTAAAAAACTGTAAATATTGAGAAAACAGAATATTGTTATTTGAACACTGAGAGTTGTTTTTTTTCTTTCACATGCCTTTTGTCACTTACTGAAACTCCTAACAGGAAATAATTTTCAATGTGACGGTAAAATTGTTCTACAACTGTTTAAATGCATGAGTGAAGGTGTCCTTTTGAATGACCACATAATTTAAGCTCTATTGTTACTTATTAAATAGACGGGAAGGGTTTTGGATATTTAATAAGTAATTAATATTTAATATGTGTTACTTTCTAAATAAATGAAATCATTAGCAAAACTGGTATTTAATTTAGGCTATTCAAGTTTAAAAATGGTCGAATGTCACAGTAAACTCACTGTAATTGTTGGTAAGATTTGATAACATTTAAGTAAAAAAATTCGACTAGAAACATTAACAAACACTATAAACAAGCATGGAAGACCTTATGTTTTTTTTATTTATTACTTGTGGATGTAAAGCATGGAGTTTTTATCAAAACCCCTTCCCATTTCAACCTCTGTGGATCGCTCCAGATCTTACTCTGTTCTACGATAAGGATTTTCACTTTGTTGAAATCCTTGAGATCGTGGTTGGGTAACCTGAAATGTTGACGTTTGGAAGTTAGCACCTTTTTGCAAGGTCCCTCCTTGCAAGGTAGTGAGTTGTAGTCATGTTATTTACTACTTTACACACTCA
Organism: Perna viridis; assembly: GCA_037379345.1. Classification (NCBI taxonomy): domain Eukaryota; kingdom Metazoa; phylum Mollusca; class Bivalvia; order Mytilida; family Mytilidae; genus Perna; species Perna viridis. The sequence continues at coordinate 19,028,878 of CM074518.1, forward strand.
GTTTAAGTCTAGAACTGAAGAAGGTCATAAGTTGCCTGAAAAGTTTGTTCGTTTATATCTGCTTATAACATCTTTATCAGTATCATTGTACAGTCCTTTAGACTTACATATTGATAGGCTTTATAGATATATAAGCTACACCCCAAAGCGATACAATGTTGTAAATTTGCGATGCAAATTTGGTCGCTCCCTCAGCGGGACTCGAACCTTAGCACATGATTTAACTGAATAGGACAACCTCTGATTGTATCGGGTAAGACAGTGGAGGATCTGCAACATTATACAAATACAGCCACACCAAGTTCATAATACATATAAGAAGTATAATGGGATAAGGCAACTCTACCAACATACTTGCTAGTATATATATATATCAAATATCAAATCTAAGCTACACCTCAACTCTAGAATCGATGCAGGGTTGTAAATTTGCGATGCAAATTTTGTCACTCCCTCAGCGGTATTCGAACCCCTTCTTTTCGCTGACGTCTGTCAACACCGCATGTTAACTGTGTTAACTATAATACTATGCACACATGAACTTACTGCTCCTTCGTCGGTTGCAAGCACATACGAAGTTTTGGTGAATATTGGAGGCTCATTTACATCTGCTATTGTAATTTCAAGATCCTTGGACGCCGAATCTTTCGTATCTGTTACCGTCACCGTAAAGTTAAAGCCTGTCGTCGGCGATATATCCTCATAGTTTATGGTGTTTGTTGAAGTCGTACGAATGAGACCAGCTATAAATTGATATGATTTGTACCATAAGTATGCGGAATCAAAGCTTCATTGAAAAGCAAGCAAACCATGGATATCTACATTTACTTAATGAAAACTAATATGAATTTATATTTTGCCTACGAGGGACGTAGCGTTTTCTCTTTCAAAACATGAATGGCTCAAAATCTTTCTGTCGGAAATGATTTTTTTTATGAAATGCCGTTAGTAGTTAGGATGTGACTGTTTGCTATTACTACTCAAATAACATTTGACTTTGTTTATAATACGACGCTATGTTGTTTATTGCTGATGTATCGACCAATGATATACACAAGACATCTCCTCTGCGACATAAGTTCAAGCGATTACTTCAAATTCTACATATTCGTTTTTTCCCCCGAAATTCGCCCCTTCCAACAGAACGATTTTAGGTTATTCAGGTTTTTGAGCATCTAAATGAAACAGATCGTAGCCGACACTAAATCCCTATAACTTCTTAGTGCATTTTCAAAGCAATGATAATGATAGCAAGCTTACATAATTCTTTTAAATTGTACTTTTTCCCCAATAATGTGTGCACACATATCTTCACTAGACAGCAATTTTTATGAATACATGAATGAATGAATATTATTCGAATTCTTACACGATGCATCTACTTCAAAGTACAACATTCCTGAGCTGGGTGATGACGTCATTATATACGAATGCGTGTCACCATTATCGTTGTCTTGCACCGACACCTGGAATACACTTAGACCGGAAGCAGCGTTTTCTGACACCACCAAAGGGGACGGTAACGGTAGGTTTGTTATCACTGGTACATAGTTTATATCTGAAAAAGACCGATTGTGTCAACAATTCTCAGAAAAAATGCATGTTAGCTTTTATAAAGAATACATAATTTAGGGGAAAATATTGAATGCTGTCAGGAATTTTAAGCAAATTCCAATCTGTTAACTTTATAGGGCTTTTGTCTGATGTCGGAGTAATAACAAGGAACGCTGAAACACATTCAATAACATGACTAAAGGTTTTGCCATACGACAGTAACGCTATCCTCGACATTTTACTGACCGGTATCATATCAATAGATATCTTTCTTATTTCTAAAGATTTTCATTGACACAAATGCCAAAAAATCCATGGCAAAAACCAAGGTCGCTTGAAAAGCCATAATCTATAACACTCTTATACACATCATCATATGACAATAAAAAGTGTCGAGGTGTGACTTGTTTTTTTCAATACATACTTGAAGATAAATCATACCGAGAATATGGACAGTTAAGGACCGAGGACCAACTGTATTCTTTCCATCTGTTACAACTACATACAAATCATATGCAGGTACAAATTCTCCTTCAACTGATCTCGTCAGGACGATTTCTCCAGCTGTTATCAAAAGAAAAAAAACAGACCAATGCGCATTTTTAATCGAAAATCATAAGACAGTATGACCAGAATTGATCAGTTTTTAATCGAGCCTCAATCCGATTTCAAAAAGCGATGAAATTTAACTACTGGTGGATAGCTCTGGCTACTGTAAATCTTCGTTTCTTACTAAGGAGATGTAAGTATGACTATCGTCTTGCACGAATTAAAATCTACTGAGCCAAACTGAACTACTATGAGGCAGGTATAACTTGTTGGAGGAAGTTAGAAACTACAGAGACCCTGTCGAAAAATGTTTCACTTATTGTAAGAGGGATGTCGTCTTAAATCAAAGTAGACTTAGGACAACTTGTTTATGTACTAAATTTGGCAATATTTGAAATTTTCCTATTAGCACGACAGGTTACTTCCAGCAAAACTGAAATAAGATAATAAGTGATTCTAATGTCATAAAACTACAATGATTTTGTCTCTTTTAAAAGACTAAACCTGTTTGCTCATTTAATCCACGAGATGTAATTTTAGCCGTTTCTATGACATCTGACTGTACTTACTTAAATAATTATGTCTATTGGCTTTGTTAAAATGTGGAAACCTGGTTTCATTTTACATAGTTCTTGTATATACGTACAATGATAAATTTCGAACGGACAGTTCGTAGATGTTACACACGTCATAGAATATAGTACTTGATCGTTCTCCTTGTCAGTTACATCAACATCAAATACAATCTGGCCGATATAGGAGGTTATACTTGAAACTGTTGTTATGTCTGCAAAAGAAAATTTATATTATCAGCTATGTCACAAGGAGTAAAATCTAAAGAGTATAACTCATTATATTTTAATTCTTGTTGCAGAATTCTTCATAAGCAGTTGATTTTTCAACGTTGTGATGTATTGGTTTTTCAAATAGCTGACCTTTAACCTTTGGAATCTTTATTAAGACGACACAAATCCCGTACACAATAACATTATCAAGAAAAAAAAGGTTAGTATGTATTCAAATCTGTCAATTAAATCAGTTTTTACATTAGTACTAACATGTACACTATGGTCAATAATGATTAAACAAATTGTTTTACATATTTTCTTATATCAGTGAGAATGAAGAAGCAGTCTTTAAAAGAACTATTCCGAAGGTCATTTGAACATATAAATACCCACCAATCTAATTCAGAAACCGATACAGATACTACGAGTTTTTTGTTTCTAGTTCGGATGTTGGACTTTTGAGATGAGACTTATAGCAATAAGAAATTCACATTTTGCAAGAGTAATCGTTCTTGAATTGGTAGATTTAAGTGTGAGATGAATGTATTGTTTTTCCCATAATACAGATGCGTACACTGTTTAGCAAGAAATATGGTGTATTGGTAGTGTCTATATTTAATTGGTATTCAAATATTGCGTTTAACTTGTGTTATCCCCGGCGTTTAATGAATTGTGTTCTGTTTTTTTTTTTCTTAATGTGAACTCTAAATTGTGACAGAAATAATTGGTTGTTTATCGTAGTCGACTTTTAAGTTGACTTTATCTGTTCGTTTAATTAAGGCACTAGATGTACTTTTACCGCTTATATCACAACTGCCTGTACTTAATAAAATAATTATGCTTATTGGCTTTTAGAATATGTTGTTTTTACAGGTCGCTAAAAAGACAATTTAATATTTATTCAACACACTTTGTAAATTTACGAATACCGGAGGCTGGTTACGAAGAATATTGACGAAGAAAACATTGGAATCCGAACGTCTTTCATCACTACAAGTTATGTCAAGTCTATACGTCCTCACTGAGTCATAGTCTAAGGCAGCACTTGATGCTAAGATGAAATCTCTCTCTGTTTTAAAAGAAATTGCTATGGTCAAATGTATATATAAAATGGACAAATATCGGTCAACATTTCGACATTTGAAAACCAATTTGATAAAAGTTTTGTTATAAGCATGTTACTGATATATGAGATAAATCTTAACAAGAAATACATTAATTATTTATATTTTTTATATCTTATTGATTGATAGACTAAATGATTGTTGTTGCTGTTTTATGTCCTATGATAGATATGTCAAGCCTTTCAGCACGTGAACGTTTGACTAATCGAAAGTAAATCCACAAGAACACGATTATACTGTAGAATAGGTAATAGGATATTTGCATCGTTCTAGACCGACTCGCGCAAAAACATGTAGGTGGGCATGTCAGCACACTCAAATACAACATTCAGAGTGATCTAATTCTAACCCACGATTTTCCCCACTCGATATAAATAAAATATGGAAAATATGAAATATAAATCCAGTATTCTCACTCCCAATTTCGTTAATATAAAGTAAAGCTACTTTTTAAAATGGTCCTAAAGTTGTTTTTGCTTTCATACATAGCAAATTTCTAATCAATATCTGTTGCAAGAGTAGCAAGAAAAAAAAATCAATTGCTTTAACTTATTAGTTACCCACCGTTGAAGTTTGGAGCTGCTTTTTCGAAGAAAAATGTGACAGAAGGAGTAATTGATGTCAAATTACAGTCTACAGCTACATTCTCCGGGTCAGTTACACTCACGGTGTATATAGTTGTTTCAACTTTTGTATCCTCAGATACATCTACTGCCAGAGGTAAACTGTTTATTATTGGTGGCTAAAGAAAGGGGGCACACATGTGTTAATTAATCTAAAACAAGTAAAAGTTGTAAAAAGGACGTTTGAGGACAAAATGTTTATGACATAATTGGTAAAGATATTATTTGATTAATTATTGATAGTTTACACTATCGTACATCCGTTAACAGATATTTTTGCAATTTCAGGATTATAACATAATCCTGAGCAATTCATCAGATTCTGTTTTGTACTAGACTTACATGCACTGGATTTTACAGAAGTAGCTCTGCAGTCATTCAGAGAAAACCATATCAGACACATCACTTCTGCCAAACGTTAAGATTTTGCTTTATGACACATCGTTGTCATGTATAGGAATAAGGACTACAGACTTTTAAGTGTTTGTTATAAAGGAGCGAAGGACAAACCAACTTACGATCTCTAGCACTTGATGTGCAAGCGCTATCTCTAAAAAGCTGAAAAAGAATGTTACAATCAAAATTGACGTTGTTTATGTATCAAGTTCTTACTTGGTTCTGAATGAGATTGACTGTGAAAATCCCAGTTACGGAATCATAATCGTCTGTACAAGATACAGTCAAGGCATATGCATTCCGGTCCTGGTAATCCATGGTGGAACTAGCATCGTAGTAGATCCCATAGTCTACAAACATTGATACATTAATTGTCTGTAGATTTCGATGTGACTTGTCTATCTGTTTATCATAATGAGTAAAAGCCGCATGGTCAATATTGTATAGTCTTCTCTTGACACGATGAACTGCCTACACAATCGTATAAATTTTCTCTTAGATAGGACATTCTGTTGATAGATTCACTGGGTGTTTGAACCCTTTCTTAGAACCTTCTGAATATGGCCTTTTTGTCATAATTACAAACATTACATATTACTGTAACTAACATCTATATTTTATATTTCATTGAGAGATTTTTCTTCGATTAACACAATTCAATATGAAACCGAGAATACATTATGTTAAAATAATCAAAGCGTAGTTCTATTTCACTTGCCATAGTGAATTGTTTATCTTGTTCTCGCCTATTGATTATTATAAACAATACTGTTAATATGCATGGCGTCTCTATGAAGAGAACAATAACGGCATATACGTGGACAAAAAGCCGTGATATTGATACGATAATCAGTTGACAAGAGTGTACTTGTACAACCAAAATATAATGCGTTCTTGACACAAGTGATTCACGATAACCAACTTGTTATCATACATTGTATTTATTATATAAATTTCCTCTGTTATTCGTTGCTATTTTCAACCTAAATTAAAAATGTTGTGAACAGCTGATTGATATTCGTGTTGTGACTTTTTGGTGGGGAAAAGTACGAGAGTGAAATTACCGAACTTATTTTAGAGTGAATCATTGATTTTTTCATACTGGGAAAATAAGGAAAATCACTGCTATTTATTAATAAATTTCATTCAGCATATATTATTCATATGCAAGATCTTACTTTTGCTGATCAGATATGTTCACAGCAATTCAAACTTTGTAATACTAAAATAGCCATATATAATAGATGATTAGTGAGGAACTGGGGATTCACCAGGAGACACAAAATAACACATATGTTGTACCTGTACTTCCAGTAATTAGCTCAACAGAAAACGGCACCCCACCCGTAGACAGGGAACACGTTATTGTACTTCCTGCTGTGTCGGTTACAACCAAGGCATGTAGTAACTTTTTTACGCTAAGGTCTTCAGATTCACTGGTGTCACTCGGTAAACTCGTGATTACTGGTGGCTGAAAAAAAGCAACTTGCTAAATGCGTTCTAATGAAGGAATTTTAGTCACCCAAAACATTTTGAACATACTATATAAATGAAAGGTAATATCAAAATATCGAATTGAAAAACCGAAGGCAATGGTCTAAACACATCATAGTAAAGAGTAATCAAGGGAACCAAGGTTATAGCGGTAATCAAAAGAATGTGATCCAGGGACAAAGACCAGACATACACAACAAAGAACATAAAGTAACTAAAATCATACATACAAAGTAACAAAAGCAAATGAGAAACTGGGACTCAACTGAAAACTGGGAGCATGGACCAGGTGCACTGGTAGGGTAAGCGTCCTCTGCTTTTCTAGAAACACCAGCCGATTTGCTCATAAAAAGTCAAGTCTACTATGGCACGTTGAACAAATCAGTTTTCATGGCGTAGATGGATACACCGTAACGATCCATGAGTTCATAATGACGACCATAAAACTGCTGTACTGATGACTTTAATATTGTAGCAACATAACCCTGTTCCAGAAGCCAATTTGTTAGAATTCTAGCGCGATACAAAAAGTCTGCTTAGTTTCGGCAAGCTCTGGCATAACGTATGAGCCGTGATATGAACACTCCATACGCAGATGCTGAAGGGATGTTGCCAAAAACTGTAGACATAAACGCCATAAGTACTATATTATGGATTTAGTTTTAGTTTTTAAGTTTTGTTTTTGTTTGCCTATGTAACAAGATGTAATGAAAAAAAACTATAAGTATGTAATTTGTTAAAAAAAGAACTCATTCAAATGACTTAGCTCGCTTAAAATTGAGCACACAAATATATTATACATATAAGATTGGAAATTTTGACTAAAAATAAAATGCGTAAAAAGACACAAAAAAATAAATAAATAAATAAATAAATAAAAGAAAAAAAATAAATAAAATAAAAAAAAACATATGAGTCCAAATAAACACAAGTAATTTTCAATGTAACTAGCAATTACATGTGTACGTATATTCACAGAAATTATTGCAATATCCTAATAGATGCAACCATGTCATATTGTAAAAACGAAAATTATATAATTATATAATTGTAATAAGAGGCAGGTGTCAATTTCATATCAAGTCGTTAATGTAAAATTGAGGGTAAGTATGACGTCACCATGCCATTTAATGTTGTGACGTCATAACTTTCGATCAACCTTACATTTGTGACATTTTTGTGAAAATGACGCCAGGCATAAACCATATAAAGATGATGTTATTAGCCAAAGAAGGTGTCACAGATCTTAAGTTTGGTGGCCTATTAGACTTGGATCGACTTGTCAATGGGCAGATAACTCTGTGATAGGACAGTTGTTCGACATTCTTGATTAAATAACGTTAGTCTTTGAGAAAAGGAGGAAAGTGTTCGGACATTTTGAGACTTTATAACTAATTTTTTTATCATCTGATCTTGATTAAATTTATATGTATAAGGGGTTAAATAACTATACAAAAACATGAGAACATGTCTAAAATAACTACCAATACATAATAGGAGTGTATATTAAAAAAAAATGTTGTGTGATTAAGTGATCCTTGCTTCTACATCTTTAATAAACGTTGCAGTCATCTTTATTGTTATTTCGGAAATATACCATCCCAAAAAGCGAACTTAGTTTTGAAAGGAATATTTGATAGAGCTTCCTGTCGATTGCAGGAAAACTTTATGTTACTTTGGATGTATTAATTATAAACTGCCAATTTGAAAAGGGCAGATTATTGGGAAAAGAATGAGACGATAAAATATGTTACATTTGTGACTGCAACTCCATCTTAGATAAGTTTCATTATTTGTTTCAATGTAACCTTTCAAAAAAGAAGAGAAATATGTTACCATGAAGACATGTCTATTATATCAATCCAAATGTAAGAGATTTTCATGTTTTGTTTAATTCTGATGACACTTATGTTATTTTCAAAGATGCAAAATTCAGTAAAATTATACGGTCTATACTTAAATGGTTGTCATATCATTCATTTACATATGTCATAACTCACAATATATTAATATATAGGTCTTACATATATCTTAAAATTATTGCTACACATTTGTTTATATGTGCATGCGTTATATTTTGTCACACTATTTTCACATACCCTGATTAAGGGTTTTGAAAATAAAAAAATGAGACTTGAAACTTGAAACTTGAAACTAAGTGGTCATGGACTAAATTCATGTATATATGATCGTTATTGGTTATTTGTGTAGTTTATCCATGCAGCAGGAGTAAGCTGGATTCCGCCAAAATTAAAATGAAAGTTTTAAGGATGTTTGAGGCTCACGTCAGCCATTTTGTCAGATTTTCGGACTCCTCAGGTTTTATCCATTTAATTTCATATAATTTTTGTCCAGTGATTCACCCAATACTTTCCTTTTCATAATTTCTTTACACATACCTTAGAATGTTGTTTGAGAATGTTTTAAAATAAAATTTTTGTCACTTTTTCTGGGTTTCGACAGATATAACCTACTGACACAAAATCAAGGAAATTCTAGAAATATCCTTTTCCCGCCAAAATTTGAAATGCTGTTATTTCAAAAATGAGCACACTGACCCATCAATTATTTTCTTATATTGTTTCAACATGAAAGATCTTAAACGATTTCACAACTCTTTAAAAATATGTGATATTCTTGAACAAATCAGCAAATATCTTTCAAAATTGCAGGCAATGACTTTACTGCAAGTTATGCCAATTATATTATTAAATATATCGTACTTTTATGCTCAGTTTCATGTGTTCACGTTTGAGCCATGTTTTTTATTTTGACGAATTTGAATCATCCTACTGCTGACGCTTCGGTATTCATTTTGCCGATATTTATATGCATATGAGTGTTTAGTGCGCATGCCACAAGTATGTAAATATTTACATTGTCTGTTAGTGCTGCGGACAGGTATCGAAAAGTGCTTTAGTTTTCGAGTTTAATTGGCCTAGAGGGTATACGGCTCTATCGTATGTCAATGGAAAGATAAATCAATGTATACTCGAATTCACCTCAGCCTGTTCGCAGTTTAATTTTATTATTTTTTTTTATTACTCAAAAGTTCCTTTTAAAAACTTTCCATTTTATTCATGTCGTTCTGTACTACAATTCTCATACAATTATTTCTCGTTCTTACCTCCGTGATTGAAAAAATTCAAAATTTGTTTTTCCTACGAGAATTTTGCATTGAGCGTATTGGGTATCCGTCATTTTGCATTGAGCGTATTGTTTATCCGTCATTTTGTATTGAGCGTATTGTACATCCGTCATTCGTTTTTTAAAGGACCTTTTGAGTAAATAAAAAAATTAATCTAAAAAAACTGCAAACAGGCTAAGGTGAATTCGAGTATAGTTTTTGAAGATCATTCGACTCCAATACACTTTGATAAGTAATTTAAGTGAAATCGTTTATCGATTTGGAAACAAGTAACATGTAAAAATCACATATAAAGAATTTCAAAAATGTAAAAAAATAACTTTTTCCGGCAATAGTTGATTCTTTAATCACAGAACAAAATTGCACCTAAAAATGAAATGGTTTCATTTTAGTACATTTTCAACGATTAAGAAATGATAAGACACCGTAGAATATTAAAATGTACGCTTTTCCTTTGTTCCAACAGTTCGAAACCAGAACAGGTTATCCATGATTTCGTATTTTATAATTTTAGTACAATTAATAGTTTAAATATGTGAAAATTTGCATCTTCAAATTCACTTGCAAATCCCATTTTTCAGATCGAATCTAGAACGTTGTGTTTATTTTATTTATTATCTAGTAAAGAATACTAAGATATACACTGTAATATTCTTCGCTGTCTTATTATCTCTTAATCATTGAAAATGCACTAAAATGCTACCAATGTTAGGGTCATTTTTATTCTGTGATTAAATAGTTAACTTTTGTCGGAAAAAGTTCTTTTTTTAAATTTGTGAAATTCTATACATTTGATCTTTACATGTTACTTTTTTCCGATACCTGCAGTGAACGATTTCACTTAAATTACTTATCAAAGTATATTGAAGTCGATTGATCTTTAACCCCTCCTCTCTCCTTCTATTTAATGCAAAAGAGCAGAAAACGTTACCACTTTTCAGTTAGAAAAGAATAATATTCAAAAACTACATTAATTTATATTTCCAATGATATATGATATAGCCGTATACACTCTAGGCCCACAAAACTTCGAAAAATCCTTAACCATCCGCAGCACCCCAGCTGGAACATTTAAATCATTTAAATGAATAAGAGTGTTACTTTGATTGGTTGTAAATTTACCTGGTTTGTAACCCGCAATGTTAAAGTCCCGTCGGAGGACCGACCACAAATATCTGCTACATTAAAGGACATGGTATGATCCCCTGGTGTTAACGTTATACCATTTTGTACTGTGATATCATCTGAATTACAAACATGGTTTAGAAATTTTTAATTTGGAATGCATTTTGATTAGTGAAAAATTATTGTTGTAAGTAGCGAAACCACATGAAAATATGATATGACCATTATTATAGGAAATCACAAAGACCACGACAACAGGACAAATCCCCAGATATTCACGTTTTGAATAAAACAAAGCATCAGTAGTGGTGTAGATTATTTTCATTGTGAACTATCTTAGGTTGGATTGTTCGCAGATGATAGATATTTATTGTTTTACAAACTTGATAACTTCCGCATTTGCAAATTTGAAACATTAACCTAAAAAAAATAAATTATAGGTAACGGTTAAAGTCTTGTTCATGTTTTGAGTACAAAGCAGATTGATTCAATTGTTTTTTTTTATCGTGTGTGAGAATTTTCAAGAAGCATATATTGTTAATATGGACAAAGTTCAGGGCGTAATCATTATCAATTCACAATGAAACCAATTTACATATTAATAATCAATATCAAGTCACAATGATATCTTTTTTTTTAAGTTGAATATGAAATATTCTTTGTAGGCTGCTAATCATTATCATATATTCCATAAAAGTCATTTTTAATGTAGAGCCTTAGCGAGTTTCTATCGACACAACAACATAACAATGAAGCCAACGTATGGAATCATATAAATCTTTTAGTGATTGACAAAAAATATACGCCATACATTAAAAACACAATAGATAAAATACTTACATGTGATCGTGTTTAATTCGAAATATGTCGAAGCTGAGCCAGTAGTTCCAGTTTGTGTCAGTGTCAATTGACCAGCATCCTCAAGGTCACTATCAGAGAATGCCAGTGTAAAGAGTACAGAGCCGCCTGCTTGTGTGTTCGGGACAGTGACAGTATCATCAAGGTTAGTAAAAATCGGGATAGCACCTGGACACAAAATCAGTACGTCAAGTTTTTGTAAGAATCAGAAAAAAGGAGAAAAGTCTGAAACATGCATGTCAAAATCCATTCAATCTGTATTTGAAATTACCTCGTTTTGATCTCTGTCTCACTGGATGCATTTTTGTTATCATTTAGATAGAACATTTCGTTTATTTGACAGATTAATCTGTTTCTAAAATGTTTATCTGGATTTTAGTGGAAATAAAATTATCCAAATTTATGTGGAAAATCTAGTTTTTATAGGTACAATACGTCACATTACACTGCTACACATTTGTTCTATTGTACAATGTTTCACAAACTGTCTGATTCTTACGGACTAAACCATCGTAATTATTCATTATCTTACTGAACCATTACTTCACTTCTCAGGCATGTTACCCTTCATTGTATTTATTATCATTTTCAAAGTAGGTATCCGGTGGTATATAGAAAATAATAGTGTCTCGTCTTCACATAAAAGGAATAAAAGGATGAAGCAGAGAAACGGGGTTACTGTTCGACCGTTAATCCTTTTATTCCTTTCATGTGAAATCGATACATTATTATTGTGTTTATACTGCAATAAAAAAGGAAAAATAAAAAAATATTTTCACGAATGGGGAATGTTATCCCCAATACGAATCTTTAATGTGTTCCCTTGGTGGCGTCTCCAGTATGGGCGGAATAATATAGATGACCTAGACAGGTGTAAATTTGTTAATCTATCCAATCGATTGGAATATGACATATAGTGCTAATTATTTACAAATAACTGACTACATTTGCAACTAAGATATGTAATATGTTTAACAAATGATAACAAGTAACATTATTTTGCTTTATACTCAAAGCATTGTCCCATTGTGTCCTCATGTTGGTTGGCTGGTTTTATTAAGTGTGTCACATAGTGTATTCAGTCACAATCAATGGCGGTCGGACATGTAAACATTCAAGCAGTGGGCGTGGAGCTTAAAGTGATACTATGATATTGGCATATTAAAGCCTTATGAATAAACAATCAATATGTTTTACTTGCACAAATAGGAAAATTGCAGCATCAAATTAAGTGTCCTTCTACTCAATGAACATCTTTTTGTTAAGCAAAAGTAATATGTATATGACTTTTCATTAGTAAGAACTATTTCTTGACTAATTTACTTCAGAACAAAAGGCAAAAATATAGTTTTTGTCGAAAGAGATACATGTAAGTATATTAAAAAAAATTTACTTGGCGTAACTTTGGCATGGATTGCATGATCTCTGTTATTTCCGCTAGTAGCAGAATCCCAGTCATAACTGGTCTGTGCACCAGCAAACAGCGCCCGTCGATAATTATTTCCACCACCATAGGTGATAACTGAACCAGCATGTTGATAGCTGTATAATCATAGAAATAGATTTTAAATCATATGCAGTGTATGCAGAATGCAGTAAACTATATTTAAACACTATCACAATCAGTCCCCGAAGATTGTGTTAGATGAGTTCTAGGCTAGAACGCAATATTAAAAGTCAATTTAAATCGGCGACTAGTAAATTCTGGTGGTCACTGATTCATAAGTTAAAAGACACATTGACTGCCGCATGGATAGTAATATTGCAATAGAAAAAGAAACAAACACCACAACAACAACAACAACAAACAAACAAAAACAAAAACAAAACAAACAAAACAAAATAAAACAAATTATAGCAAACAAACTGAATGAGAGATGTCCAACTGCCTCATTTAATAACAGAATGAAAACATCATATCTAAATTAGCAGTTTCAAAAAAACGTGGATGGAAACTGAGGACGGAATGGTGAACAGAACAGAAAAAAACGACATTAAGCATGATCCCCATTAAAGTTCTGCATTGTGGTAGTTTGGTATAAATATCTATGAAAAGGCATACTATGGATCTTACTTTATATTGTGTCCGAAGTCCTTTAACTCTAACACAAAAAAGGAGCTAAAAATACCAACTAATTATCGTTGAGGCACGAACCACATACTTAGTAAAACTAGTAAAACTTGTTATGAATTGCAATAATATGTATTGTAAAAAGACAAACACCGATAGAATTTATTCTGTCCAGGTGCATATTATATTGTCTAAATTGATCCTCAACTCCCTCTTCTATCCAATAAAATATCACCATTTAGTGTTTGAATTAGCTTAAAGTTCCTAGGGAATTAGCATGTGATAAATAGAAAAAAATGAACAGAAATGGAACAACACAACAAATGCACCATCGTCTAACTTTTAATGAAATACTTACAGAGATCACCGTAATGTCTTCAACAACAGTACACACCTGTTAGTAAGCTCTGAATGCCCAGACAAATATGTGATAAATTCTACGGTAACGATGACACTTTTTTTTAAATTAGATAAAAAGTCAAATTACAACACGAAGACACATTTATGACCAACTGCGCCTGACTGCAGACAAGCGTACTATTATACTTGTTCTATAGGGACTCAATCAACTCCCTTTTATATTTGATAAAAAAAGAACTGAAACAACAAACAAATACACCATACAATTCATTCCGTATTACATCCAATTATTTTTATGGAATACCTCAACATACAACATATAGAGTGAGATATCCAATTTAAAAAAAAACGCTCGTCGTTACCGATACCTAGCTCCAAACATATCAAAGAATGACAATACCATCAAAATTTCCAGCATTCGAAATTATTGGTCAATACTAATTAAATGGACAGAATTTGAAATAATAACGTGAAATACTAAATAGTTTTGATTTGACGTGGCTTAGTTGTTTTTACGTTTTACGTAGAGGTGCTTGGGTCGAATATCTGTATTGTAAAAACAAGGTTCAAAGAGTAGACAATGATTTAAAAATCGTATCTTTTGCAAAGAAATCTATAATGAAGGATAAATATGTGATTACGGAAGGCATACGGGAAAAGGATGCAATAAAGGATGTGCATCATACGTGACTACTGCGGATTACACATGCAATCTAAAAATAAATAATCATAGCTTCTTCATTCCGATTATATTCATAACATTGGTACAGATGTACTTACAACCCAATGTAATCATCATTTTTCACACGAATCCTATTTCCATTGGCTATAGTAATTACGTTTTCGGCATTATCATCTGCAAGTATATACATAAACCGCATGTACTTTTACAATCTCCATATATATATATATATATATATGTAAATGAACAGTGAATATTTAACTTTGCATTAATAATTTAGTGTACGCTATTTACTTTTTTTCATCCTAATGGAAAAGAACATTATATTTTTTCTTGATACCAAGGTTTTGTATTCTGTTTTGTTCTTTATATTTATGTCAACGAAAGAGTTTTTATTGCACCGGTTACAAATTTGATCTATCATTTTTATTGTTTGAATCTTTACTGTTTTACAGGTTGATAACTTAAAGTGCACTTTAAGCTTTAAAACTCAACATGAGTTGTATAAAGGTGTAGATCATCCATAATGACATTGGACGTAAATATGTCTCATTTTGTTTTCATAAGGTAGCTGAAATCTGCGATAAACCTACTGAACTAGCTAACCTATTCTTCCAGTCTTATGATGCTTACTTTAGATCTGATATGATCGGAAACAAGTGCTATCTTTAAAAATAAGAATAGCCGACGCAGTAAAATTTATTCCTTTTACATATAATTTTCTACATTTCATTCAGGAAATAATACATGGCATGCAATTTTAATTTACGATACAGCTTTTTTTTCGGACGCCAATGTTTTCAGTATTTGTCTAATCGGGAAACAGAATTGCGATCAGGTGACTTGCGTTTCCATGCTAGAGCGTCTTTAAGGTCAAAGGGTAAAAACGAAACTGTATCGACTGCGTCGGAAACAAGAGGCTCCCAGTAGCCCGAATCGCTCACTGCGTGAAAAAAAAACCCCAAAAAAAACCCATCGTTTTGCTAGATATTTTAATCTCAGTTTCCGCTATATAGATGACGTATTATCGGTAAACAATCCTAGTTTCGAGATTTGATACCTCGCATCTACCCAAAAAACTTGAGATAAAGGATACTACAAACACCGTGAAGTCAGCCTCATATCCTAACTTACACTTACAGATCGATGGTAAAGGAAAACTATCGACCAAACTACGACAAACGTGGTGACTTTTCATTTAGAATCGTCAACTTTCCTTTCATCTGTGGCAAGATCCCTTCAGCACCAGTGTATGGAGTTTCATATCACAACTCATATATTATGTAAGAGCTTGCCGTAAATACGCAGACTTTTTGTATCGCGGTAGACTTCTTACAATTAGGCTTCTGGAACAGGGTTTTGTTGTTACAAGATTGAAGTCATCACTACAGACGTTTTGTGGTCGTTATCATTAATGCGTATATATTATTTTAGTTACTTTATGTTCTTTGTTGTGTGTGTCTGTTTTCTATGTCTGGTCTTTGTCCCTGTATTACATACTTGTGATTACCGCTAGAATCTTGCTTCCCTTGATTACTTTTTTCGTCTTTCATGAGCGATAAAAACATCGAATTTTAAAATAACCAAAATCTTTTCTGAATATTATTCCGTAAATTAGATTGTTTACATTTCACCATTGTAAATATTACTACACAGATTTATCCATTTATGTAAATATTATCAAATCATGGGTTATATTTGGTCGACTTACTTGTTGTTGTGACGACGTTTTCTCCTACCAAATCCCACAGTGTACCAGTATCCTCCCAGACCTGCAAAGTGACGTCTATTGGCGATCCCGCTCCATTCTTGACATATATCTCCCATGCTCGGATATATCCACAACATGAGAACTTATAATCGTTGTCTCGACATAAAACGGCATTGTCTTGAAATGAATAGTTGCATCTTATGTTAGTTTTAGAAAAGGTGATGTCAAAATAGGATAGATTAGATAAAGCTACAAACTTTGAAGAATTTGTGTTTGTATCATTGCTTGTATTTCTTTTCTCAATTTCATGACTTTATATTATAGATCGCACCTATTCCAAAAAAAAAAAATAAAATAAAATAAATAAATAAATAAATAAAAAAGAAAGAAAGAAAGAAAAGAAAAAAAAATAACGTAAGAAAAAGGATATTACAGACACTTTCTATCTTGACCTACTCAGATCAATGGATAGCGACACC
This sequence comes from Perna viridis, assembly GCA_037379345.1. Classification (NCBI taxonomy): domain Eukaryota; kingdom Metazoa; phylum Mollusca; class Bivalvia; order Mytilida; family Mytilidae; genus Perna; species Perna viridis. The sequence continues at coordinate 19,045,840 of CM074518.1, forward strand.
TCATGACCAAACTATACGACATACGCGATGACATCTCATCCCATGTCGCATGTCGTCAATTTGTCCTTTAATCTGTATCAAAATCTCTCTAGCACTTGCGTGTGATGTTTTCGTATAATTGATTCGTTATGTCAGAGCTCACCAAATTCTTTACATAAAGTGTTTCGGAACATAGTAATGTTTCTATCAGATTACAGTTATCACAACAAAGTTTAATGTCGTCATTATGGATCGTATTAGTGTATCCATCTTTACCATGTTACCATTCACTTTGTTATAGTTTCCATTTTCCCTTTTGACTATCTCGGATGTGGCTCAGATGGTGTTTATTGGAGTTTAGATTGCTCATTTAATTTTATATCTTGTTCGATTTATTTTAATTATTTCATGTTCTCAGTCGAGCGTGTCTGTTTTTCCTGTCCACTTGTTATTCATGGATTATATTCTGTTAATATCCATTCAAAACATGGTTCTTTAGATTTCCCTTTAACTGATCACTGCTGTAGGTTCGTTGTCTGTTATTGTATTATCCCTATCTCATTCATGGTAACCCAGTTCCAAACGGTATTATTATGAACATGTCTATTGAATAAAAAGTACTTACACATGGTTATCAGTCCGGGTTAATTATATATGAATATGTGATTGCATTGTATGCCCGGGACTGATGTCTTACTTTTAAATCCGAAACTATCAAATATGCATGTACGTATTAAAATGCATATCAATAAATAATTGATAATAGTTTCATAATATATTATTCATACTAACCGTTTGCCGTATCATAATTATTTTGTTTCTCATTTTCAGTATTGAATTCCCCTACTACTCTGTCACTTGTGCATGCCTGACCTGTCAGAAATTAAAGTATTAAAAAAAAACTTCTTTAATCTTGACATATAATGTTAACCATTGGAATACAGATTTTAAAGTTATAAGCTTACGACTGTTGTTTTATTTGTATTTGATAATTGAGTTAATTTGTCCTTACACAAATTTCAGCATAAGTTATTTCAATGTAAATGGCTAGAATTTATTCGCAATATTCACTAAAAAAATCATCCATCATCATATCAACTTTCCTTTCATCTGTGGCAATATCCCTTCGGCTCCTGCGTATGGAGTGTTCATATCACAACTCATACGTTATGCCAGAGCTTGCCGAAGCTACGCAGACTTTTTGCATCGCGCTAGAACTCTTACAAATAGGCTTCTGGAAGATTGAAGTCATCACTTCAGAAGTTTTATGGTCGTCATCATGAATTCGTGGATCGTTATGATGTATCCATCAGCATCATGAAAACTGATTTATTCAACGGGTCATAGTTGACCTTTCCTCGTTTGTCTACCCCGGACTTGACTTTTTATGAGCAACTCGGCGGGTGTTTCTAGAAAAGCAGAGGAAGCTAACCCTACCGGTGCACCTGGACCATGCTCCCAGTTTTCAGTGGAGTCCGAGTTGCTCATTTACTTTTGTTACTTTGTATATATGATTTTAGTTACTTTATGTTCTTTGTTGTGTGTGTCGGTTTTCCATGTCTGGTCTTTGTCCCTGGATTATATTCTTTTGATTACCGCTATCACCTTGGTTTCCTTGATTACTCTTTGACTACATGAAACTTAATAGTTAGACAGGGAATAAGCATGAAATAGGGAGGTATCTCTTGTTCAAATTGTATGTTTTTGCCTACGTATTAGGAAGTATGCTTTTTGTGGTCCACTGTCTTAATTTATCCCAGTAACACATCTTGGTACTGTACTTTTGCTGTGCAGAATAAAAAAAATACAATTTAACTGAAATAAATTTGATTTGCATGTCTCAAATTTTGCCTTGAATGCATTAATTCTTTTGGTAAAAAAGACTGTCTTCAATATATATAACAATAGTTTCTACTTTTCTATTTAAAACATTTTCTAAAATATTTCGTTTTTGATAATTGTATTGAGCATTTCTGTCCTTTTAATTATTTACTTTTTTCCGTTTCATTACATTTTTTAGTTAAATTTACATTGATATATACCAGAGCTGAATGCATGTAAGAAAACGTGTAGGTGTATGTATTCACCAGCAGCATTAGAATCAAATATTTATGATGTACAGTATCAAAACAAATTAAGTGAAAGTGAAATCGTAAGCCAAATTCATTACCGAGGATTAAGATCCTATTTCCTCTCTTCAAAATAGCTTTAATTGAAAAGGAGGCGTGTTTTCACAGAATTGCACTGTAAATTCTAATTCAATCTGAACACTTAGTCTAAATAACCTAATAAAAAAGATATCAAGGTCAAGTTTTGAAAAATTTTAAATATTAACTTTTTATGTTATTTAAATATCATAATGACACAAATTGATTGTGTATCGTGCAGAATCGTGCAGCTGATATCTCCGTATTCCATAATACCTACATATTTAAGAGTAATCAAGGGAACCAAGGTTATAGCGTTAATCAAAAGAATGTAATCCAGGGACAAAGATCAGACATGGAAAACAGACACACATAACAAAGATCATAAAGTAACTAAAATCATACATACAAAGTAACAAAAGTAAATGAGCAACTCGGACTCCACTGAAAACTGGGAGCATGGACCAGGTGCACCGGTAGGGTAAGCATCTTCTGCTTTTCTAGGAACACCCGCCGAGTTGCTCATAAAAAGTCAAGTCCGGGGTAGACAAACGAGGAAAGGTAAACTATGACCCGTTGAATAAATCAGTAGAATGTAATCCAGGGACATAGCGGAAACTGAGATTAAAGGATTTAGCTATAAACGATATTCTTTTTTTCGCATCAGATCAGCGATAAAGTCAGCCTCATAAGAGTGAAGGAATAGGTCATCAAGTAGAGGAGCACAATTTGTTCCCATTAGAATGCCGACCGTTTCTTGAAAAATGCATCCACAACACTTGACAAATATGTTGTCGATTAAAAATTCCAGCATTTTGTAAGCATCTTCTTCTGTATATTTGGATGATGATTTGGAATTATTTTTTACCAAGTATGAGGTATCTCTACCAAGAGCTATATATTTGTATCTAGATGTACCATCTTGTTTGGAAAAAAAAGCGATTCATAATGTTGGAAATTTTTCAGGATCCACATTGAATTTATACCACTACGGGAGTACCATGTGTATTGATAGGATTGCAGACCCTCGTTGACAGTTGTGAGTATAGAATTTAAAAGTTAGGAAGAGGTTTGGTGGTACATTTTGCAGATCCAGCTATGTAAAATTGTTTGTATGGATTCTTGTGGAGTTTTGGAATCCAGTACATAGATGATAAATCAAAATCACCATCCTTGGTAGAGAGACCAAAAGAGGATAGCACAGATTTATGGTTTTCCACAATATCTTCTTTAGAGAGTGTGGTAGCAGTATAGGTCTTATCACTGTTATTATTTTTTACGTCTACCTCTGATAATAAACATTGGATGTAAAACGTTTTCCAGACAAAAACAATGTTGTTTTTTTTTGGCTCTGTCTGCTGGCACGACAGCATATTTGTCATGTATAGTAGACAATGGTTTTGCTACATCGTGGTCGTTGAAAACTGATGTAGCATTGGCACTCATTGACCTACTTAAAACTTTCATTCGTTTCAAAATTTAAGATCTCACGGCCTTTAACCACTCTGACAGAGAATCAATGTCTTCATGTTCTCGTTTTTTTGTCCATTTTCTTGCATAGTCCTCTATGCCAGAACTTTAAGTCATAATTTCTATTTATGGAGCGTGGTTCACGGTACTTGGAACCTTTAGAAATAATATTACACAGAAATTCGTTTTCGATGATGGTTAACTCTCCCGTAACGACGTGACCGGAGGGACCAAGAACAGTCAGATGGTTTAGCCTTGAAGTCCTCAATCTCGAGATTCTGCGACAGCCTTTTGTAATTGAAAATTTTGGATGCAATAGCTGAGGTATAGGAATATGAAATTATTCATATGAATTTGTCTTTGAAATATGGAAGAATTTTGTTGGTAACATTTTTGTGATGGAGGATGTTAGCCATATACACCTTTGTTGACAAACGGTAGTGGAAAAAATGATCGTTTTTCTTCATATTGACTTTTCACACAAACTGGCCATGGTTTAAAGAATCTGTGGAAACCAATATCCAAAATGATGGCAACCAGTCTGTATAATGGTGAGGAACGAGAATGTCAAGACTTGTTTTGTAAGGGGAATGTAGTAGAGTAAGAGGTATAGAATAGAGTTTGGTTCTAATGCAATGAAGTCCAAGAGGTTTTTGTATGAAAGGAATGAGGCCATCTATGGAGACATCATGTAATTTAGGTGACGTATAGTGGCGATGGCCATGATTCCTTTCCCGTCTTGGAGTTTTGTCAAATATAATCCATTCATCATGCTGCCCCAAAATATTTGACAGCAATGAAAGTAACGCAAAATGTTTGGAAAAATGGAGAAACATGTATGGGCCCGAGAGAACATAAAATGTTCATCAGACTTCCTTCTTCGCCTTGTGAATATTTGAGTCCTGAATAAAAGTATATTTTAGGTATTTCCCCTTTTCTGCTAAGATTCCTTAGACTTATATCTAACTACTGCTAGTTCTATTTTCTTACTACGACGTACATGGAGTTTCATTCATCGGAAGTACTTTTCTACCTATTATTATATTCATGATCAGCTAAAACTGCAAAAAACCCTCCACATTTATTTATCGTGGCATGTGTCTTCATACGAAATAGGTGTCGCCAAGTGATGACAAGTTTGCAATAGTGAGTTACTAAAATGAATCACACTTTCTTTTTACACCTCTTTCTTTTATGATTCTGTCCTTAAATACTGAATCATAACTGTCAAATCAAAACTATTTTAAATGATATGATACAAATGAAAAATGTACGATTGATACCGATTAATTGTTGACAATTTGAGAAAGTAATTAATAACATTGGCGATAAAAATCTAACATCGCTGTCACGAACTATATTATCAAGTGAACGACTTTTTTTTTTAAATACGCATTACATTATTTTACACCTTTTCATACAGTGAAATGAAATTTGGACCATTATTCAAAACACGTGCACAATTTTAGAAGATATTGGATTTAAATCATTTAGGTGTAAGTGTCTTTTTAAGAATCAGGCCAAATAGGAAAACTCAGGAACATGCATAACAAATCCCACCAATCTGACAATATAATTATATAAATCCACTTAAGGATGCTTCCTCTGTTTGAAAAGACCATTGTTTGCTCTTACATTTTCAATAGACCCACTTAAAAGAATAACATCGTTTCAAAAAGATGTCTTCACGAAAACAAAAATGATTTATGAGCTGTTTCAAAATAAATGTGTCATAATGCCGTTACAAATTAACATTTTTGCAAAACTTTCAATAACAGGAAGTTTGAAAAATTTTGACAAATTGACTTGATACAACAGATATTTATGTTTGGACTGTTAAAGTGGTCGAAGCTTGTGGCTGGAATCTCCCGCAAAGAAAGATGAAATGAATCCAAATGGTTTTCCCCAGTTTGGCAAACTTTACATATCTAGTTCCACTTTGCACTAAGGTTTCCATGTAATGAGCGAAAACACTGCAAACATAATTTGTTGAGCAATATTGTACTAAATATTTGGCAATACACATAGTCGATTTGAATAAAATAATTCTTATTTTCAGGACTGAATTTGATATCAACCAAACAAACCCCTTTAATGAATGTAATTGGAAATCACAATAGCCGTCTCCAAAAATGATGAAATCATATTGAGCTACTTTCTTTTTTTCGTCTTTAGTACTATCATTAATAGAAATAGGAATTATTACTTTTATCATCATTGTTGCTTTTGTTATAAACATGTCGATAATTGAATAACGCCTAAATTTTGCAAGTTAAAGAAAGAGAATAGAAATAGCAATATCACGATTTCGTGTGGTAAATGAAATATATTTTTGTTGATCAAGAATATTGTTGTTTTTATCATTAATGATATAATGTGTTATGATGTGTGTATTAACATATAAAATGTAAATGGAGAAATGTTGCTCTCCGAATAGTCAAAAGAAAAAAGGTAGAAATCCCTGATTTATTTTTCAAAAACTATGATCATTAACGTCATCTGTTCGCTTGACATATTCTGTCGATCTGTTCACCAGTGGTCTCTTTGTCCCTCGTAAGGTTTTTTTATACAACAGTTTATTGACATTCTTTCATATTTCTAAAAGAAATTTAGGGGTCAAATTTTGAGTTTATTTATCAAACCTTTAAACTAGGTTATTATAGGCATGTTTATACAACACACTTTCAATTACCTTTCCCAAACAGCTTATTAGTGAAATAGGACGATAATTTGACGGTGATGCAGTATCACTCTTTTTAAATACTTTTTTTTATAATTTGTAATTTTCCCATAAAAGTGTTTCGGTAAAATATTCTGTTGAAATATTTTGTACATATTTAAAACGTAGCGTTAACAGAAATTATTTATGTCAGTATGAGTTTGAAAGATTATTTCGGCATAAAGTTATGATGAACATCACTTCTTTTCGGTGTGCACTCAACTATAAATATCAGGAAAACATTTATCGAGAAAGACTAAAATAATGCGCATATTCATTACCAAAACCTCATTTTACAATATAAGAATGATCCTACTAAAAGCATATCTACTGATATACTGAAATAAACGCTGTAATTCCCGAGAGAAAGATCAAATCTCAGAACGGGTCCAGACATCTCGGTCTGCAGACTTCTTGGATCGATGCCACTCAGCCCGGAATGAAAATGCTCAAATTGATACAATTTTAAGATCTTCGTTTTGAAATTGGTGTCATTAGTGTATATTTGTGAAGTTCAATTTTATATTGAATTTGTCATTACGTCTATAATGCATTAATGGCTTTAGCTGGTTCATAATTAATAGTGACCGTCTGTGACGTTTTAAGTTTACCATTTCACCACTTAAACTAACTGCAATGTTATTATCAAAATGCTTTCAGATGCTATTCATACAATTAATTTACCAATTACATTGCATTGAATTAAAACAAGTTCCAGAAAGTTTTATTTATTGGCCGAGTAGTCGTTGTCCGAGATGTCTGTTGGTCGAGAATTCCGGCATTCGTCAGATTTGTTTGAAATTGAATATATGTTATTTTTTTCTCCTTTTTTATTTTACCATAAATATTACAGTCATATAATGGTAATAAATGTAGTATGTAACTTAATGACACAAACATTTATTGTAAATGCGTTCGTGTAAATGAATATCGTCTATTATCTATTGAATGTCAGTATCTGATTCTGTCTTGGCATTTAGTTAAAGATACATAATAATAATTGTTCAAAGGAAATTGTTATATTTTGTAATTCTTATATGACGCGTTTCAAAGTTCTAAAGACCGAACCCATTGTAAAAAAGTGATAAACACATGACAAACATTTCGTGCAACAGGTAAACTGTGTCTATTAACAAATATGAAGAAGCTAATCCTATTATAATCGAAATGAACCATTGAAACTCCATTTTATCATTGTTTTACCACAGGCTGGTCATTTATGTCGTTATTTAAGCCCTTTGCTATCGCTCGGGGTAAAACAATGTGACATAAATGTCCATTTTGTGGAAAAAACAACGAAGATTGGAGTTTCCATGATTTACTCTTTAATTTGTAACCATACAATATATATTGAATGTGAAGTGAAAATTAAAAGAAAGTGTAATCAGTTATTTGTTTTATTATTCCTAAAGTGGATTCATTAGTTATGATATTTAGGGAAATAATTTCATACCAATAAAGTAAAGGCAACTTCTTTCAAACATTTACTCGGACAATTACAAGACAAAAAATGATAGGCAAACAACACAGAAAATGAAATATCTAAAATAATGCACATAAAAACAAAATTAAATAAGTAAATGAGCAAATGTCAAATTAATATCTTCAGTCACTACATTAAAGTTCGCACAATTGTATGATTCCGTAGACTGAGGGTTCCATATTTATTTCATTATCGTAGCATTGATGAAATTAAAAAAAAAACATTATGTACACGGCGAAAGCCTCTTTTAATTCACCACATTTGGCTATACATATTCCCCCAAAAATTCACTTTGTTGTAATAACATAAAATATATATCTAAATGTTATGAAAAGGGATGTATTGTTGTTAATTTTTATGACGTCATAAAAAGATCTTAATCATAATGCATTAAAAAAAAACTTTTGAAAATTGAAAAAGAGAGATGTTTTTTTTCGGACATATAAACATCCATAGCATGAGCTTTTTAATAATAAGTGTTTCAGTAAATATAAAGTTGTTTCGTTGGTGTGGACAAATATCATTGACAAAAATATGATCAAAATGAAACAAAAAAACATTAAATTGAAAGTCTTTATTTTTTCAAATTTGTGATTCAATTTTTTAAATTCATAATTAACTCTTTCGACATTTTATGATTATGTTTCCGTTGTTTCTTTATGCCAGTGAGAACTTTTATCGCTCCTTATTCATTAGTGTATTTCTCTTATTTGTTTTGACTTTTCTCAAGGGATACCTTACATGACATGAACATCCAAAATTCCGAAAAAAAACTCTGTGCATGACCTATTTGTACACACACTTTATATACGTTGATTTATTGTGCGTCCCTAATATCACTCTAGCCGTTTTCTGCTTTTTTAAAATCCGATTTGTGTTTGGTTGATAAGTAGAACAAAATGTAAGTGCGTCACTTGAGAAAAAAATATATTCCACCGATAGTAAATGTGCGAAAAAATGGAATGTCCATTCCTCATGAAAAGGACTGTTAACAAACAATCGAGTACGTAAGTTTTCTTAATTGATTCGGAGAGCATTTAATATTTTTTTATAATTATAATAGTGTCTCAGTAGAAGCTGCCGCATCGACATTTTCAATTGCGTCTTTTACGTGTCTCAAGAAAAAGAAAGTACAATGTCATTTAAAAATAATTTATTCATTTACAACTAATAATTATGTTTTATTACTTTTGGTCTATGTTGAGATGCGGCGTTTTTTATTCGTTTTAAATCAAGTAGGTTGAATGGCTATACAGCTATTTTTCATAAATGATAATTTTTTGTGAAATAAAGCAAATATACATTTGACCCTGTACTACTGTGATCTACGTTTGAGCCTATTGTTATGTTTGTAGTACATTACTCAGGATATTTGTGAAGATATGATTTTAAAAATGTATTTGGTTTTGTATTTCTCTTGCTTTTGTGTATCTTTTGTTACTATGAAATATAATTAGAACTGTACTTTCTCTATATACCTAGATAAGAAAGGGAAACCACGTTTTAATTGAGACCTTTTTGGTCGCGAACCCATCTGCTTTGGACAATACCCACCAATATAAATGCAAAAACCCTTTAATTTTGAAAACAATACAAATCATATAGATACTACAATTTACGAACAAACTACAAGGGGTAATCTTATACCATCAGCATTAGTTTAAAGAGCATGAGAAAATCTAAATCCAAAAAAATTTAATTTATTCACAATTGGAACTCAAAACAAAACATCGAACTAGGAAGCCAAATCCGGCCCCGAGAAACTCCACCATTTGCAAAAACAAAGCTTGTCTTAGTGTTGAAGGGGATTTCAACTTCGTGAAACAGCAATTTGCAGTCAATTTTGTGTTAATTATATATGATAAATATAAGGTCAGACAAATCTGCTTACTGGAACAGTGAATGTCCTCGTGGTTCCTAAATACACAAATATCAAACATGTGAATATTTAATTTGTTGGTTTGCATTTTGCATTTAAATATGCGTAAGAGTATTCAAGGCAACCAAGGTTATAGCGGTAATCAAAAGAATGTAATCCAGGGACAAAAACCAGACATGGAAAACAGACATACAAAACAAAGAACATAAAATGACTAAAATCATACATACAAAGTAACAAAAGTAAATGGGCAACTCGGACTCCACTAAAAACTGGGAGCATGGACCAGGTGCACCGGTAGGGTAAGCGTCTTCTGCTTTTCTAGAAACACCCGTCGAGTTGCTCATAAAAAGTCAAGTCCGGGGTAGACAAACGAGGAAAGGAAAACTATGACCCGTTGAATAAATCAGTTTTCATGGTGCTGATGGATACACCATAACGATCCACGAGTTCATGATGACGACCATAAAACTTCTGTAGTGATGACTTCAATCTTGTAGCAACATAACCCTGTTCCAGAAGCCTATTTGTGAGAGTTCTACAAAAAGTCTGTGTAGTTTAGGCAAGCTCTGGCATAACGTATGAGTTGTGATATGAGCACTCCATACGCAGGAGCCGAAGTGATGTTGCCACAGATGAAAGGAAAGTTCACAATTCTGAATGAAAAGTCATCACGTTTGTCGTAAGGTTTGGTCAATAGTTTTCCTTTACCATTGATTTCTAAAGGTCAAGATATGAGGCTGACTTCACAGTATCCTTTATCTCAAGTTTTTTTGGGTGGATGCGATGTATCAAATCCCCGAAATTAGGATTGTTTAAAGATAAGAACGAGAATAATGGTTATATGTAAGAAATTGTAGCAAATACGTTGATGGCATGACTGAATCTTGCTGAATCAGTTCAACTAACGACTGAGTGTTTTTGATTTATTTGTTAAAACTCATCGTGGGATTAATCCTAGATAACCCGTGAAGGGACACTGATAATCATCAAATGTACTCTCCTAGTTTTAGTGGAGTCTGAGTTGTTCATTTTCTTTTGTTACTTTGTATGTATCATTTTAGTTACTATTTGTTCTTTGATTTGTGTGTCTGTTTTCCGTGTCTGGTCTGTGCCCTGGATTACATTCTGTTGATTATCGCTATAACCTTGGTTCTCTTGATTACTGTCTCCGACAATTTATAACAAAAAGTCACAATGATTTAAAACACGTAGAAGATAAATTTGATCGAAATTTGATTTCCTTTAGTGGTCAATTTAAAACATCTTATAATTTGGTTTTTCATGAAAACATATCAGTATATTTTAAGCTTAGTAATGACTTTTGAATTGGTGTGTATTCATTCTGTTCATTTTGAAAAAAAATGTCACAACAAAAACGAAGTAACAAGAAGGAAACCCAAACCAAACCAAAACAAAACAAAAAACAAAACAAGGAAAAGAAAAGATAAAAAGAAAAGCAACAACATTAAAAAGAACAACAAACAAACATACAGTAAAAATAAACAAAAAACAAACAAACAAACAAAAACAAATGAATGACAAAACACAATTAGCACTAATAGCAACGCAAAATTTACAAAATAGGAAAAAAAAAAACAAAAAAAACTAGAACCTCATGTTTTCTAAACAAATTTCTGTTCGTTTGTATTTAATTTACTGAATCCGTTGGGAAAAACATAAATCGGAAACACTGGAAACTAGAGGAGGAAATAACGCCTTGATCTGTTCATAAATTACTTGATTTGTTATGGAAAAGAAATCAAAGAAACCACGATTTAAGGAGTAATTTTTTTTTTGCAAAATATAAGTTATGTAAATATTTTCAAAATTTAGTAATTTCGAAAACGCAAGTGCAAAATCTGTTCGTGAAGAATATGCCTATGTTACCTTTATTAAATTCTGACACTTTGTTACAAATACAATTAAAACGTGCAATTTGAGAAATGTTAATACCGTAGGATGGTGCTCCAGGAATATGAACATATGGGAATAGCAAACGTACATAGGAAAATCATATGTTATAAAGTCATATCATTTGACATAAATGTAGATATGTTCTTTTGTAAAATATCGTACTTGTACTATTTTTGTTGGGAGGATTGTCTTCGTTTGACGAAGTCAAAATACGTCATTTCCAAAATAACATTATAACTTGATGAATAGAGATGACTTACAAACAATGCAATGTTTACTTTATTCTTTTGTATGAATTTACCAGAACAAGTGAATTGTGTCAATATAATATTGAACTTCCTTAGCAAACAAAGTACTTACATTTTTCAAACCAACAATCTTTGATATACTTGTGAGGAGATAACAAAAATCGGCTTATATCGGCTAACTGATGGAACTACGGTATGGAGTATGATTTTTAAAGTCATTTATGCAACACATATCAAAGTACAAAAGGTGTATCTACTTTAATAAAAGAAGGTAGACATAGGGTAAGGGACATACTCTTGAAGCCGGTGATATATTGTGTCATATTAAATTCCAAAGCCTATTTATCTTTCATTTAAAGCAGAATAAAATCAGTCCAAATTACATTGATGCTCACATGAGATCGATATAAAATGCTAGATACAAACCTTCAAATGATTTGTAAGAATTGTGTACCTTACCCTAGTTCTACTTCCTTAACTATTCCTCAATGAGCTACCTTCTGACTAATCTAGTTCCCTGGTCAATATCATAAGCGACCCTACGACCTCTAAGAATATAGACTCAGGTTAGACTCAGGTCACCAGCGACGGATATGCACAATATATTGGTAAAGTGCCGCTTATAAAATAAAATAATAGCAAAGATGAGATTATTTAAATTGACTTCGTAATTGTGCATTTATACCGAAATACATTATAAGTAATTTGAAAATATTTAAGCGTATTTTTCCTTGAATTTTTCCTTTTGTTGAATTTTTAGAACGTATAAAAGTAAATGAAATAACGTCATATTCGCTCAACCAATCAAAAGACAAACAATGTCACAGGTGAACCGGGGTTATATTTGAGAGAAACGTTTTGAACGAAATATTACCCGGGCTTCCAGATTACCTTCTGATGAACAGCCGTCTACTCTGAAATATGCTTTCTCATACCATTGTACTTGACCAAAGCAAAAAACCTTTGATATTTTGTAACATTTAGTCTACAATTTGCTATTTTTCCTTAACTTCATTATCCAAGCGAATGTTTGTTTTTCTATTGTTAACTTTGATTTCATTGTAACACCGTCTTGCCGTAATAATGTAGAGGGCACTAGCAACATCAATTGGTCTACTTCAAATTGAAATTGACAGCCGAACCATATACCGATTATCAAAACCTATTCATCTGTTTAACTGTCCTTAGTTTATGATACATACTGACCACTGAGTCCCTACTGCTTTTGTTTGTTCAAACAATTTATATATTTGACGTCGACGCTCAAATCATGTAAGGTGATCTCCGTACCAATAAATATCTAGGATTTGAACTGGCTAGCAAACCACCTTCACTAATTCTATATACCCGGGTGTAATAAGCCCTTGCACCATGGAAGTCACCTGCGCTATTTATCTAATATTCACTAATACAACATCAAATTTAAAAAAAAAATAACTCAGAGATTTACGTTTACGTTGATTATTCGGTTTAAGCATTTTCAAAAACGTTTTAAAGAGCAATCAAGGGAACCAAGGTTATAGCGGTAATCGAAGAGTAATCAAGGGAACCAAGGTTAAAAAGGTAATCAAAAAGTAATAAAGGGAACCAAGGTTATAGCGGTAATCAAAGAATAATCAAGGGAACCAAGGTTATAGAGGTAATCAAGGGAACCAAGGTTATAGCGGTAATCAAGGGAACCAAGGTTATAGCGGTAATCAAGGGAACCAAGGTTATAGCGGTAATCAAGGGAACCAAGGTTATAGCGGTAATCAAAGAGTAATCAAGGGAACCAAGGTTTTAGCGGTAATCAAAAGAATGCAATCAAGGGACAAAAACCAGACATGGAAAACAGACATACACAACAAAGAACATAAAGCAACCAAAATCATACATACAAAGTAACAAAAGTAAATGAGCAACTCGGACTCCACTAAAAACTAGGCAAATTAACCATTAGTGGCATTACCTAAATTAACTACTATTGTCCACAAAAGACCAAATATGCAAAACAGACATACACAACAAGGAACATAAAATAACTAAAATTATACATACAAAATAAAAAAAAGCAAATGAGCAACTGGGACTCCAATAAAAACTGGGAACATGGACCAGGTGCACCGTTAGGGTAAGCGTCCTCTGCTTTTCTAGAAACACCTGCCGAGTGCTCATAAATAGTGAACTCCGTCCCTCATCTAAAGGATTGTTAACAAAAAGTTGAATACTAAAGTTGTCTTAATTGATTCGGAGAACATTTAATATTTTTATAATTATAATAGTTTCTCAATAGAAGCTGCCGCATCGACATTTTCAATTGCGTGTATTACGTGTTTCAGAAAGAGAAAGTACAATGCCATTTAAAAATAATTTATTCTTTGACAACCAATAATTATGTTTTATTACTTTTGGTCTATGTTGAGATGCAGCGTTTTGTATTCGTTTTATATCGAGTAGGTTGTATGGCTGTACGGTTATTTTTCATGAATGATAATTGTTTGTATAATAAAGCAAATATACATTTGACCCTATACTGCTGTGATCTATGTTTGAACCTATTGTTATGTTTGTAGTAAATTACTCAGGATGTTTGTGAAGATATAATTTTGAAAAAAAGTACTTATTTGTTTTTGTATTTCGCTTGCATTTGCGTCTCTTTTGTTACTATGAAATATAATTAGAACTGTACTTTCTCTATATATCTAGATAAGAAACCACGTTTTAATTGAGACCTTTGTAGTCGCAAACCCATCTGCTTTGGACAATACCTACCAATATAAATGCAAAAACCCTTTAATTTTGAAAACAGTACAAATCATATAGATACTACAACTTACGAACAATGTATATTCGGCGTCACATAAATAAGATACTGTTAAAATTTGAATAAAAATATTTTCTACGACTTTATTGACACCTACCTCGTTTAAATTGTCTTAAATGACTTGCTTATTCGTTTATCCAAACGGCTTCTCTATAAACATTGAATCGTTAAATTCCGGTCAGATTTTAATTCTCGGTGCCAATATTTACATTGTAAAAATTCGGCCATTTTTACAGTGATCGGGTTTCTAGGAGATGTTGTTTACGTTTAAATGGTTTGTCCAAAAACCGAAGAACCCAGAATGCATTTCGGCGTTATTTCGGATATCTCGGATTTATTTTACGCGAACAACGTACAATACCGAGAAGTTGATCAAGCAGACGATTGTCACCGGAGTTCGACAGGAACTTTCGAACTTCGTTTGTAAACAAATCGTCCCGTAGAAACCAACATGGCTGATATTAGTATGGGATTTTCCCGTAAGGATTTGTTACGCATGATTTAAGCTAACAAGCGACTCGTTGGTACTAACACGTCATGCATATATGCGAACTATCTTCATATTAAATAAAAGAGAGACAACTCTAGCGGTAAGTCCCAACGGTTTAAAAGGTAGAGCTTCAATTCGAAAATGTGTTGTATGTGACGTCGAGTATACATGTGTTTCAAGGGATAATCTTATACCATCGGCATTAGTTTAAGGAGAATCTAAATTCAAACAATATATTTTATTCACAATTGGAACTCAAAACGAAAACATCGAACTAGGAAGCCAAATCCGGCCCCGAAAAGCTCCACCATTTGCAAAAAAAGCCTATCTTAGTGTTGAAAGAGATTTCAATTTCGTGAAACAGCAATTTTCAATCATTTTTTTGTTAATTATATATGATAAATATAGGGTCAGACAAATCTGTTCATTGGTTACTGGAATTAAAGAATGCCCTCGTGGTTTCTAAATACCCAAATTCCAAACATGTGAATATTTAATTTGTTGGTTTGTATATTGCATTTAAATATGAGTGAGAACAAAAATAATGGTTACATGTAAGAACTTGTAGCAAATACGTTGATGGAATGACTGAATCTAGCTGAATAAGATCAGTTCATCTAAGGACTGAGTGTTTTTAATATATTTGTTGAAACTCATCGTGGGATTAATCCTCGATAACCCGTGAAGGGTCACTGATAATCGTCAATTGTACTCCACCAGTTTATAGTGGAGTTTGAGTTGCTCATTTCCATTTGTTGTTTTGTATGTATGATTTTAGTTACTCTACGTTCTTTGTTTTGTGTGTCTGTTTTCCGTGTCTGGTCTTTGTTCCTGGATTACATTCTTTTGATTACCGCTATAACCTTGGTTCCCTTAAGACGTTTTAAAGAGTAATCAAGGGAACCAAAGTTATAGTGGTAATCAAAAGAATTCAATGCAGGGACAAAGACCAGACATGGAAATCAGACATACACAACAAGGAACATAAACTAACTAAAATCATACATACAAAGTAACAAAAGTAAATGAGCAACTCGGACTCCACTAAAAACTGGGAACATGGACCAGGTGCACCGTTAGGGTAAGAGTCCTCTGCTTTTCTAGAAACACCTGCCGAGTTGCTAATAAAAAGTGAAGTCCGGGGTAAACAACCGAGGAAAGGAAAACTATGACCTGTTGAATAAATCAGTTTGCTTGATGCAGATGGATACACCACAACTATCCACGAGTTCATGATGACGACCATAAAACTTCTGTAGTGATGACTTGTAGCAACATAACCCTGTTCAAGAAGCCTATTTGTTAGAGTTCTAGTGCGATACAAACAGTCTGCGTAGTTTAGGCAAGCTCTGGCATAACGTATGAGTTTTGATATGAACACTCCATAAGCAGGTGCTGAAGGGATGTTGCCACAGATGAAAGGAAAGTTGACCATTTAAATAAAAAGTCATCACGTTTGTCGTAAAGTGTCGTCAATTTGAACTGGCTAGAAAACCATCTTCACTAATTTTATATACTCGGGTGTAACAAGCCCTTACACCATGGAAGTCACCTGCGCTACTTAATACTAATACAACATCCATTTAAAAATATATATATGTAGATATATTGCAATTATTTTAATTATAATACAGTGCTCGGTTAAAAATGCATAAACACGTAGTCCATGGTTACAGAAATTTGTAAGCGGCATATGATCTTCAATCATCCAAATATAACGCCTTTAATATCTGATGGACATTAAAATATAATTTAAAATTTAAATGAGTGCCTTTTTTTTTTAAACTGAACGATTAGAAATAAAAACTTCGTCATCAAATCATGTGGATTTGCATGTTTTATGCTAGGTGATGGATCGATGTAGATATATTGCAATTATTTATTACAAATGTCATCATATAGTGTAGTCCGTTATAAAAAAAATATACAAACAAACAAACCAACAAAAAATCAATTACATACAAAAAAAATAACAAATAAAAGAAAAAAAAAAAACAAAACTGTTGTAAATTATCTTTAAACCTATTCAATATACCTTTTACCAAGCAGCAATATTTCGGCTATTTGAGGCAATGGCCATAAATGGATGTTAAAAGGAACATAGAATGATGATGACATAAAAAATGGGAAGAGACACAACAAAATAAGGTCGACGAGTTTTGAATGCCACTGGACATTGCGAGAGGTGGGTAGATTAATTCACCTTCTGTAAACATGTCAAGGATACCCCATTGGACCAACTTGGGTACATAACCCAGTTGCTCAGTGGGCAGAGAACCATAGCCCCCGGCCAGGGTTTTGAGCACTACTAATCGCCCTTTTACGACAAGCCTAGCGATGCTGCAGACCTATTCTTTTGACACTCGTACATGTACGGTGCATTAGATATTTGAATAATTAATGCAAACAAAATACAAAGGTAAGATGAATACCTTATATCAAACCACAAAAATCTATAGTTTACATTACTTTCAAAAAGGTGAATAATCGTCAACCGTAACCCTTTCTTGTGTAAATTCACATGAGTTATAATTGGTTCACTGTACACTTCATTTAATAAATACATCAACCCTTATGTAATCACCTTACTTGAAAAAAATAAAATCAATATTGCTAAATCATATCGCTTTAAAATAATAAAACGACGAAATAACATACAGTGAATCGAACTATTTCGCGTCATTTGATGGCTCGTATTGTTACAAAATTAAGCAAATGATAAACCGGATTCATTTTATATTTACCTCCAAAAACCTATTATTTTAGCCATTTGGCGTCCGTCTTGTAAAGCATCAATATATCCAAGACTCTTAACTGAACCCGCTCGGAAACATTTTTCGCAAGAACATCGTCGTTTGAAATTGAGAAAAAAAATAGATCCTTTGGAAAATCCTCTTGCCATGTGGTCAGAGAAAAAGAAAGAAAGGGGCGTTTTGAAATTAACTTTTTATATTACCTGGTAGCATTCAACAATCATCGAAGTTATATTACTGAAAACTGACCATCATTTAATTCTATTGAATAAGAAAAAAAGCTTGTGCTTGTGCTAAGTTTAAGCCCTTCCACTTCTATTAATGAACATTTTAATTTTTCAATTGTGGTTTTATGTACATTAGCAAGAATCTCATGCATTTGGGAGGAGAATGTTTGGCCAATCGAACTAGCAGTGCTTTGTATTATGTCGAGACGGAAATTTTTGTGCTATCTCACAGAAGCAAGAGCAATCGGATATGCGTATTAATCTACACGGATATAATTTTCTGATATCGAGACAACCAGTTGTATTTTAACTCCTCTTCGATGCGTGCTTGGCGAAAAGAAGTAAATATCAAAATCTACAGTATTTGTGTGCCACGACAGAGGATCGCAACTAAGAACCCCTCAAACAACACAAAGCTTACTTTTAAGGTATTTTGTAAAAAAAGAGAGTTTACAAGTTCACAAATACAAAACTTTTAGTTGTAGTTCGTCGATTCCTATAAATTTTACTTTAAGATCGCTAAACAGGTAAGATAATCAATCCTTGACATAAAAGTAATTCATGGGCTGACATCTTGCCAAGTCTTCCTTTATAATCAAAGTAATAAGTGGGAAGATCAGTGATAGTTCTTTAACCATTCATTGTAAAATGAAGGTGTTTCGTCATCGTTTGACGAAGTTAAAGCTTTGATTTGAACAAAACATATATATTTTGATGGAGAGAAATGATATAAATTCTACTTTAAAGTTAACCCATGATTTGACCGTAATATTTACTCAATATACTTTTAAAAATATATTTATTGAATAATCATGACAAATGAAAATGAATATTAACATAATTTAGCAAACAAAAAACGAGTATTCAAGTATAAGTGGAGGGGCGATATAATGCTAAGTGGTTTCTTTTTTCCATTCACTGATTTCAAATTAAAGAATATTTGTTAATATATGCTTGGGAGATGTGAAAATTAAATCAAAAGTCCACAGATTGGAAAATGATATCGTTTGAGGTTTGAAACTAGTGCATCAATTTTTTGCTTCGAATTTGAAAAAAGAACAAACACGCCCTAAATTGAGGTGTGAGCTTTGAATGCTTTCATGAAGATGACAATTTTGAGTTTTATTATGAGGGGTTGTTGGGGAGGGGTGTTCACAGAAGTACGGTTAAAGTCTATTACAGGTTTTACAACAAATTTTGTAGTGCTTTAACTGCCTTGTAAATGATTTCGTTGAAAATTCATACGACTAATGCAATGCAAAGTTCACCAAATGAGCGGCAAGGGACAGAATTTTGATATGAATCAGAAGGATTTAATTTCATTAAATTCAGAATAAAAATTACCCATAGACGTTCGGACTATTAAATTGTTCGTGGATTATCCATATAAGATATACTCTGACACCTTCATTAAACGTAAAATAAAGGACTTTGTAAGGTAGATTTAATCAAGATTGTTTTTGTTGAACAGTCATTTGACCGCTATTAATTTAAAGTTTGGCATGTGGAGATAAAAAAGCAAACAAACAAACAAAACAAAACAAAACAAAAAATAAAACAAAAATAAAATAAAGCAACCGGCAAGACCAGACAACGGAAGAACTTGAAGCAATTATTGTTTTACTTATAGACAACCAATTTGTTCAACGTGTCGTAGTTTTCCTTTCGTCTACCTCGGAGCAGTTTCGCCGGTATTTCTAGAAGGCAGGGGAAGTTAACCCTACCGGTGCATCTGTTCTATGCTCCTAGTTTTTAGTGGAGTGTGAGTCGGCCACTTACTTTGTTGTTGTAATTATGGTTATTTTATGTTTTTCGTTGTGTGTTTCTGTCTTCGATGTCTGGTTTTTGTCCCTGGATATAACACATCATTAATTCACACAAATTACATTCATATAATTAATTATATGAATGTAATATGTGTGAATTAATGGGATGTGTTATATTTACGCATGTCGACAAAAGCTAAAGGAAATCTAACTTACTATTGTAATTTTTCAGATAAAACAAGAGTTCGAAAGTTCATTCCATAGCATTTGATTTAGACTTACAAATTTCACAAACTGAAAACCATTTTTGTTCTGTCTTGTAAAACATGTTGCAAAGGACAAGGGTTACACAACATTGTAGTATATTGAAATATTTTATCAAAGATATTCCTCCTACATGTAAATAAGCCCAAACGTTAATTAATATTCTATTTTTTTTCAGAAATTTCACACACATCTATTGTACATTTTACTGGGAGGGGTCTCCTTATGGCAGGAATTTAAATAATATGAAGTTTATAAAATCTTTTGGACCTCTCAGTGTATTTTATATCCTCTAGAGTTACATGCTTAACGGAATATCAGGAATATTCCGGTTAAAATCTTTTAAAATTTCCGTTATAACTTATATAGTTTAGGCATTCATTAATTAAATAATGATTGAATTACAGATTGATTTATTATGGATGTTTATCTATGAGGGTCGGGAAATATTTTTTTAAAGATCCCATTTACTTCTTTAAAATAATATTAAAGTATTAAATGCACATCTTTACAGATGAAGTGAAATTATTTACATGTCTTTAATTTTATAAAATATAGATAGCGTAAGATCATGCTTGCCCCTTAACTGTACATGGTTGCTGTATGAGAAAAAGTGGCAAAAGTGGCAATGTACTGCAATTAGGCTTAGAGACATGTCTTAAATAGCGATGTTAATTTTTTTTTTTTTTGTTAATATGACATTTAATGTGACTACCAATATACAATGTGCTGATTATAACATACCTTGAATCCCATAGATAAAAGTGCAAAGCAACAAAACAATCATCATATTTATCAAGATGACCTTACATCCACATTCACCGTATTCTAATCTTTTTCTAATAAAAATTAAACCGAAAAGAAAGTATACGGGTACACAATCTCTCAGTGAAGCTCTAGTGATTCCAAATAAATATGCAAACAATCTTTTATGATTAAAAAATGAAATTAAATATTCAAATTAATATTTTGAGTCAATGAACTTTCTTTTGGAGTTTAAGGTAATATCTATATTTGTTAAATGATTTAACTCATTCAGATACATATCAACAATCATACTCAAACATTTTATCTGTCAATGGAAATACAGTACTGTTTTGAATTAAAAAATAAATAACATTTAATATTTAACACGGATTTGAAAGGTCGTTTTGACGTTTTGGCATCGGGCAGAGAGTGCAATATCAATGGGGTATATTTCGGTCTATTTCTAATCTTACATAATTCCTCAAAACAAAACATAATACAAGATACCCTTATTTGCTATACATAATAACTATTCTTCATATGTATGATAGGTATAAGATATTCTATTTAAATATTAAACCTGAAGGAGTTGGTAGATTAGGTCAACCAGTAATGTAAGATATGTGACTTTCCTAATTGATTCCGGTTAATAGAAATATTTTCTTTTAGGTTCACTGTATTGAGAAAAATAGCACGTAAACCGATAGATGAAACAATACAGTGTCTTTATCGATTCTAACGGGAGCTGCACTAGTTTTTATTGAGGTCCGGAGCTGGTTTTTCAATAGCTGCCAGATGTTGCTCTGTTTTGTGGTAATTAGTTGGTGCTTTGTACGCCAAATCTGGCATCCTTTGAGTTGAGCTTCATCTTGTATTTTTTTTATTAGGATTTGATAGAGGTTTTCAAACGGACTATGTTAAATTAGATCAACCTGAAACGGTTTTTTTTTTTCGATTGCCCTGCTCAAAGCCTCTAGCCTTTGTGTTGCTTAAGTGATCTTGAACCTTATTTATTTCCATGCTATATTTTTTTCCTTTTAAGTGATGTCTTTTTCTATAAACCGAACAGGATCTATCGTTTCCGAGGTTTGGTAAATTTAAACCCACGTTTTAAAGAATCATAGACTGTTTCGTTATTTTTTCTTGTCACTGGTTTGTAATGTTGTAGTCTCGTTGACTTATTTCCCGTTTTCAATTCGTTCTTTATATGTAGACATGTACTTGTGTCGCAACAGAACAAAAAAGTTTACTGGTTAAATATTTAATTATAATGCTTGTCTTGAATTTGACTATGTTGCTGTACATTTTATACATTTAAAAAGCCGTCGTGATCGAGGAAGAAAAACATGACACCAAAAGTGTAGTGAATGGAATGATAGGGTATTTTTCATTGTTAGAGTACCGGAACAAACTATTTAGATGTAATACCAAAGTATTTTCTATAGCAGTATAATTGAGCATGTAAGTCTTGTCATGTGACTCCGTGGTTTCACGAGATTGGGTCCAAAAATTGATTGGCATTTGTCATTTACATAGCTTTGAGTTCAATATTGAAAGCTGAATATCTGTTTTCTGGGTAAATATGCCGATAAAAAACAAATATCTATTTATACAGAATGAAAGTGTTCAAAATATCAGTGAAAAGAAGTGTGATGTAGCATTTTGAAGAAAACAAAATGCAGATCGGTCTTCGGATTTCTGTCACCTAAATAAAAAATACGTAGTACTTGGTATATATTATTCATACTTTGTACAGATCGATTCCACATATTCTTCTAAGTTTACGTATACAAGATTGTCAAAATGCTTGATTTCTTATTAACAAAATAAATCTCAACTGAAGTGGATATTTTTAAAAGGCATCCAGCATTGTATTCCAGTGGGAACAAGTTGTACTCCGTACTCGCTGATCTATTCCTTCACTATCAGGAAGCAGACATAATAGATGATCCTATCCAAAAGAAGAAACATCGTTTGCAAGATTATCTAATATCAATATCAGTCTTTGAGCAATCTAATGTGCGGGACTTTAACATCACATTAACCCAAACAAATTGAGATAAAGGACATCACAGTCACTATAACGTTAGCCTCATATCTTGATCTACCTTACAAATAGATAGAAAGGGAGAACAAATGACCAAAATGTATGACAAATGCGATAAATTTTCATTCCTTAAACGATAGAAAAATTCTTATTCTTGACAAAAATTACCATCCAACGAACACTCCCGTCCCAGGTAAAAACTATCATAGGGGAAGAGAGGAATACTGGATACGCAGACTAGGTACTGCAATATCTTACGGGTGCAATGACAATATCAAAAGTAAAGGAAACCTTTCAAGCCAATATAAGCACAGCATGAAGGTGACGAATTTATTGCACAAAAATCAAAGCAAGAAAAGGATTCACGGTCATCGCCACTACACGTCACCTAAGATGCATGATGTTTCCCTATAAGGTCTTCTTCCTTTCATACAAAAATCTCTTTGATTTCGTCTCATATCGCACTAAACTCTATTTTGTATATCTCACTCTACTACACTCCGTTTACAAAACAAGTCTTAACACTCTTGTTTCTGATCCATTATCAGCGCATCATTAAACAGACTTGTTGCCACAGTTTTGAATATTGATTTTCGCAGACTCTTTATAAACCAGTTTGTATAAAAGGTCAAAATGAAGAATAACGATCATTTCGTCCACTATCTTTTGTCAACAAAGGTATAGATGCTATTAATATGGCTAACTTCCATCATCACAAAAACGTAACCAACAAAATTCCCCAATATTTGATGGACAAATCAATACCGATTATTTCATATTCCTATACTTCACCTATTGCATCCAAAATTTAAATGATAGAAGGCTTTTGCAGAACCTCGAGATTGAGAACTTCAAGGTAAACCACCTGACTATTCATGCAAAAACTCTCCATTTAAATATTGTCCCATTCCAATGGGAACAAATTGTGCTCCTCTACCTGCTGACCTATTCCTTCACTCTTATGTGGCTGACTTTATAGCTGATCTGATCCGAAAGAAAGAATATCGTTTACCTTTAATCTTAGTTTTCGCTTTACAGATGACGTATTATCGTTAAAAAATCCTTGTTTCGGGGATTTAATACATCGGATCTATTCATTCACAATTGTCTTTCATTTCATCTGTGTCAACCATCTTCGTATGGAGTTTTCATATCACAATTCATACGTTATGCCAGAGCTTGCCGTAACTACGTAGAAGTTTTGTATCGCGTTAGACTTCTTACAATTAGGCTTCTGGAACATGATTATGTTGTGACAAGATTGAAGTCATCAATACAGATCTTTTATGGTCGTCATCGTGAACTGGTGTAGCCATTCTACCAATCATATAATGATTAAAAAGGGGAAATTGTGTTTTGTTCTTTCAGAAAAGTACAGCCAGTGTCATAAATAAAATGACGTTGACAGCCAAAATATTTGTTTTACGTGGCAAAAGTCTTCTTGATTTGTTTTTTTTTATTCAAGGGGTAGGACTAGATTTTATTTATTGGCAAATGAATGCTACAAAGGCTTAATGAAATCGAATGTGATACAAACATATGAAATGTATATATAGCTGCAGAGACAATTTAGATATTCGATTTGCATGTTTCCATATTATTCGATCTACATTGATCTACATTGAAAGTTTTGCTATATTAAAGTCTGAATACAAACATGAACAGTTGTTTTATTTTGCTATCAACAGAACGTCTTGTGCTTATTGGTTTTAAAAGATCCGAATCCCAAATAAGTAACTGAAATTGATTTTTGCGGTGTACTAATTTTCGTTTTTTTCGCGGTGGACAGAAAACCACGAAAAATAGTACCTGCAAAATTGATTTCTAACAATATATAGCGCTTATATCTTTGAAACCCCGAAAATTGATATCCACTAATATGTTTACTTTGCCAGAATCCGCCAAAATTAGAAATCGCGAAAATAAGTACGTTTACAGTTACAGTAACTGGTGTCAGTCATTAATCGTATTGATTGATCAACTAAGTTGGGTATTTTAAAGGGATGTAAATCAAGTTTGAACTAACTTTTGTTCTCAAAAGTGTCTTTTATAGTTCGAATTTAACCAACATATCTGCTATTATTCCTCATAACAATAATTACAATTTTATAAAAAAAACAAACAGTGAAACAAACAGTTCTAATATAACTACCTATTATGTCTCCGTATTTCTTGTAACATTAACGTATAGGGTCCATTCAAGCTTATGTTCGTATCCTAAGTGAGATCTCAAGAGAATTATGAGGTGTTTAAATCATTCTTAGCTGAACAGCCGAGGAGAACGCATAGCTTTGGACCAGCGGCTTTCACTTGAGTTTGATACGCCTGGTGTTGGGTAAATAATATTATTTTTTATTTTATTTGGATGTGCAATGGATAACTTTTAGGTTATTATTGCAAATTTTAAATAGCTTGGCGTGTCATTTTGGGTACGAAGCTTGGTATGCATGTTTCTGGCGTCTTTCAGACACGTGTATTTTAATTTTATAGAAGATTGTGGTTTCATATGACAATTGGTTAATGTATATCTGTAGATATAATTGGTTGTGCTTTAGATGGTTTTAGACCATTTTATATGTTTTGGATAGTTCGATGAACGATTGTGTGCATGATATGAATGGACTGTGACGGAGTTGTGTATTTTTTGTCTGTTGGTTTTTACACGTGCTTGTTGTTCACGTTTTAACTTTTTGATTTATTTGGCAGAATGTTTTAACAGATGCTAATAGTATTCAGCGTGTAATTTTAGGCACGTAGTTATTTTTATTGTCTGTCTGTCGGTGGCCTTGTTCCACGTGGATGGTAACATCGTGAGTCCTCGTGTGTTCCGATTTCGGAAACACAGTAGCGATATGTTTTTGATTTTTCCTGGTGTGTTTTTGTATATTTTACATGTAGTTAATTCAAACTAGTTAAACTAATTAGTTTTAGACTTTTAACTTAGGCGGCCATTTTTTTCTCGTGCGTTCCGTGTCGCCAGCTGTTAGGTTTAAAGCATTTGGTGTTTTTGTTTTTGGTTTTACATTCATTTTAATTGTAAATCATTTGTGCGTAATTCGTACAATGCATGCATACATGTGTTTTATTGGCTTTATTTTTTTCTTTTCTGAAATTCTGTGAAATTTATGCAGTTTTTTAGATCTACATTTTTCATGTGTTTGTTTTGGCATTGTTCATTGTTGTTTTGAATAGCTCAGAAGAACAGAGAAGGGTGTATTCTTTATAAATTTGGCCACCCTACTTTTCAGCCTTTTTGTCTTACT
Source organism: Perna viridis (assembly GCA_037379345.1). NCBI lineage: Eukaryota > Metazoa > Mollusca > Bivalvia > Mytilida > Mytilidae > Perna > Perna viridis. The sequence goes on from CM074518.1 coordinate 19,072,042, forward strand.
GAGGCTTGCATAGGGCATATTGGGATACGGGATATTTGCTATTTTACTTTTAGGGATATGGGATATTAGGCAATTTACTGTAATGGGATATGAGATATTACAACCTTGAAAATTTTTAGGGATACGGGATATTAAAAATTATTTTAGGGATATATATTTTTTAATAAATATGTTAAGGGATATTAAGACTAAAAGTTTTAGGGATACGGGATATTAGATACCCCCTATACAAGCCTCCTTACTGACTTAGCAGACAGCAGATTTGTTTGTATCTGAGTGGCATTTTTTGTCAGTTGAGTATGGAGTTATGTATATAACATGTATTTTGTTGATTCAGGCTTACACTTTGCTGACATTTTGTTCCTAATTTGTTTTATATAGTACCACTTAGTCTTTATCGGCCACTTCCCTTTACAGTTGTTTGTCAGAATGCAGTCAGATACTTTACCGGTTGATCGTCTGCATAGGATGAAGAAAGATCATCCCTTAGGGGATTATACTTTTGAGGAGCTAGAATTTGGTGGACTGACAGGCGAGGCCTTGAATGATATTTTGACGATAAGTTTTTTTTATTTTTATTAGAATGGGATTGTTGGTACCGCTTTTACCTTTGTCAAAACAATATCAGAAGCTGTGGATTTTATTTACTTTGTGCAATTTTCTTATGTTGTTGGATTTGAATTTGGATATATTTCCCCTTTAGACTTTAAATTTTGTTCGGCCATGGTTAATAACGGTCACGAGGAAATGTTTTAAATTATTCAAGCTATTTAGTTGTGAAATGTCTCAAGTCTGTCTTCTTTCTTAGGGACTCTTAGTATTTTAGTGACAATCTGAAGTTTATTTTTATTTTATTATTATTATTATTTATTCCCTATTTTTATTTTGTAGTTGTGTTGCAAGGAGTCACTTATAGAGAATGCTAGATTGCTGATGCATTTTGCCGTTATGCAGGCTAACCTTGTCGGGGCCCCAAAAGGGAAAGCTTTGGCAGCCCGAAATGTTCCAGATCCTGTCACTGCAACTAGTGCTAGTACTCATGGAGCAGAAAATGGGAACACACCGCCTCAAGATCCTACACCGAATTCTACACCTACTCAGATATTTTGCCTACAGGTGAGACACTTGTTGTGGCTTTCATGTTTAAGCTTAATTGAATTGGATTTTTATTTTGTGTAAAATGATTGATTTATGGTATTTGAGGAAGTAATGAATTTCCAAGTCTTCATAGTTTTGTTTATTTTGTACGAAACAAACCGAGTGATATTGAGAGTAAGAAGGAAATGGAAGACAAGATGACATCAATGTCCAACAAATCTGCCGAGAGCCAGGTAGGGGAGAGTTTGTCACATGTAAGGATATTAGCGTCAAAGCCAATTTAATCCAGTCACACGTTCTGTTGGCTGCCATAGAATCTTTGTAATTGTGGCGACAAAATTTGGACATAAAGAGGCAGAATTTTTCTCAAAGGCTTATACTAACTGTAAAAAGTTTGAGGATTCTCAAGATATTTGTAATTTAGCAATGAAATTATTTGGGTCAGCGTAGGACAAAAAATTAGCTAATATGGTAGCCGAGTGGATGAAAGGGAAAAATATGAAGCTTCTCCGAAGAAGTCTCTAAAAACTGAAAAGCAAAATGTTCTTTAAGCCTGAGGGATCTAGCAGATTTATCCAGGTTATCTTCAAGTTGAACTTCATCTATATTGTAAGGGGTGGCACAGAAATTCAAACCTTTAGACAAAATCCTGGTTTCAGTTTCAGATAGAGTAAAAGATGAAAGGTAGACAATTGTCGTGGTGGAAATTCGTTTCAAGTTAGACAAGTCAATTTATGAAGTTGTTTACTTCTTAATTTCTTGGATTGAATAGCTCGGATTTCGACTATTCGTCTTTGAATATTACAAAGTTCAAGATCAGACAGAAAAGAACGAGCATTTTTCAGTAAATTTTGATGAGATATGTTGAAACTAGCTCTTAACTTAGCTTAGCTTCTTGATATAATAAATCCATCAGACTCAAAGAACCATTGAAAAATCCTTTCTGTTTGTGTTTACAAAATCCATAACATAAAATTAGTAACACAAAAAAATGTCGTCAAGTTTGTTTGTCAACACAACATTCAATTTAATTAATAGATACTCATCTCATGCAAAGGGGCGATAATAATGTACCAGTATAATTAACCAAATGAAGATCAGAAAATTACAAAACAACATTTTTTTTTTAAATCATTAACAAACCAAACTGTATCATATGTTCTTGAGGATGCCTATTCTAACTATAGCTACATGTGTAAAATTATAACGACTGCGACGAATTCTCGATTTTGGTTTATTTGGCATATGCCTTAGCTACTGTTTTATATTGATGCATACCAATCTTGTTAGAATTTCGTGCCACCGCCTACTGCAAATTTCGAAAATAGTCTATGAATTATTGCGAATCATGCAGGCAAGCTGGTAAATACCCTCGATGACCAATTGTCCACCAGCGGTGTCATCGAACTGTTGGTTTCTAGTTACCTTGTTTGTACGGAAATAATTCATATTTGGACGGCATTCGATTCAGAAACCTATTTTTCTACTTTCGATTTCTTGTTTTAATCATGAAGTATTTAGATGTTCTTTTTCAGTTTTATTTTATAATTCACATTCCAGTGGCAATCTTCATAGATTCACAAGCCATATTTCCTCAATGGATTTATCCAAGTGTAGTAAGTGATATATACTTATACATGATATATATACATGATTTGTATTTTAATTTACGTTTACATCAGTCTAAATATAGATGTTGTTTTCAAATTGTACATTTCATTTGATAGTTTAAAATTTATGATACTAATAACAATCCCTCTCGATTCTGTTTACACGGTCACTTATATTCCATTCTTACATGTACGAGTATAGTTTTTGCCTTTTTTTTCACACTACACTACATGGGCCGAATATTCCCCACGTGTGAGCGACTAATACGAAAAGGAGGTTTTTTTTATTATTGCATAGGGTATTTTATGGCAAAAATGTCCTTCCATATTAGTTCTTTTTCTTTTTTTTTAGTAATTTTTCTAGATACATATTTTTAACAAAGGATCCGGGAGCCAAGAAAACTCGAAACGGACTTTCACGATTCCTAGACATGTTGCGTGTAATTTTATAGCTAATCGAAGATCATATTTCCTATTGAAATATTGGGGATAAGACCACGCGATCTTTTAAATACGGTCTTGTATTGTTATTTTATTGTTATATAACCATACACTGTTCAAGTGTACATTTAGTAAAAAGTTAAAGATAAAAACAAAGACCATTGTTAAGACTCTTTAGCGTTTATCTGGAGAGAGAACATATTTTAAGTTGTATCGCTTTATTTATAACGTCTGTACATTACGTTATGTACAACTTATTTTTCTCTCCTCAATCCGAACATTTTTAGAGACCCCGCCTGGTGTTTAAATACCAAAATAAATATCAAACATAAATCAGTTTTAATGGTGCAGATGGATACACCATAACGATCCACGAGTTCATGATGACGACCATGAAACTTCTGTAGTGATGACTTCAATCTTGTAGCAACATATATATCCCTGTTCGTGTTTAATCCATGAACGTGTGTAACAAATTTGTTATAGATGTCTTTTCAATAATGTATATTTTACAACCAGAAAGACAAAAAGAAGTCCGCACAGTTACTTATCTACTTTATGAAATTGTACCACAGGGTGTCATACCACAAAAGGAAGGCTTTGATTGATATAGAGATACACACCCAGTTGCAACATGAAATGTTTAGAATTAAGATTTGTAATAAAGACCAGAAACAAGCATATTCATTAAGTCTGGACAAGAACTTGGGCCATGATTATTACAATAATTGAATCCCTTTGAGATTGTACCAAAAGGTCATATCACACAATTGACTCTGGTATCAACTTTTGGAATTGTGTCTAGAAACAATTTGGAAATTTTGTTGGACATAAAGGGAACAAGACAAAATGAATTTTCCTATAATGTCTGGATGATGCATGACTTTGAAATTGCATCATAAAGTGTCATAACCCAGTTGGAAGGTTTATATAAAAGTTGGTAGTTGTGACTTGAACCGTGTAGGTGATATGAAGCCACTTTGATTCAGGACATTCTTATCGTATTCAAATCGCAATCAAATTAGTTTACTAAATCTGAATCAAGCTTTGTGTGTCAATACTTCCCCAAACTGTACAGGGCAAGACCTCTGCGGTCGCATCTAGCTGCTTCATGTCAATCATTCACTTGTTCAATGAAAAGCAGCAGGATTGTCTCTCTTCTACTACAAATGCGTCATAGTCGGAACAAATGAAACGAAGTAATTCATTGCAGCCACTCACTTCAATGGTGCTGTTTCAAAATGGTCGTGAGATACATTGTGTATCTGTCAATTGATTAGAACTACTATCTATAAAAAAAGATAGCCGACGCAATTTCTACATTTCTTTCAAGAAAATAACACATGGCACGCAATTACAATTTTTCTATTCATTGTTTTTCGAACGCCACGAAGTTATCAGTATTTGACCAATCGGGAAACAGAATTGCGATCAAGTGACTTGCGTTTCCATAGAAGAGTGTCCTTGAGGACAAATTAAGGGTTAAAAGCGAAACTATGCCGACAGCGTCGGAAAAAATAGAACGTATTTTTAACTTCACTGTAATGAATCCCACACGGACCGCGTGTATTTTGTCAAGTTAAGCTGACATGGATCTTATTATTAGATGAGGATATGTGTACTAAAAGTTGATATACTTTATTAATACTGTACTTTATTTATTGTTCCCAGGTAACTGATTTGGTTCGTTGGTACTGTAAAGAGTTTAAAGACTCCATGATGCTAGATCCACCAGCCTGGTTCCAATCATTTATTTATTGTGAAGTTCTCTTTCAACTGCCATTTTTCGTCATTGCTGTTAAGGCATTTCATCAAGGTTAGACTTAAGATTAAGTTTGGTAATACCAACTATTGTTTTAAGTTCCAAATCCATATAAAATTCAGATACTGCCAATGCCATATCTTCGATAATACAAGGTGTAGAAAAATCCACCAAATATAACAAATCTCAATCGTTCTACATATGCCCTATTCTTACTAACTACGTGTATAATTAGTCTTATCACCAACCATCTTGTAAAGTGCCACTTTGATATCACTGTCTGTAGGCTGGTATGAGAAAACAAATTCCATGTTATTGATAATGTTGTTACATACATTCGTATATATCTGTAATTATTGATACTTTTCAAGTTGCACTGAAAACATAATAAATAAATAAATAAAATATCATCTATATTATTGTTGTCCCAAAGGTGCAACTACTGAATGACAAACGAAGACTAGTTTTGTGGCTTGTTAATTGTTTCAAAGTTAGAATAAAATAGAAGTGAATTTAGTGAACTTTTGACAGCATGCTTCACATCCTGTCTAATGTTAATACGGCTGCTATCTAATAGCTGTTGGCCAGTGTAGTTGTGAGCAGCTTTAGACAGCTGTGTTCGATCCCATACGTTTGCAGTCTTGTGGTACAGCAAAAACATAAGCGGTAGTATGTATCTACGCACTTTGAATCCAACAATAATGCTTCTTGTTAGCTCTTATAAACGGCGCTACTTGTCAGCTTTGCCAAAGGAATCTACTTACAGTCTCCGAAAAAAGACAACTGTATTTACGAACTCCGACAAACGACATTACTTGCCAGTTCCGACAAACGGCAGTACTTGCCAGCTCTAACAAACGACACTACTTTCCAGTTCCGATCAATGACAGTACTTGCCAGCTCTAATAAATGACGCTACTTGCTAGCTCCGACAGACGGAACATTACTTTTCAGCTCCGACAAACGGCACATTACTTGCCAGCTCCAACATTCCAGCTAACAAACTGTACACTGCATAAATAGTAACAGAAACTTGAATAAATCATTTGTTTGGTACGAAGCATTTATGATATGTACATTGTCTACATGTACATGTATACATTCGCGCAAAAAGATGCGCTTTTCAATATTTATATTCTTGCATCCAACAACATACATGTACATGTACATGCCTGCATGTATCAAATGAACAATTGATCTGCTTCGTATTACAAACATACTGGTTGTCCCATCTGATCTTCTCAATTATTTTTCAGGGATACAATATTGTAGTTGGATTCGGCGACCTATGTTGATATATGCTACCCATGCTGGTACAACGACTTTAGCTATCTTGTGTAATGTGTTAATCACTGATTCCAGCCACCCAAGTCCGTTTGGACAGTTGACGATTACTGATAAACTTAAACTTTCTGCGATTTACTGTCCTTTTCTGATTATACCAGTAATGTTAATGTTCGACTTCTACTTTAGAAAGCTTGACCCGCCTCGGGAACATAAGGACAAATAACCAGATTACTTTTTAAATTTTCATTTTTATAGTTTAATCAGAGGACACTGAATATTAAATCAAATTTTGGATGTACATTCTTGAGAAATATAGTTGACAGTTTAACATTAAAAATATTTGTACATTTGTTTTATATTCTATGATATTTAACGGATTTTAAGTTTCATGGGTCAGTTAAACATGTTAGTCCTTCATCGGGCATCAGTCGTTTTTCAGTAATTCCTAATTTTTCTAAATTATGAAACATTTATCAATGATAAAGGATCTGCATACGTGTGGCACACAGTGCTTCTTATTTCTCTTTGGCTAATACTGAATTGAAATGGTGCATCTGCATGCAAGACAAACCTTTTTCGTTTGTTAGTGAGAGTTAAAACAGAAGAGCAATGATATTAGATTCGGATAGGTTAAAGCTCATCTTTTTTATGGAATAACCAATAAAGTACATGTAATGATATACTTGGAAATAATATATAACAAGGCTTGGAAGAGCACCTTAACTGTTTAATCGTGCTTTATCTTGACCCATGTTAAATTAGCCTCTTATTTAACGAAAGCATATACTTCTACAGAGTCCAGACTTGTCTGAAGGCTTAACATCTCATTTTTATTTATACGACGGGATTGTCATTGAGTATGCGTGAAATATACTTCAGCGAGGACAGGTACATGTATGTGGCTGAATTGGGATGGAATGAAGGAAATTCAATTTTCCGTCGCGGAAATGTATATCTAGCATGCTTATCTGCTACCATGCAGTCAACAACAAAAGGTCTGCATTTGTCATAACTCTTTATTTGGACTCATTTAATATATAATGCATGAATGTTTGACGTAAAGCTCCACGTTTTTTGCCACTTAACTGAAAATAGCATCATGTAATAAACAGTATTTTTTTATTTGTACCATTCTCTTAATTTAAAAGTGCAAGTAATATTGCAATTACTTACAATGTAACTCGAAGCATTCAAATTGAAGTATATTAACAACTCTACTCGCGTCAGTTGTATATTACTTTTATAATATCATTAAAAACTATTTTCATATTTCAATGTATGTTTAACAAGATGCCATTTTAATTGAAGAAACATTAAAATGCGTGGGGCTTCTGATTGATACAGTACTACTGTAATTCATGCCCAAAATAGGTATGTGGAGATAAACGAAATGCAGCCGTAAGACACTTACTGAAGTAATAAATATTGAATTATTTAGCATATAACTTACTAGCATATATAAACAAGAGGCCCCAGGAGCCTGAATCGCTCATCTGGTTGAATTCTGCATTTTAAATGTAATAAATTTAACAAGAAGTTGTTCAACAATTTTGACCAAAGACGACTTTGGTAGGACTATCATAAGGATCATTTTAACAATTGAGAATTTCTTTCTATCGAACATAGTTTTTAAGATATTGGCTGAAATGTAAAAAAAAAAAAACAACATCATTTTCCCTTTTCAAGGAATTTACTCTTTAAAGTCTTACAACTTTTATCTCTGAAGACTTTTATATTCCTAATAATCAGGATCATTTTAGCAATTGAAGGAATTTATCTAAACCTAAGGGTTGTGGAGATGTATGCAAAAAACTACTATCCGATCCCTATGTTTTATTTTTAGTAACAGTGGTCATGTTTTTCGATGGATCAAAAATCCCCACGTCAGTTCTATGCAGGATACCCCAAGGAACATTAATATCAAGTTCGATTCCAATTAGTCAAGTAGTATCAGAGGAGAAGAGTTGTAAAAATCTGTTAACGACGACGACGACTGACGCCAAGTGATGGCAATAGCTCACTTAGCCTTGGGCCAGGTGGGCATAAAATAGAACATAGGGTTCAGACAGTAGTTTATCTCAAAAACCCTTAGTTTTAGTCAAATTTTCACTTGGATAATGATCTGCGTAAGGAAGTAATACTTCACCTTAAGTTAAACAAATTTATTTAGCAGTAAATCATAGGTGGACCCGAAAGGAACCCACTAATACTGGAAGCATTTGGTTGTCTAAATAGTAAATTGAAAATAATTGAAATCCCCCTCCCACCTTGGGTTTCAGTCAGTGTCCATCTCGTTTCGGAATTTCTTTATATGCAACTGTAAACATACAATATGAAAAACTTAGCCATGATCTCTCTGTAGAACCTGGGAAGGAAAAAACGAGGGATAATAAAGTTGTTATTTCATAAATATACACGTAACCTTACTACATTGTATAAAAAAAAAGAGACACAATTCCACAATCTAATTGTTGGATCAATAAGGTTACTATTCACAAAGTTACTATCAATTTCAAATTACATATTAGCGTGATAAAACGAGCTATTCATTTTTCGTTGTCGTGTTTTCAACATATATTATTTACAGTCTCATGCTCTGTATCTAATGTAAACAAAAATAAAAGATAACCCAAGTTAAAATATCTGTTAGCCTAGTTTTGCAAACTTTCAGTTCTATTTTTTTTTAAATTGTAACATTTTTATACGACCACAAAAAAGATTGCGATCGTATAATGATATTGCGAAGTCGTTGTCTGTAGAGACTTATGTTTACGTGCGATGACTTTACAAAGTATTAGATGCTTCGTCTTAAAAAATAAAATCATATCCACGGAAGAAAGTTTGCTGTTGAATTTGGGGTTTATTTGGCCCGTAACATTTTTGGAAATAGAGACCAAACAAAAGCATTTAATATGATTTTATTATATAACTCCTGTAGTGAAAGCGTATGGATGTTTATGCGGTTTGAAAATATTCTATACCAGTATGGGATTTACTGTTGGGTTTAGATTTTAACTATTTACCAATGAGGGACTAAAAACAGAAAAAAAAACAAGCATTTTCTTGAAGGCCGGAAATACATTGACTATAAGTCAAAAGATTTCTTTGAAATTGTAACACACGGTATGAAAATAGGAGATGTGGTATGATTACCAGTGAAATAGTCATTCCACAAATGCCAAACAACTAACAATTAACCTTCTACAGGTCAACACAATGTCTTCAATGATGGGCAAAATCTATACCATAAAATAAGCTGCAAAAAGAGCGTGTTCCAAAATTTGGCGCATAGAATTATCCCAATTTCGCCTTAGTAAGATTTGGAGTGAACTAAGCGAAATGGGAACGTGTGTAAACATGTAACTAAGTGCTACTTGCGTTTATAGCAAATAAACCTTATTAACACATTTTTTAACTTATCTATATATTGTTTTAGGTATTTTTTGGCTTTTTTGATTATATGATTAAGAGGAGTAAGTTATGTTTCAGTTTAAATATTTGTTTATGAATGACCTTTTGATCTTTTAGTGAATTTAATCATATGTTCCTTTTTATCAGTTGATGGATACTTTCAATAATGACTGTGAAAAGCAAAATTCAAAATATAATACGACTGAGCACTTTTATAATAACTTGACTCAAATAAGCATAATTTTTATAAGCATACAATAATGAAGAGGCATGATATTAAAATGATCATTATCATACAAAAAAGATTGAGCAATGTCATGTTGAAAGCATAATTCCAGCAATTAAAAGCTACAGCAGCTAAGCCCAGCAGCACAATGGTGAAGGTTTATAAACTCAAATACACTAATCAGTGAAGTCTTCAAGATGTGTGATGTTACATTTCGAAATTAGATGCATTTTTTCTCACTGCAGTAGTTAGAAAAATTGCAACAAGATTCAAGATTCTTTATTTCACTCAGACAAGTTACAAAGCTTTAAGTACTAGCAAGTTAACCTTCAGTTATATGATGTTTACCTTATCTAATCGCCAATTATTTTTGATTCCAAATAAATAATGTCAATTCGATGATATTGAATTTCCAATGAATGAACAATCTGAAGATACATGTTTATAATAAATACTTTCATTATAACTTCATTAGTTTAATTCATTCATATGCATATATTTACTCATTAAATTTATTTATATTTAGATCACACTTTATTTTTTAAATCAATTTTTGTTTTTATTAGTCCCCGAATTTTACATGTATGTGTATTAATATACATCGTATAAAAGAAAAAAAATGAATATTCTATTAGTATATTTTAAAACGAGTCTTGCTTTATCTGAACTTTATTTTGACCTGAACTAGATTTTGTCTTTGTCAAAAAACTAGGACAGAGTTTGATTAAGACTAAGCATGTTTGCTTTTTTAAAATGGTTACAACGACCTAAAAATGGCTTACAGCCGTCTAAATACCTCCATGTTATAAATTTTGGTATGTCGTCTTCTTTTGTGGTAATGGTGTTTAATGTTGTAGGGTATGTAAGTCTCGTTCTAGTTTCATTTTTTTACCGGAATTTTCGATGTAGAACGTATTGAAAACCGAAGACCGACATGTATTTTATTGTTACTTTCGGGTACTCGAAATGGTGTATAACAATGCAAAAACTACATTTATCATGTAGAAATAGTTATTTGTCATATTTATCGGTATTTTTTACACAGGAAGATTTTTGCCCTTAACACAATACTCAACGCTCTCTAATTGACAAATCTCTATGCTTTCGAATAGTTGATTAGGACCCATTCTCGTGAAATCACGGAGTCACATGACGAGACTTATATACCCTATTATTTTGATATTGTTACGAATGAAAAAGAATTTGTCTCCATGAACTCCATTATTTGTTTTTGGTTTTATTGAATTTTTAAATTTGGCGGCATTTCTCCGTTTATGTCATCATACAAAAAATAAACACAATGACGGTATTTTACTTTTGAATTAAAATCCCGATTTATTTGTTTTCCTTTTCACAGTTATTGTGATGCCATTGTACAGTAATGCTACTGACATTGTACAGTTATGCCGCTAATATTGTACAGTTATGCATCTGATATTGTACAGGTATGCCGTTGACATTGTAGTTATGCTGCTGACATTGTATAGTTATGCTGCTGACGTTGTACAGTTACACTCCTTGAGACGTTTAGGTTTCCTGCACGCACGATAACTAAACGAACGCTAAACGCTCACCAAAAGAAAAAAAAGAACAACAACAAAAAAGAGGTGAAATAACATATGCAAACAAACTGTACAATGTATAAACATGTAGATCTACATGTAGGCCTACATGGGCCTTTGCATGTACAATTTATATTAGGTGTTTACACAAATTCCCATTACATCAAAGTTCCCCTCAAATCTTACTAAGGCAAAATAAAGATAATGTTCTATGCCAAACAGCTAAAATTATATTGGAATAAATAGAAATAGTAACACCGTATTATCTATACAATGTAGCTCAGCAGATGTTTGCTTTTTTCAGGGTTCTGTTTTTATTTGCTAGGTTTTATTGTAATACATTCAGAGTGATCAATAAAATATACTTGTACTACAGATATAAATCTGTGAGCAATACTATGTGTTGATCGCATCTTGGTGACTCAATTATTCCATCTCATAGTGTTTATATCATACATGTATTTGTTTATACAAAAGATATTGTCATAGGAATGTTTAACATATAAGAGTAATCAAGGGAACCAAGGTTCTAGCGGTAATCAAAAGAATGTAATCCAGGGACAAAGACCAGACATGGAAAACAGTCACACACACAACAAAGAACATGAAGTAACTAAAATCATATATACAAAGTAACAAAACCAAATAAGCAATTCGGACTCCACTAAAAAAACTGGGAGCATGAACCAGGTTCACCGGTAGCATAAGCGTCCTCTGCTTTTTGGAAACACTCGCCGAGTTGCTCATAAAAAGGAAAGCCTGTGGTAGTCGAAAGTGGAAAGGAAAACTATGACACGTTAAAAAATCAGTTTTTCATGGCGCAGATGGATACACCGTAACGATCCACTACTTCATGATGATGACCATTACACTTCTGTAGTGACGATTTCAATCTTGTAGCAACACAACCCTGCTCCAGAAGACTAGTTTGTAGAATGGCGCGATACAAACAGTCTGCGTAGATTCTTGTTAAAACTATTTTTTTCTAAATCTAAATCGCATTATTTGTCAAATAATGCTATTAAACCATAATACTAGTATTTGTTTAGAAATCAAAAGTGTTCCCGTTCTCTGATTTTTGTAGAAACACCCGCTCATAAAATGTCATGTCACGGATAGATGAAAGAGAAAAGTAAAAATATGGCACGGATAACAAATCGGTTCTCATGTAAGTGCCTTTTATTACAAACAACTCCACTTTAAATTTACAAGGGCTTCCTTTGATTACACTTTTTGAATGGACACAACAGACCTTTCGATTTCGGAAATGGTTCACATCAAAGAGAAACATCAATCGTTAAAAAATAGTAGTATCAATTTCAAATCACAGCTTTAGGTGATAAAACAAAAATACAGTAGCTAACTATTGAATCTTTAAACAGTCGTGGTTTTGTTTCCTAATCATGTCAGACAAGCTTGCATTTGTTGTTTGGTTTTGTTTGTGTTGTTTTGCAAGTGGACATAATTATGATTGGTGGTTAAAACGTATCGATTCTAAAATAGACAATATATTAGATAAACTTAATGAAGGTAATATTTTATATGTATAGATTAAATATAACTATAAAGATTTTGCAATCAGTAAAAAATAACTTAAAAGTTCAAATTTCATATGGACATTAGAATATTGATATTAAATCATCAAATCTTGTACTCATTTGGAACTATTGTTGATTAAATGAAGCACTACATCTTTGTATTTTATTCATAAATAAGTATCGAATTCTTGATTTAATTTTTTTTGTAGGGAATGATTTGAAACATCTGCATGAAGTTGCATTTGGGAAGAACGCGCTACAAAGTTCTACATATAATCAGTTACATGCTACACTTGCTTTGGACGGTGAAACGAACACTTCTCAACACACACAACAGGAGCAAGGCCCCTTCTTGATGATTGACTTAGGAAAAAACTATAAAATCAAAAGAATTGATGTCTTCAACCGAAAGCGATGTTGCGGTAAGTATGCTGACTTTACAAAGTTTCTCCATATCATATCTATTTCATGTAGCGTCTGCCATCTGTCATCTCGAAATGTCATATACATTGCACATGTAAAAATCTTAACTAATAGTATATTTTCAATGAATAAATGCAGTTGAAAATTGTAAATACTTAGGTGCTGGAATCTCTAAACTTCAGACAAAATATAGAAAAAAATTAATCATTGTCGGAAAATAAAACACACAAATTTGACAAGGAGCTACATAGTTTATGGACAAATCATTCGTCTAATGCACAAAGCGACTTCAAAGCTAAAATAGAACGAAAAGGAAAAAGAGATTTCTCCGTTTGATCATAAAATTGCTATGTATCTCATATAATTTATAACCTGAATTACTGACAAAGAAACAAATAATATTTTGAATCAGATTATATTTAGGGTTTAATTCACCCACTGCCTGATTCTTACAGAATAGTATTTATTACTGCATATATTTAAAAAAAATATTTGGTTAAACCTTAATTTACTTAAAATTGCAAACGTTTGTGTTTAAAAAAACCAAGGGGGAGACAGTTGACAAAAATGGTATATTGAAATGAAATGATAAAGTCTTAAAGTGTAAAAAAAGGAGCCCAGTGTCCACAGTACGCCTTTTGTAATATAAAAGAATGTTTTTTTTAAGTATAGTTTTTACATCTTTTTCACATATTCTGTCGACAAGGCTTTTTTGCAATTATAGCGATCTAATAGTGAAAATACCAAATATAACATTTACAAAATTTTGTTTCAAATCTCAATCATTTTGTTCAAATATTTTAAAAGTTTAAAAAGTTTAATGTTAAAGTTTTTTTTTATTATCTTAATCGATTAACTCCTGAAACAATCCTCGGATAAATTACTTTTCCCAGAACAAAGGTCTTATAGAGGCTATCAAACAGTTTTAAAAAGCATAACTAACAAATGTTCTGTCCTGGCAAAATTATTTCACATGATTTTCACCGGAACTGAGCAAATAAACTGAAAGTCGTGTGATCGAGCTTTCACGTGAAATTCATACGATTTGTTTGCATGCAGTTCATGTTCAGTGAATTTCACGAGAAAATCACTTTATTTTCATGTGAAGTTCACATGAATTTCATGTAAAGCTCGGTTAACATGAAATTCACGTGAAAACGTCTGCCTGTGCAAGGTCTGCTGAACTATTATATTTAAATAAAGAGTTATTTGTTGTATAAGGTGAATGAACATGTTGTGTTTTTTTCTTAAAAGACTACATATTCCAAAAACAAATTAATTTACATGTATATTAATGCTTTTTTTACAGGAGAGAGACTTCATGATCTCGACATTACATTTGGAACGTCCAATAACCGCATGTCATTGTGTGCGCATTACAAAGGACCGTCATTTACAGGATCACACCTAGTTTTCTATTGTAAGAGAACACAATTTGCACGCTATGTAAAATTGATTATAAAAGGCAAAGAATATTTGCATGTCGCTGAGGTCAAAGTTTATGCAATCGATAATTAAGTTTCAAATAAACTTATAACTAATTATTGATTTTGTAAATTTCTTTAAACACTTACAAGACTTTTGTTTTTATGGCATTGAATTGACCAGTTCAATATCCCTGGTATATATCTGATAGTTGTCAGTTAGTCTACGTTCCTCTTGAAATTTAAACTGTCTCCAGAACTGTTTGATCAAGGAAACGATGACCACCCTTTGTAGTCAATATGTGACAAAGAAAAACTTCGGTCATAATTATTACATGTAACTGACCGATTCATATATCGTGCCTTTTTTTAAATGATCTGATATCTCTAAATCGTATAATTATACCAATTTTATCAATATAACAAAGAGCAGATTTTATATCTATTTCACGCTAAGAATAAAAGGGGGTGCCAAAACCCAAATTATTGTGGGGATGGTGATGGGTAAACATTGTTCCAAGCAAAAATAAATAAGACTTCTTGATGTTGTGGAAAATTTTTTGCATTTTTTTATGCTAATAATGCACGTGATACGTGTAGAGATGTTTGATTGGCTAATGAACTTATTTTGTAACCAAAATATGATAGAACAATTGATTGCTCTAAATTTAACAGCGTCGCTGCAAACTTTGACACTCAAAATAAAAGGTTAATGAATGGCAACATAAATAAATTTAGACCCCTAAATACGGTTTTCTTTTTATATATGTGCGTAGTTTTCTTTCACAAATAGCTTAAGTTCTCTTTATGTACTAATGTCATGACGAAATGAATGATTCTGTGTTGATTGATTACAAATTTACATAAAATGCAATTAAGTGAAGTGTTATGTTGAAAACAAAACGAAAGAAGATTAAAATTAGCATGGAATATGATGATGATCACCTCTGCTATTCTGGGTCTGACATTACAAAACGGGTTGGGTATATGTTTTGCTCAAACAAAGTTATATATACAACTGATGACCAAAAAAATGACACATACTAGACTGTTTATTGAAGAAAGTCACAATTAAATGAATGTAGACAGTTATACTATATTACTTAGGAGGGTTATGATTATTTCCGCACCCTTAATTATGGTAAAACTAAGATTCTAAGAAGGTCTCTAAAGCTCGAATGTTGAGATTTTTTTTTACTGTCTCGTTTGAACAAATAGTTATACTACTTATTATTAAAAGTGGACATATATATCTAACGCTTCTTTAACCAACTGATACTTGAAAATTGATTTCTGTTTTATGAGGAATATTGATTGCCAAAAACAAACTTGTTTCTGTCGTTTCTAGTATATTTCTGAACTTATCATTTATTTCAGAAAATGGTAAAGAGATCTTTTAGGGTCTAACTCCTTGTTTTCAGGAAATGCTGGAATAGACATCGTTGAATTACCATAAAAAGAACTATTTTGTTTTAAAAGACCATTTTTGTTAAATGTTTTTTTGAATATTAACAGATACATCACCAAAGGTAAGGACTGAATATGTGAGAATCTCCCGAATGTGGTGATTGCAATCAAGAAAACCGTTCTCCATGTAAGATGTTTAAAGGAAACTAATTCCAAGGGTTCAAAAGGTAGATTCGTTAATTTTTGTAAATCATAGGCATCAGTTTTCGAACCAGGTGAACGTGAATTAAATCCATCCTGAAATGTTTGTTCTCGGAGATATTAATTAAGGGGTTTTAGCTTTATCACTGAACCTAAGTATCCAGTTTTCTTTGGCACCAAAAAGTGTGCTGTAAAAATTACGTTTGGTTTACGCATTTGATACTACCTCAATTGCATTTTTTAAAATAAATTATCGACTTTTGTTTTAAAATACCCACATCTATTTGGTTTGTTTTGGTTTCTTTCATACCCAAAAATTGAGGTTTCTTCAAAAACTGTAGTCTGTGTAGTCTGTGACCCTTTTTCATAATCGGGATTACCCATTGGTCTGTTGTTATTATTTCCCTTTTCGGTAGAAAATGAATTAGATTTGGTATCTCCGGAAGCAACATTAAATTTCTCACATTGTCATTGCTTTCGATGTCCTTTTCCAGCACCTCTGCCTTTTGGACAGCACCTTTGCTTTTGTGATGACTACTCCAGGTGAATTGTTCTTTCTGTCATATCCTTGTTGCCTCTGAGAAATCTTTGTGATACTAAAAGAAATAGAAGAGTTGTTATCATTATTGCTGTAATTTACAGAGCTACTGTTTCCTTTTATTGACAGCTTTCCTACTTGATGATGCTGAGGATTCACTATCGTTGGACTTTCTTTTTTGAGTCTTTTTCTCAAAAGAAGGCAATGAATCGTTTAGTGTTTTTTTTTTGTTTGTTTTTGTTTGTTTTTGTTTGTTTTTTTGTCGTTGTTAGATTTTATAGTAGACTCCACTTTATCACCAGACACACATTTATTACATGTAATACGAAGCAAGTCTGATATATCCCTATTACCCTCAAGCCCATATAGAGAAGTGTCAGTCATGGCAATTTGCCGTCTTAAAATGTTGCGAAAAGTTCTATTTAAATAGTCTAATCCTTTTGTGGTCATAGCAAATATGTCACGAATTTGTTGAATAGGTTTGTTCATATTACAATAATTTTTGTATATATAATGTTTCAATTTAATCTCTGAACTGTTTTGAACATACAGTTGAGATAAGATACCAATACATGCAGCTTGTTGACCACGATAAGCAATTTTTTCAACCATTTTAACTGGTTGTGAAAATGATTTACCTGTCTTATTAAAAGACGTTTTCACCATGCTTCTTGATCAGACATTGTTCAATTTTATCATCAAGAGACGGGACTAAAAACCTCTCAGTGTCTTCTTCCACATGAAAACTTCTCTCGTCTCTTCTGCAAATATGTAATTGAATTCGGTTTGTCTGCTTTCCAACTACTTGAGAAGGCCAGTTCTTGCGACTCACAAATAAAGCTTCTAATATTTTCTAATTAGACTAGGAATTAATAGTATCAATACCAAATAAGTCAAATAAACATTAATTTCTTTGTCTTATAATTTCCGTTTCATTTCGTCACTCTCGTTAATATCTGGACGAAGTGAAAGTTGGTCATCATCACTGTCATTGCCATTCTCACCGTTTCTATCAGGAAAATGTCTTTGTAATAATTCCTTTTCTAGTACTCTAAAGGGTTTTTTGCGACCCACCTTCTGATGTTCTTGTCTTATTCCGTGGACATTGTGTTGTAAAATTTGCTGCCATCAAATTATATATAAGAAACATATAACGCGTCGCCAGTAAATTCAAATTTGAATGTAACATCTGACATCGAGTTGATCCCGGCAAATCTTGAAAACATAATACAGATGTCTCCTAAATGACATAATGACCTACATGACCAGCTGTTGAGTTCACAGATGCGATCACTTTTAACCTCACTTAAATTCTGTCAGAATCTGTCAGGATTTCTGTTCTACGATAGCAGATAGAACAGAAATCCTAGCAGATCCTGACAGGGTCTGACAGAGGCTGCCCTGGGTCAGAACACATTTTGCTCTATTCCCTGAAAGATCCTCACAGAAACTGTCCTGGGTCGTGACAAAGAAAATACGAAAAGCTGCTCTAAACTGTCATTCCCCTGGACAGTTTCTGACACTATTTTTTTCTAATCTGTGCGACGTAATTTAGAACAGGAAGTCCGCGATTAATAAATGAAACTGTGTGACTAATGTAAATAACATGATCCGATTAGGAAAATATCTTGTTTTAAAAATTTACATTGAATTTCCAATTATATATATAGAGCTCGTCGTGATCATCATCCCACAGTCACTCGATCGTTGTACGTTTATGTTCAAATTTTCGTCGATCACGGTCCAGTCACTCATCGTTAAAAAATCATCATTGTTTACATGTATAATTTGTTTACATTCTGTCATACACATGTGATATCAATTAAATTAAATTATTGAATTATAAACTTAAAAGTCTTCGTTTCCGTTCTAAGTGTAAAAGTGGTAACCGATAACTTTCAGATGTTTAGTAATTCTCACTAAGTTCAAGATTGACAGTGAAAGCTACTTTTAACGAAATAAGGGTCACAAATCATTCTAAAACATGTTAAAGTTGACAATTTCAGCATTAAATATTTCGGTCAAAATTCTTCAAAATGCCACTATTAGTAACACTTCCAATTTACTTACATGGTCTTATATGTAGAAAATGTAGAAAAAAATGCTAGTTTCATATAAGTGACTGGGACACCTCGATTTAAGTAAAAATTCTAAAAATTCTGCAAAATATTTCAGTGCGAGCAGTTATGTTTCATAATGGTCTAAATCTATTAGTAAAATGCTTATTTTTTACAGTATAACTATCATGTGGGTGATTGTGACATATATTTCTGTCAAAATTCTTCAAAAATGTCATAATCTTGCATAAGGTATGAGTGTGCACACTTTCAATTTCCATGAGGGTCTAAAATGGTAAATTTTTCAATATAACTATCATTTGGTGGCTGCGACATATTAATTTGAGTCAAAATTCTTCAAAAATATCTCATTCTTGCGAAATGTATGAGTGCGAGCACTTTTGATTTCCATGAGAGTCTAAAATGCTATTTGTTTTGTTATATAACTACCATATGGACTGCGACTAAAATATATCTGTGAAAAGTTATAAAAAAATATATATACACCAGTCAAAATTCATATTCTTTCAAAGTGTATGAGTGTGAACATTTTAAAGTTCCACAAAGGTCTAAAATTTCTGTATAAAATGTTTAAAATTATCAATATATAGAAGTACTCTGTATCATACCGGTGGCTGGATCTGCAACCAAAATTATGCAGTCCAAATTCTTTAAAGTCAGGGGCGTAGCTGGTACGGCAGGCAATACTTTTTTGTTGGTATTGCATGCAATACACAAAAATCGGGTGAAAAATTGAAAAAAAAATCAAATTTAAACATAGCAAGGCTTCCCATCGTGCGAATCGGGATTCGGGTGCTACACGTTTTTTTGGAGGAAAGTCACGTACATGTATTGTATATGTAATTCAGTCAGAGAAGTATTCTCGAGCTAATGACTGTCAGAATCTGTCAGGAACTCTTCTAATCCACGTATCTGTTCTACGTAGAACAGTTCCTAACAGAAGGCTGTCAGGACCCCTAACAGACTATGACAAAGCTTGTCAAAAGCCCTGACAGACCCTGACAAGGTGTGTCGCGGGCCAGAACAGTTTCTAACAGTTTATAACTGTTCTATGACAGCGAATCCTGACAGCATCAAAGAGAGGTTAGAAGTGATCGCGACTGTAAGTACCTTATTAATAAAATAAAATTTCTAAATTTGTATATAGTAAGTTAAAATTTTGTGAATACTTTATATTTACCCGATTTATCTATGAACCCTTCCATCCACCCCTGTTTGAAGTGGTCATCATGGTGTCTTTCGGCGCCTAAGAAAACTGAGGAAGGCAGATAAATTGGGAGTCGTACGATCTGCTGTTATTCAGCTGGTTTTGGCTGAAGGGCGATCTAGTTACCGAAGAGAGAGAATTTCTACAGTAGACATATCCGGTAAGTATAATTTATTCAAACATTTGTATACAAATTTTGTAAGTTTGGTGTCAAAATGATACCGTTGCAACCGTTATTGCAAGAATGCAAAGCCGTCGAACCCAGCGTTAAATCAGTATTCCGCAGTTTTTCCTTTTGTTGCGAAAATGAGAGCATTTATGGGAAATTTAAGAATGACAAAATGAGAACTCGATACGAATTTGAGGGTCGCGAAAAATCTAAAAAAAATGACATTAGGTTCGCTGTTTTTACATTTGCTTTTCACGAATGATTAAAAAAAACGGTACATTTATACCTCCATATTCAAGCAACTTCTTTTAGCTTGGTCACTGTTGCACCGAATGGTCATATTGCTATATAGAGTAAGTACATTGTCAATAATATCAGAGCAATTAACTTAGGCTACCCATTTATTTTCTTAGGAAATGAATTCATCGTACCAACCGTAAAACCTGCGTTAGGGGTTAGACACGGGAAAGTGAGTGATTTTTTGCATTCTCGCTGTAAAAGTAATCAAGAGAACCAAGGTTATAGCGGTAATCCAAAGAATGTAATCCAGGAAAAAAGACCAGACATGGAAAACAGACATATACAACAAAGAACATAAAGTAACTAAATCATATATACAAAGTAACAAAAGCAAATGAGCAACTCCGACTCCACTAAATATTGGGAGAATGGACCAGGTACACCGGTAACGTAAGCGTCCCCTGCTTTTCTAGAAACACCCGCCCATAAAAAGTCTGAATGAAAAGTCATCACGTTTATCGTAAAGTTTGGTCAATAGTTTTCCTTTCCTTTACCATCGATTTTTAAGTGTAGGTCAATACATGAGGCAGACCTCACAGTGTCTGTAGTATCCTTTATCTCAGGAAAACTGTTGTATTCAGGTCAGCAAGAAGGAGAATAACCACCACTGAAGGAGTTGGATTCGTGTTGTCTAAAAGTGCTTCAAAGTTTGATAGAATAGAAGGCAATATTATCACACATCATCTGAGCAAGATTTTACACCAAACTTCGAGTTTTCATCATACAATATTATGCACAAGCACATTATATAAATGAACAGATAATATTGGAATTTCACCAATAGCTACAGGATGTAATTGTCTCAAAAACAAAGAAAAATTTACTCATGGGAATTATAAATGCAGAATTAGGAAATGATAATTCCAGTTTGAGTTGGGATGGGAAAAGAAGGTCTCGGGGATGAATGTTCAAAAACTTCCGTACATTTAACAACTTGGTAATTTGAAGAGTAGACTAGCCATAAATATAATACCGACCTGCTGGGAGAAAAACGCAATAAACAGGAATATCAACTAGAACTACATGTATTCAACTGTTATCAGACACTCTCCTCACAGATTTACTTAATGAGGCAACAGTGGGAAAATACGAGAAATGTATGAAAGGAGACATACATGTGACCATGTGTTGAACAACAGTAAAGTAGGACTAGGATGACAAAGGCATTAGCTCCACAGAAGTATAGCGAGAAGCAAAATAATCGAATCAACTTTATTGATGGCCTAGCAAAGGAAGCCGGCAAGAAAAATATGACAGATGTCTACATCACTAAAACATTTTAGGGAATAAACGAACAGCTGAAATACCTGTAAAAAAGACAGGCAGGGAAAAGTTCTGACTGATGAAAAAAGCTCAACTGGTCAGTGGAAAGAAAATTATGAAGATCCGCTAAGTCGTCCAATGTCAACAGACAAACCAGTCATTACACCAAGAGAAGATCCAATCATCATAGATGCAAACAGACTAACTAAATTTGAGATGAAAAGAGCTATCGGTCTACCAAACATATTGGAAGGAAGCGAGTGTAGTCGGAGTCCCTGCAGAGTTAATCAAACTGACACCAATATTTCGATAGACATGTTGTTCGATCTGCTTGGAAATATATAGAACGAAGAATATGTACCAACTGAATGGTAACATGGACATATTAAGTGCAAACGAAAGGAGATTTAGGGGAGCCTAAAAACTTTGAGAGAAATTGCCCTACTTTCTTTTCCTAGCAAAATCCTCAATAGAATTCTTGAAGGAATGAAGTCTGCTGTTGATACATATCTCCGCGAAGAACAAGCTGATTTTAGACAAAATCAATCATGTACAAACCAAATAGCAATACTTTGGATAATCACTAAACAGTCCTTTCAGTGGAATTCGTCAGCGCATGTTTCTCTTGTTGATTTGATATAATATTACTTTGAAAACTTTTAAAACACCATCCCTAACAAGAAGATAATGATTATCAAATCAGCACATCAACAAAGCACATGGCAAGTCATCCTCAAAAATGCACTTACTGACCATTCAACATACTACGTGTACTGCGTCGCGGTTGCCTACTCTCACCCTTTCTCTTGTTGTTGGGTGTCACTTGAATTATTGAAACAACTACAGAATCACATTCAAGAGGTATACAGTAGATATTTCAAAAACATCAAGGGGACTTTTGCAGGCAATATCTGCATCTTATCACACAGACAGACAAATCTTGGAAAAAACACATGCATCAAAAGGGGAAAAAAATTGACTCCATATAAGTCAAGTAAAAAAAAACAAACACTCGGCGAATAGGTGGTTGAAATACAGCAATACTCAAAATTATTGAAAAATAGTTAGAGGATGAAGAACAATTAATATATCTTGGTAACTGTAAGTAATGCGGATTGTAGGTAATAATGTGGGCACGAATAAAAATGCCACATTGGAAAAGCCCCGGTTGTATTTAAGACCCTAAAGCAAATATGGACTTCTCCGGAAATTTAAAAAAAAGATACCAAAATCAAAGTTTTTAATTCCAATGTAAAACATGTATAATAAAAATACTATATAAAAAACGCAGCATCACACAAGCCTCAAACTTTTATCAACGGAGGTCTTAGAAATATACTTAAAATTAAATGACAGGATAAAGTGACAATAAAAAATTAAAGTACAGGGCAAACTAGTCTCCCATAAAATCACAAATAAAATGGAGAAAATGTACATGGATAGGATATACTCTAAGAAGGCCGAAACCAGGCACCAACTTAAGCGAGAAAGGTATGAAACCTCCCGGATAAGATCACCAGAACAGGAGAGAAAACAACAAGGCAAAACTTAGGGTCAGATTGACAAGCTCACCTAGGTCCGAAGAAAATGGAAATCCTTCATAGACGACTTATGTCATGTCAAGGATTATAGGGTTTAAGTCAAGTAAGTAAAATCGTACGTCGTTAAATGAAACAGCTTCAATAGCATCGTGTCTAACTCTTTACACAGTTTTGTCGGTCTCAACGCTGGATGCATCTTTTTTTTTCTCACGCCGGTGTTTGCTAATTTACGGTCATTTTCTGTGATAAAGTGGGTAGCGTTAGTTGATCATTCTGATATAAATTACAGTTTAGTTTATCTATTAGGGTTAGTGCCTAGACAGTCATAGTGCATTTAAAGTTTACTTCGAGAGTTTTACAAAAGAAAGACTTGTTTTTTTTTTATTTTTAAGCGATCTACCTTGATTGATATACACAAATTTAAAAAAACCTAGAGCCGCCCAGTATCCATATCCATATTATCTATGAATGAATTCTAGACGATTCGGCACCAGGACATTTCGGCACCCATAAAAAAACATTTTAGTACTAAGACAAATCGGCCGCATACTTAGACAGATCACCACTTTCTTCATCCCAATAATAACCTTTTTGTATATGAATACAACTTTTAATTTTGTGTAAATCCTATAATACTTTTATTTAGTGAAATGTAAATGTGGTTGATAAGTATTTCGTCTACGTGCTCTTTGATTTATACAAATCCTGAGCGCTGCTCTTGATTAACCTACTTCAGGTCCCCTTGTAGCCGAAAATGTGGAAAGCCAAAGAATTAAAAAAAAAAGAGAATCAAAAGGAACATCAAAAGCCAACAGTCTACAGGAAACAACCAAAATTAGTAATCTGTTTGCATTTAATCAATTAATCGGATCGAAGATCACAATTAGCAGTCGCCAGAACCTACAGATTTGTTACGTCTGTTAGCTCCTGCAATTTTATCTTAATCGCCGCTGGAAAAAGTTCCACTGACATACCCCATTGAGGTTCAAATGCAAACACTTAGATAACCTTCACAGTAATTAAAAAAAAATTATCACAAGTGCCGATTAGTCCAGTTGCCGAAGAGCCTTGTTATCTCTATGGATATTGACACCAAAACATGACAATTGTGGAGACAAAGGTCAGCAAAAATCGAATTAATGAAAATGAGACACACACAAACAGCACTTGGTTTGTAGTTGACATGAAACAATGTTTACAACATAAGAATGAAAGAATAAACCAAATCTTAACGATAAATGATGAATTTTTGAAGGGAATAATTTGGATTTTCATGTTTTCTATTATATTCTATATATAATTAACTTAATGTGTTGTTTATAGCATACAAAGAGCAATAACAGTACATAGAATTAAAATTTATAAATATGTATATATTACAGATGTCATAAACATACATGCAGTTGAATAGTAATGTTTTATGATAGGTGATTTGAGCATATATATCTGTTGTAATGCAAGGATTGATAGATCAAGCATGTGATGATGTTTGACAGGCCTAGCAGCAATCTATAACAAGATTACCTATAACTATCAAGTAATGAATTGAGGCTATAAAAAATGCAATTATTGTTATAGCCGTAATTGGTTTTTTTTAATTCCTGAGAAAATTAACTCAAGTTAACTTAATTTACCCAAGTGTAATTCAAGGATAAAATGAATACATCAATAAGTCTTGGGACTGTCCCAAAAACATCATGCACTGTTTGACAAGACGTACAAACAAATGATTAAACGGTCATATCATGATGATTAACATTTACATAATGTTTTGATAAATACCAAACAAAATATATATAAGTAAATAGGATGATTGTTTTATTTAACTTACTTTCTGACTGAGGTCAGGACCATTATTACTTGCATATTTGATATGAGTTAGAGTTTGGTCAAACACGGAACGTTTTAAGGCATTGATGCCTCGAATTATTTGTTGTTTTTTATATTTATTTGGAAATTTCGGCAATCAAGGTTCATTTAACTTCATTACATCATTCATTCTTTAGACTTGATACTTTCTGAATTAGACTATTTCTGCATTTGGTTTAGTTTTCAGTTAAATAAATGTTGTCAGTGTCACCTTTGATTTCTTTTCTGTTGGTATACACTAAATGTTATATGTGATAGGAGAGAAAACAGACAATAACCTGTGACTTTTCGTTGTGCACTTTTATCGCGCTAGACTTCTTACAATTAGGCTTCTGGGACAGGGTTATGTTGTTACAATGTTGGAGTCATCAATACAGAAGTTTTATGTTTGTCAACATGAACTCGTGGATTGTTAGGGTTTATCGCTATGCACCATGAAAACTGATTTTCTCAACGTGCCATAGTTTTCCTTTCTTCTTTTGTCTAGCCTGGACTTGACTTTTTATAAGCAACTCGGCGGTGTTTCTAGAAAAGCAGAGCACGCTTACCATACCTGTGCACATGGTCCATGCCCCAGTTTTTGGTGTAGTCCGAGTTGCTAATTTACTTTTGTTACTTTAATTTGTATGTATTATTTTGTTTATTTTATGTTCTTTGTCGTGTCTGTTTTGCATATCTGGTATTTGACCCCGGATTACATTCTTTTGATTTCCGCTAGAATCTTGATTCCCTTGATTACTCTTCCAATGAAATGGGACCTTCCAATGTTATTAATAGTAATGTTTTGAATATTAAATAATTGTTTACCACATCAAGTATCAGTGTATCAGTGTATATTTCATCGACAGAAACTCGAATATTTTGAAAACGGAGGCTATTTGTCTTCGAATATTACTCATGGTTATCTAATTGAATTTCGAGTTTTGGAAAATTTGTTGTTCAGTAAGCCATGATTCATTAACATGATCTCCTGTATTTCTGGTTTAATTTTCAATTGATCTTTGTAAGCTTAACTTTTCAATACGTTGTCCACATATTTGCCGCTTTTCTGCCTCAATCGTTTGGAATCGCGTTTTCAGTTGTTCTTTGGGTGGTTTGATATCTTCACTAACCCTTTTTGTACCTCATTTTCAGATAGCGATTCAGTAATATGATCCATTAATAATGGTATAATAGCATTGAGTTCCTTTGTGCTGGTAAATTCTCCTAGTACTTTTTAAGCACGTTTTTTCCAAGACGTGGACGTAGACGTTTTCGGTAGATTTAGTTCTTGTAAGCTACTAATCAAGTTTCTAAGTCGTATTTGCTATATAGTTTGTCTCTGTGTAGCTTGTAAGTTTTCGGGACTTTAAGGATTTGGGCGTTTAGTACCAGTTTCATTGCAAAACAGTTTAAGGATCATGTTGAGAGAGAGAGTTATGGACCACTAACAGATGACAGTCAGTAATTGTGGCCATATCGGAGTCTCAATTATGACAATGATTGTTAATATGCAAATTACCTGCTACCTTTAGTAATTTTAAGTACTTTTCTGCGCACATTTTTAAATTCTCTAGTCTAGCAAATACTATTATACCCAATATACCGGAAATGCTTTTATGACATGTTGTTTCTCGTCCTTTACCCTAAAAATAGTTTAATCCCAAATGATAAAAATATATCAACAAAGATAAAAGAAACATAGGCCTATATTGCGCTGTGTACAATTCTAGGCACCTGCTTCGAACTGGCCCTTAACAAAATACAGCAAAGTGGCATTATCCTTTACCCTACAACATACATGTATATGAAAAGTGAAATGCAAGGTTAAAACATGCTATAGGCAATCACAACTCAAATTCAATTAATATACTAAAATAATCTGCCAATAAAACAAGGAGACATTTACAAAAACAAAAACAAACGAAAAAAAGCAGAAAAAACACAACATTGCCATCCTTTTGTATGACGTCATAGTAAACCTTGTAGATTTTTTAGTATTCACTTATTGAAGAAATGAAAATGGGCTACGTGTAAGCCAATACGGTTTAGATTAGTGTAGCAAGCATTAAAAAAAGTCCAAATTGCATGAAACCATATTGGATGAGCCATGCATGGACTGTATCTAAGACAGGTTATCACAGCAATATTGAATCTTTACACTAAATTATAGTATTCATCAAAACAGCAATGAGAATTTTGTGAAAAGCAGCCCAAATTAGATATTAATGATAAAACTGGAAATGTAGGTTTAGTTCCTCAGAACCTAGCTGTGTAAAATCGTACAGAAAGTAGATTCGTTTAGAGAAAGAAAAAAATACATCGATGTCGGAAATATATTTTTCACCAAAAAGCAAATAGTACTACACATGTTCTAATGGAGTTGAAGGCAAGTATGTGTAGACTCAATAAGCTATAACCTATCAAATATATTAGACTATCAATCTAATGAGTGTAATAAGGATTCACAGAAAACAACCCCCCCCCCCCTAAAAAAAATGGGTATGCAATGAAATCAGACTAAACAATTTCTACGTATATTAAACAGTATGTAAGTGATAAACATGCATTTGATGAAATTAATACATCTGATAGAACGCAAATCGGTTACTATTTCATTGCAAATTAAAATTGAGTGTGATTCTTATGGGAGACACACATTTTGCCAAAACATTATATTTCTACAAAGAAAGTTGCTCTGAACAAGATGATGGAGAACCCGAAGGCTAAGAATGGAATTTAATTGTATAAGAAAATGAAGAACTGATTTAGATTCTTGGTGAACTTGATGTCAGCGAAACGTAATGCGTTCTTAATTCGCTAACTGAAAATAGGTTGACTTGAAAACAAACAAACAAATTAATTCAAAATGAAAACAGAGTTTTAAAAAAATCAGTATCTTTGTATATATACAAATTCTTTTTCTATGAATTCAACAAGATCAGTAGTTTTCATATTGAGTCTTAATCTACTATTTAATGGGGAAAAACCCTTATATTATTTGTTGAAACTATTTGTTATTAATGCAGAGCCTGAGTAAAGCATGTACATAACATTATGTTAGTTTGTCTTTAGGTGAACATGTGAAATACTGAAATTAAGATACAAAATGTGCATGTTTTTTGCAGAAGTAATCATGCTGTTTTTGATACTTGCAAATGTAGTACAAATTTATACGTATTGAACTTTGTTTTAACCAGTTTGCTATCGTTAGTATATATTATGCTTAAAGTTATTTGTAACCCTCACAGCAAAACAGGAACGGGGAACCAGACATGTTTCGTGCCTTGTTTGTATTCAGTGCATGTACATGCAGCCATAGATAATTTTATATCTTAATGTTTGTTATAATAGATATTTGTTGTACAGTACAGTTAATTGTCTCCTCTTTTTCACTTAAGCTCAGAGGACTTATCAGCAAGGAAGACTGAACATAATCTGTATTAATCAAATTCAAACATATACGTATATATTGGAATACACATAACAACTCCCCCTTTTTTATTTTATCTAATTACTAAGTAGGCTAATTTATTTAAATTGAGGTATTGAATGCCTCATTTTTTATCGGGAGCCTCTTAATTTTTAAAAAATATTGATAAATTTTGGGGACCAAAAAGAAAACACTGAGATGCTCTCATTGTTGAATAAATAAAAAAAAATAAAGATTACCAAAGCTTGGTTTATCATAGAAGTGCAGTTAAAATGTTCAAACTGCACATGGAAATATTGTTTTGATTTGATAGTAGTTTCATGTTCAATATTGTACACTGGAAGTATTATGTAAAGAAGCTTCAATTGCATTCTATAAATGTACTGAAGAAGCGTCCGTTCTTTTTAAAATATTGACAAAAATATAAAGTAGGCTCATTGATTACATACAAGTAAAATTCAAAAAGAAGAATTTGGTGCATTGTATTCTTTCCTCATAATCTTCAAATTAAGTGTAGATGATATAGGGCCAATCTTGAGATATTGATCAATTCTTAGTCCTTTCTGATGTATATTTACAAGTGAAACTGAATGTACAAAAATCAAAACAAAAATAGTTGTTGTGATAGTTAAGAATAGAAAACTTAAAGAACAGTAACTTGTAGTGGTTCTACTGAGAAAGATGGTTGTTACAGGACTCCAAGTTGTTATGTTTGGACGTTTAGTGTGGTCAGGTTAAGTTATATCTATATCGGTTTTAACAAAGACGGTGAGTGTTAACAATTTACAAAAACGTCATTAATCTTCATATTCTTGCACATTCGTAATGCAGGCCAATAAAGATTATACAATATGCAAATACTTTACGGATTTTATAATTGTATATAAATTTTTATCAGCAATATGTTACAGTTGAAGATAATTGCAAAATGCATTTGATTTCAAACACTGTATTGGCTAACACAACAAAACAGAATTTTTATACAATCCTTCGATAAATTCAATTCATGTATACAAATCTTTTTATTCCTCTTTTGGTTGCAATCCGTTGTGAATACAACGGAAATTCTAACACCAAATGAAACTACATATATGACGCATACTGAACTCGTTGAAGAGCCTTTTGCTTCCAGTTGTACTGTTCCTTTAACGTTATTGCATTAACATTACATAAATCGTACAATACTTTAAATGTGTTCTATTGATTTGCATATGACAATGTCAGAATTTCATGTCTTATGTAGACACATGTCTGCAAACTTCGTCGCTTTGGGTATTACATGTTTCTATTTGAAGTGAATACCCAGTCAGTGCATATGTACTTTCTCCACGCTTTACTGATGCCATGGTCTCACCAACCACGTTTAATTGTGAATTCCAGGAGGATAAACACTAAAAGTGCAACCATTGCAAAGCTTTCAAAAGATATGTTTCAAAATCATATAATTCATGAGATGACGATTGAGTTTATCATAAAAATTGCTTGAAAAAATAATACTGAAAATCCATATTTTATATTTTCTACAAATTAACAGCAAATTATCGTTTACAATATTCATACAGTTTTGTAGTAAATTACAAATATGATTTTAAAGTAAACTGCTTTATATTGACTTCTCAAGTGGTAAGTGAAAACGTAATCAAGGGAACCAAAATTCTAGTGAAAATCAAAAGATGTAACTCAGGGACAAAGACCAAGCATGGAAAGCAGGCAAACATAACAAAGAACATAAAGTAACTACAAATTTGGAGCGTGGACCAAGTGCAAAGACAACTTTAACACGTTGAACAAATCAGTTTTCATTGTGCAGATGGATACACTGTAACGATCCACGAGTTCATGATGACTACAATAAAACGTCTGTAGTGATGACAATCTTGTAGCAAGATAACACTGTTCCAGAAGCCTATTTGTAAGAAATACATCACGATACAAAAAGTCTGCGAAGCTACGGAAGCTTTGGCATAACGTATGAGTTGTAATATGAAAATTCCATACGCATGTGCTGAGGGTATGTTGCCACAGATGAAAGGAAGGTTCTGAATTCTAAATGAAAAAATCATCACATTTGTCGTAAAGTTTGTTCAAAAGTTTTCCTCAACCCTCAATCTTGGTGTAGGTCAAGATATGAGGCTGACTTTACAGTGCCTGCAGTATCCTTTATCTCAAGTTCTTTGGGGTAGATGCAATTTATCAAATCCCCGAAAATAGGATTGTCTAACGATAATACGTCATCTATATAGCGGAAACTGAAATTAAAGGATCTAGCCAAACGATGTTCTTTCTTTGTTTTGGATCAGATCAGTCATAAAGTCAGCCTCACAAGAGTGAAGGAATAGGTCAGCAAGTAGAGGAGCACAATTTGTTCCCATTGGAATGTCGTCCGTTTGTTGCAAAACGCGTCCACCACACTTCAGAAATATGTCGTCGATAAAAAATTTCAGCGTCTTGAAAATATCTTGCTCTGTATATTTGGAAGATAATTTGGAATAATTTTTAGAAAGAATGAGGAATCCCTACCAAGAACTATATACTTGTATCTATGTGTACTATCTTTTTTGGAGCAACAACGATGTATAATGTTTTTGAGTCGGGATTTTAACTGAGTATGGGGAATAGAAGTATACATTGTTGAAAAGTCATAGGTTTGAATGATGTTATATTCTGATAATAATCTTGAATTGAGGGTATCCAAAAAAAGATCTTTCGAATTTTTCAGGATCCACATCGAATTAGTACCACTACGGGAGTAACAAGTGTTGTGGTAAGACTTGATACCCTCTCTGACAACTGTGAATATATAGGTTAAATCTGAGAGGTTCGTTGGTGCATTTTGCAGATCCAGCTATGAAACTTTGTTTTTATGGATTGATGTGGAGTAGGGGAATCCAGTTTATAGACAGTAAATCACAATCATCGTCCTCGGTACAGAGACCAAAAGAGGAAACCAATGTTACTTACTTGCTATTTATAGATGAAATAAGTTCTAACCTTTCCCAATACTATCATAAATTTTGAATAGCTGGTGCAACATCCCTATATCCAATTATATAAGAACCAATAAAATAAAGGGTAACCACTTAAAAACGCGTAAGGATAGGGGAAACAAAAGAAATAAGAAAGACCAAATTATGCATAAAACAGATATGGAGACGCGGAAAACAATATAAAAGTTACCTATACACCCTCAAATTCTGGATTGTAGATCATATTTGTTTGTGACTTAAGCTTTATCTATTTGTTTCCTGTTACAGACATATCAGGTCATGCTCTGGAGTATTTGGTAAAAGGGTGCTCCGAAAATAGTTATGCTTTTCTTGGGTGTATGGTGTAATGGTAATTGTTTTTCATTTTAGATGTTTTTGACTCTCAGACAGTAAATGGGGAAGTAGTGTATGCAGAATGGGGAACATGCAGAACATTGAATTGTTCTCTTAATCAAGTGAACAATACAAATATCAGATCTATCATATGGACTTTTCGTTTTTTGTAGTCGATTTACGTCACTAGAAAATTATGTTTAGAGACATTTCAGAACGGATGGATCAATGACGGACATATGGATTCCCTGTCGTCGTATACCCTTCATGTACTATATTTTATTACTAATGGTATAAATGAATGCAAGGTGGAGAAAAATGACAGTACCTGGTCCAATGCCGCGTATATAATCTCTGGTTTGTAATTTAGCTAGTATCTATACTTATATTAGTCCGATAAAAAAACATTTCCTCCATTGTGGGAGATTAAGACGGAATTACAAAGACGACTATTCATGTGGAGTCAGCATCAATGTGATACCAAAAATGTTCTTGCTGTTAACGGTTGTATTTTCTACATTGTATACCTCCTAAAGTTGTCGTTCTTTCTTCAATATCTTAAGCATTAAATAGGATATAGAATTATTAACCTTTCTTGATACTTGTATATAGAACTTCCTTCAAGAGTTGAAGTACAATGTCTCAATATAGAATACAGATTGTTTCACTTGCAAATCGTAGGTCATAACAGTGATTAGTTCTAGTTGCGCAATTTAAGGGTTTAAAACTCTTGTGATATTACCGTTAAAAGTTTGGACAGCATTATGATTCATGAATAAGAGGTTGTAGGATTATTGAAATTGTTGATAGATGTATTAAAAATAAAGAGCTAGTCAATGATTAAATGCCTATAAGTAGAAAAAAAAACAAGTCTATTCCAATCAGTCATCAAATTTTAAAAATATCATAATCGTAATATAGGTATTGTCTTTCTTTATTGTTATTTGTCATAGAAAAATCAAGCTGATTGATTTACATTTTTGAATGACGTTCCTCATTTGATAAAACTTTTCCAAATTCATGTTTGGTCTTTATCCCTGGATTACATTCTTTTGATAACGGCTAAAACCTTGCTTCCCTCGATTACTCTTTCAATTAAATTATACAGATTACAGAAAAAATTACCTAATTTGTATAATAATGGAAACATGAACATTTTTTCTTAAATCGATATAGTAAAAAAGCAGTCTGATTTTTTTCTAGAACCCATAATAGGCCATGTTGGCCTGAAATTGACACTTCGGTCTTCTCAGTGCAGAGGTATCAAACTTGCTAGATTAATAGATCACTCGAATGTTGATTTTTTTCTGTCACTTACAAACGGTACTATAAGTACCTATTTTTTACCTACTAACACTACTTTGGCTAATTTTAGACCGTATTTTATCTCTATTAATATTTTTCCTGAAATTTTGGTGGATACTTAAAAAAAAAGAACATCTCAGCATGAACAATACTTCGGCTTTCATAATAGATGTACTAATAAAATTATTGAAACTGGGGTAAAGTGGATGACCGTAACGGCCATTTCGGTCATCCCAAGATGGAAGAGTAATCAAGGGAACCGAGGTTATAGCGATAATCAAAAAATGTAATCAAAGGAACGAAGACCAGACATGGAAAACACACATGTACAACGGAGAACATAAAGTAACTAAAATCATACATACAAAGTAACGAAGGCAAATGAGAAACTCGGACTCCACTAAAAACTGGGAACATGGACCAGGTGCACCGGTAGGGTAAGCGTCCTCTGCTTTTCTAAAAACACCCGCCGAGTTGCTCATAAAAAGTCAAGTCTAGGGTAGAGAAACGAGGAAAGGAAAAATATGACCCGTTGAATAAATCAGTAATGATCCACGAGTTCGTGATGACGACCACAAAACTTCTGTTCTGATGACTTCAATCTTGTAGCAACATAACCCTGTTCCAGAAGCCTATTTGTTAGAGTTCTAGTGCGATACAAAAATTCTGCGTACTTTCAGCAAGCTCTTGCATAACCTATGAGTTGTGATATGAACACTCCATACACAGGTGATGAAGGGATGTTGTCACAGATGAAAGGAAAGTTGACAATCCTGAATAAAAACTCATCACGTTTGTTGTAATGTTTGGTCAATAGTTTTCCTTTACCATCGATTTCTAAGTGTAGGGCAAGATATGAGGCTGACCTTACAGTGTCTGTAGTATTCTTTATCTCAAGTTCTTTGGGGTAGATGCGATGTATCAAATCCCCGAAATTAGGATTGTTTAAAGATAATACGTCATCTATATAGCGAAAACTGAAATTGAAGGATCTAGCCAAACGATATTCTTTCTTTCGGATCAAATCAGCTATAAAGTCAGCCTCATAAGAGTGAATGAATAGGTCAGCAAGTAAAAGAGCAAAATTTGTTCCCATTAGAATATGAAAAATGAATTAAATGAATTAAACCGACGCAAATATATACGCAAACTTATATTTGGCAGCTTATTCAAGTGAATGGTTCGCGATTGAAGCCTCTTCTCATTGCACATAAGTAATATTCAACTTTAAGGCCAATAAAAAAAGCATCTTTGTTTAAGGTTTCATATAGAAATATGTTATAGGCAGGTAAAATCGTTTTATTTTTTTATTTTTCAATTATTTTTATCATGCATTTATATGTTTTTATAGTTCGTGTATTTATGGGAGTTTTTTTAACTTTAATAATGCTCAATTTTTATAGTATATTTTGTGACATGCATTCTGACACTTTTGCAATTTCACTTACTTAAAAAAATAGATTTGTAGCAAGTAAATTTACAACATGTGTCTGCTGAAACACAAAAAAACTCTACTACTTAATGTTCTCATATCACTTGATATGAACAAATGTTTACCTCTTGTGTCTATTTTATTATCATAGCTGTTTCTCATTTCTCTTATACATGTATGATCATATTCATAACAGTTCAGATCTCACACAAAAATATATTACGAAATTTGAAATTGTATGCCAGACATGCACTCTTTGCCGTATGCAAGCCAAAAATATTGTCATACATGTAAATTATCAGGATGTTTCTGCATTACTTAACACGGAGGTACATTTTTTACTTTGTTGTTCGGCTGTTGCGTGTAGGATTTTTGCTCCACGGAAAGATCAGGAAATTCGTCAAAGATGGGGTCGCCGAATTCATTGATTTAATGTGCTTAATTGTTTTCAGTATTATATACAAAATACCGCTTGTAGTAGAAGCCAATAAGAATGAATTTATCACGTATATCAATTTTAACATACTTCAGTGAAATGTTTTGCCATTCAACATTTGTCATTATGCTAAAGTAGAACTCTCATCACGAAATATTTTTGTTTCTAATGTTACGGACATCTGTTGTCGAATGCTAGGAATCCTTAGAAAAAGAAAAATTTTCGTTACGGTCATCCAGCCGATGTGTTTCCCTGGTAATTTCTTATAAAATCTAAATTTTACCCATATGCTTCCCGCTATAAATATCAAGTATAGGTGAATATAGCATATTTTTTTTGTTGAATAATTTGAATAGACAACTTTACTAAAGAAAAATATTACGATCCCGAATTTCCAACCTCAATCTAAGGATGACCGCTTTACCACAGTTATGGTATAAAATTCAATATATTCACTGTATCTAAGATATGGGATACAGAAAGGGAATACAGAGCTTAAATCTTATAGTGACTGGTATGTATGTGTGTCGATTTATGTTTAAATGATTATTGAATTATAAATAACAGGCGTGTGTTTATTCATGAATTAAAATGCTGATAATATCTATTTGATTTGTTTAAATACACACATAATATTAAAGATGCACTGACTCGGCATATTTATCGTTCTTGTACTATACTCGGTTAAGCTTATAATGTATCAATAAAAAGAGAAATGAAGAAGAGGTGTTTCTGGCCATGTTATATAGTGCAGATTTAAGGGAAAAAAATGATTAATCAAGCCTTAAATTAATAACAGCTTTTGCGTCATTAACTGAATTTATTTCAACAGTTGCTATTTTTGCTGATTTCAAACTAAAATATTCGCAGGTTTTTTTCACATTTTATAAAAAAACAAGATAAGTGTTTTTGAAGGGTAAGAAGGCAATTTCGCTATTTCCTGTTCATCGCAAAATAGCAAAAAAAATATTGAACACTGTGAAAACTTTATACGTTTACGATATTAGTTATTAGTACTAGTAATCATGATATTTGTTTGGTAAATGCGTTGGTATTGCTGTGCGTGTGTGAAGTTGGTCAATTTGACTCAATTAATTTTAATATTTACGATTGGTAAACTATTTTTTAATGTTCATATTCCAAAAAATAATCATGAAAGTCATGAAAATAAACATGTATTACAATATACAAAATTAGCATTTACTTTCAGAATAGATTTCCTGTCCTCAGAACAAATCTTGGAAAACTTCTACCTATATAGCATTGCACAATATATATTTAATAACAATAGGTATAAGCTGGAATATGATAAAAAAAAATGTCAGTGCACTGCGAATGTGAAAACTCGCATATTCGTTTAGTGTATTTCAAATATTCGTTTTGGGTCTAATCTGGCCAGTCCAGTACTAGCTGTTAGTTTTTATCTAGATTAACAGACGGATGTTACGATTAATTATGAAATGCCGACCACGTTTGCCATTCATACTAAAATGTTTTTCAATCCAAAACCTCTTTTTGAAAGAACATGGGAAATACAAAGGGCATAAAAATGGTATCTACAAATATTTCTTTGGAATACTGGATTTGGAGGTAGCAGATGCAGGCATTTACACTTGCTGTACTAAATATTCTTTAGCAGAACCGTCAGCCTCTGCATAGTTAAAAATAAGTCGTAGATTTATTTCCTTTTTTACATTTAGGTACAATATTGTATGTAACTAGTACTATTCCTATCATAAATGATTTTCAGTAATGGCAGAAACATACATGGAATAAAATCTTACGCAAGTATAACAGAAAGGGAATTAATAAAAACAAAATGTGATAAATAAAAATGCAAGACTTAAAACAACTTAAAATAGAATAAAATGCAAAATATCAGTGTACAAACATTTCAGGTTAGTTTGTTTAAGTTTATTAGATGTTAAAATATGACATTAACTACTTTATACTTTTACTAAAAAGGTAATCACCATTACAAAAAGTTTTGAGAACTTACTTGCCGGACTACTCAGTCTTATTTATAACTTGGGCCGAAAACAACGATTAAAAATGTGAAAAGCTTACAAAGCATATTATTTTGCACAGATCTGAAGCAAGTTAGGGACACAACGTACCTATATTGATATATTGATACATACAATGTTCCTTAACTGTTGAGGAGAAAACATTGTTATTTAGACAAAACATTCAGTAAAATGTCTTTTTACTATTTTCTATGATATCACATATATAAGAAAGATTTTATTGATGCAATTCAGCTATTTAAATCATGAAAGAAAATTTCTTTCTATAAATAAATGATAACTGTAACATAAGCAGCAACAATTGGTTTAGATGTGACTTGCATCCATCAAAATACAAATATTAATTACATTCATTACCATCTATTATTCAGCAAACATTATATTAAATAATGTTATAAAGTTAGTGATACAAACAAGCATATGCTTGTTCCGTTGCATGTAGTGCTAATATGCTAATTAGATGTTTAATACGACTATTTTTTGTTTGTTTGACCTGTGTGTGTTTTAATTATTCCAGAAACAAACATATGATGACATGCAAATTCATTTTATACATCTCGTCATCATGCAATTTCCATATCATTTGAGTAATCAAATATAAAGTAAAACTAAGAAATATTCGGACATCATATGAAGGAGTAATCAAGGAAACCCAGGTTACAGCAGTAATCAAAAGAATGTAATCCAGGGACAAATACTAGACTTTGAAAACAGACATATACAACAAAGAACATAAAGTAACTAAATTCATAAAAAAAACAAAGTAGCAAGATCAATAGTGTAACTCGGACTCCACTAAAAACTGGGAGCATAGACCAGGTACACTGGTAGGGTAAGCGTCCTATGCTTTTCTAGAAACACCCACCGAGTTGCTCATAAAAAGTCAAATCTGGGGTAGACAAACAAGGAAAGGAAAACTATGACCCGTTGAATAAATCAGTTTTCATGGTGCATATAGATACACCATAAAGATCCACGAGTTCATGATGACGACCATAAAACTTCTGTAGTGATGACTTCAATCTTGTAGCAACATAACTCTGTTCCAGAAGCCTATTTGTTGGAGTTCTAGCGCGATACAAAAATGTGCGTAGTTTCGGCAAGCTTTCGACTAACGTATGAGTTGTGATAAAAGCACTCCATACGCAGGTGCTGAAGGAATGTTGCCGCAGATGAAAGGAAAGTTCTGAATTATACAATGGCATGTATATAGAGTCAACAAACAATGCTGGAACGTCATAAACCTCCTTAATGACGTTACCCATAACGAAGTCAATTCAGTTATCCTGAAGAGTCCCTACAGGAGGATGAAATAGATAGAACTATAATATTGTTTTCTTATCTTACTACTAGTTTTATGAATATATATATATATATATATATATATATATATATATATATATATATATATATATATATATATATATATATATATATATATATATATATATATATATATATATATATATATATATAAATTGAATATTTCGGATAACAGATATCCTTCCTCGGCATAAAACTCATAAAACTATATGAGCATAAAACTCACAAAACTTAACGAGCATAAAACTCACAAAGTTCAAGATCAAAACAGATTCAGAAGCTGAATAGCGTGCGCTGTGGGTGATTGTACCTTTATCAAAGGCTCACATAAGCAACTGATGAGGAGCCTGAATGAAAATAACAAAGAGGGTATTTTTATCAAAGTTTCAATTAACTGTGGAAAGCAATTTAAAAAAATAAAAAGTCCAAATATAGTAGTAAGGCGTATTGGTGTATAGCAAGTAGTGCTGTACCAGCATTAGATCCAGGACCTAAAAATGAATTATTTTTTTTCTCGTTAATTCCATCTGGAGAAGTTGTTTGCAATTTCTTCATCCAAAAGCTTTCCCGAGATACTCTTTTACATTTTGACCAGTTTTTATTATGTTCTATGATCGTCACAACAATGTTGTTGAGATCCTCCTGGGTGTGTCCGGCAGATCTAAGGTGGTGACTCAGAGGGAGATCTGGTTTGCATTTGTAATCACTGCGATGACCATTCATACGCCTGTTGAAAGGTTGTTCTGTTTCGCCAACGTACTGCATACCACATCGGCACTGGAGAAGGTATATGGTATTTTCGGTTTTGCAAGTTACGTCCCAAAAAATGGCAAATTCCTTTCCAGTGCAGTAGCTTTTAAAAGTTTTGGTGTGCAGCATCTGGGTACAGGTCTTATATCTCTTATCTCCACAAGGTCGACACTGGCCCGTTGTATTTTGTTTAGACTGAGATGAAATTTCTGCCCTTACTAGGGCATCTCTTAGGCTCCTCGGTCTACGGAATGCCAGGACCGGGGCCCCCGGAAAGAGCTTGGATAGCTTGGGATGTTTTTGAATGCCTTTCCAATTTGAATGCAGTAACTGCGAGAGTTTCCCAAAGGCTGGATGGTACGTAAGTACAACAGGGACCCTTTTGTTCTTTTTCTTAGGTTTGTACTCGAGGAGATCTTTACGGCTGATTTTGTTAGCACGTTCAAATCCCCGATCTATATCTGTTGATTTATAGCCACGCGATAACAAATGACCACGGAGGTCATCTAGACGTTTGTTGGTGGTATCGTCAGAAGAACAAATACGCCGAATTCGAAGTGCCTGACTGTATGGGATGCTTTTAGTACAATGTTTTGGATAACAAATATCGGGAGATAAGTATTGGTGACTATCAGTTGGTTTGCTGTGAAGATCCATGGACACTTCCACGTCTTTTACAAACGTAGTAGTATCCAAAAATGTGATTTTAGTGTCAGAAATTTCATGGGTGAATTTGATTGATGGATGAACATTATTGGCATGTGTGATAAAATTGTCTAAATTTTGTTTCGACGCAGTCCATTTCATGTCAACATCATCGATGAATCGAAACCAAGAGAGGAGTTTCGATTAAGATGTTGAAATTATATGATTTTCTAATTTACCCATGAAGATGTTAGCATACGAAGGAGCCATTTTCGTTCCCATAGCTGTACCATTGATTTAAAGGTAGTGTTCGTCGTTGAAAGTGAAGTTGTTACACTTCAAAACTGAAGTGAGTAAATTAACTAGGCAGTCGGTATGGGGGTCCAAGATATATCGTGATTCCCAAGCTTCTCTGCAGGCTTCTATACCGTCATCGTGTGGGATATTAGTATAGAGTGAAGTGACATCAAGGGAGACCAGAAGTGTTTCGGGAGGTAAAGGATTCATTGATTCCATTTTCCTCAGATAGTCCGTGGTGTCTTTTAAATATGACGGGAGCTTTTGAACAAGGGGTAGGAGATGGTAATCCACAAATTCAGAAATTTTTTCGGTTGGGTGACTTTTAGCAGAAACTATGGGTCGTCCAGGGATATCTTTTTTGTGAATTTTAGGTAGAAGGTAAAAACGTCCGGGTCTTGGATCCTCTGGTTTTAAGTATTCGAACTGTTGTTCTGTAATGCTGCCGTCCTTGAACATTTTGTTCAGTTCTGAAGTGATTTTTCACTGAAAGATTAAGTAGAGTCACCGGGTAGCTTTTTATAAAATCTTTCATCAGAAAGTTGACGCGTAGCGTCTGAGATGTAGTTATTTTTATCCATAACTACTATGGCGCTGCCTTTGTCTGCTGGTTTTATAACTATATCGTCACGGTTTTTCAACGACTGTATTGCTTTTTTTTCATCGGGCGTAATGTTAAAGAAAGATGGAATGTAGTTGTTGGATAAGTGTTTGATATTTGATTTTATTTTGACAATGACATTTTCTAGCGTGCCACATTTATTTGATTTAGGAGCCCATTGATTTTTCTTTTTGAATTTTCGAGTGTATATATCACTTTCGTCATGGTCGGGGTCAGAACTGTCAGGGTCCATATCTTGGTCTTCATGTTTGTTAGCAAAATGTTCTTTGAGCCTGAGAGATCTATATATATACATATATACAACGTCTCAGAATGTGACGACTCTATTCTCTACACTGCTCCATCGGATCAAATTGATACAGGAAAGATAACGTAAACTTATAGAAGGGTCTGAAAAATTCCCAACGATGTTAGAACTGTCAAATTTACGAAGCATATAGTATATAGCATACTCAAGTTCATTCTGATATATGTTAAGGTATGATTTGATAGGTTTTTATTTGGATGGACGTAAATGCCACTGCCTTCTAGAAATTCATTGGTAAATTGTCTACGATATATCTTGTATATATTACTATATTTTTTTAACTTAACCCTACAAAGTTCTAGATATTCTATTTTTCTAGTCCAAAAGTCGTTTGCCTTTTTCATTATATTGAAGCTACACAGGTTTGTCTCATCTCGTCTAGTATTATACATCACTGAAGACAGCCAGAAAGCCAAAAATTTTATTCTACCTTTTGTTTTTCTTTTTAACACGCTTTACTTGTATTGTATACTATCTGATATTTTTATATTTGTAATTTGACTAATTTGAACATGTAATTATTCGCAATGGGTTTACATGAACCCCTGCTCGATACATGTTACATTTTAACGGCAACCTTTAAAATAGAATGAATACGTTTGTACACCTAAATAAAGATCGTACTTTGGTAAGTATCATGAAACGATTCGTTTTATTAAAAGCGCTTCTTCGTTATGAATATACACGAGAGTCCAAGTGGCTTAAAGCAATGCAGAAGGTTTGATATCAACATCATTCAGTATATTATCTCAATTACATCTTACATGCGTATATGAATAAATATCAAACTGTTTACTTAATACATGATAAAAAAATACAGATCTCATAAAACATCATAAAAGAGTAATCAAGGGAACCAAGGTTATAACGGTAAT
Source organism: Perna viridis (assembly GCA_037379345.1). Lineage (NCBI taxonomy): Eukaryota > Metazoa > Mollusca > Bivalvia > Mytilida > Mytilidae > Perna > Perna viridis. Next base: position 19,114,148 of record CM074518.1, read on the forward strand.
CAAAAGAATGTAATCAAGGGACAAATACCAGACATGGAAAACAGACATACACAACAAAAAGTAACTAAAATCATATATGCAAAGATACAAAAGCAAATGAGCAACTCGGACTCCACTAAAAACTTTGATCACTTGTTTTAGTTTACGTTTTACTTATAAATTAGTGATGCCTGTGGAGAATATTGTCAAAATGATTTAAAAAACGGATTCCAGACACTTCGATGCATTTCGTGCTTTTAATTTTATTTGTTTGTTTTCTTGTAGTCCTGACCGTATCGTGTAGCTTGATATATGGCTACCAGAATATACATGGAATACTCTACTTTAAATGTCGAGAGACAATATGTGGTGATTGTCCGCCACATCAGTATTTACCCTTGAGAAAATGCATAAATGTTATTCGAAAAAATTGAGTATGTATTTCATATTATCTTTTTTCACATGATCAGGAATAAATGAAACTGTTATTCTTGTATCATACTCGAGTATCATTTGAAGTGTTCTTACAAAGTATGAGGAGTCTCTACCAAGAACTATATATTTGTATCTAGGTGTACCACCTTTTTGGAAAAACAACGATGTATAATGTTTTTAAGTCGGGATTTTAACTGAGTATGGGGAATAGAAGTATACAGTGTTGAAAAATCATAGGTTTTAATGCTATATTCAGATAATAGTCTTGAACTAATTGTCTCCAAAAGATCTTTCTAATTTTTCAGGATCCACATTGAATTAATACCACTACCGGAGTAACAAAGGTTACTCCCGTAGAGGTATTAACAAGAATCAAAACTTCATGGATTTGATACATCGCTTCTACCCCCAAAGAACTTGAGATAAAGGATACTACAGACACTGTGAGGCCAGCCTCATGTCTTGACCTAAACTTAGAAATCGATGGCAAAGGAAAAATTTTGACCAAACTTTACGACAAACGTGATGACTTTTTTATGAACAACTCGGCGGGTGTTTCTAGAAAACCTACAGGTGCACCTGGTCCATGCTCCCAGTTTTTTAGTTGAGTCCAAATTGCTCGTATGCGTTTGTTACTTTGTATGTATAATTTTAGTGTTATGTATGTCCGTTTTCCATGTCTGGTCTTTGTTCCTGGTTTACATTATTTTTGACTACCGCTATAACATTGGTTCCATTGATTACTCTTTGACTATCGCTATAACCTTGGTTCCCTTGATTACTGTTTGATTACCGCTATAACCTTGATTCCATTGATTACTCTTTGACTACCGCTATAACCTTGGTTCCATTGATTACTCTTTGACTACCGCTATAACCTTGGTTCCATTGATTACTCTTTGACTACCGCTATAACCTTGGTTCCATTGATTACTCTTTGACTACCGCTATAACCTTGGTTCCATTGATTACTGTTTGATTACCGCTATAACCTTGGTTCCCTTGATTACTGTTTGACTACCGCTATAACCTTGGTTCCCTTGATTACTGTTTGATTACCGCTATAACCTTGGTTCCCTTGATTACTGTTTGACTACCGCTATAACCTTGGTTCCCTTGATTACTGTTTGATTACCGCTATAACCTTGATTCCATTGATTACTCTTTCACTACCGCTATAACTTTGGTTCCATTGATTATTCTTTGACTACCGCTATAACCTTGGTTCCATTGATTATTCTTTGACTACCGCTATAACCTTGGTTCCATTGATTACTGTTTGACTACCGCTATAACCTTGGTTCCCTTGATTACTGTTTGACTACCGCTATAACCTTGGTTCCCTTGATTACTGTTTGATTACCGCTATAACCTTGGTTCCCTTGATTACTGTTTGATTACCGCTATAACCTTGGTTCCCTTGATTACTGTTTGACTACCGCTATAACTTTGGTTCCATTGATTACTGTTTGACTACCGCTATAACCTTGGTTCCATTGATTACTGTTTGACTACCGCTATAACTTTGGTTCCATTGATTACTCTTTCTAATAGCAATATTATTTGAATTTGTTGATTCCTTTGTTTCAGGAACAGATTCCAAACAAGATTTACACAAGATAAGATAAATAAAAACAAACACACGCGCATGCAAATCATTTTATTTGATTACCATTTTACTTTTTAGGTTTAAATATAGGAGTAATTCAACATTCAAAATATATTGTAAATATTTTGTACAATAAAATATTTACCCATTCCTCGTTTCGAAATCCTTAAACTTACCAACATCCGACATCATGGTTGACGGTCTCATTTTGAAAAGGGAAAAAAGCAACTTTCTTTGAAACTTTCAACTATTTTCTCTTCGGTTAGTACCGTAATGATTTGAAATAAGTTATTTAAATATACCCAAGTAATTTACTCTTATAAATTGAATTTTGAAGTCTACTGCTGTCCAGTGGTCCAATACACAGTAAAACAGTCAGTTGGATGGCAAATTTGTAGAAAGGTACTCCCCTGTGATTTAAGTCTTTAAACAAAGTCAAGGTCCGGAATATGAAAAAGGACTATTGTAATTGGTGCATCCTTTGTCCTCACGAGTCCGTACATGTTATACTGATGTTTCTAGCATCAATATCCTTTATTGTGAAATATTATATGTAAGGGCAGTAGGTAATGTAGTTAATGTCAGAATTTATTTATATGATATGGTCAAAATTCCTGGTAAAATTTTTGTAAAATTTGTTTTGTCTCCTTGGGGCAACAGTGGTAAAACGCTTAATAAAGAATTTATCAAGCTCTTGAGTAACTGTAGTAATTTCCCGCTTAATATTTTTGACAATCTCGGGAACATTTATTTATCTACAGTGATTTTTGCCATATCCTGTGTGCAAATGGAGTGGTTTTTCTTTTTTTAACTTATGTGATATCACAGCAGTAAAACGTAAAAAAAAAACGTTAAAAGTACATATCATTATGATCTTATTTCAAAATAGTTTATCCATTGCTTTCTCTTAGACAAAAGCGTTTGAAATGCTCAGGGATTGTGATATTGAAGTAATACAGCAACCAACATGTCAAGAAAACATCTGGGCGACATATGAGAAGGGCAGGCGGAGTTTTCAAGATTCGGCCATCAAATACCTCAATGCATCCTGCCCAATAGATATCGTTGGTAGATTTATATGGTTGAAATTAAGACACAATCAATATCTCTGTCTTTGCGAGATTGGAGTCTATGGTCACATTTTTAACCAGCAGAACGATAAGACCTATAAGGATAATATATTATATTGTCTATGAGTTGTTAAGTTTTTTAATCGTTTATCTGATATTTTGATGAGAAGCTGGTAACAATGCAGCTCTAGTGTCAAAGCTGACATTTTGTTAAACAAATATGTAATAAGCAAATGTCACTCGCTCATACATAAAAGTAAATAGCGTATAAAATTGAGTCTGATATTATATTGGCTTCATTTGCAATTGTAGAAATTCTTGGTATCTTAAAAGTATTGATATGAAATTTTATTGGGTTTATTAATTCATAAACCTACTAGAATGTCTCTTTCCCATCAAATTTATAACCGACAGCAATCAATATTTTAATGTAATTGGTTTATTTATATGTATTTTTCAAAGACCTTTGATAATTGTTGAGGAACGTTCTTTTTTCCTTCAATTTATAATCGATAACAAAATGCTCGTAAACTTCTTCTACACGAAGATTTCAATTTGAAATAACTGTTTTGTTTGTTTGTTTGTGTTTGTTTTTGTTTTTGTTCTCAGTTTTTTAGAAGGAAAAACATTCTTTGACAAATGTAATCTTCTGAGGAACAAAGCATAAATATATATATATTAGCTATTGTCATATGCATTAAATAGGCTTCATAACAAATCCTTATCACATTTATCGAATATGTCCGGATGTAATACAGCAATTGGTGACTCCTGTGAACAATATTTGCACAAATAATCCGGAAGATGACAAACAAAATGCAAGTCTTCCATGCTGCGTCCATACGAGATATACGAGAAAAAAAGTGAATGAAAAAAATAATAAACAATAGTGATTTATATTTTGAATGAAGGAGCGACTAAGTAATATGATAATAGATACATCAAAAGAAAGTACTTACTAGATTTATTGTGCTGAAATTAATGGCCCCAAATCTATTGTCGTTCGGTCAACATTTTGAAAGGTGCTCAAAGTAAGTAGTGAATTCGCAAAAATATAATAAATATGAATTATATCCCTATCTTAAGACTTTTCTATTATTATGATACAGAAAAGAAAAGAATGCTTCAGGGAATACCTACCCCCTTTTTAGCTCACCAAAGTGAGATATGAGTTTTGCCATCACTTTGTGTCTGTCGTTGTCTGTTAACATGTCTTCAGACACCTTTTTCTCTTAAACTACCTGAGATTTTCATGTATTGGTATCAATATTTCTTAGGGTATCCGGCACAAAAATGCTATTGCATTTTGGATCAGTTAAAAAATGGTGCCATGGAACTTAGGAGTAAAGCCACTTATTTTAATGCATGTATCCAACTGCTCCATAAAAAATGAAGTATTCAAAGTGTCATAGTTTTCCTTTCCTCGTTTGAGTCTACCTCAGACTTGACTTTTTATTAGCAACTTGGCGAGTGTGTCTAGAGAAGCAGACGACGCTTATCCTACCGGTATACTTGGTCCATGCTCCCAGTTTTTAGTGGAGTCCGAGTTGCTCATTGACCTTTGTTACATTGTATGTATGATTTTAGTTACTTCATGTTCTTTGTTGTGTCTGTTGTTCATGTCTCGTCTTTGTCCCTGGATCACATTCTTTTGATTATCGCTACAACCTTGGTTCCCTTGATTATTCTTTATAACGGTATTACGAAAAGATAATAATAAAGTTGTCTTTACTCATACTGAAGTTTCTGTAAAGGGTTTCGTTTGGGTCAAAGTTGTAGAATGATTTCTTGTAGCGTTATTGCTCTTAAAATACAAAAAAAAATAAGATTCTGTAGTTGTAAGCAAATATCTTGAAAACTTTATTAGAAAGAACAATATTTCAATCAGTGATTATATTCTTACAAAACGGCAGTTGTAAAACAACTTCTGTTTAGAGTAATGTTCCTGTTTAATGTCATTTTCCTCTTGAAGCCAAAATCGTATATAAATGATTATATTAAGTCAGTGTACTGTTTTTATCTTTACACTGCAGCAACATAAATTTAAAAGAAAAGTACGTTTTAACAAAAACAAAAACAAAAACAAAAAAATAACAATTTTCTTCAAGGCGGACGATTACTTTGGCAACGTGACATTTGATGTATTTTTTTCTTGTCTGCTGAAATAGAACGATAAACTTTTGCAGTTTCAATATATATAGCGTGTCAATACGACTTCAAAGCTACATACAGATACCTTTGTTGAATAACTTTGTAAATAGTTGATAAATTGATGGATTATGATTTAAAATCCTATAGTAGATATTTCAGGACGATAACATTTGACCAATCCAACAGACTCTGCTTTGTGCTACACTTGTTTGACACTTTGAGTAAGCTTTTGTTTTGTCTGGCTAACATAAGCTTCAGTTGGAAGGTAGGCATGCCTACCCTCTCGGATACATTAATTATTGCCCGAGCCGACCTTTAGCCACCTTTTTCTTCGAAATACCTAGTGTGTATCACACTTGGGACAAGCACGCAGCCTTGAGACTGCCAATGAATTTAATATCATAAATAGCCGTGATGTTACACTACAAGCTGTATCTGTAGTAGGTGATTTTTTTTATTGCTTTGTATATTCCCAATGTTAGTCGAGGCCATAGGTTATTATTGATTATTTTGTTTTATGTTTATTTCTGCCAATTACTATTTATAAGAGTAGTTGTTCTCGTGTAGCTTATGATAATGTTTAACCCCACAGAATAGTGTTGCTTTCATTACTGATCATATCCTAATCATGTTATAGAAGATCATCTCATCACTGCAGTGCAAATGTCAAGACCACTTGTGGTTTTGGTGGGAAGAAATATGTTGGAAACACATTAAAGACAATTAATGCCAAAGGATGGATTGAGTGCATCAGTTGAAGCGTATTTCGTCTAGAGACTGGCATAGATTCTTTCTTGTTTTGAAGGTAAACTGTATTGTATCTGATGTATTTAATTGAATGCTTTAGTAATACGCCATTTATAAATAAAATATCTAAAATTTCCACCAGTTTGTGTTTTACTAAAATTAGCACACACTCATAATTACATACATCAAAACCAGATTACCTCAGTTCTTGGTTTATGGCATTTTATAGATGTATATAATATGCATGTCAACTCAAATAAATACCTTCCTTTCATGTCTCTGTTTTTCAGATATTAAACAAATTACATTAAATCAGTCGAACATATTTCAATATTTTTATTTTGTAATTGAAATAAACAAACCTTATAACATAACTCAGAATAACAAAACACATTCAAAACAACAAATAGGACACAATTGTATACAATTGTTTGTCTCTTCTATATGCAGTAACAACGAAAGTATGTCGTTCAATATTCCAATAAGGATATCATACTATACATTTGTAATAGTTTTTTATAGGAGACAGCAAAATGACTAGAATTTGAAATAAAAAGAAACCAAGAACCTATATAAGGGATAACAAAGACAACTGCAATATTTTAATATCTAAAATGTATGTAAAAAATACAACCACAAAAATTAACCAGTGCTTTTTCGGAGACACCAATTTGGCCAACTTTGTCATTGTAATGACTGTGCAATTGCTATGAATTTTATCTAAACATAATGTAATAGCTGCTAAAATTCGCATTAGGCAATGAGTGCATTAGATAGCTTTCTTCTTTTTTTTTAATCTAGATGATGTCCAGGATAAGAAATAAAGTACTTGTCAATGGAAGGCAAAGGGTGGTTTATACATTTTCATCCGAGATTTCATACTCATGTTTTCTAGCAATTGAATGTTGGTTTTATCTCATTAAAATGTTAAAAATGAAATATATACCATTATATATATACTAAAAATTAAGAATGAAAAAATACTTTGATTTTTTCATTATTTAGGTGATTTGTGATCTTTTAGGGAATTGTGAACATAAATTTAGAGTTATTCATATTTACCATATTAACCTGTACTCTTTGATGTCATACATGTAATGATTCTAACCAAATAAAAATGAAATAAAAATGATGGAATAAAAGTTACTCTTTGCCGCCTTTATCAAAGGAATTGCCTGGTTTCTATATGAGCAGTCTTTTTGTATGTGTAGTGTTCTTAATTGTTAGCCTTTTCGAATAGAGGTAGTCACTAAATCTATGACATTGCATGTGTATATTGGTTAAAAAGCATAACAGAAAACTAAAAATAAAGAGCTATACTAACTTGTTATTTTAAGGAGTAATCAAGGGAACCAGGGTTATAGCGGTAATCAAAAGAATGCAATCCAGGGACAAAGACCAGACATGGAAAAAAAGACATTCACAACAAAGAACATAAAGTAACTAAACTCATACATACAAAGTAAAAAAAGCAAATGAGCAACTCGGACTCCACTAAAAACTGGGCAAGGTTTAATTGTGACACACGTTTGTCGGTAAAGTCGGCAAATAGACAATTGGTGCTCGTCGTGCATGGAATATAATTGTTTGTTAAAACGCTTATCGACCCAACTGGGCTAGCATGTTGTTTCAAAACAGTGAACAAAGACTAATGTTTATATTTAGGTCTAAAAATGAATGTTTGAAGGGTAGAAAATGACTTTTTTTTCATTAAAAAATATAAGTGGCCATAAAACCCTGAACAATAGGCAATATTAAGATTTTTTTTTCAATTGCAATGAAACGGTATACTTTGTGTGTTATGCCACTAAATGTTTTTATCATTCCTTACAATGATAAAAAAAGCATAAATTGCACAACAATATTTTAAATATACATATATATTATAAAAATTACATATTTCATCAAATAATCGACTAATATATAATTTCAGAGAAAAAAGTTGCTCGAATTGCATACGTTTTACCGATCTTTTGTGGAATTTGAGTAGATTATGATGTTAATTTTTTATGGGAATTCATATTTAGCTACTGAACAATCAAAAACTTTAGTTTTCATTTATTTCAAATATGAAGTCTTCATATCGTCGAATAGTATATGTCGGTACAAGCCAATATACCCATAAAAAAATTTCAAATTAGTTTTAAGGGCATATCGAACAAACAAAATCGTTTTCTATTTAAAGGTCCAATGAAAATACACGCTATAACTACACTTATCGGAAATAGATTTATATTCGCTAAATTAGTAAATGAATGATATATTACCCATTTTCTTTTATAGTTCTGTCACAGGAGTATATGTGTATTCAAATTAATATTCAAATTTACCAATAACCTGGACAAAACATACGAAATACAATATTAAAAAAAACATACTTATTTAATTTTCTATATGAACCTAAATATTATAATGTCAAACCCTGTTTTTATCACGGAACCATCTGTTGTCCAGTGCAGAGTTACGTACTGACCACTGGTTACAATATCACCTCCTAAACTAGTTCCAGTTTTTGTCGCAAGCAATGGAGCATTTACATTACTTCCATCGTATATCTAAAAATGATACATGTACATGTTTTTATATGGTACTTTAAAATTTTATTCAATGTAAAATTCGCATTCTGTTTTAAATAGCAGTCTTTCTAACAATCAGACCGAAGGTGATTCATGCATGTCAAAAACCCAACCGAATTCAGTTTTATTTCTTGTTCAGAAATAGTTACTAATCACATAAAAGGTCTTAGTTTTTCATTTGGTTGTTGCGCTTTTGTGGTAAAAACTATATGGATTTTACATGAAATTGGTACTTTGCATGCATTATCGTTCTTGATTTGTTTCCATTCGGTTGATTTTGATGGGAGAGGAATGTGTGATTTTCTCAAAAGTGCAGATCTGAATACTGATATGATTATTGTTTTGTAAATATATAGCATATGTAACCTGAACTGAATAACCATCATTTGTTTGTTTTCTACACCATGAATCACTTCACCATTGTCAGTGTCTGAATACAGACTTGTACTTAAGTTTTTGGGTAATACAGATATCAAAAATGACAATTACCGCTGAATAAATGTTATGCTTATGACAAGACACAATGAAAACTTATGGTTTGAGTAAAGTAGACTCAGATATGTACGCCAATGGAATAAAAGCAAAATTGAACATTCACTTGAATAAAAGTGTGTCACTAAAGTTCCAAGGCAAACAATGCGAATACCGTAGTATTGACTAGATAAACAGGTAGAACATGCAACTAGTGATTGAGATTTATTTGTGTATAAATATCAACCGTCGTCAAGGTTGTTCATGTTTCGTTTGCTATAAAATGGAAAAAGGAACGGATATGGTAAAATGCCTCACACATGCACCAGCGTATAAACTAGACAGAAATTGTTAATTTATTCAGAAATCACAAAAAGTTCTTCAATTAGTGTTAACACACATTCAAGCTCTGAAAGTCCTCGGCAACAAAAGTTATAAAATTCACGGTAACAAAACGATGACACTGCTTCAGAATCAGTTAAAATTACAAAATAAGACATATTAATGACCAACATCTCCTGATTTAGACAGGTGCATGCATGTGAATATACGGTTGGGTTAAACCAGATTCATAAGTCATTAACCACCCCTCTTTTTAAACAATTACACCACAAAATTTATTTAATTACATCCAATTATCTTCATGGAGTACCTCAACATACACAATATATACAAAAGGAAATATCCACTTAAAGAACGCTCACAGTTACTGAAAACTTGCTCAGAATATATCGAAGAGTGACAATACCATGTACTCTACCAGCATTAGAAATAACCGTTCTCTACAATTCCAGTGGACTTGATTTGAAGTAGTAACTTCATGTACTGAATAGCAAAGGGTTTGATGCAGTGCAATTCTAAACAAGAGGTTTCCAGGAGCCCAAATCGCTCACCTAGTTCCTTTTTTTTGCCTTTAAGGGAAATACCTCTAACAAGGAGTTTTCCGAAAATTTTAAATGAAGAGAATTTGATAGAAATTAAAATAATGATCATTTAAGTATAAGACAGTTTCTAATTATCTAATTTAGTTTACCAGATATTGGCTGATAACTGTAAAAGAAAGAAGTCATTTTTCACCTTTCAAAGGCAATAACTCTAACAATGAGTCGTCCGACAAATTTGATCCAATGCAGACTTCTATAAGCCTAATAATAATAATAATTATCTTGTCCATTAAAAGAATTTGGCTAAACCTAATGGTTTTGTAATATATGACAAAAACTTCTGACCATACCTCTTTGTTCTATTCTTAGTACCAGCTGCCACGTTTTTCATGGCATGGAATAAAAAAATCCCCACATCAGATATATGCAGAATACTCGAAGAAATGCTCATGCTGAGTTTGGTTATAAATGGTCAGACAGTTTCAGAGGAGAATATTTTTGAAAGAAAAAAAATAGGAAAAATATTGAAAAACGCCAATATCGCCAACCTGGCTTAACAGATCAAAACGAATACAGATAGGTTTCATCATGCTGAACGCTTTTATTTTGATAGAATCAAGCTAAATCTAATGGTTTTGGAGGTATGATTGAAAAATTTCTGTCTGACCCCTACATTCCTTTTTAGTAACCACAGCAACGTTTTATCGACGAATCAAAAGTTCTATGCCGAGTACCCTAGGGAAGATTGAAACCAAATTTGGTTCTGATTGGTCTAGTAATTTCAGACGGGAAGAGTTTTGAAATATTGTTAGTGACGTCGACGGACGCAAAATGATGGCCAAACTTCACATGGCCTTTTGAGTCAGTTGAGCTGAAAATGACTTGGTTTTTACGTAAGGTGCAATTGGGGTCGAATATCTTTATTTGTGAAAACAAGGTTCAGTGATAGACAATAATTTGAATATTTTTACGAAGAAATCAACTTAAGACATTTGATAAATACATTTCCTCTGAAACAATGTGCATTCTGGACGATATAACCGTAAAAATAGGAGTGAACAATACCATTTTTAAATAAGTACCTGCAAATGCTATCATATTTTTTTGTAAAAGGAATATTGCTTTATTGTTTAATAAGTTACTACAACCCAGTAGTCAGAATTGTATCATATTTATTCTCCCTATTTATGAAATCTTGCATTGCATGTGGTAGAACCTCTCGGTGATAGATTTGGCTTTCTCTTTCGATAGTTTCGGTTTTGAATACTTCTTGTATGCAACTAATATTTTGATTATTATTTTCCTACATATTTGATTTTAATACTGCTGATGAGAGGTTACTCCTTATAACATGTGTACATCTTATCGAAATTTACAATATATAAAAGTGGTATTTTTGTATTGAATATGTTCTCAAAATGAAGCTAGACCAGGCTAACCATAAGACTTTAATATCAAAGTTTGAATACACGGATTCACAAACGCCAATTGGAAAAATAAAGGTGCATCTTTTCTCTTTCAACTGAAAAAATAATGACTTCACAATGTAAAATTATATTGTTTCTCAGACGTTAATGATCAGTTCAGAGAAAATTCTGGGTACCTTTGGAACAAAATGGCGTAATATAATCCATGTATTAGAAATTTAAAAAAAAAACCTTGTTTATACATACATATTTTTAGATTAAACATTTTAAGCGTTCTTACCTTCAAATAGTCATAATTTGATTCTGTGTCCATTCGTGTGAACCGTAGCGACGCCTTGTATCCTGTTCCTACATTATATGGGCCAAAAAGTCTGTCGGCATTGTTCGTATACCCACTGTATGTAAGTGATACCGTGGTAAATGTCTGCACTGAATGTAAAGAATAATTTTGTTATAATGATGATTCTTACAAGGATGCTGTGTCAGCTCGTAGTCGTGCAGACAAATTATGTTCATTTTTTTATGACTGGAATTTGTGAACATGGTTGTTTTTGGGGGTGATAAATGATAATGTTATGGCGGAACTTAGTCGGCGTAAATGTTTGTTTGTTTGTTGGGGTTTAACGTCCGAGCAGCAATATTTCAGCTATAATCAGACAATGAACATGAAATTGATGATAAAATGAACATGAAATGAAAAAGGGGTGGGTCGACAAATTTTGATTGCCACTGGAAATGGGGAGAGGTGGGTAGGGTCGGGCAATTTAGCCTCCTGTGGCGGAGCCCTATGGTTCCTACTCCGGGAGAATATCACAGGAGGGTTCTTTGACGTGCGAGGAACGTGGCATCTTTCCCAACACGGTCCACCACTATGGTTTTCGGTCAGGTTTTCTGTATTATAGCCTGACAACCCCAGCATGTAACACACCAGGGGTACCCCCATTCCACCACCTGGGGCACACATCCCAGTTGCTCTGTGGGCAGAGCGTCCTATCCCCCGGCTAGGGTTCTGAGCAATATTTAGTCGCCTTTTACGACAAGCTTAGCGCTGCTGCAGGCCAATTCTTTTAACACCCGGACCTGCACGGGGTTCGGCGTAAATGAAGAATTTTACTACCATATAGTAATTTCTTTTAAAGCCAGCACAACTTTAGCTTAATAGCAACGTATATGTACGTTTCACGAAATGATCTTAATTGATAATTCATAATAATGGCCATATTTTTGTCTTAAAACTAATATCAAACTAAAATCCGAACTTGATCTGTATTTCATAATATTCAATAAGCAAAGATAAAAATGGTCCTTCAATATCATCCGAAGTAATCATACGGAAACCGTCTGAGAACGAAAAACCGGACGGCTAGACAAACTTTTCTTAGTGTATCACATAATAGCTCGACACTACGTGTGACGGTTTATAAAAAACAATTTAGTAAACTTATACATCGTAACATTTTATAGTAATAAACATGGAGAGCCATTCGTCTTAATGGGATCCATGAGCAGTTAATAATGTGTTCGATTTTTGTAATGGTTTTAATAAAGAGCAAACTATGTAAATGTATTTCACATAAATCAATTGGAATAATTCTTTTATTTTAATATATGTAATTTTATTTTACTTTATGATAGTCGTGTTCCTTTGCTTGTCTCTGTTTCTTTTTATAAATATCTGTATTAATTCTTTTGGCATGATAATAAAGTTTTCTACGTAATTTAGTTGTTTTCAGTTGCCATTTAAAATGATATCGTGAAAGGTCAGAACAGGTTGCCCTAGCAGGGCTTATTTATTTATGCACATTGCATGCTTCCATTTTTTTAATAGTTGATAAAATTACAAACTTTCTAGTAGACACAAATTATACTTTACATTGACAGTTTGTTCCTGAGTATCCACTGGGACAAGCGCAGGTATAAGTTGAACCAGAAATGTGACAGGTCCCATAGTAACAAGGCCCAGAGGAACATGGAGTTACTGAAACAATCGAAGTAATCGCATTCATTCTATCAAAGAGTGCAGCCAAACAGTATTCAATTGACAGACAAAAATGTGAGTTTAAGGAAAATGCAATCTGCTTATCCTTTAGCGATTCACAATGTTAACCATATGAAAAAAAGCATTCTGAATTTTTTACTTTATGCAACAAAAAAACAAACTTTCCAACATCATCAAAATGGTGCAATTAACTTGATAAACTGATAAACCAATGTGTAAACAAGGACATTTCGAAATCCTACAATTTGTTTCATCTTGTAGTGAGCTTTACAATTATCTAAAATAAAATGACTATTTACCTACCAATGGTACAAAAGCTCAAAACTCTGAATTCAACAGAAACAGCTATAAAACTTTTAAATAATTACCTTTAATTAGAATTGGACATCAATAATATCATTTAACACTTATTAAAAAATAGCACAGGAGATTACTTTTACCGAGTATTTTAGTGAAATGCGCTTTTAAAGTGCAACAAGTAATGGATAACTTCGATATAGCAAATACCGACAACCCAAGAAAAGTACTTAGTATTAAAATAATATGCTAGCGTATATACCAAAAGAACGGCCGAGACACATCAGGTTTAGTTTTCCCTTGTCTTATATGTATTGAACATTAGTGACAATGTAATCAATGTAATTTAAACGTTTTTCTTTTCTTCTTTAAAAGCGTAATATACTTGAACTAACTAAGCAGGCATGTTTAAAACGTTACATTGCTTTAAATGTTAAAACAGGTATAAAAGCCTAAGAGTCATACATGTAAGTACACACACCAAGGGATGTTTAAATTGCAAAAGGAAAATGAGTAAATCAATAGCAAAGTGATACAATTGCTTAGTCGGAATTAAAGTAAACATGTCTATTGTAATTGACAAATTGATCAAATGAAATATTTGAACGCAACTTATTATATGAAATGGTTGTAGAAAAATGCACTTCTTGATACAAATCTCTATTTTCTAAAACGATATCGTTCCAACAGATATTTAATTTAAAATGTGATATGCGACGCGTTTAAAAAATAAATTATACTTTGGCAGTTAGTTCCGGAAAATCCTGATGCACAGGAACATTGGTAATTAGTTCCTGCTATAGAACACTTTCCTCCATATTGACAAGGCCCTGTACTACACGGTGTCACTACAAAATATAAAAGTGTATTAATCGGTGTCATTATAAAAAGGTATATTAGTTTTTAACAAAGTCGACCCTGAAATTTTTTTTCAGTCAAATCAGTATGGATATTCTTAATAATTAGGAGAAAATGTGATTAATTTGAGAGCAAAATTGATTGATTAATTGTTGGGATTTAACTCCTAGGCAGCAACGTTTCAGCTTATATTCATCTTTCCCAACACAGTACACCACTATGGTTTGCGGTCAGGTTTTCCGTATTATGTACTGAAGAAACCAGCATGTAGCATACATGTATCAGGGGTACCCCATTCCACCTCCCTGGCGAACACAACCCAGTTGTTCTGTAGTCAGAGCGCTCTGTCCCAACCAAGGCTTCTGAATACTATTTATTTGCTTTTTACGAAAAGCTTAGCGCTGCTGCGGGACTATTCTTTTGACACCTGGAAAACGGTTTGTTATTTATCTATGCAAATCTTGAACCTTAGTTCAAAATAGAGCCAAACTATGTAAATTCTGCCAAATTGTTGAAAAACACTTTATTACATTTCTTAGATAATAAGATATAAGGAGGTACTGACCACGTGCATCGACAACTTATACATTTCCGCCATGCAAGACAATTGCTTCATGAGATTTTGTAACAAAACATTTAGTTTGGCGATGCATGTTACCAATATGTCAAGATAAAAAAAAATCCCAACTATATTCATACTGCGTTAAGGAAACAATACTTTAAAACGTTGGTGATGTAACAACTCGGAAAAATTGTGTCTGGCTTAGGTCATATTTTAGCACAAAAGTATGCCAATAAGTCTTTCCAGTTGCAAGCTAAGTTTTCCCAAAGTAACAGAATAAGAAAATGGTATAAACGCAAATCTCTTGGTGTTTCTTTCCTTGTCTTTGTTTGTTTGTTTGTTTGTTTTTGTTTTGTTTTGTTTTGTGATTTTTTCTTTGTTTGTTTTCCTCAATGTCTTGCATTGTTTTCCAGTTATTAAACTTACGTCTATTTCAACGAAAGGTTGATGTATGACGTAAAATATATAACAAGAACATGTAGGTTTCTTTTTAGAAATAAAGGCCCGACATTATTTAAATATGCAAATCACTAATATTTGTTTTTTTTCTGCTGTAAACAATTTAATCACATTAAGGAAAACAAGGCCTTATTAGCAGGATGTATAGTCGAAAGAGTAATCAAGGGAACCAAGGTTATAGCGGTAATCAAAAGAATGCAATCCAGGGGCAAAGACCAGACATGGAAAGCAGACATACACAACAAAGAACATAAAGAAACCAAAATCATACATACAATGTAACAAAAGCAAATGAGCAACTCGGACTCCACTAAAAACTGGGACCATTGACCAGGTGCAGGGTAGGGTAGGGTAACAACCATTGATAGACAAGAAAACGACGGAACAATATTAATAAACAAAACACTATAGAAAACACATTTGATTGGCCTATCGATAAAGATACATTTTGTTTAAAGTAATTATGAATTAGTCAACCTAGTATGTTTGTATGCAACTGTTTGTTTGTGTTTTGATAATTTATTTTTTTTTAAAAACGCCAAATAGCAATATGATGTAATTTAGGTCTGAAAGTTTATTAAACATTAGGGCATGTATATTCGAAATGTATCGTGGCTGTGTTAAGTAATTAAAGAGAAAACTGTTACGAAAATTTGATATTTAAACCATATGGTCAAAATACTTTAAAATTCGTCACACAGTGGAAGTTGAAAACATTCGATTCTGTAATTTAATCTAACGATATGGCATACCATTATAAAACTGTTGTCAACATTTCACATGGATGTATTAAAGTGTGCAGGGAAAACTGTGTGGACTGACGAAAAAAAAAGACAGACATCATGATAACTATAAAGCTCGTGTTTCAAAAAACGAGGAGTATAAAACAGAAAGGATGATCACAACAAAATAATCACAATATCATCGTAAGCTAATGATAAATGAAAACACAAAATGTGTCTAATAGATCATTCATTTTCCATGATTTGGGACTAGTGTTTTTACATCCACGGCAACGAAGTAAAACGCATGCTCCAAAGATACATCTTTTTAGTCAATGACAAAATCTGAGAAATACTTAGGGTAAATAAAAAATCTGCAGGGATCAAAAATCAAAATAGTAGTTGCAGAATGGCATTATCTATTTTCATTCTCTGAAAATTTATTAAGCAGCATTAGAAGAGGTTTAGGGTAATACGCATTGACGGGTGTATTGGAAAGCGAAAAAAACAACACTAATCATCACCATATATATTATGCTTTAATTGTGTAAGTGTATAAAAGGTCAAAAGAATTGCATGTGATCAGGCTCTTCATTGTATGAATTGCAACAAATTTACCCTGACATTGTGTTCCTGAAAACCCCGAGGCACATGCACAACTGTAGGTGGTAGCCGACAAAGGAGTACAAGTTCCAGTATACATGCATGGAGCAGTATCACAAATAGATTCTGAAAACAATAGTACATATAGAAAGCGCTTTTAATGAACATGATCAATACGACAGTTCTTGCATAAATATTTGTAACGCTTTTAGCTCTACCTATCATGTTATACAGGGTAGGTTTGAAAACGTTATTGTTATCAAGGTGTATTCTCCACGAAAGACACTAGAAGTTCAAGTTTAGAAACCGTACATAAGTGCCATATGCCGAACTTTTGGAACAAGGATTATCCTGTGTTTAGCAATGTAAGATTTCTATTTCTCGCTTATCAATGAAAGGAAATCTCGTGACGCTTGTGATGTCATAATAACAGAACTTTAGCGTGTTGTAAATGCAAAACAATAACGACAATCGGGGTTAACTTAACTTAACTGATATAAAAACTAAAAAACATAAATAATGCAATATCTAAAAAATGAAAGACTAGGCGATTGCCGATGCCTTCTTGTCATTTTATATATCATTTCAATGTCCTCTTACTCAACAAAAAAAATGATAAAAACACTTTCTCATGGTCTCCTGAGATTTCATAGTCTAACCCTCCCAGTGTTACTAAACTTCTAATACCACTTTTTACATTGACTAAGAATGAAAAGTTTAAAAACATTGTAAATGATTTTTACCTGTACATGTTGTTCCTGACCATTGCGTTGGACATGTGCATTGAAAATGTCCTCCTCCAGTTATAGCACATGTTCCAGAGTTCAAGCAAGGATTTGGTGTGCACACGTTTACTGTTAAAGTTACAAATGTACATATTTATCACATAATTAGTACAATTATCTCGACTGCAGGTTTTGATGAGTTTTATTTTAATTGAACAATTTAGCATGTCTTTATTGCAACTACTGCTTAAATAGTAAATCGATGATTAAATTGTCAGCAAAGTTATAATGTCAAACGCACCATAAATCTCTTTTATATTTAATATCAAATTTGTTTCTAGAAAAGCAGAGGACGCTAACACTACCAGTGCACCTGGTCCATGCTCCAAGTGTTTAGTGGAGTCCGAGGTGTTCATTTATTTTTGTTATTTTGTATGTACTAATTTAGTTACTTTATATTCATTGTTGTGTATGTCTTTTTTTCATGTCTGGTCTTTTTCCCTGGATTACATTCTGTTGATTACCATTTATTTTGTTTACCCTTGGTTTGTTTTATTTATTACTCTTTTTTTGTTATTATTTTGTTATAGTTTTTTGTTAGTTCATTCATTTTTTAAAATTTTGTTTTGTTTTGTTTTTTGTTTTGTTTTTGTTTTTTGTGTTTTTTGGTCTTTAAATGCGTAATCGCATGTTTTACAATAAACATTATTTTTTATGGAAGGATGATAAGTGAAATACTTTAAAATTCTCCTTAAAAAAAATGTTTTTAGTACAGGACAAAAACAAATCTTAAATCCTGGTTTCGGGATTGCAAACATTGCAAATCTACCCCTAAAGAGCTGGAGATAATGGATACTACAGACACTGTGAAGTCAGCCTCAAAATGTTGCTACAAGATTAAAGTCATCACTACAGAAGTCTTATGATCGTCATCATGAACTTGCGGATCGTTCTGGTGTATCCATCTGCACCATGAAAACAAATTTGTTCAACGTGTCATAGTTTTCTATTTTTCTTTTGTCTTCCTCAGACTTGACTTATTATGAGCAACTCGGCAGATGTTTCTTGAAAAGCAGAGGACGCTTACTCAACCGGTGCACCTGGTCCATTCTCCCAGTTTTTAGTGGAGTCCGAGTTACTCATTTATCATTTACCTTTGTTACCGTGTATGTATTTTTTTTAATTACTTTATGTTCTTTGCTTGTCTGTTTTCCATGTCTGGCTTTTATCCCTGTATTACATTCTTTTAATTTTCACTAGCATATTGGTTCCCTTGATTACTCTTTAATACTCGTTTGAAAATCTTTTAATACGTTCCTCCAATTACTTACATTCACAGTTTGTACCAAAGTACCCCGAAGCACATGCACATGAATATTGGTCGCCAGAGAAACTGCAAGTACCACCATTTATACAAGGAGCAGGGGTGCATGGTGTTGCTAGAACATAACTTATCGATTACAATTTAGTAACACGAAAGGTCCGGGCTATATTATGTTACTGTGAAATGAAGTACTGTTGATTACAGTAGTAAAAATCATAAAAATGTTTAAAGATAAAACATATGCAATCAATTCACAATACTATATCCTTCGCAAAAGACAATAGATATATTATCATACTTATTTGTTCAAAACCACATTGATATGGTTTAAAATTTAAGAGATAGGTTTATAAGTAATTAGTTGATAATGTGATCAGATCAAAATCAGGACAAAGAAATGAGAATACAACATATTCACGAAAAAAATAAAACCCGCGTAAAATTTTGAAAAAAAAGATCTTTGACCGTAGCATTTACCCCAACTATAAATATCGCACCCAGCAAATGTAAACAATATCCTCCCCACCCAATTTCGACAATGTTCTTGTTAATACTAAGCAAGTAATGATTCTTGGAAAAAGCATGTGTGATTTCTCACATGTAGTAACGATTCATTTTTGAATTTAGATTCAGAGACAATGCAGTTAATGCAATAAATTTATTAGACCTATACTGCGGAATACTATCTTTCATCAGAATAATAGCATCATATCACAAATTTAAGAAAGCAGGTAAGTATGGAATATGATAGAACATTTTAAAAAAAGATAAATACTTTCGCAAAAGGTTCCGGACGTTCCAAAAGTGCAGAAACATTCAAAGGATGAAATTCTATTTGTACAGGTTCCTCCATGCTGACAATCAATATGGTCACAAGGCGTGGCTAAAATGTCAGAAAAAAATGATTGTACCTACGTACATGTACATAGACAGGCCGAAAATAAAAGAGTTATAGATACATGTATGTAACAATGAAGCAGATAAACAGTAGCAATCTTTATAAAATTCAGACAGGAGGTGATTCATGCATATCAAAAACCAACCAAATTCAGTTTTATTTATTATTCAGAATCAGTTACTCACCACATAACCAGTCATAGTTTTTTTCATTTTGGTGTTGCGCTTATAAGACATAATTTATATAGATTGTACATGAAATTAGCACTTTGTAAGAGTCATCGTTCTTGATTTTGGTCGATTTGGTTAATTTTAGTGAGAGATAAATATATAAATGTATGATATACAGATCTGAATATGGAAAGGACAAACTCTTTTGTCAAAATATAGCATACGCAGATTGAAAAAAGCATTGTTTGTTCGGTGGGTTTTTCGATTATTGAAAGAAATGAAATGTTTAATCTTTGAGAACAATAGGGAGCAACGATTTTTTTTAGATTATAGTTACATTTTGAACATTTGAACATTTTTTAACTTGTCACAGCCTTTGAATCATTTCCGCTACCCTAAAATGTAAACATAATTGATCAACCAGTTTGGGTTATTGTTAAGTGAATTTGCCATTTATTATCTAGTTGTCTTTGATTGAGAGTTATATGATTCATTTTTGTTTATTGGAAAAATGAATACTTAAGGAAAACCTATGGCATTATTATCGGATGATAGTAGGTATCATTGAACTTACTTATGGTTTGACAAAAATACCCGTTACTGGCTGACTTCAGACACTTCTGTTTTTCTGTGCATGGGTTAGGATGACACGAGTCTTTATCCTGTAGAGATATATATCGACGAATGAGTAATGGATCATATTTATGTTATACTTTCATAGAACAGATATCTTAGACATGTGATTTCAACAGAATGCATATACTTACCATTGTCCATGTATTGATAGGAGAAAATAAAAATTCAGTTACAGACTCCGATGTTCCTCCTGTTTCAAGTAATTCACATACAAGTGCCTCGGGGTTAAAGTTGACAGCTGAACATTTATCTTGGTATAGACAATTTCTTCCGCACATTTTTAATCCAGTTTTATCGCGCGCTATTATTGCCATTGCTTTTTGGTATGTTTGTTCTGTAATAGCTCCCAATTCCAAACTAGTAACAGGAACAAAGATGACTAACACATGTACAAAGAATCTAAACATCATCATTGGAATAATGTTGTTGTATATTATTCCGAAAATATCAGCCATTAAGGGACCTTTTCGCTATGATATAAAATATTTTTTTGTTATATAGATTAGCAATACCACCCCGTCACAATGTCAAGCGAAAAAATGAACTTGAACTAATCGATAATATAAGTCAGGTTTTGCAGCTTGATCGTAAATGGAAGATGTTATGGATCGTGGATAGCAACTAAATGATAGGTCACACATCAGTCACAAAGTAGAATTATAAGTCTGTAAAAATGAATTTAAATATACTTTATTTCGCAATAATAGCCGACGCTCGAAACCGCAGAATGTTCACATATTCGCTTAAGGTATGTTGCAACACGCGCGTTCAACAAATCACGTATTTTTTAATGCAAACAAAATAAGTATTTCGTTTTTTTTTATACTGAATGTAATCACATAACATATTTATCATTGACCCTTAATTCTAAGTCATAAATGGACATGTCCAATTAGTTTATTGAAACCATTTTTTATTAATCAGACAAAATAACACTCTGATGATCATAAAGAAGGAGGCAATGAAATTTGTAGATATGGAATATTACCGTGAATATTAAAAACAATATATATTCTCAGTACCAAAAACATACATTTACTTATCCACAAGAACTGAATACATTTCATGAAATGAATATCAAATTAATTTAAAGAATTCCTACAAACCTCTATGGCTGCAATTAAGTGTCATCATGACTTGCTGGATTTGTTTTACAAAAGTTTTTTTTAATGTTAAGTATTGTATTGTCTTTTGTTGTCCTATTTTTCACTACATTTTGATTGTAAACAAATACGTGGTTCACGAACCTTAACGTTCTACATTTCAAGCTGTAGTACTGTACTCATATTATCGATCTGTACTCTTCATTTTTCTCGCTTGACAATGTGACGGGAATAAAACATCAATCACAACAAATACAGAATTCAGAATCGACCATAGTCGATATTCGATATTCCTATTTATGCAAAAAAAATAATAATTTGCTGTAACTAAATTATTCCAACTCCTGAGCTAGCAAATACCGTGTCACAGGATTCTAATTATCCACGCGAACACTCGTCACTATAGTTGTATTTTTATTCGAAAAAGAAACATTTAGACGGATATATAAACTTTAATCTTCTTTTTACGAAAATGTCTAGAACTTTGAACTAAATTGATTCCATCTCTGTCGTCCTATCTAATATCATAACTTTCAATTTTCCGACCCAATAATCACTCTCAAAGGCAAAAAAAATAGCACATAAAATATTCAAGGCATAGTTCTTTAGCCTTCATCAACAGAGAAAATTAATTCATATTGAATATCTGTCACCTTAATAATTACTTATGTTCAACTATTGTTTTCTTGTTGTTTATGGTTATATGAATAATGGTAAACTAATCACTTTAACATGATTATATAATTAAGTCCCTTCAGTACGTTTAAAAGTGTATTTCATCAGCCGAACATTCTTTAAAATGTTTTGTCAAAAATGATATTTACCTAAATCGTTCATTTTGTAATCATACGTCATGAAGAATTCAACTTTTAATAACATTTGCCCGTAGTAAGTGATCTTTATCAATGCATTTCTACCATGATCATATATTATGTGACATAACTAATTAATTTTTTGTGTCTAATGTTTATATAAATTACTAAAACCCATCTAAGCTCAAAGCATATATAAGCATTCCCTAATAATGAGCTTGAAATCAACGAATCGAGATGTTCAAAAACAAGACGCTACCAGGAATCAGATTCGCTCATTTGGTTCAATATTTGCCTTTCAAGGGCAATAACTATAACTAGGTTGCCTGTCAATTCGGACTCAAAAGAAGACTCAGGTAGGATATATCATAAGGATCATTTTATCAATTAAAAATCAATTAAAATTATCTATTTCAGTTTTGAAGATACTAACTGAAAACTGCTAAAACATACTGTTTCACATTTCAAGGACAATAACTCAAACAAGGAGTCGTTTGACAACTTTTATCCAATAAACACTTTTGTAGGCCTTAAGGATCACTCCGGCAAATAAAAACAAGTTGGCTAAGCCTAACGACTTTGGAGATATATGAGGAAAAAAACTTTCGTCTAACCCATATGTTCTAATTGTTTTTTGTAACTGTGGCCAAAAATCGACTTATCAAAAGTACCCACATCGGATATATGCAAAATACCCTAAGAAACATTCATTCCAAATTTGTTTCTAATTGGTAAAATAGTTTTAGAGAAGAGTTTTGAAAGAAAAAACTCCAACATGGCTTCATAGATCAAGACAAAACTTTGACCACAAATAGATCTCATCGTGGTGTACACTTTTATCCCGTCGGAATTTGGTTAAACGATTATGAAGATATATGCAAAAAAACGTCTGTCTGACCCCTATGCTCTATAGCAAGTTGAGCTAATAAGATTCGTTTAAACTTATAACAATACGGTCATATAAGGTTATCTATGATCATTTAAATAATGAAACGGTACCCATGTAACAATTGAAATAGTACATTATTTAAACTTAATGTAACCGTCAACAAAGTAAGTCATTAAATAACTACTCCTCAGTTAGAAAATTGTTCATGCAGAAAATTAAACTCCACCACTCCATTTACTGACAATCCCTTATGACATACAGGCAAAGTCATTCCTGTCATGTATTGTAAGATAAACACATTCTAAAGTAGTGACGCACACTATATAAATTAGTGATTTAGTGAAATCTACATAACAATCAACTTGTTTTTGAATAATTTATAATTTTCATTTAGGAAACGAACTGCAGAGAGATAGAGTTCTTCTAAATTTCATATCATCAGGATATACAATTAATTATAACTGAAGTGTCTAGTTCGTATTCACAAGCAACTTCAACATGATTCTATAATATATAGTTCATAATTTAGGTTTGTAGCACCTGTGTCAAACGAAAACAGAAAGACAGCCTGTCAGTTAAATACACTGATATAATATAGATTATTTGATAAGGATATATATTTTTGTTAGTTTCAGTCTGACACTATTTAACTAACACCAAGTCAAAACACTTTTAACTTTCATGTCATGAAACGAAGTCAAAATGTTAAGGGGGATGTGTAAAAAGACGTTACTTAAGGAATAACTGTTGTACATTGTATTTTTTTTCGGTCTGTGAAGAAATAACCTCAATCTCGTAGTGTACACTAAATAACCTGCGTAGCACGTTATTTGAAAGTGTGCATCATGGACATTGAGGTTATTTCAAATAGGCCGAAAAATATAACAGCTATTCCTTATAATTCAGTTTAAGTACAAAAATGCAACGAGTAAATCATTTGATGATGTCACAGTCATTGCAAAAATTAGTCTATTAGATGTTAAAAGATATTTTTGTATCCAATCACAAACCGTGTTACTTCTGAAATTGAATAATTTATTGATGATGTTGAAATGACACTCTCTCCATTTTTTCCCTTTCACACGTCTTTTGAAGTGTGTGATATGTTGTTCGTCTCTCTGTCTATCGATAACATCATCCATCATTGCAGTTTAACACAACTTTAAACGGCCGCTTGGAATCAACATTTTATACAAAGTTTATCTTTTTGGAAGCACAAACTGGCAATTGGTAACGATGTTAAATATGATGACCTGCATTGCAATAATATTTTCCTTAATTTCAGAGTGCACACTTATATATGGTGTTGTCGTATTTTTTTTTTAAATAATGGAAAGAAGTTTATTACATGTAAGTCCATATGAAATCAAATGCAATTTTTTTTAAATTTTTTTATCTTTATTTTTATTTTTTTATCTTTATTTTTTATTTTTTATTTATGGTGTATCATTTTTTTTTGCATGTACTATATTTCTTTTCGGAAGAATAAAAAAAATTAATTTACGGTATTTTTATCATTTTTCCATCATTTTACAGATGCTAAATATGTGCTCAGTGCGTTTTCTCAAATGATGAAAGCTTTAGAAACAAAGCATTTCAGAAATTAATAATGCAAAAATTATATCGACGGAAAATCTAAGAACCAACAAACTTGACAAAAGGTCGGCTAAACTAGTGAACACAGTATAGTAATTTTCTGCATTTTTTAGCCTCATCCACACCTGTTATAAGACAAATTAGTGCATTGTCAATACGTTTAGCAAATTTCTAAATAAGAATTTATCAATAGGTCGTATCAACATACACGAAGATGGATTATAGTGCTATCACACAGGAATCGTGGTTTTTACTGATTGAAAACCATACACACTACTGTACACGTAAAAAACGTGGACTAGTTCCATAACAAACCTCACAATTATGTTGCCCACACAATGTTTGTGGGTAGGTTATAGACTTCTTACTTTTATCCCCATAAATATTTCATTATTCATTGAATCATAATAATGTACAGCCTAAATCGGCAGTTACCTATTCAACCTAACTTACGATTATGCTCTAAACAACTAAGCGACATGCCTTTATATAAATTTCAAAACACCAGGAACCATACTATAAATATGCCCGACCGTAGGATTTTTTAAGACATATTTCTAAATTCAAATAATGGACAAAACACCAAATGGATAAAATCCATGGTCTTATTCCCAATTTATCCAATGAAATTAATTGGGACTACGACCATTAATTTTCGCCCACTTGGTGTTTTATCCATTGCCAATAGAAAACTGAATCGCTATATTACACTAAACATTCAATACAATGCAATATTCTACGAAAATAGAGCATTTCATGGTCTTTTTCCAATGACTTATTCTGTAAGATACACTTACCGATAATCGATAATGTAGTGTTGAACTTGCACATGTTACTTGTATCTCGCTAGAAATATACAGATTTGGATTGTAAGCTGAATAAAGGTTCGTTTGATTTTAAATATGATATGTAATCAACATGAAAGTTTTCAAAACAGGTAACAGGTCATTATGTAGGCGTCTAAAACCATTTTTTTTACTTTTAATTTAACTTTATGTTTTAACTAACTATACAATTGTAAAAGTCTGAATTCATTCTTAATACCGGACACTAGAAAGGAACATCTATTGTTGTGAAATGCATTAATAAAGTTTCTTTTTGTACTCGTGTACTCCGACTACTAGAACAATACATGTTTTTTTAAGCGCATTTCAACTTTACGTTACACGAAGTGGTGAAGTATCAAAAGATCAGTTGCATGTACGTCGTCTTTCCGTCCTCCGACGGTTTCTATATGAAAACTTTAAAAGCTCTTGGAAGAATTTATTTTAATCTTTGTATAATAACCGAAAATCATAAATTCACATCAAGTTCGAATTTCAGTTTGGTCGGAATTTTTACACAGTTTGGACATTTTAAGATGTTTCTACCAAACAAAATTTGCAGTGCGGGGTTAATGTTCCATTAGACGCCAGATTTTTAACGTAAAAATTAAATTTACTAGCTTAATGAAAAAAGAGAGGATGATCATCTTACAATTTAGGTTATTACCCTTTATTATCTGCATGGATATATATATATATATATATATATATATATATATATATATATACTCGCCCTTGCCATTTTGGGCGAATACAAAATTTTTCCAACGTTAGGAGAATTGATTTGGTCGAAATTTTCCATCAAGTTATAAAGCATTTTTTGAATATCGGAGGTTGTATAGTATTAATTTTTGCTGGTCAATCGATTGGTCAGTTGTATTTTTTTAAAAACGTTATAAATAAGAAATTCCCCCGATCAAATTTCGCCCTTAAAATATAATACTCAAGTAAAAAAAGATGTTTTGAAAAATGAATAGGTCGGGGGAACCAGGAAAAGAGGTCCATTTTAAGGATAAGTGCAACTCATTCATCAACACCAGCATTTTCATTAGGATTTTACTATCATTTCAATGAAGAGAGACATTTACTTAAATGATTGAAGAGCTAAAATTTCTAATGAAAAATTCTGCGATTATTTGGGAACTTCAATGTTCCACAACAGAACCTCAAAAGAACAGCCACGCCCGAAAAGGATTTTTTTCTGACTGTTATCCGAACATAGTCGTTCCAAACAGGTAACCATCCTTTGCTATTAGGAATTTATCGGACCTTGTCATTATCGAGGACGATTAGACCTGAGACTATTTGTATGTGCAATGGCTGTACAAGTGGTAGTTCCAGGGGACTCAATCTTTCGGTTGCCGCCATGTTAAAATTTTCTGTATGACTTCAAGATTTTAAACACAACTTTTTCAAAATGTAATTTCTAGCGATCGAATGGACAGATTTACGTGAAATTATAATATATCGATTCAGAAAGTTGTAAATTTTGGATTTATCATAAGGAGATACACAAATTCGGTAGATATAAAAAGAAATTAACCAGGTTAGTGGAAAAGCCATGTTTATTATTGTCCTGGTAAAACCGAGCCTTGGTTTTATGAAAAAACTTGATTTTGCCCATTTGAACCTAATGTTTTCATAATTATGATAAGGTTTTACAATGATTTATCATCATTTATGATATTAATTTGCATTTTAGAGAAATCTTATTGATCTAGCTCACATTTACAGCTCATTCTACACATGCCTAGTTTGTAGTTCATATTTTGCTAGTCCGCCATTTCTTATGTTTGTTCTTAGGAACCTCCCATTAAAATACATAATGTATGAGATGCTGCGATCGTAAAAAAGATTAATTTCATCAACGATAAAAATTTGCTTATTATTGATGCAGTCACTAAGATAGAAATTTGATCATGAAAGGCAGTATTATGAAATTAACCTTCGTTTACAAAATGTACATTTATTTCAAACACATTACCAGTCAAGTTGTCTTAATTACAGTATTAAAAATATGCTTAGAAACTACAGTACTACAAACCAAAAATAACAGACAACAGTAAGTCAGAAATACATTGTAACAATTGCACTTTACATGTATGTGTATGCGTATGTGTGTGTGTTTTTTTGTGGGGGGGGGGAGGTATGCTTAAAAATGAAATAAAAAAGAAATATTGAAATATTCACTTTATGAAACAAAACAAAAACAAAAAAAAAACGGATCAATGATTGTCCTAATAAAATTGTTAAAATAATAAAGGCAGGACCTTTTTTTTCACAAAATAATAAGGCAGGATAGTTTACAAATGTAGCTCTTCCCATAAAGATCAAATGGTTGTTCCTTTTTCATTTTAATTTATTTCATTTAACCATTCAATTTTAAAATTATTTACAGAACAAGAGGAATCGAACCTCCTACTCATTGCTAAATATGACATGAGTCCACCAGGGAACTGTCATTAAACATGTATTTTCTACTTAACAATGTATTGAATACATACTGAAGTTGCATTATAAAACACAATCAAGTGCGGTATCACAGCTGTTACCATCCTTTTCAATCAGGTCTTAACAAAATAGTACAAGTACAATGTACATGCAATTTATAATCATATATAGATATTAAAAGCTTACAATTATGAAAAGCTTTCAATTTTTATATGTATTACATGTATATTGATACTGGTTTGTTTTAATTTTCAGCATCCTAAGCAGTGTGAATTGAATTAATAGACAATGCACATGTATATGAAGCAGAAGGAAACATGACTTGCATGTCAATTATTCAACTGATTTGACCCATTTCAACAGCATATTGGACACACAATGACTTAAATTCAGTAAATGTTTAGTATGGGAGAATCAACACATTATATTTTGAGCATGAGGAAGGCGCAGATTAAATATTAGATGTATTTACCTATTTCCAGTTATCTGTTCAAGACTGACTCTTAATATAAAAATGTAAAACAATACAGTTGCAAACGTTTTCAGTATCTGGTATAAGACATATTGTGGTAAAATGTGATATAACTGTACATGTATAATTAAAGAAAATTGAATACATTAAGTATGTTCTTGTTTCTTATATGTGGCAAAGCCCAGTGGAAATTTCATTATTCTGATATCGGGTACATTTACTATATACATTTGTGCATGCATATACAGTATGCATTAAGTTGTCTATCTCTTTTTTTCCACTTGTGTTTACACATGAAGCCAACACAATGGACAGTCCAATTAAACCATACTTTTAAATTTAAACTTAACCATTACTGTGAACAAGGATTTATATATAACTCTGTGCTGTGAACACAAATTTTGCATAACCAACCAGTTTATTACTTAAAGCAGTCTTCTAGGATTCCTATTCCTGTTACCCAGGGCAAGTGAAATTTGGGTCAGGGAAAGTTAGGTACTTAGTTACATTTACCCATGGCAAGTTAAAAACTTCATATGCTGTAAGGATTCGTTTTGTGCACCAAGAGGAATGAAGGAAAAATAGTAGCTTAGTATATTTTTTACAGGTATCATGATACATTTGTACTAGATAATAGTGTAATGATAATTGTTGAAAGTATTTGTATTCCTTGTATTTTAAATAAATGAAACAATAAATATATGTTGCCATTCTCCAGTCTTTTACCTTTACTTTGGGACATCAAAATCTATTGACTGTTGAAATTCTTCACAAAATTTACTTGATTAAATAATAATGAAAATCCATAATTTTACCCTTTCTGCTTACTGACAACATGGAGGCAAATTACCCACACATGTAAACAATATTCATACACTTTTATAGTATATTACATGTATGATTTTAAAGTACACATTCTCGGCTTTATTTTGACTAATTTTAATCAGAAAACACACAAATAATGCACTTACAATGCATAGGTCTAGGTTCATTGTGTTTTGGTACTACATAGAGGGGGTGGGGTGGCCATTTAACTCAGATGTGGTTAGTGAGTCCCAAAGTACTTGAAATATCATTTTCCTACCCATTTAACCATTTTACAATTCCAAAGATAACAATACTATGTTAAATATCATTTTTAAAACCAAATCATCCATGCTAATCACATATGATATGGACTGAACTCTGAACATGGTCATACTTCTTGAAATTGGACATTCGTACCAGAATCATACACGCTTATCACATGTGAATTGGTATATACCCTTGATATCGCAATACTACGTGAAAAAGCACTTTCCTACCTACATCATACATGCTCATCATATTTGATTCGTACTGTGTTCTATGTATAACCTCACGACTTGAAATAGCATGTTCCTTCCCAAAACATACATGTTCATCGCATATGTCGATAATTGTACTATAAACATGGCCATTCTACATGAAAGATCATTTTTCTACCCAAAATCATTCATGCTCATGGTAAGTAATACCCTCTCGTCCCTCTAAAATGACCATTTTATGATTTCAAAGATAGCAATACCATGCGAAATACCATTTTTGTATCCAAATTATCCATGCGAATCACATACCATGTGGATTGAACTCTGAACACAGTCATACTACCTGAAAAAACACATTGGTACTAGAATCATACCTGTTTATCACATCTGATTTGGTATGTACCCTTAATATTGCTATACTACGCGAAATAGCACTTTCCTACCTAAATCATATATGCTCATCAAATTTGACGCAAACCATATTATAAACATGACTATACCACTTTAAACATAAGCTTTATCAAACAAACATACATGCTCTTCACATCTAGTGTGAAATGTACACCTGACATAGTCATGCTACGTAAAATAGCAATTTCATACCTAAAATGTACTTGCTCATTACATGTGATGCCAGACTACTTTGAATAGCACTTTCTTACCTAAATTCATTCATTTTCATCACACCCGATTCGATGCCTACTCTACAAATGACCACCTTACTTGAAATTACACTTTTCAAACCATAGTACACTCATCACATCTGATCACAAATGTGCTGTTTCAAGTAGTATGGTTGTGTTCAGAGTAGAGTCTATTTCAGATGTGAAGAGGGTATATGTTTGATTTGGAAAGTGATACTGCAAGAAGTATGGCCATATGAAGAGTACAATTCAAATCAGATAGTTTCGTTTTAGTAGAAATTACTAGTCTCAGTAGTAAGCCAATTTATGCCAACACTCCGTATTATATGTGATGACTTCGTACTTTCCATTTCAAGTAGTATGGTCATGTTAAGAGTATGGCACAATCAGATGTAATGAGCATGTTTGATTTTGGTAGGAAAGTGCTTTTTCAAGTGGTATGGCTATATTAATAATAGGGTTTGAATAACATATGATGGGTATGTATGATTTTGGTTAGGAATTGCACTTTGAAGTAGTATGGCAATAGTTATAGTACAGTCCGCGTCAAATAAGATGAACATGTATATTTTGAGTAGGAAAATGCTATGATAGGTATTATGGCAGTGCTAAGAATACGGTACAAATGTGATGTGATGAGTCTGAATGTTTTGGGTAGGAAAGCGCCAGTTCATATAGTACCGATACATTATGAGCACATACGAAAAAGATGGAATCAACAAGTACACTTTTTGTATGAAAACCCGTTCTTACGTTGTCAATCAATGTTTAGAGTACATTAGGTATGGTTGGCTATATCAAGATCACAGTACAAATCAGATATAAGAACATGTATGAATATGTGTGAATCTGGTAGGAAAGTACTAGTTTTAGTTATATGCCCATATCAGCAGTAGGAGTCGGAGAAAATGTAATGACTATGAATATTTTGGGGTAGGAAAATGCTATTTCAAGTTCTTTGGCTATATTGAGATAGAAGTCGGCAACTGATGCGACAACCACATATGTGTTTGGTAGTTAAGTGCTATCTCAAGTGATTTGGCCATATGATGGGTACTGTCCACATCAGATGTGATGTTTTCGGTGGGAAAGTGCTATTTCACAGAGTATGACAATGTTATCAATAGGGTTCGAAACAGATGTGATGAGCATATACGATTAGGTACAAATGTATCAAATATAATGAGCATATATATTTATGTTGGAATGTGCTGTTTCAAGTAGTTTTGCTATATATTAGGAGTGCTGCTGGCGTCTTATGTGATGGGCATGTACAATTTTGTGAGGAAAATGCTGTTTCAAGTAGTATGGTTGTGTTCAGAGTAGAGTCTATTTCAGATGTGAAGAGGGTATATGTCTGATTTGGAAAGTGATACTGCAAGAAGTATGGCCATATGAAGAGTACAATTCAAATCAGATAGTTTCGTTTTAGTAGTAATTACTAGTCTCAGTAGTAAGCCAATTTATGCCAACACTCCGTATTATATGTGATGACTTCGTACTTTCCATTTCAAGTAGTATGGTCATGTTAAGAGTATGGCACAATCAGATGTAATGAGCATGTTTGATTTTGGTAGGAAAGTGCTTTTTCAAGTGGTATGGCTATATTAATAATAGGGTTTGAATAACATATGATGGGTATGTATGATTTTGGTTAGGAAATGCACTTAGAAGTAGTATGGCAAAAGTTATAGTACAGTCGGCGTCAAGTAAGATGAACATGTATATTTTGAGTAGGAAAATGCTATGATAGGTATTATGGCAATGTTAAGAATACGGTACAAATGTGATGTGATGAGTCTGAATATTTTGGGTAGGAAAGCGCTAGTTCATATAGTACCGATACATTATGAGCACATACGAAAAAGATGGAATCAACAAGTACACTTTTTGTATGAAAACCCGTTCTTACGTTGTCAATCAATGTTTAGAGTACATTAGGTATGGTTGGCTATATCAAGAGCACAGTACAAATCAGATATAAGAACATGTATGAATATGTGTGAATCTGGTAGGAAAGTACTAGTTTTAGTTATATGCCCATGTCAGCAGTAGGGGTCGGAGAAAATGTAATGACTATGAATATTTTGGGGTAAGAAAATGCTATTTCAAGTTCCTTGGCTATATTGAGATAGAAGTCGGCAACTGATGCGAGAACCACATATGTGTTTGGTAGTTAAGTGCTATCTCAAGTGATTTGGCCATATGATGGGTACTGTCCACATCAGATGTGATGTTTTCGGTGGGAAAGTGCTATTTCACAGAGTATGACAATGTTATCAATAGGGTTCGAAACAGATGTGATGAGCGTATACGATTAGGTACAAATGTATCAAATATAATGAGCATATATATTTATGTTGGAAAGTGCTGTTTCAAGTAGTTTTGCTATATATTAGGAGTGCTGCTGGCGTCTTATGTGATGGGCATGTACAATTTTGTGAGGAAAATGCTGTTTCAAGTAGTATGGTTGTGTTCAGAGTAGAGTCTATTTCAGATGTGAAGAGGGTATATGTTTGATTTGGAAAGTGATACTCCAAGAAGTATGGCCATATGAAGAGTACAATTCACATCAGATAGTTTCGTTTTAGTAGAAATTACTAGTCTCAGTAGTAAGCCAATTTATGCCAACACTCCATATTATATGTGATGACTTCGCACTTTCCATTTCAAGTAGTATGGTCATGTTAAGAGTATGGCACAATCAGATGTAATGAGCATGTTTGATTTTGGTAGGAAAGTGCTTTTTCAAGTGGTATGGCTATATTAATAATAGGGTTTGAATAACATATGATGGGTATGTATGATTTTGGTTAGGAAATGCACTTAGAAGTAGTATGGCAAAAGTTATAGTACAGTCGGCGTCAAGTAAGATGAACATGTATATTTTGAGTAGGAAAATGCTATGATAGGTGTTATGGCAATGTTAAGAATACGGTACAAATGTGATGTGATGAGTCTGAATATTTTGGGTAGGAAAGCGCTAGTTCATATAGTACCGATACATTATGAGCACATACGAAAAAGATGGAATCAACAAGTACACTTTTTGTATGAAAACCCGTTCTTACGTTGTCAATCAATGTTTAGAGTACATTAGGTATGGTTGGCTATATCAAGATCACAGTACAAATCAGATATAAGAACATGTATGAATATGTGTGAATCTGGTAGGAAAGTACTAGTTTTAGTTATATGCCCATGTCAGCAGTAGGGGTCGGAGAAAATGTAATGACTATGAATATTTTGGGGTAGGAAAATGCTATTTCAAGTTCCTTGGCTATATTGAGAAAGAAGTCGGCAACTGATGCGAGAACCACATATGTGTTTGGTAGTTAAGTGCTATCTCAAGTGATTTGGCCATATGATGGGTACTGTCCACATCAGATGTGATGTTTTCGGTTTGAAAGTGCTATTTCACAGAGTATGACAATGTTATCAATAGGGTTCGAAACAGATGTGATGAGCATATACGATTAGGTACAAATGTATCAAATATAATGAGCATATATATTTATGTTGGAATGTGCTGTTTCAAGTAGTTTTGCTATATATTAGGAGTGCTGCTGGCGTCTTATGTGATGGGCATGTACAATTTTGTGAGGAAAATGCTGTTTCAAGTAGTATGGTTGTGTTCAGAGTAGAGTCTATTTCAGATGTGAAGAGGGTATATGTTTGATTTGGAAAGTGATACTGCAAGTAGTATGGCCATATGAAGAGTACAATTCACATCAGATAGTTTCGTTTTAGTAGAAATTACTAGTCTTAGTAGTAAGCCAATTTATGCCAACACTCCGTATTATATGTGATGACTTCGTACTTTCCATTTCAAGTAGTATGGTCATGTTAAGAGTATGGCACAATCAGATGTAATGAGAATGATTGATTTTGGTAGGAAAGTGTTTTTTCAAGTGGTATGGCTATATCAATAATAGGGTTTGAGTAACATATGATGTGTATGTATGATTTTGGTTAGGAATTGCACTTTGAAGTAGTATGGCAATAGTTATAGCACAGTCCGCGTCAAATAAGATGAACATGTATATTTTGAGTAGGAAAATGCTATGATAGGTATTATGGCAATGCTAAGAATACGGTACAAATGTGATGTGATGAGTCTGAATGTTTTGGGTAGGAAAGCGCTAGTTCATATAGTACCGATACATTATGAGCACATACGAAAAAGATGGAATCAACAAGTACACTTTTTGTATGAAAACCCGTTCTTACGTTGTCAATCAATGTTTAGAGTACATTAGGTATGGTTGGCTATATCAAGAGCACAGTACAAATCAGATATAAGAACATGTATGAATATGTGTGAATCTGGTAGGAAAGTACTAGTTTTAGTTATATGCCCATGTCAGCAATAGGGGTCGGAGAAAATGTAATGACTATGAATATTTTGGGGCAGGAAAATGCTATTTCAAGTTCTTTGGCTATATTGAGAGAGAAGTCGGCAACTGATGCAAGAATCACATATGTGTTTGGTAGTTAAGTGCTATCTCAAGTGATTTGGGCATATGATGGGTACTGTCAACATCAGGTGTGATATTTTCGGTGGTAAGGTGCTATTTCATAGAGTATGACAATGTTATCAATAGGGTTCGAAACAGATGTGATGAGCATATACGATTAGGTACAAATGTATCAAATATAATGAGCATATATATTTATGTTGGAATGTGCTGTTTCAAATAGTTTTGCTATATATTAGGAGTGCTGCTGGCGTCTTATGTGATGGGCATGTACAATTTTGTGAGGAAAATGCTGTTTCAAGTAGTATGGTTGTGTTCAGAGTAGAGTCTATTTCAGATGTGAAGAGGGTATATGTCTGATTTGGAAAGTGATACTGCAAGTAGTATGGCCATATGAAGAGTACAATTCAAATCAGATAGTTTCGTTTTAGTAGAAATTACTAGTCTCAGTAGTAAGCCAATTTATGCCAACACTCCATATTATATGTGATGACTTCGTACTTTCCATTTCAAGTAGTATGGTCATGTTAAGAGTATGGCACAATCAGATGTAATGAGCATGTTTGATTTTGGTAGGAAAAGGCTTTTTCAAGTGGTATCGCTATATTAATAATAGGGTTTGAATAACATATGATGGGTATGTATGATTTTGGTTAGGAAATGCACTTAGAAGTAGTATGGCAAAAGTTATAGTACAGTCGGCGTCAAGTAAGATGAACATGTATATTTTGAGTAGGAAAATGCTATGATAGGTATTATGGCAATGCTAAGAATACCGTACAAATGTGATGTGATGAGTCTGAATGTTTTGGGTAGGAAAGCGCTAGTTCATATAGTACCGATACATTATGAGCACATACGAAAAAGATGGAATCAACAAGTACACTTTTTGTATGAAAACCCGTTCTTACGTTGTCAATCAATGTTTAGAGTACATTAGGTATGGTTGGCTATATCAAGAGCACAGTACAAATCAGATATAAGAACATGTATGAATATGTGTGAATCTGGTAGGAAAGTACTAGTTTTAGTTATATGCCCATGTCAGCAATAGGGGTCGGAGAAAATGTAATGACTATGAATATTTTGGGGCAGGAAAATGCTATTTCAAGTTCTTTGGCTATATTGAGAGAGAAGTCGGCAACTGATGCAAGAATCACATATGTGTTTGGTAGTTAAGTGCTATCTCAAGTGATTTGGGCATATGATGGGTACTGTCAACATCAGATGTGATGTTTTCGGTGGGAAAGTGCTATTTCACAGAGTATGACAATGTTATCAATAGGGTTCGAAACAGATGTGATGAGCATATACGATTAGGTACAAATGTATCAAATATAATGAGCATATATATTTATGTTGGAATGTGCTGTTTCAAGTAGTTTTGCTATATATTAGGAGTGCTGCTGGCGTCTTATGTGATGGGCATGTACAATTTTGTGAGGAAAATGCTGTTTCAAGTAGTATGGTTGTGTTCAGAGTAGAGTCTATTTCAGATGTGAAGAGGGTATATGTTTGATTTGGAAAGTGATACTCCAAGAAGTATGGCCATATGAAGAGTACAATTCACATCAGATAGTTTCGTTTTAGTAGAAATTACTAGTCTCAGTAGTAAGCCAATTTATGCCAACACTCCATATTATATGTGATGACTTCGCACTTTCCATTTCAAGTAGTATGGTCATGTTAAGAGTATGGCACAATCAGATGTAATGAGCATGTTTGATTTTGGTAGGAAAGTGCTTTTTCAAGTGGTATGGCTATATTAATAATAGGGTTTGAATAACATATGATGGGTATGTATGATTTTGGTTAGGAAATGCACTTAGAAGTAGTATGGCAAAAGTTATAGTACAGTCGGCGTCAAGTAAGATGAACATGTATATTTTGAGTAGGAAAATGCTATGATAGGTGTTATGGCAATGTTAAGAATACGGTACAAATGTGATGTGATGAGTCTGAATATTTTGGGTAGGAAAGCGCTAGTTCATATAGTACCGATACATTATGAGCACATACGAAAAAGATGGAATCAACAAGTACACTTTTTGTATGAAAACCCGTTCTTACGTTGTCAATCAATGTTTAGAGTACATTAGGTATGGTTGGCTATATCAAGAGCACAGTACAAATCAGATATAAGAACATGTATGAATATGTGTGAATCTGGTAGGAAAGTACTAGTTTTAGTTATATGCCCATGTCAGCAGTAGGGGTCGGAGAAAATGTAATGACTATGAATATTTTGGGGTAGGAAAATGCTATTTCAAGTTCCTTGGCTATATTGAGAAAGAAGTCGGCAACTGATGCGAGAACCACATATGTGTTTGGTAGTTAAGTGCTATCTCAAGTGATTTGGCCATATGATGGGTACTGTCCACATCAGATGTGATGTTTTCGGTTTGAAAGTGCTATTTCACAGAGTATGACAATGTTATCAATAGGGTTCGAAACAGATGTGATGAGCATATACGATTAGGTACAAATGTATCAAATATAATGAGCATATATATTTATGTTGGAATGTGCTGTTTCAAGTAGTTTTGCTATATATTAGGAGTGCTGCTGGCGTCTTATGTGATGGGCATGTACAATTTTGTGAGGAAAATGCTGTTTCAAGTAGTATGGTTGTGTTCAGAGTAGAGTCTATTTCAGATGTGAAGAGGGTATATGTTTGATTTGGAAAGTGATACTGCAAGTAGTATGGCCATATGAAGAGTACAATTCACATCAGATAGTTTCGTTTTAGTAGAAATTACTAGTCTTAGTAGTAAGCCAATTTATGCCAACACTCC
This sequence comes from Perna viridis, assembly GCA_037379345.1. Taxonomy (NCBI): domain Eukaryota; kingdom Metazoa; phylum Mollusca; class Bivalvia; order Mytilida; family Mytilidae; genus Perna; species Perna viridis. Next base: position 19,152,100 of record CM074518.1, read on the forward strand.
GTATTATATGTGATGACTTCGTACTTTCCATTTCAAGTAGTATGGTCATGTTAAGAGTATGGCACAATCAGATGTAATGAGAATGATTGATTTTGGTAGGAAAGTGTTTTTTCAAGTGGTATGGCTATATCAATAATAGGGTTTGAGTAACATATGATGTGTATGTATGATTTTGGTTAGGAATTGCACTTTGAAGTAGTATGGCAATAGTTATAGCACAGTCCGCGTCAAATAAGATGAACATGTATATTTTGAGTAGGAAAATGCTATGATAGGTATTATGGCAATGCTAAGAATACGGTACAAATGTGATGTGATGAGTCTGAATGTTTTGGGTAGGAAAGCGCTAGTTCATATAGTACCGATACATTATGAGCACATACGAAAAAGATGGAATCAACAAGTACACTTTTTGTATGAAAACCCGTTCTTACGTTGTCAATCAATGTTTAGAGTACATTAGGTATGGTTGGCTATATCAAGAGCACAGTACAAATCAGATATAAGAACATGTATGAATATGTGTGAATCTGGTAGGAAAGTACTAGTTTTAGTTATATGCCCATGTCAGCAATAGGGGTCGGAGAAAATGTAATGACTATGAATATTTTGGGGCAGGAAAATGCTATTTCAAGTTCTTTGGCTATATTGAGAGAGAAGTCGGCAACTGATGCAAGAATCACATATGTGTTTGGTAGTTAAGTGCTATCTCAAGTGATTTGGGCATATGATGGGTACTGTCAACATCAGGTGTGATATTTTCGGTGGTAAGGTGCTATTTCATAGAGTATGACAATGTTATCAATAGGGTTCGAAACAGATGTGATGAGCATATACGATTAGGTACAAATGTATCAAATATAATGAGCATATATATTTATGTTGGAATGTGCTGTTTCAAATAGTTTTGCTATATATTAGGAGTGCTGCTGGCGTCTTATGTGATGGGCATGTACAATTTTGTGAGGAAAATGCTGTTTCAAGTAGTATGGTTGTGTTCAGAGTAGAGTCTATTTCAGATGTGAAGAGGGTATATGTCTGATTTGGAAAGTGATACTGCAAGTAGTATGGCCATATGAAGAGTACAATTCAAATCAGATAGTTTCGTTTTAGTAGAAATTACTAGTCTCAGTAGTAAGCCAATTTATGCCAACACTCCGTATTATATGTGATGACTTCGTACTTTCCATTTCAAGTAGTATGGTCATGTTAAGAGTATGGCACAATCAGATGTAATGAGCATGTTTGATTTTGGTAGGAAAAGGCTTTTTCAAGTGGTATCGCTATATTAATAATAGGGTTTGAATAACATATGATGGGTATGTATGATTTTGGTTAGGAAATGCACTTAGAAGTAGTATGGCAAAAGTTATAGTACAGTCGGCGTCAAGTAAGATGAACATGTATATTTTGAGTAGGAAAATGCTATGATAGGTATTATGGCAATGCTAAGAATACCGTACAAATGTGATGTGATGAGTCTGAATGTTTTGGGTAGGAAAGCGCTAGTTCATATAGTACCGATACATTATGAGCACATACGAAAAAGATGGAATCAACAAGTACACTTTTTGTATGAAAACCCGTTCTTACGTTGTCAATCAATGTTTAGAGTACATTAGGTATGGTTGGCTATATCAAGAGCACAGTACAAATCAGATATAAGAACATGTATGAATATGTGTGAATCTGGTAGGAAAGTACTAGTTTTAGTTATATGCCCATGTCAGCAATAGGGGTCGGAGAAAATGTAATGACTATGAATATTTTGGGGCAGGAAAATGCTATTTCAAGTTCTTTGGCTATATTGAGAGAGAAGTCGGCAACTGATGCAAGAATCACATATGTGTTTGGTAGTTAAGTGCTATCTCAAGTGATTTGGGCATATGATGGGTACTGTCAACATCAGATGTGATGTTTTCGGTGGGAAAGTGCTATTTCACAGAGTATGACAATGTTATCAATAGGGTTCGAAACAGATGTGATGAGCATATACGATTAGGTACAAATGTATCAAATATAATGAGCATATATATTTATGTTGGAATGTGCTGTTTCAAGTAGTTTTGCTATATATTAGGAGTGCTGCTGGCGTCTTATGTGATGGGCATGTACAATTTTGTGAGGAAAATGCTGTTTCAAGTAGTATGGTTGTGTTCAGAGTAGAGTCTATTTCAGATGTGAAGAGGGTATATGTCTGATTTGGAAAGTGATACTGCAAGAAGTATGGCCATATGAAGAGTACAATTCAAATCAGATAGTTTCGTTTTAGTAGAAATTACTAGTCTCAGTAGTAAGCCAATTTATGCCAACACTCCGTATTATATGTGATGACTTCGTACTTTCCATTTCAAGTAGTATGGTCATGTTAAGAGTATGGCACAATCAGATGTAATGAGCATGTTTGATTTTGGTAGGAAAGTGCTTTTTCAAGTGGTATGGCTATATTAATAATAGGGTTTGAATAACATATGATGGGTATGTATGATTTTGGTTAGGAAATGCACTTAGAAGTAGTATGGCAAAAGTTATAGTACAGTCGGCGTCAAGTAAGATGAACATGTATATTTTGAGTATGAAAATGCTATGATAGGTATTATGGCAATGTTAAGAATACGGTACAAATGTGATGTGATGAGTCTGAATATTTTGGGTAGGAAAGCGCTAGTTCATATAGTACCGATACATTATGAGCACATACGAAAAAGATGGAATCAACAAGTACACTTTTTGTATGAAAACCCGTTCTTACGTTGTCAATCAATGTTTAGAGTACATTAGGTATGGTTGGCTATATCAAGAGCACAGTACAAATCAGATATAAGAACATGTATGAATATGTGTGAATCTGGTAGGAAAGTACTAGTTTTAGTTATATGCCCATGTCAGCAGTAGGGGTCGGAGAAAATGTAATGACTATGAATATTTTGGGGTAAGAAAATGCTATTTCAAGTTCCTTGGCTATATTGAGATAGAAGTCGGCAACTGATGCGAGAACCACATATGTGTTTGGTAGTTAAGTGCTATCTCAAGTGATTTGGCCATATGATGGGTACTGTCCACATCAGATGTGATGTTTTCGGTGGTAAAGTGCTATTTCACAGAGTATGACAATGTTATCAATAGGGTTCGAAACAAATGTGATGAGCGTATACGATTAGGTACAAATGTATCAAATATAATGAGCATATATATTTATGTTGGAAAGTGCTGTTTCAAGTAGTTTTGCTATATATTAGGAGTGCTGCTGGCGTCTTATGTGATGGGCATGTACAATTTTGTGAGGAAAATGCTGTTTCAAGTAGTATGGTTGTGTTCAGAGTAGAGTCTATTTCAGATGTGAAGAGGGTATATGTTTGATTTGGAAAGTGATACTCCAAGAAGTATGGCCATATGAAGAGTACAATTCACATCAGATAGTTTCGTTTTAGTAGAAATTACTAGTCTCAGTAGTAAGCCAATTTATGCCAACACTCCATATTATATGTGATGACTTCGCACTTTCCATTTCAAGTAGTATGGTCATGTTAAGAGTATGGCACAATCAGATGTAATGAGAATGATTGATTTTGGTAGGAAAGTGTTTTTTCAAGTGGTATGGCTATATCAATAATAGGGTTTGAGTAACATATGATGTGTATGTATGATTTTTGGTTAGGAATTGCACTTTGAAGTAGTATGGCAATAGTTATAGCACAGTCCGCGTCAAATAAGATGAACATGTATATTTTGAGTAGGAAAATGCTATGATAGGTATTATGGCAATGCTAAGAATACGGTACAAATGTGATGTGATGAGTCTGAATGTTTTGGGTAGGAAAGCGCTAGTTCATATAGTACCGATACATTATGAGCACATACGAAAAAGATGGAATCAACAAGTACACTTTTTGTATGAAAACCCGTTCTTACGTTGTCAATCAATGTTTAGAGTACATTAGGTATGGTTGGCTATATCAAGAGCACAGTACAAATCAGATATAAGAACATGTATGAATATGTGTGAATCTGGTAGGAAAGTACTAGTTTTAGTTATATGCCCATGTCAGCAATAGGGGTCGGAGAAAATGTAATGACTATGAATATTTTGGGGCAGGAAAATGCTATTTCAAGTTCTTTGGCTATATTGAGAGAGAAGTCGGCAACTGATGCAAGAATCACATATGTGTTTGGTAGTTAAGTGCTATCTCAAGTGATTTGGCCATATGATGGGTACTGTCAACATCAGGTGTGATATTTTCGGTGGTAAGGTGCTATTTCATAGAGTATGACAATGTTATCAATAGGGTTCGAAACAGATGTGATGAGCATATACGATTAGGTACAAATGTATCAAATATAATGAGCATATATATTTATGTTGGAATGTGCTGTTTCAAATAGTTTTGCTATATATTAGGAGTGCTGCTGGCGTCTTATGTGATGGGCATGTACAATTTTGTGAGGAAAATGCTGTTTCAAGTAGTATGGTTGTGTTCAGAGTAGAGTCTATTTCAGATGTGAAGAGGGTATATGTCTGATTTGGAAAGTGATACTGCAAGTAGTATGGCCATATGAAGAGTACAATTCAAATCAGATAGTTTCGTTTTAGTAGAAATTACTAGTCTCAGTAGTAAGCCAATTTATGCCAACACTCCGTATTATATGTGATGACTTCGTACTTTCCATTTCAAGTAGTATGGTCATGTTAAGAGTATGGCACAATCAGATGTAATGAGCATGTTTGATTTTGGTAGGAAAAGGCTTTTTCAAGTGGTATCGCTATATTAATAATAGGGTTTGAATAACATATGATGTGTATGTATGATTTTGGTTAGGAAATGCACTTAGAAGTAGTATGGCAAAAGTTATAGTACAGTCGGCGTCAAGTAAGATGAACATGTATATTTTGAGTAGGAAAATGCTATGATAGGTATTATGGCAATGCTAAGAATACCGTACAAATGTGATGTGATGAGTCTGAATGTTTTGGGTAGGAAAGCGCTAGTTCATATAGTGCCGATACATTATGAGCACATACGAAAAAGATGGAATCAACAAGTACACTTTTTGTATGAAAACCCGTTCTTACGTTGTCAATCAATGTTTAGAGTACATTAGGTATGGTTGGCTATATCAAGAGCACAGTACAAATCAGATATAAGAACATGTATGAATATGTGTGAATCTGGTAGGAAAGTACTAGTTTTAGTTATATGCCCATGTCAGCAATAGGGGTCGGAGAAAATGTAATGACTATGAATATTTTGGGGCAGGAAAATGCTATTTCAAGTTCTTTGGCTATATTGAGAGAGAAGTCGGCAACTGATGCAAGAATCACATATGTGTTTGGTAGTTAAGTGCTATCTCAAGTGATTTGGGCATATGATGGGTACTGTCAACATCAGGTGTGATATTTTCGGTGGTAAGGTGCTATTTCATAGAGTATGACAATGTTATGAATAGGGTTCGAAACAGATGTGATGAGCATATACGATTAGGTACAAATGTATCAAATATAATGAGCATATATATGTATGTTGGAATGTGCTGTTTCAAGTAGTTTTGCTATATATTAGGAGTGCTGCTGGCGTCTTATGTGATGGGCATGTACAATTTTGTGAGGAAAATGCTGTTTCAAGTAGTATGGTTGTGTTCAGAGTAGAGTCTATTTCAGATGTGAAGAGGGTATATGTCTGATTTGGAAAGTGATACTGCAAGTAGTATGGCCATATGAAGAGTACAATTCAAATCAGATAGTTTCGTTTTAGTAGAAATTACTAGTCTCAGTAGTAAGCCAATTTATGCCAACACTCCGTATTATATGTGATGACTTCGTACTTTCCATTTCAAGTAGTATGGTCATGTTAAGAGTATGGCACAATCAGATGTAATGAGCATGTTTGATTTTGGTAGGAAAGTGCTTTTTCAAGTGGTATCGCTATATTAATAATAGGGTTTGAATAACATATGATGTGTATGTATGATTTTGGTTAGGAATTGCACTTTGAAGTAGTATGGCAATAGTTATAGCACAGTCCGCGTCAAATAAGATGAACATGTATATTTTGAGTAGGAAAATGCTATGATAGGTATTATGGCAATGCTAAGAATACTGTACAAATGTGATGTGATGAGTCTGAATGTTTTGGGTAGGAAAGCGCTAGTTCATATAGTACCGATACATTATGAGAACATACGAAAAAGATGGAATCAACAAGTACACTTTTTGTATGAAAACCCGTTCTTACGTTGTCAATCAATGTTTAGAGTACATTAGGTATGGTTGGCTATATCAAGAGCACAGTACAAATCAGATATAAGAACATGTATGAATATGTGTGAATCTGGTAGGAAAGTACTAGTTTTAGTTATATGCCCATGTCAGCAATAGGGGTCGGAGAAAATGTAATGACTATGAATATTTTGGGGCAGGAAAATGCTATTTCAAGTTCTTTGGCTATATTGAGATAGAAGTCGGCAACTGATGCGAGAACCACATATGTGTTTGGTAGTTAAGTGCTATCTCAAGTGATTCGGCCATATGATGGGTACTGTCCACATCAGATGTGATATTTTCGGTGGGAAAGTGCTATTTCACAGAGTATGACAATGTTATCAATAGGGTTCGAAACAGATGTGATGAGCATGTACGATTAGGTACAAATGTATCAAATATAATGAGCATATATATTTATGTTGGAAAGTGCTGTTTCAAGTAGTTTTGCTATATATTAGGAGTGCTGCTGGCGTCTTATGTGATGGGCATGTACAATTTTGTGAGGAAAATGCTGTTTCAAGTAGTATGGTTGTGTTCAGAGTAGAGTCTATTTCAGATGTGAAGAGGGTATATGTTTGATTTGGAAAGTGATACTGCAAGTAGTATGGCCATATGAAGAGTACAATTCACATCAGATAGTTTCGTTTAAGTAGAAATTACTAGTCTTAGTAGTAAGCCAATTTATGCCAACACTCCATATTATATGTGATGACTTCGTACTTTCCATTTCAAGTAGTATGGTCATGTTAAGAGTATGGCACAATCAGATGTAATGAGCATGATTGACTTTGGTAGGAAAGTGCTTTTTCAAGTGGTATGGCTATATCAATAATATGGTTTGAGTAACATATGATGTGTATGTATGATTTTGGTTAGGAATTGCACTTTGAAGTAGTATGGCAATAGTTATAGTACAGTCCGCGTCAAATAAGATGAACATGTATATTTTGAGTAGGAAAATGCTATGATAGGTATTATGGCAATGCTAAAAATACGGTACAAATGTGATGTGATGAGTCTGAATGTTTTGGGTAGGAAAGCGCTAGTTCATATAGTACCGATACATTATGAGCACATACGAAAAAGATGGAATCAACAAGTACACTTTTTGTATGAAAACCCGTTCTTACGTTGTCAATCAATGTTTAGAGTACATTAGGTATGGTTGGCTATATCAAGAGCACAGTACAAATCAGATATAAGAACATGTATGAATATGTGTGAATCTGGTAGGAAAGTACTAGTTTTAGTTATATGCCCATATCAGCAGTAGGAGTCGTAGAAAATGTAATGACTATGAATATTTTGGGGTAGGAAAATGCTATTTCAAGTTCTTTGGCTATATTGAGATAGAAGTCGGCAACTGATGCGAGAACCACATATGTGTTTGGTAGTTAAGTGCTATCTCAAGTGATTCGGCCATATGATGGGTACTGTCCACATCAGATGTGATATTTTCGGTGGGAAAGTGCTATTTCACAGAGTATGACAATGTTATCAATAGGGTTCGAAACAGATGTGATGAGCATGTACGATTAGGTACAAATGTATCAAATATAATGAGCATATATATTTATGTTGGAAAGTGCTGTTTCAAGTAGTTTTGCTATATATTAGGAGTGCTGCTGGCGTCTTATGTGATGGGCATGTACAATTTTGTGAGGAAAATGCTGTTTCAAGTAGTATGGTTGTGTTCAGAGTAGAGTCTATTTCAGATATGAAGAGGGTATATGTTTGATTTGGAAAGTGATACTGCAAGTAGTATGGCCATATGAAGAGTACAATTCACATCAGATAGTTTCGTTTTAGTAGAAATTACTAGTCTTAGTAGTAAGCCAATTTATGCCAACACTCCGTATTATATGTGATGACTTCGTACTTTCCATTTCAAGTAGTATGGTCATGTTAAGGGTATGGCACAATCAGATGTAATGAGCATGATTGATTTTGGTAGGAAAGTGCTTTTTCAAGTGGTATGGCTATATCAATAATATGGTTTGAGTAACATATGATGTGTATGTATGATTTTGGTTAGGAATTGCACTTTGAAGTAGTATGGCAATAGTTATAGTACAGTCCGCGTCAAATAAGATGAACATGTATATTTTGAGTAGGAAAATGCTATGATAGGTATTATGGCAATGCTAAAAATACGGTACAAATGTGATGTGATGAGTCTGAATGTTTTGGGTAGGAAAGCGCTAGTTCATATAGTACCGATACATTATGAGCACATACGAAAAAGATGGAATCAACAAGTACACTTTTTGTATGAAAACCCGTTCTTACGTTGTCAATCAATGTTTAGAGTACATTAGGTATGGTTGGCTATATCAAGAGCACAGTACAAATCAGATATAAGAACATGTATGAATATGTGTGAATCTGGTAGGAAAGTACTAGTTTTAGTTATATGCCCATATCAGCAGTAGGAGTCGTAGAAAATGTAATGACTATGAATATTTTGGGGTAGGAAAATGCTATTTCAAGTTCTTTGGCTATATTGAGATAGAAGTCGGCAACTGATGCGAGAACCACATATGTGTTTGGTAGTTAAGTGCTATCTCAAGTGATTCGGCCATATGATGGGTAATGTCCACATCAGATGTGATATTTTCGGTGGGAAAGTGCTATTTCACAGAGTATGACAATGTTATCAATAGGGTTCGAAACAGATGTGATGAGCATGTACGATTAGGTACAAATGTATCAAATATAATGAGCATATATATTTATGTTGGAAAGTGCTGTTTCAAGTAGTTTTGCTATATCTTAGGAGTGCTGCTGGCGTCTTATGTGATGGGCATGTACAATTTTGTGAGGAAAATGCTGTTTCAAGTAGTATGGTTGTGTTTAGAGTAGAGTCTATTTCAGATATGAAGAGGGTATATGTTTGATTTGGAAAGTGATACTGCAAGTAGTATGGCCATATGAAGAGTACAATTCACATCAGATAGTTTCGTTTTAGTAGAAATTACTAGTCTTAGTAGTAAGCCAATTTATGCCAACACTCCGTATTATATGTGATGACTTCGTACTTTCCATTTCAAGTAGTATGGTCATGTTAAGGGTATGGCACAATCAGATGTAATGAGCATGATTGATTTTGGTAGGAAAGTGCTTTTTCAAGTGGTATGGCTATATCAATAATATGGTTTGAGTAACATATGATGTGTATGTATGATTTTGGTTAGGAATTGCACTTTGAAGTAGTATGGCAATAGTTATAGTATAGTCCGCGTCAAATAAGATGAACATGTATATTTTGAGTAGGAAAATGCTATGATAGGTATTATGGCAATGCTAAAAATACGGTACAAATGTGATGTGATGAGTCTGAATGTTTTGGGTAGGAAAGCGCTAGTTCATATAGTACCGATACATTATGAGCACATACGAAAAAGATGGAATCAACAAGTACACTTTTTGTATGAAAACCCGTTCTTACGTTGTCAATCAATGTTTAGAGTACATTAGGTATGGTTGGCTATATCAAGAGCACAGTACAAATCAGATATAAGAACATGTATGAATATGTGTGAATCTGGTAGGAAAGTACTAGTTTTAGTTATATGACCATGTCGGCAGTAGGGGTCGGAGAAAATGTAATGACTATGAATATTTTGGGGCAGGAAAATGCTATTTCAAGTTCTTTGGCTATATTGAGAGAGAAGTCGGCAACTGATGCAAGAATCACATATGTGTTTGGTAGTTAAGTGCTATCTCAAGTGATTTGGCCATATGATGGGTACTGTCCACATCAGATGTGATGTTTTCGGTGGGAAAGTGCTATTTCACAGAGTATGACAATGTTATCAATAGGGTTCGAAACAGATGTGATGAGCATATACGATTAGGTACAAATGTATCAAATATAATGAGCATATATATTTATGTTGGAAAGTAAAGTGCTGTTTCAAGTAGTTTTGCTATATCTTAGGAGTGCTGCTGGCGTCTTATGTGATGGGCATGTACAATTTTGTGAGGAAAATGCTGTTTCAAGTAGTATGGTTGTGTTCAGAGTAGAGTCTATTTCAGATGTGAAGACGGTATATGTTTGATTTGGAAAGTGATACTGCAAGTAGTATGGCCATATGAAGAGTACAATTCACATCAGATAGTTTCGTTTTAGTAGAAATTACTAGTCTCAGTAGTAAGCCAATTTATGCCAACACTCCGTATTATATGTGATGACTTCGTACTTTCCATTTCAATTAGTATGGTCATGTTAAGAGTATGGCACAATCAGATGTAATGAGCATGATTGATTTTGGTAGGAAAGTGCTTTTTCAAGTGGTATGGCTATATCAATAAAAGAGTTTGAATAACATATGATGGGTATGTATGATTTTGGTTAGGAATTGCACTTTGAAGTAGTATGGCAATAGTTATAGTACAGTCCGCGTCAAATAAGATGAACATGTATATTTTGAGTAGGAAAATGTAATGATTGGTATTATGACAATGCTAAGAATACGGTACAAATGTAATGTGATGAGTCTGAATATCTTGGGTAGGAAAGCGCTAGTTCATATAGTACCGATACATTATGAGCACATACGAAAAAGATGGAATCAACAAGTACACTTTTTGTATGAAAACCCGTTCTTACGTTGTCAATCAATGTTTAGAGTACATTAGGTATGGTTGGCTATATCAAGAGCACAGTACAAATCAGATATAAGAACATGTATGAATATGTGTGAATCTGGTAGGAAAGTACTAGTTTTAGTTATATGCCCATATCAGCAGTAGGAGTCGTAGAAAATGTAATGACTATGAATATTTTGGGGTAGGAAAATGCTATTTCAAGTTCTTTGGCTATATTGAGATAGAAGTCGGCAACTGATGCGAGAACCACATATGTGTTTGGTAGTTAAGTGCTATCTCAAGTGATTCGGCCATATGATGGGTAATGTCCACATCAGATGTGATATTTTCGGTGGGAAAGTGCTATTTCACAGAGTATGACAATGTTATCAATAGGGTTCGAAACAGATGTGATGAGCATGTACGATTAGGTACAAATGTATCAAATATAATGAGCATATATATTTATGTTGGAAAGTGCTGTTTCAAGTAGTTTTGCTATATCTTAGGAGTGCTGCTGGCGTCTTATGTGATGGGCATGTACAATTTTGTGAGGAAAATGCTGTTTCAAGTAGTATGGTTGTGTTTAGAGTAGAGTCTATTTCAGATATGAAGAGGGTATATGTTTGATTTGGAAAGTGATACTGCAAGTAGTATGGCCATATGAAGAGTACAATTCACATCAGATAGTTTCGTTTTAGTAGAAATTACTAGTCTTAGTAGTAAGCCAATTTATGCCAACACTCCGTATTATATGTGATGACTTCGTACTTTCCATTTCAAGTAGTATGGTCATGTTAAGGGTATGGCACAATCAGATGTAATGAGCATGATTGATTTTGGTAGGAAAGTGCTTTTTCAAGTGGTATGGCTATATCAATAATATGGTTTGAGTAACATATGATGTGTATGTATGATTTTGGTTAGGAATTGCACTTTGAAGTAGTATGGCAATAGTTATAGTATAGTCCGCGTCAAATAAGATGAACATGTATATTTTGAGTAGGAAAATGCTATGATAGGTATTATGGCAATGCTAAAAATACGGTACAAATGTGATGTGATGAGTCTGAATGTTTTGGGTAGGAAAGCGCTAGTTCATATAGTACCGATACATTATGAGCACATACGAAAAAGATGGAATCAACAAGTACACTTTTTGTATGAAAACCCGTTCTTACGTTGTCAATCAATGTTTAGAGTACATTAGGTATGGTTGGCTATATCAAGAGCACAGTACAAATCAGATATAAGAACATGTATGAATATGTGTGAATCTGGTAGGAAAGTACTAGTTTTAGTTATATGACCATGTCAGCAGTAGGGGTCGGAGAAAATGTAATGACTATGAATATTTTGGGGCAGGAAAATGCTATTTCAAGTTCTTTGGCTATATTGAGAGAGAAGTCGGCAACTGATGCAAGAATCACATATGTGTTTGGTAGTTAAGTGCTATCTCAAGTGATTTGGCCATATGATGGGTACTGTCCACATCAGATGTGATGTTTTCGGTGGGAAAGTGCTATTTCACAGAGTATGACAATGTTATCAATAGGGTTCGAAACAGATGTGATGAGCATATACGATTAGGTACAAATGTATCAAATATAATGAGCATATATATTTATGTTGGAAAGTAAAGTGCTGTTTCAAGTAGTTTTGCTATATATTAGGAGTGCTGCTGGCGTCTTATGTGATGGGCATGTACAATTTTGTGAGGAAAATGCTGTTTCAAGTAGTATGGTTGTGTTCAGAGTAGAGTCTATTTCAGATGTGAAGACGGTATATGTTTGATTTGGAAAGTGATACTGCAAGTAGTATGGCCATATGAAGAGTACAATTCACATCAGATAGTTTCGTTTTAGTAGAAATTACTAGTCTCAGTAGTAAGCCAATTTATGCCAACACTCCGTATTATATGTGATGACTTCGTACTTTCCATTTCAATTAGTATGGTCATGTTAAGAGTATGGCACAATCAGATGTAATGAGCATGATTGATTTTGGTAGGAAAGTGCTTTTTCAAGTGGTATGGCTATATCAATAAAAGAGTTTGAATAACATATGATGGGTATGTATGATTTTGGTTAGGAATTGCACTTTGAAGTAGTATGGCAATAGTTATAGTACAGTCCGCGTCAAATAAGATGAACATGTATATTTTGAGTAGGAAAATGTAATGATTGGTATTATGACAATGCTAAGAATACGGTACAAATGTAATGTGATGAGTCTGAATATCTTGGGTAGGAAAGCGCTAGTTCATATAGTACCGATACATTATGAGCACATACGAAAAAGATGGAATCAACAAGTACACTTTTTGTACGAAAACCCGTTCTTACGTTGTCAATCAATGTTTAGTGTACATTAGGTATGGTTGGCTATATCAAGAGCACAGTACAAATCCGATATAAGAACATGTATGAATATGTGCGAATCTGTTAGGAAAGTACTATTTTTAGTTATATGCCCATATCAGCAATAGGGGTCGGAGAAAATGTAATGACTATGAATATTTTGGGGTAGGAAAATGCTATTTCAAGTTCTTTGGCTATATTGAGAGAGAAGTCGGCAACTGAAGCAAGAATCACATATGTGTTTGGTAGTTAAATGCTATCTCAAGTGATTTGGCCATATGATGGGTACTGTCCACATCAGATGTGATATTTTCGGTGGGAAAGTGCTATTTCACAGAGTATGACAATGTTATCAATAGGTTCGAAACAGATGTGATGAGCATATACGATTAGGTACAAAAGTATCAAATATAATGAGCATATATATTTATGTTGGAAAGTAAAGTGCTGTTTCAAGTAGTTTTGCTATATATTAGGAGTGCTGCTGGCGTCTTATGTGATGGGCATGTACAATTTTGTGAGGAAAATGCTGTTTCAAGTAGTATGGTTGTGTTCAGAGTATAGTCTATTTCAGATGTGAAGACGGTATATGTTTGATTTGGAAAGTGATACTGCAAGTAGTATGGCCATATCAAGAGTACAATTCACATCAGATAGTTTCGTTTTAGTAGAAAATACTAGTCTCAGTAGTAAGCCAATTTATGCCAACACTCCGTATTATATGTGATGACTTCGTACTTTCCATTTCAATTAGTATGGTCATGTTAAGAGTATGGCACAATCAGATGTAATGAGCATGATTGATTTTGGTAGGAAAGTGCTTTTTCAAGTGGTATCGCTATATTAATAATAGGGTTTGAATAACATATGATGGGTATGTATGATTTTGGTTAGGAAATGCACTTAGAAGTAGTATGGCAAAAGTTATAGTACAGTCGGCGTCAAGTAAGATGAACATGTATATTTTGAGTAGGAAAATGCTATGATAGGTATTATGGCAATGTTAAGAATACGGTACAAATGTGATGTGATGAGTCTGAATATTTTGGGTAGGAAAGCGCTAGTTCATATAGTACCGATACATTATGAGCACATACGAAAAAGATGGAATCAACAAGTACACTTTTTGTATGAAAACCCGTTCTTACGTTGTCAATCAATGTTTAGAGTACATTAGGTATGGTTGGCTATATCAAGAGCACAGTACAAATCAGATATAAGAACATGTATGAATATGTGTGAATCTGGTAGGAAAGTACTAGTTTTAGTTATATGCCCATGTCAGCAGTAGTGGTCGGAGAAAATGTAATGACTATGAATATTTTGGGGTAGGAAAATGCTATTTCAAGTTCCTTGGCTATATTGAGATAGAAGTCGGCAACTGATGCGAGAACCACATATGTGTTTGGTAGTTAAGTGCTATCTCAAGTGATTTGGCCATATGATGGGTACTGTCCACATCAGATGTGATGTTTTCGGTGGGAAAGTGCTATTTCACAGAGTATGACAATGTTATCAATAGGGTTCGAAACAGATGTGATGAGCATATACGATTAGGTACAAATGTATCAAATATAATGAGCATATATATTTATGTTGGAATGTGCTGTTTCAAGTAGTTTTGCTATATATTAGGAGTGCTGCTGGCGTCTTATGTGATGGGCATGTACAATTTTGTGAGGAAAATGCTGTTTCAAGTAGTATGGTTGTGTTCAGAGTAGAGTCTATTTCAGATGTGAAGAGGGTATATGTCTGATTTGGAAAGTGATACTGCAAGTAGTATGGCCATATGAAGAGTACAATTCAAATCAGATAGTTTCGTTTTAGTAGAAATTACTAGTCTCAGTAGTAAGCCAATTTATGCCAACACTCCGTATTATATGTGATGACTTCGTACTTTCCATTTCAAGTAGTATGGTCATGTTAAGAGTATGGCACAATCAGATGTAATGAGCATGTTTGATTTTGGTAGGAAAGTGCTTTTTCAAGTGGTATCGCTATATTAATAATAAGGTTTGAATAACATATGATGGGTATGTATGATTTTGGTTAGGAAATGCACTTAGAAGTAGTATGGCAAAAGTTATAGTACAGTCGGCGTCAAGTAAGATGAACATGTATATTTTGAGTAGGAAAATGCTATGATAGGTATTATGGCAATGTTAAGAATACGGTACAAATGTGATGTGAATATTTTGGGTAGGAAAGCGCTAGTTCATATAGTACCGATACATTATGAGCACATACGAAAAAGATGGAATCAACAAGTACACTTTTTGTATGAAAACCCGTTCTTACGTTGTCAATCAATGTTTAGAGTACATTAGGTATGGTTGGCTATATCAAGAGCACAGTACAAATCAGATATAAGAACATGTATGAATATGTGTGAATCTGGTAGGAAAGTACTAGTTTTAGTTATATGCCCATGTCAGCAGTAGTGGTCGGAGAAAATGTAATGACTGTGAATATTTTGGGGTAGGAAAATGCTATTTCAAGTTCCTTGGCTATATTGAGATAGAAGTCGGCAACTGATGCGAGAACCACATATGTGTTTGGTAGTTAAGTGCTATCTCAAGTGATTCGGCCATATGATGGGTACTGTCCACATCAGATGTGATGTTTTCGGTGGGAAAGTGCTATTTCACAGAGTATGACAATGTTATCAATAGGGTTCGAAACAGATGTGATGAGCGTATACGATTAGGTACAAATGTATCAAATATAATGAGCATATATATTTATGTTGGAAAGTGCTGTTTCAAGTAGTTTTGCTATATATTAGGAGTGCTGCTGGCGTCTTATGTGATGGGCATGTACAATTTTGTGAGGAAAATGCTGTTTCAAGTAGTATGGTTGTGTTCAGAGTAGAGTCTATTTCAGATGTGAAGAGGGTATATGTTTGATTTGGAAAGTGATACTGCAAGTAGTATGGCCATATGAAGAGTACAATTCACATCAGATAGTTTCGTTTTAGTAGAAATTACTAGTCTTAGTAGTAAGCCAATTTATGCCAACACTCCGTATTATATGTGATGACTTCGTACTTTCCATTTCAAGTAGTATGGTCATGTTAAGAGTATGGCACAATCAGATGTAATGAGAATGATTGATTTTGGTAGGAAAGTGCTTTTTCAAGTGGTATGGCTATATCAATAATAGGGTTTGAGTAACATATGATGTGTATGTATGATTTTGGTTAGGAATTGCACTTCGAAGTAGTATGGCAATAGTTATAGCACAGTCCGCGTCAAATAAGATGAACATGTATATTTTGAGTAGGAAAATGCTATGATAGGTATTATGGCAATGCTAAGAATACGGTACAAATGTGATGTGATGAGTCTGAATGTTTTGGGTAGGAAAGCGCTAGTTCATATAGTACCGATACATTATGAGCACATACGAAAAAGATGGAATCAACAAGTACACTTTTTGTATGAAAACCGGTTCTTACGTTGTCAATCAATGTTTAGAGTATATTAGGTATGGTTGGCTATATCAAGAGCACAGTACAAATCAGATATAAGAACATGTATGAATATGTGTGAATCTGGTAGGAAAGTACTAGTTTTAGTTATATGCCCATGTCATGTCAGCAGTAGGGGTCGGAGAAAATGTAATGACTATGAATATTTTGGGGTAGGAAAATGCTATTTCAAGTTCCTTGGCTATATTGAGATAGAAGTCGGCAACTGATGCGAGAACCACATATGTGTTTGGTAGTTAAGTGCTATCTCAAGTGATTTGGGCATATGATGGGTACTGTCCACATCAGATGTGATGTTTTCGGTGGGAAAGTGCTATTTCACAGAGTATGACAATGTTATCAATAGGGTTCGAAACAGATGTGATGAGCGTATACGATTAGGTACAAATGTATCAAATATAATGAGCATATATATTTATGTTGGAAAGTGCTGTTTCAAGTAGTTTTGCTATATATTAGGAGTGCTGCTGGCGTCTTATGTGATTGGCATGTACAATTTTGTGAGGAAAATGCTGTTTCAAGTAGTATGGTTGTGTTCAGAGTAGAGCCTATTTCAGATGTGAAGAGGGTATATGTTTGATTTGGAAAGTGATACTGCAAGTAGTATGGCCATATGAAGAGTACAATTCACATCAGATAGTTTCGTTTTAGTAGAAATTACTAGTCTCAGTAGTAAGCCAATTTATGCCAACACTCCGTATTATATGTGATGACTTCGTACTTTCCATTTCAAGTAGTATGGTCATGTTAAGAGTATGGCACAATCAGATGTAATGAGCATGTTTGATTTTGGTAGGAAAGTGCTTTTTCAAGTGGTATGGCTATATTAATAATAGGGTTTGAATAACATATGATGGGTATGTATAATTTTGGTTAGGAAG
The DNA here is from genome assembly GCA_037379345.1 of Perna viridis. Lineage (NCBI taxonomy): Eukaryota > Metazoa > Mollusca > Bivalvia > Mytilida > Mytilidae > Perna > Perna viridis. The sequence goes on from CM074518.1 coordinate 19,169,680, forward strand.
TGCACTTTGAAGTAGTATGGCAATAGTTATAGCACAGTCCGCGTCAAATAAGATGAACATGTATATTTTGAGTAGGAAAATGCTATGATAGGTATTATGGCAATGCTAAGAATACTGTACAAATGTGATGTGATGAGTCTGAATGTTTTGGGTAGGAAAGCGCTAGTTCATATAGTACCGATACATTATGAGCACATACGAAAGAGATGGAATCAACAAGTACACTTTTTGTATGAAAACCGGTTCTTACGTTGTCAATCAATGTTTAGAGTACATTAGGTATGGTTGGCTATATCAAGAGCACAGTACAAATCAGATATAAGAACATGTATGAATATGTGTGAATCTGGTAGGAAAGTACTAGTTTTAGTTATATGACCATGTCAGCAATAGGGGTCGGAGAAAATGTAATGACTATGAATATTTTGGGGCAGGAAAATGCTATTTCAAGTTCTTTGGCTATATTGAGAGAGAAGTCGGCAACTGATGCAAGAATCACATATGTGTTTGGTAGTTAAGTGCTATCTCAAGTGATTTGGGCATATGATGGGTACTGTCAACATCAGATGTGATATTTTCGGTGGTAAGGTGCTATTTCATAGAGTATGACAATGTTATGAATAGGGTTCGAAACAGATGTGATGAGCATATACGATTAGGTACAAATGTATCAAATATAATGAGCATATATATTTATGTTGGAAAGTAAAGTGCTGTTTCAAGTAGTTTTGCTATATATTAGGAATGCTGCTGGCGTCTTATGTGATGGGCATGTACAATTTTGTGAGGAAAATGCTGTTTCAAGTAGTATGGTTGTGTTCAGAGTAGAGTCTATTTCAGATGTGAAGAGGGTATATGTTTGATTTGGAAAGTGATAATGCAAGTAGTATGGCCATATGAAGAGTACAATTTACATCAGATAGTTTCGTTTTAGTAGAAATTACTAGTCTCAGTAGTAAGCCAATTTATGCCAACACTCCGTATTATATGTGATGACTTCGTACTTTCCATTTCAAGTAGTATGGTCATGTTAAGAGTATGGCACAATCAGATGTAATGAGAATGATTGATTTTGGTAGGAAAGTGCTTTTTCAAGTGGTATGGCTATATTAATAATAGGGTTTGAATAACATATGATGGGTATGTATGATTTTGGTTAGGAATTGCACTTTGAAGTAGTATGGCAATAGATATAGTACAGTCCGCGTCAAATAAGATGAACATGTATATTTTGAGTAGGAAAATGCAATGATAGGTATTATGGCAATGCTAAGAATACTGTACAAATGTGATGTGATGAGTCTGAATGTTTTGGGTAGGAAAGCGCTAGTTCATATAGTACCGATACATTATGAGCACATACGAAAAAGATGGAATCAACAAGTACACTTTTTGTATGAAAACCCGTTCTTACGTTGTCAATCAATGTTCATAGTACATTAGGTATGGTTGGCTATATCAAGAGCACAGTACAAATCAGATATAAGAACATGTATGAATATGTGTGAATCTGTTAGGAAAGTACTATTTTTAGTTATATGCCCATGTCAGAAGTAGGAGTCGGAGAAAATGTAATGACTATGAATATTTTGGGGTAGGAAAATGCTATTTCAAGTTCTTTGGCTATATTGAGAGAGAAGTCGGCAACTGATGCGAGAATCAAATACGTGTTTGGTAGTTAAGTGCTATCTCAAGTGATTTGGCCATATGATGTGTACTGTCCACATCAGATGTGATATTTTCGGTGGTAAGGTGCTATTTCATAGAGTATGACAATGTTATCAATAGGGTTCGAAATAGATGTGATGAGCATGTACGATTAGGTACAAATGTATCATATATAATGAGAATATATATTTATGTTGGAAAGTGTTGTTTCAAGTAGTTTTGCTATATATTAGGAATGCTGCTGGCATCTTATGTGATGGGCATGTACAATTTTGTGAGGAAAAAACTGTTTCAAGTAGTATGGTTGTGTTCAGAGTAGAGTCTATTTCAGATATGAAAAGGTTATATGTTTGATTTGGAAAGAGTATGGCACAATCAGATGTAATGAGCATGATTGATTTTGGTAGGAATGTGCTTTTTCAAGTGGTATGGCTATATCAATAAAAGGGTTTGAATAACATATGACGGGTATGTATGATTTTGGTTAGGAATTGCACTTTGAAGTAGTATGGCAATAGTTATAGTACAGTCCGCGTCAAATAAGATGAACATGTATATTTTGAGTAGGAAAATGCAATGATAGGTATTATGGCAATGCTAAGAATACGGTACAAATGTAATGTGATGATTCTGAATGTCTTGGGTAGGAAAGCGCTAGTTCATATACTACCGATACATTATGAGCACATACGAAAAAGATGGAATCAACAAGTACACTTTTTGTATGAAAACCCGTTCTTACGTTGTCAATCAATGTTTAGTGTACATTAGGTATGGTTGGCTATATCAAGAGCACAGTACAAATCAGATATAAGAACATGTGTGAATATGTGTGAATCTGTTAGGAAAGAACTATTTTTAGTTCTATGCCCATGTCAGAAGTAGGAGTCGGAGAAAATGTAATGACTATGAATATTTTGGGGTAGGAAAATGCTATTTCAAGTTCTTTGGCTATATTGAGAGAGAAGTTGGCAACTCATGCGAGAATCACATATGTGTTTGGTAGTTAAGTGCTATCTCAAGTGATTTGGCCATATGATGTGTCAAATAAGATGAACATGTATATTTTGAGTAGGAAAATGCTATGATAGGTATTATGGCAATGCTAAGAATACGGTACAAATGTGACGTGATGAGTCTGAATGTTTTGGGTAGGAAAGCGCTAGTTCATATAGTACCGATACATTATGAGCACATACGAAATAGTTGGAATCAACAAGTACACTTTTTGTATGAAAACCCGTTCTTACGTTGACACTCAATGTTTACAGTGCATCACGTATGGTTGGCTATATCAAGAGCACAGTACAAATCAGATATAAGAACATGTATGAATATGTGTGATTCTGGTAGGAAAGTACTATTTTTAGTTATATGCCCATGTCAGCAGTAGGGGTCGGAGAAAATGTAATGACTATATATTTTTTGGGGCAGGAAAATGCTATTTCAAGTTCTTTGGCTATATTAAGAGAGAAGTCGGCAACTGATGCAAGAATCACATATGTGTTTGGTAGTTAAGTGCTATCTCAAGTGATTTGGCCATATGATGTGTACTGTCCACATCAGATGTGATATTTTCGGTGGTAAGGTGCTATTTTATAGAGTATGACAATGTTATGAATAGGGTTCGAAACAGATGTGATGAGCATGTACGATTAGGTACAAATGTATCAAATATAATGAGCATATATATTTATGTTGGAAAGTGCTGTTTCAAGTAGTTCTGCTATATATTAGGAGTGCTGCGGGCGTTTTATGTGATGGGCATGTACAATTTTGTGAGGAAAATGCTGTTTCAAGTAGTATGGTTGTGTTCAGAGTAGAGTCTATTTCAGATGTGAAGATGGTATATGTTTGATTTGGAAAGTGATACTGCAAGAGGTATGGCCATATGAAGAGTACAATTCCCATCAGATAGTTTCGTTTTAATAGAAATTACTAGTCTCAGTAGTAAGCCAATTTATGCCAACACTCCGTATTATATGTGATGACTTCATACTTTCCATTTCAAGTAGTATGGTCATGTTAAGAGTATGGCACCATCAGATGTAATGAGCATGTTTGATTTTGGTAGGAAAGTGCTTTTTCAAGTGGTATGGCTATTTTAATAATAGAGTTTGAATAACATATGATGGGTATGTATGATTTTGGTTAGGAATTGCACTTTGAAGTAGTATGGCAATAGTTATAGCACAGTCGGCGTCAAATAAGATGAACATGTATATTTTGAGTAGGAAAATGCTATGATAGGTATTATGGCAATGCGAAGAATACGGTACAAATGTGATGTGATGAGTTTGAATGTTTTGGGTAGGAAAGCGCTAGTTCAGATAGTACCAATACGTTATGAGCACATACGAAAACGATGGAATCAACAAGTACACTTTTTGTATGAAAACCCGTTCTTACGTTGTCAATCAATGTTTAGAGTACATTAGGTATGGTTGGCTATATCAAGAGCACAGTACAAATCAGATATAAGAACATGTATGAATATGTGTGAATATGGTAGGAAAGTACTATTTTTAGTTATATGACCATGTCAGCAGTAGGAGTCGGAGAAAATGTAATGACTATGAATATTTTGGGGTAGGAAAATGCTATTTCAAGTTCTTTGGCTATATTGAGAGAGAAGTTGGCAACTCATGCGATAATCACATATGTGTTTGGTAGTTAAGTGCTATCTCAAGTGATTTGGCCATATGATGGGTCAAATAAGATGAACATGTATATTTTGAGTAGGAAAATACTATGATAGGTATTATGGCAATGCGAAGAATACGGTACAAATGTGATGTGATGAGTTTGAATGTTTTGGGTAGGAAAGCGCTAGTTCAGATAGTACCAATACATTATGAGCACATACGAAAAAGATGGAATCAACAAGTACACGTTTTGTATGAAAACCCGTTCTTACGTTGACACTCAATGTTTACAGTGCATCACGTATGGTTGGCTATATCAAGAGCACAGTACAAATCAGATATAAGAACATGTATGAATATGTGTGAATATGGTAGGAAAGTACTATTTTTAGTTATATGACCATGTCAGCAGTAGGAGTCGGAGAAAATGTAATGACTATGAATATTTTGGGGTAGGAAAATGCTATTTCAAGTTCTTTGGCTATATTGAGAGAGAAATCGGCAACTGATGCAAGAATCACATATGTGTTTGGTAATTAAGTGCTATCTCAAGTAATTTGGCCATATGATGGGTACTGTCCAAATCAGATGTGATATTTTCGGTGGTAAGGTGCTATTTCACAGAGTATAACAATGTTATGAATAGGGTTCGAAACAGATGTGATGAGCATGTACGAATAGGTACAAATGTTTCAAATACAATGAGCATATATATTTATGTTGGAAAGTGCTGTTTCAAGTAGTTTTGCTATATATTAGGAGTGCTGCTGGCGTCTTATGTGATGGGCATGTACAATTTTGTGAGGAAAATGCTGTTTCAAGTAGTATGGTTGTGTTCAGAGTAGAGTCTATTTCAGATGTGAAGAGGGTATATGTTTGATTTGGAAAGTGATACTGCAAGTAGTATGGCCATATGAAGAGTACAATTCAAATCAGATAGTTTCGTTTTAGTAGAAATTACTAGTCTCAGTGGTAAGCCAATTTATGCCAACACTCCGTATTATATGTGATGACTTCATACTTTCCATTTCAAGTAGTATTGTCATATAAAGAGTATGGCACAATCAGATGTAATGAGCATGTTTGATTTTGGTAGGAAAGTGCTTTTTCAAGTGGTATGTCTATATTAATAATAGGGTTTGAATACCATATGATGGGTATGTATGATTTTGGTTAGGAATTGCACTTTGAAGTAGTATGGCAATAGTTATAGTACAGTCCGCGTCTAATAAGATGAACATGTATATTTAGAGTAGGAAAATGCAATGATAGGTATTATGGCAATGCTAAGAATACGGTACAAATGTGGTGTGATGAGTCTGAATGTTTTGGGTAGGAAAGCGCTAGTTGATATAGTACCGATACATTATGAGCACATACGAAAAAGATGGAATCAACAAGAACACTTTTTGTATGAAAACCCGTTCTTACGTTGTCAATCAATGTTTAGAGTACATTAGGTATGGTTGGCTATATCAAGAGCACAGTACAAATCAGATATAAGAACATGTATGAATATGTGTGAATCTGTTAGGAAAGTACTAATTTTAGTTATATGCCCATGTCAGCAGTAGGAGTCGGAGAAAATGTAATGACTATGAATATTTTGGGGTAGGAAAATGCTATTTCAAGTTCTTTGGCTATATTGAGAGAGAAGTTAGCAACTCATGCGAGAATCACATATGTGTTTGGTAGTTAAGTGCTATCTCTAGTGATTTGGCCATATGATGTGTCAAATAAGATGAACATGTATATTTTGAGTAGGAAAATGCTATGATAGGTATTATGGCAATGCTAAGAATACTGTACAAATATGATGTGATGAGTCTGAATGTTTTGGGTAGGAAAGCGCTAGTTCATATATTACCGATACATTATGAGCACATACGAAAAAGATGGAATCAACAAGTACACTTTTTGTATGAAAACCCGTTCTTACGTTGTCAATCAATGTCTAAAGTACATTAGGTATGGTTGGCTATATCAAGAGCACAGTACAAATCAGATATAAGAACATGTATGAATATGTGTGAATCTGTTAGGAAAGTACTAATTTTAGTTATATGCCCATGTCAGCAGTAGGAGTCGGAGAAAATGTAATGACTATGAATATTTTGGTGTAGAAAAATGCTATTTCAAGTTCTTTGGATATATTGAGAGAGAAGTCGGCAACTGATGCGAGAATCACATATGTGTTTGGTAGTTAAGTGTTATTTCAAGTGATTTGGGCATATGATGGGTACTGTCCACATCAGATGTGATGTTTTCGGTGGAAAAGTGCTATTTCACAGAGTATGACAATGTTATGAATAGGGTTCGAAACAGATGTGATGAGCATGTACGATTAGGTACAAATGTATCAAATATAATAAGCATATTTATTTATGTTGGAAAGTGCTGTTTCAAGTAGTTTTGCTATATCAATATTAGGGTTTGAATAACATATGATGGGTATGTATGATTTTGGTTAGGAATTGCACTTTGAAGTAGTATGGCAATAGTTATAGTACAGTCCGCGTCAAATAAGATGAACATGTATATTTTGAGTAGGAAAATGCTACGATAGGTACTATGGCAATGCTAAGAATACGGTACAAATGTAATGTGATGAGTCTGAATGTTTTGGGTAGGAAAGCGCTAGTTCATATACTACCGATACATTATGAGCACATACGAAAAAGATGGAATCAACAAGTACACTTTTTGTATGAAAACCCGTTCTTACGTTGTCAATCAATGTTTAAAGTACATTAGGTATGGTTGGCTATATCAAGAGCACAGTACAAATCAGATATAAGAACATGTATGAATATGTGTGAATCTGTTAGGAAAGTACTATTTTTAGTTATATGCCCATGTCAGCAGTAGGAGTCGGAGAAAATGAAATGACTATGAATATTTTGGGGTAGGAAAATGCTATTTCAAGTCCTTTGGCTATATTGAGAGAGAAGTTGGCAACTCATGCGAGAATCACATATGCGTTTGGTAGTTAAGTGCTATCTCAAGTGATTTGGCCATATGATGTGTACTGTCCACATCAGATGTGATGTTTTCGGTGGGAAAGTGCTATTTCATAGAGTATGACAATGTTATGAATAGGGTTCGAAACAGATGTGATGAGCATGTACGATTAGGTACAAATGTATCAAATATAATGAGGATATATATTTATGTTGGAAAGTGCTGTTTCAAGTTGTTTCGCTATATATTAGGAGTGATGCTGGCGTCCTATGTGATGGGCATGTACAATTTTGTGAGGAAAATGCTGTTTCAAGTAGTTTGGTTATGTTCAGAGTAGAGTATATTTCAGATGTGAAGAGGGTATATGTTTGATTTGGAAAGTGATACTGCAAGTAGTATGGCCATATGAAGAGTACAATTCACATCAGATAGTTTCGTTTTAGTTTAAATTACCAGTCTCAATAGTACGCCAATTTATGCCAACACTCCGTATTATATGTGATGACTTCGTACTTTCCACTTCATGTAGTATGGTCATGTTAAGAGTATGGCACAATCAGATGTAATGAGCATGATTGATTTTGGTAGGAAAGTGCTTTTTCAAGTGGTATGGCTATATCAATAAAAGGGTTTGAATAACATATGATGGGTATGTATGATTTTGGTTAGGAATTGCACTTTGAAGTAGTATGGCAATAGTTATGGTACAGTCCGCGTCAAATAAGATGAACATGTATATTTTGAGTAGGAAAATGCAATGATAGGTATTATGGCAATGCTAAGAATACGGTACAAATGTAACGTGATGAGTCTGAATGTTTTGGGTAGGAAAGCGCTAGTTCATATACTACCGATACATTATGAGCACATACGAAAAAGATGGGCTCAACAAGTACACTTTTTGTATGAAAACCCGTTCTTACGTTGTCAATCAATGTTTAGAGTACATTAGGTATGGTTGGCTATATCAAGAGCACAGTACAAATCCGATATAAGAACATGTATGAATATGTGTGAATCTGTTAGGAAAGTACTATTTTTAGTTATATGCCCATGTCAGTAGTAGGAGTCGGAGAAAATGTAATGACTGAATATTTTGGTGTAGGAAAATGCTATTTCAAGTTCTTTGGCTATATTGAGAGAGAAGTTGGCAACTGATGCGAGAATCACATATGTGTTTGGTAGTTAAGTGCTATCTCAAGTGAGTTTGCCATATGATGTGTACTGTCCACATCAGATGTGATGTTTTCGGTGGAAAAGTGCTATTTCACAGAGTATGACAATGTTATCAATAGGGTTCGAAACAGATGTGATGAGCATGTACGATTAGGTACAAATGTATCAAATATAATGAGCATATATATTTATGTTGGAAAGTGCTGTTTCAAGTAGTTTTGCTATATATTAGGAGTGCTGCTGGCGTCTTATGTGATGGGCATGTACAATTTTGTGAGGAAAATGCTGTTTCAAGTAGTATGGTTGTGTTCAGAGTAGAGTCTATTTCAGATGTGAAGAGGGTATATGTTTGATTTGGAAAGTGATACTGCAAGTAGTATGGCCATATGAAGAGTACAATTCACATCAGATAGTTTCGTTTCAGTAGAAATTACTAGTCTCAGTAGTAAGCCAATTTATGCCAACACTCCGTATTATATGTGATGACTTCATACTTTCCATTTCAAGTAGTATGGTCATGTTAAGAGTATGGCACAATCAGATGTAATGAGCATGTTTGATTTTGGTTGGAAAGTGCTTTTTCAAGTGGTATGGCTATATTAATAATAGGGTTTGAATAACATATGATGTGTATGTATGATTTTGGTTAGGAATTGCACTTTGAGGTAGTATGGCAATAGTTATAGTACAGTCCGCGTCAAATAAGATGAACATGTATATTTTGAGTAGGAAAATGCTATGATATGTATTATGGCTATGCTAAAATAAGATACAAATGTGATGTGATAAGTCTGAATGTTTTGGGTAGGAAAGCGCTAGTTCATATGGTACCGATACATTATGAGCACATACGAACAAGATTGAATCAACAAGTACATTTTTTGTATGACAACCCGTTCTTACGTTGTCAATCAATGTTTAGAGTACATTAGGTATGGTTGGCTATATCAAGAGCACAGTACAAATCAGATATAAGAACATGTATGAATATGTGTGAATCTGTTAGGAAAGTACTATTTTTAGTTATATGCCCATGTCAGCAGTAGGAGTCGGAGAAAATGAAATGACTATGAATATTTTGGTTTAGGAAAATGCTATTTCAAGTTCTTTGGCTATATTGAGAGAGAAGTTGGCAACTGATGCGAGAATCACATATGTGTTTGGTAGTTAAGTGCTATCTCAAGTGATTTGGCCATATGATGTGTACTGTCCACATCAGATGTGATGTTTTCGGTGGGAAAGTGCTATTTCATAGAGTATGACAATGTTATGAATAGGGTTCGAAACAGATGTGATGAGCATGTACGATTAGGTACAAATGTATCAAATATAATAAGCATATTTATTTATGTTGGAAAGTGCTGTTTCAAGTAGTTTTGCTATATATTAAGAGTGCTGCTGTTGTCTTATGTGATGGGCATGTACAATTTTATGAGGAAAATGCTGTTTCAAGTAGTATGGTTGTGTTCAGAGTAGAGTCTATTTCAGATGTGAAGAGGGTATATGTTTGATTTGGAAAGTGATACTGCAAGTAGTATGGCCATATGAAGAGTACAATTCACATCAGATAGGTTCGTTTCAGTAGAAATTACTAGTCTTAGTAGTAAGCCAATTTATGCAAACACTCCGTATTATATGTGATGACTTCGTACTTTCCATTTCAAGTAGGATGGTCATGTTAAGAGTATGGCACAATCAGATGTAATGAGCATGATTGATTTTGGTAGGAAAGTGCTTTTTCAAGTGGTATGGCTATATCAATAATAGGGTTTGAATAACATATGATGGGTATGTATGATTTTGGTTAGGAATTGCACTTTGAAGTAGTATGGCAATAGTTATAGTACAGTCCGCGTCAAATAAGATGAACATGTATATTTTGAGTAGGAAAATGCTATGATAGGTATTATGGCAATGCTAAGAATACGGTACAAATGTGATGTGATGAGTCTGAATGTTTTGGGTAGGAAAGCGCTAGTTCATATAGTACCGATACATTATGAGCACATACGAAAAAGATGGACTCAACAAGTACACGTTTTGTATGAAAACCCGTTCTTACGTCGTCAATCAATGTTTAGAGTACATTAGGTATGGTTGGCTATATCAAGAGCACAGTACAAATCCGATATAAGAACATGTATGAATATGTGTGAATCTGTTAGGAAAGTACTATTTTTAGTTATATGCCCATGTCAGTAGTAGGAGTCGGAGAAAATGTAATGACTATGAATATTTTGGTGTAGGAAAATGCTATTTCAAGTTCTTTGGCTATATTGAGAGAGAAGTTGGCAACTGATGCGAGAATCACATATGTGTTTGGTAGTTAAGTGCTATCTCAAGTGAGTTTGCCATATGATGTGTACTGTCCACATCAGATGTGATGTTTTCGGTGGAAAAGTGCTATTTCACAGAGTATGACAATGTTATCAATAGGGTTCGAAACAGATGTGATGAGCATGTACGATTAGGTACAAATGTATCAAATATAATGAGCATATATATTTATATTGGAAAGTGCTGTTTCAAGTAGTTTTGCTATATATTAGGAGTGCTGCTGGCGTCTTATGTGATGGGCATGTACAATTTTGTGAGGAAAATGCTGTTTCAAGTAGTATGGTTGTGTTCAGAGTAGAGTCTATTTCAGATGTGAAGAGGGTATATGTTTGATTTGGAAAGTGATACTGCAAGTAGTATGGCCATATGAAGAGTACAATTCACATCAGATAGTTTCGTTTCAGTAGAAATTACTAGTCTCAGTAGTAAGGCAATTTATGCCAACACTCCGTATTATATGTGATGACTTCGTACTTTCCATTTCAAGTAGTATGGTCATTTTAAGAGTATGGCACAATCAGATGTAATGAGCATGTTTGATTTTGGTAGGAAAGTGCTTTTTCAAGTGGTATGGCTATATAAATAATAGGGTTTGAATAACATATGATGTGTATGTATGATTTTGGTTAGGAATTGCACTTTGAAGTAGTATGGCAATAGTAATAGTACAGTCCGCGTCAAATAAGATGAACATGTATATTTTGAGTAGGAAAATGCTATGATAGGTATTATGGCTATGCTAAAATAAGGTACAAATGTGATGTGATAAGTCTGAATGTTTTGGGTAGGAAAGCGCTAGTTCATATGGTACCGATACATTATGAGCACATACGAAAAAGATTGAATCAACAAGTACATTTTTTGTATGACAACCCGTTCTTACGTTGTCAATCAATGTTTAGAGTACATTAGGTATGGTTGGGTATATCAAGAGCACAGTACAAATCAGACATAAGAACATGTATGATTATGTGTGAATCTGTTAGGAAAGTACTATTTTTAGTATATACCCATGTCAGCAGTAGGAGTCGGAGAAAATGTAATGACTATGAATATTTTGGGGTAGGAAAATGCTATTTCAAGTTCTTTGGCTATATTGAGAGAGAAGTCGGCAGCTGATGCGAGAATCACATGTGTTTGGTAGTTAAGTGCTATCTCAAGCGATTTGGCCATATGATGTGTATTGTCCACATCAGATGTGATGTTTTCGGTGGGAAAGTGCTATTTCATATAGTATGACAATGTTATCAATGGGAGTGTTATTTCAAGTAATATGGTCATGTTGAATCAGATCATATCGGATAACCAGCTTTAAATAGGGTTATAACCTTCTTTTTTGCATTGTTAGGTCGTGTTAAGTGGATGTTCGAATTAGATTTTACGAGCATGAATAATTTGGGTAGGGAAGTACTACTCCAAGTAGTATAGCTATGTAAAGAGTATATAATAAACATGTTGAATTGGATTAAATTGATATTTGAAGCAGAATGACTATGCTAAGAATGCGATTAAAATATAATGTGATGATATGGAAAGAAATGTGTTTTCAGTAGTATGGATGTGTTGAGAGATCGGTCATCATTAGATATGATGTGATATTATGATTTTAATAAGAAAGAGCTCTGTCAAGTAGTATGGCCATATTTAAAGTACAACCCACATAAGATGAAATTAGGATGGACGTTTGAGTAGGAACGTGCTATTGTTATGTTAATAATATGGTATTAGCCTTATGTTTTGGGTTGAAAAGTGCTAGTTTACGGTAAAGCTATGATAAGAGAAGAGTTCAAATCAGTTTGATGAACATGAATGATTCTGAGTTAGAAAGTGCTCTTTCAAAGAGTGTGGTCATGTCAGGAATGTAGTTCACTTTACGTCAGATTTAATAATTATGTATGTTTTGAGTTTGAAAGTGCTATTGCAATATTTAGATTAAAGTTTTAATCTGCTGCAATTATCATGTGTACAAAAACTTTATCTCACCAAGTATGTGGTACGGTTTGCAACAGATATAATAGGCATGTACTATTAAGATAGGAACGTGCTATTTAAAGTTGTTTGGTCATGTTAAGAGTAGGTTTCGAAGCAGATGTAATAAGCATGGATGCTTTTTGTAAGAAAGTGTTGCTTCAAGTAGTATGACCATACTAAAAGTACGGTTAAAATCAGGTGATTTTATGTGTAAACATGCTATATAATAAGAACGTGTTAAGAGTACAATACGCGACAGATGTGATAAGCATGCACATTAGGGGGTAGAAATTTGCTCTGTCAATTAGTGTCGCTACATCAAGAATATAGTCTTCATCAAACTTAATGAGCATATATGTTTTGGGTAGGATAGTTTTTTTTTTCAAGTGAAATTAACATGTTCAATGTAATATTCGAATAAAATATCATGAGCATGAATAATTATGCGTATGAAATTGTTATTTTAAAACGTAAGGCCATATGCAATAATCATGCAAATTAAGGGTATGAAATTGCTTTCCAAATAGAGTGACCATTTTAAGAGTAGCGTTTGAATCGGATCTGATGTAGGAAGATCATATTAAGAGTATCAAATATGGTTAGCATGTATAATTTAGGTAGAAAAGGACGTTCGTAAGGTGATTGGCCAAATTCAGAGTACATTCGATCAGATGTGATGAGCATGCATTTATTTGGTAGGAAAACGCCATTGCACATAATGTTGCCATATACCGTCATTATCATATGTAATTATCATTTATACTTTTGGGTAGGAAGTGCTATTTCACGCGAAATGGCCATGTTTATAGTATGTTTCCAGTAAGATGCGATGTACGAATATTACTTGGGCAGGAAAGTACTATGAACATTTCAGAAGTACTGTCTGTATCAGGTATGATGAAAATGTATGTTTTGGATAGGAATTTTTTTTCAAGTAGCATTGAATATTGCGGATACAAACCGCCTCTGATCAAAAAAGCATGTTTGTTTTCAGTGGTATTATGTTGGTTTTTTTTTCATGTGGTATATGTATTTCATTGTAAAGAAAAAGGTTTGCAACAGATGTCATAAGAATGCACGTTATTATGGTCATGTTAATTGTACGGTTTGCAACAGCTGTGATGTTTTGGGTAGAAAGCGCAATTTCATGGAAAGAGCACGGTACGAATCGAGTGTGAAGAGCATGTATGATAGGTAAACGCTACTTCATGAAGTATAGCTATCTTAAGATTGATTGATTGATTGATTGATTGATTGATAGATTTAATGTTGGAGTCTAACCACTGAGCAGCGACATTTTAGGTATATCCAGGCGATGAACATGAAATGAAGAATGGGACGGGACACAAGGATGATAGGGTCGGCAAAGTTTGATTTCCTCTGGAAATAGGGAGAGGAGGGTAGGGTTGGGCAATTCATCCTCATGTGGAGGAGCTCAATATTTCCTATCCCGATAGAATGCCATAGAAGGGTTCTTTAACATGCGAGGAACAAGGCATTTTTTTCAAACACGTCGCACCACTATGGTTTGTGGCCAGGTTTTCCGTATTATTGGCTGACGACTCCAGCATGTGGCATGCCTAGGGTACACCATTCCATCAATCGGGCTCCACTTTAGACTTCATACAATTATGCCTCTTGAACAAGGGTATGTTGCTACAAAATACTCCAATGTCAGATTATTTAAAAGTAAACATTATAAAGATGCTAGCAATGTTCCGCGTTAGTGATCATAACTTGGAACTGGAACATGGTAGATATAAAAAATATACACCGTTAAAAGAGAAGTTGACAAATATGCAAAGTTTTAGATGAGTTTTCAATTGCAAAATAAATGAGGGGTTAAGGGCAAATTATAAAAAAGTTTTGTCAGATAAATTCCCAGATTTTCGCAAGCTCTTGACTCTTTTGATAAACTTATTCTTATTCTAAATTAAGATATGGGTGAATTACCCATTATTGTAGATTTAATGAAGCAGTCTTTAGAAGTGTGAAAATGAGGTCCACATTGGTTAAGTGCATACGTATTTAATCATTTTTCATTTCATTTCTATGTTTCAATAGCTTAATATGATTTAGTGTTTCTTCTTATATTGTATTTGTTTCTTTACTTATCCTATAAGGGTTTATATTCAATAAAAATACTATAAAATTAACTAAATCAATAAAATGATAATTTAAATATACATTTTATTCAGTTATATGAAATGCTCTTTTGTAGAAACTCTTTTGAATTCTGAACAAGATTAATCTAATATTGGTCTGAATTGAAACTTGTAATATTAATATTACAGTGCAAGGCAAAATATACTTAACTCCCCATAGTGCTTATTATTACCAGATATCCTCTTTTGTAACCTACTAGGTGTTTTACTATTTTACAATTTGACCTTCATATGAATGATGAGTGATTTCATATCATTGCAAGCCTCGTTATTTTTATTTTTGGAAGGAAATAGCTGTCAATCAACATTTAAGCTTTGAATTTCAGTTCAACAATGAACGTATGTGTTTGATTTACTACCACCCTAAATAATAGTTGACTGGTGTGTCGTAATTCATAGTTGTAGGTAGAATTTTACTATCTCGTTACTACCAATACATGTGAGTTCAAAATTTGTCATTCATTCAATTGCTTGCTTTACTTGAGACTGTTAATCACATCTTCTTATCAATTGCTTAGACATGAAAATCAGTTCAATATTTGGTCTGGTACACAAGTTACAGAAAAATCATTTCGTAAAAAGGTTAACAGTTATTGACTCTTGAAACGCACACAAGGGCCGATTGCAGTGTAAGTTTTATAATTCAACAAGGACATCACAATTTGCAAGTATACTTGCAATCTTGGTCGGCCGAAGATTTGGACAAAACTGGCATAACGACATGTATCTGCAAATGGTGTTTCAAAATGTGAAAACAAATACTATGTGTGTTAACAACAAGTGGGTTAAGCAGGGTCTTCTGCAAAACTTTGTATTGTACACCCAAGGAAACCACAATTTAATATCCATTGGAGGATGTTGCTACAAATTTGAAATAAAAGACAGGATTGAAATTATCGGACAATAAAACGTCATGACAGTCATAAAATAAAGGAAGGCAGGACGGATTATTGTTAATATACATTTTTGTCTATATTTAAAAATTTATTCATTTAAGAGCCAACGTAACATGTAAGTTTGACTGTACGATTCATGCAAAATGGTATAATTTCCGTGTGCGAAATGTAATTTAGTAATCTGGTGAGAAGTGCACGAAATATCGCAGATTGTTCAAAAGTTTTACAATATTGTTTGATGTTAATGATTTGAATCGTTTCGTTTAACAACCACTTTCACATTGAAAATACACATTTATTTTTATAGTTAAAGTAAAATCAAAATCAAGGCAGATATGATATATTGAAAATGTAAATATAAACAAGCTTAATTTCACCTCTGTTTTGTCCCAGATTTTGGGTTAATAAAAAGTAGCACGGATGGTTCGATTGATTGTAGCACAGTTCGTATGCTTGTACTACCTGATACAAAGATACATTTATTAAGATCCTTCAAAACATCATTAATAATTCTCTTAATGTTAGTGGTGCGTTTTTTTTTATATTAAATTGCATGATTTTATACTAAAACAAACCGTCTGATATCTCACAAGCTGTCTTTGTAAATGACACTTGTATATAGCTTTTTAGCAGGTCGAATGCACTGACAAAATGTGCAATACCAATACTATCAGTGTGGTCGTCTTTTATAGGGAATGAGGTTATGAGTTAAACTTTGAAAGAAAGTTAACCGCACAAAACACCCTAAAAATGCAAACGGTCTTATTAGGTTTAGGGAGCTTCATTCACTGGTACTTGGCCCAATAATATAATTTTTATAGCATATATTAAATCTCTATTCGCACGACTTCCAGCTATAAAGAACAGCCAGTATGATGTTGCTGTTTTATTAAAACAACATCAACATTATGGCAAGCAGCTATCTTAACAAAATCTGGCGCACATGCATGTTTCAAAATTTCAAAGATGGGTCTCATTCAAAATTGTAACACTTATAGTGCAGACGAGCTTTGCTATGTGCAAAAGAAATAATTTCAAGTATCTAATCAACATATGGTCTGTTGGGGAGCGTTCAGTCATCTGCCATCAGTAATTACATTAAGGTTGTATTTACAGAGGCCAGTTATTCATTCCTTAAATTATAGTGTAGACATGTTGTGATTAGAATGACAAGTGAAATGTCATCAAATACTTCAGCACGTTTGTTTTTAATGATGTTTTTACAGGGTGTTAAATGTTAAATTCTAACCCATTGATTTCTCATTATATAAATGGAATACCACATAGTTAAATTTTTAGTAAATGTCAAAATGTTCAGTCAACAAGCGAAAAATTACGATTTCAATCATTTAAATAAAACGTTACAAATTCCATTATTTAACTATAATTGAAAATGTAAATATCCATCGAGTCCAATGTACTATTCAACACTTAATTCAAGGTACAAATGTTTGTACAGAAGTCTAGTATTTAAAGAATTAAAGCACTTTTATAAAATAGTTAAAAAAAAAACACTGATGAGTCGATTAAATTAATTTGAGTGTAAGAAACCTAGCATTTAAGTACAAAGTCAAAAATATTCTAAAAATACTACGATTGTTCTGGACCAATTTACAAAGCAATGCATCATTAAAGAGTCGCGAAAAAGAGTACTTGTTTGGTTATAAAGTCTAGAAAAAATCATATATTAAAATAATATGTTTACAATATTACTACTTTTATATTTAGCAATAATAATCAAACAAGTATAATAGTAGCTAGAACATATTCACCTTGAATGTAATAAGCATATATAGCATTCTAACACCCCCTAAATACAAATCAAAATACTATAAAGCTTATAAAATTGTAAAACATGCTTTTTCAATATTAATTTCTACCTATAATATGGAATTGGTTGGTCAACAAGATCTGGCTTCTCCTTGCACAGGACAGCTCCAACTTAAACGTCGCTTGCGTCTACAAAAAGTATGAAAACATTTTCTTAATCTGGAGATATTAGGACCGGAAAACTAGTCAACAGTGATTTTATATTTTCAACAGTTATCTTGCATTTGCCATTCGACCGAAAGATGGGATTCTCCCTAAGACTAAGACGTTGTGTTAAATGTTCAACGGCAGTAGCAAAATTAGAAAACAAATTTCTAGAGAAATTAAACATGACCATATACCTCATTATTTGCGTTGGAGTAACGAACTGAACAATTGCTTCAACTTTAGCAATAAGGGTTAGACATGTTCTTGACATCTGCACCATGAAAACTGATTTATTCAACGGGTCATAGTTTTCCTTTCCTCGTTTTTCTACCCCGGACTTGACTTTTTATGAGCAAGTAAGCGGGTGTTTCTAGAAAAGCAGAGGACGCTTACCCTACCGGTACATCTGGTCCATGCTCCCAGTTTTTAGTGGAGTCCGAGTTGCTCATTTGTTTTTGTTACTTTGTATGTATGATTTTAGTTACTTTATGTTCTTTGTTGTGTATGTCTGTTTTCCATGTCTGGTCTTTGTCCCTGCATTACTTTATTTTGATTACCGCTATAACCTTGGTTCCCTTTATTACTCCTTGACCTATAGTATGCATTAAGTAGTCAACTGTTGATTTTCAAATTTCGAGATTAACAGTGAGATTAGCAGTTGATAACTTATCAGAAGTTCCATCTAAATATTTGATGGGATCAGACCACCTATAACCACATACAATTAAATCATCAATATACATGGTAACTTACACACTGTGCATCAAACAGTTACATGTGACGTGCTATTAGTATCTAATATTTCCAATAGTCCAATGACCATAAAGGGACGACAAAAGATTTTCTCCAACTAGTCAAAAAGGAAAGATAATAGTTGACCGACGCAGAACATAACATAGTTCTATCAGATGCTCTTGTTTCCGTTAAAAAGGTGATTTATTGTCATTAAACAGTCCTAGTTTGGGGAATTTTATACATCGCATCTTCCCATAAGAACTTGAGATAAAGAATACTACAGACACTGTTGATTCGGCCTTATATCTTGACTTACACTTACAAATCGATGGTAAAGGAAACTATTGACAAAGAATACGACAAACGCGATGACTTTTCTTTCCGTATTGGTGTTTTTAGAAAAGAAGAGGATGCCTACCCTACCAGTACACCTGGTCAATGCTCCCAGTTTTAAGTGTAATCGATAACATTCTTTTGATTTCCGCTGGAATCCTGGTTCAGTTGATTACTCTTTATAAGCATTTAAACAGTAGAAACCGTATTTCAATTGATTACAGAAGAGCTCACTGAATGTGTATTAATCTGATACTTACGATGTTTTATACTAGCAGTTACAAAACCTTATGAAACCATAATTCAACTCAAAAAAGTATAATTTGAGGATTTCTTTCGCCAAAGTCCTGAAAAAAATTCGATATTTATATAATGCCGTTCTATTCCAGAATTTATTGAAAAGGAAATTCATAATCATTCTGATAAAAGTTTAAGCACTGTGTTAACAAGATGAGTTTATGTTTAATATCTAGCTAAGAATGACATACAGTAAAAAGAAACAATGATTAACCCGAAATGACTGAAAGGTGAGATAAAAATGCAGTCACAAAATACTTTTTTGTTTATAACAACACCTTGATTCTGCACATCTAGAGCAAGTACATGTTTTTATATCAGTTTCTCCCAAGAAGGTATAGTGTGAATGCAACATTTTATTTTCAAAAGCACTTAACAATAATTTATTTACTACCGGTCAGATGCCATTTTTAAATACAAATAAGGAATGTCGGATAACTTTTATGAAATCATGTATACAGAGGAAGATGCTCCTTTACTTGTTGACCTATTCCGTCACTCTTATGAGGCTGACTTTATAGCTGATCTGATCAGAAAGAAAGAATATAGTTTGGCGAGATCCTTCAATCTCAGTTTCCGCTATATAGATGACGTATTATCTTTAAACAATCCTAATTTCGGGGATTTGATACATCGCATATACCAAAAAGAACTTGAGATAAAGGATACTACAGACACTGTGAAGTCAGCCTCATATCTTGACCTACACTTAGAAATCGATGATAAAAGAAAACTATTGACCAAACTTTACGACAAACGTGATGCCATTTCGTTCAGAATTGTCAACTTTCCTTTCATCTGTGGCAACATCCCTTAGGCTCCTGGGTATGGAGTGTTCAAATCACAACTCATACGTTATGCCAGAGCTTGCCGAAACTACGCAGACTTTTTGTATCGCGCTAGAACTCTAACAAATAGGCTTCTGGAACAGGGTTATGTTGCTACAAGATTGAAGTTATCACTACAGAAGTTTTATGGTCGTCATCATGAACTCGTGGATCGTAATGGTGGAGCCATCAGCACCATGAAAACTGATTTATTCAACGGGTCATAGGTTTCTTTTCCTCGTCTGTCTACCCCGTACTTGACTTTTTATGAGCAACTCGGAGGGTGTTTCTAGAAAAGGAGAGGACGCTTATCCTACCGGTGCACCTGGTCCATGCTCCCAGTTTTTAGTGCAGTCCGAGTTGCTCATGCACTTTTGTTACTTTGTATGTATGATTTTAGTTTCTTTATGTTCTTTGTTGTGTATGTCTGTTTTCCATGTCTGGTCTTTATCCCTGGATTAAATTATTTTGATTACCGCTATAACCTTGGTTCCCTTAATTACTCTTTCATAACGAATCTTTGGCTTTAGTAGAAAACAAAGAAAATAAATAGTCAAAGAATTGTCCCTAACTCTTAGCAATAACACTTTCAAATAAACTCATATTTGCCAATGTAGAAAACAGCTTTTTCGTTTTCTTATAAACTTGCTATTATATAATGATGTTATAACATACAGTGCAAAAAAATTTATACATATATGTTGGCGATTCAGAACATCTCAAACTGTCATGAATATGCCTTTTTTCTGTTCAATAACACATCAGAATAAAGGAGGTTGCAGTTGATTTCTGCTGTAGTGTAAAAGACGGATACTTACGTTTTGATACAAGGGTTGTAAAAACATTCATGCTCATCTTTGTTTCGCCCGAAAGAGTCTATTTTGAGGAACGATTTCGTCCAAGTCCTTAAAAAATACAGGATATTCATATAATGCCTTCACTATCCGATACTTGTTTTGAGAGAAATTTTGTATACACTGATAGAGCTGCCCGCTGTAAAATGATTTGTTTTTACCTTAATAATATGGCAACGAACGATGATTCTCTCTATGATATGTTTAAAATTTAAAGTAAATACATGTATGCAATTAATCTTACGAAACTATGTTTCACCTAAAAGGGCACATTTTGAGTATTTGTTTCGCCCAAGCTCTGAGAAAAAATACAGGATATTTTCATAAGGCCGTTGTATTCAAGAATAATTTGAAATGAAAAATATACTAATTATGATATAAAGTTAAACATTGCATTAAAAACATGAGTTTGCGTTTAATATCTAGCTAAGAATGACCTCCAGTAGAAAGAGACAATGATTAACCCTTCAGTGGCTGAAAAGTAAGATAAATACGCAGTGACAAAATACTTTTTTGTTAAAAAGAACATCGAGATTCTACACATATAGAGAAAGTCCATATTTTTTCTTGATATCAGTTTCTCGAAAGTAAAGATATAGTGTGAATATAGTATTCTATTTTAAAAAGCGCTAAACAAAGATTTATTAACTACCCGTCAGATGCTATCTTGAACTACAAATTAGGAATGTCGGATAACTTTTATAAAAAAAAGTGTTTTCATTACGAATCCAGGGCTTTAATAAAAAAAGAAAATAAATAGTGGAAGAACTGTCCCTAACTCTTAGCAACTACTCTATCAAATAAACTCATATTTGCCAATGTAAAAACAGCTTTTTCATTTTCGTATGAACTTACCATTATATAATGATGTTATTACATACAGTGCACAAATTTTATACATTTATGTTGGCGATTCAGAGCATCTCAAACTGTCATGAACACATATTCCTTAATAAAGTGCTTTGCAGTTAATTTCTGCTGTAGTGTAAAAGACGGATACTTACGTTTTAATACAAGGGTTGTTGAAATTTTTATGCGCATCTTTGTTTCGCCCAAAAGAGTCTATTCTGAGGAAAGATTTCGCCCAAGTCCTAAAAAATACAGGATATTCATATCATGCCTTCGCTTTCCGATACTTATTTTGACAAAAAATATTGTATTTACTGATAGAGCTTCCCGCTGTAAATTGATTTTTTTCTTTGATCTTAATCAAGTAGAAATTATCATATGGTAACGAACGATGATTCTCCATAAGATATAATTAAAATGTAAAGTATGCAATCAAGTTAAAATACTTTCTTCTGCAATATTGAAATTCTATACATAGTGTATACATTCTTGCTACTTTCATTTCAAAATTTAGAAAATTGCTTCGAAGCCAATAATCGATAATTACCTACTCATAACAGATGAAAGTTTGAATTCCTCATTACACACACATATCGGGATAATGTAAATTTAAAGAAAGTCTAATTATCTCTACGGCTTGTGATTATTCATTTCTACAAAGAAATTTAGCAATAGAATTTTCTTAAATTCTAAAACATTCACCATTACATGCCCGGACAATTATGTATTCATCAACCTCATATCTTTCAGCATCCGTCAACAACTCAATTCATAACTTCTAGTACAAGCTATACTTGAAATTTAACGCCTATTGTTTTGTTATAAAACCTACAAAAACTAATGCACAGATATGGGATCTTCTAAGAGAAGTCACTCGGATCAAAGAAATATTTTTTTATCATTACATGTATGTCATCTCCAAGAATCATGAGCTCGAACGAATCGATACAAAACCAACATTTTATTGATCAAACACATATTGTCGTTAACGGTTTCGGCCATTCTTAACATCTCAAATTTTTATGAGAACGCAATGTTTCTGTGCATTAAAGCATTAGAAGTCATCTAAAATAATATGTGCATTGCAGTTGATCTGTGCTGAATTGTGTATATGTATGATACTTATGCTTACATTTAAAAGCTGTTCAGATATATTGTAAAAATATGTTTCGTCCGAAAGAGCGTATTTTAAGGAGAGGATTCTCCTAACTCATGAAAATGATACAATATATTTTTTTTTTATAATTTCATGAAAACGCAATGTTTTTGTGCAATCAAGCATTAGATACCATCTTTAAATTAATTGCAGTTGAATTTGACGAATGTGTAATATTAGGATACTTATAGTTTAAAACTCACAGTTCACTGGGAAGATTGTTCCATAAAGTGGCAGCTGCCTTGTCGAACCTACGATCACCGTACGATTTCGTTTTCACTCTTGGCGTTTCAAGTGTCACAGAGTTCTGGGAGCGTAGTGATCTTGATGGGCGGTATAGACTCAGAAGTTTTTGGAGATATGCTGGAGCTATACCATGCAGTGCTATAAAAAAGCATAAGATAAGTTTGCATTGACATCGGTATTCAACAGGTAACCAGTGTAGGTCAATTAAACCAAGTGCTATGTGGTTATATTTTCTGCGCCGTGATATCAATTTGGCGGTAGCATTCTGAACTCTTTGAAGCTTGTTCAAGCCACTAGATTTCATGCCATATATAAGGGAGTTGCCGTATTTCAATCTCGATGTTAGAGTTTTGCAAGCACTGTCCGTAATGTAACAACGAATTCGGCCAATCTTTCTGATTGAAATGAAACATGACTTGGATACCGTGGAAATATGGTGTTCCATGTTTAATGACTTGTCCAAGTGTATCCGATAGGCTAAGAAAATATACAATAAACTCTGGACCCAAAAACCAGTCCATGCGGAACGCCAAAGTTTAATTTGATCAAGTTGGATTGGATGGCTCCCACGGATACTTGTTGAGTCCTTCTTTCTAAATACGAGAGAAACCATGAAAGAGCAGAATTTGCCGTAACGTCGTAATGTGCACGTATTAATAATGGGTTAATCATTGTTTCTTTTTTACTGTACGTCATCCTCAGCTAGATATATAATAAACATAAACTCATGTTGCTAATGCAATGCTAAACTTTATATCAGAATTAATATACTTTACATATCAGTAAATTCTGGAATACAACGGCATGATATAAACATCCTGCATTTTATTTCTCAGGATAAGGGCGTAATAAATCCTCAAATTGTGCTCTTTTAGTCGAAACGTAGTTTCGCAGGGTTTTGTATCTGTTAGAATACGAGTTTATTGATCTATTCTATCACTGGCATTTTTAACGCAGTAATGTTATGTTTTGAATTTTCATTTTTCAATGGAAATATTTTTTATTGTTTTTAATTCTTATTTCATTCAAATGATAAATATATCAATTTCTAGATATTTTTACTTTTGCTATAATTTTTAGATTCAGTAATTCATTCTAATCTTGGTTTAGCTTTAACAGATTGCTCGTCATCCATGAGCTGATGTCCTCAACACAAGCTTCAAGTCGTGTGGATATTTCGGAGCAGTTGTCAATTAGTTCAATTACTAAATATATCTGCGAATCATTAGCGTAACAATGATAAAGCATGTCATGTTGTCTGAAAATTTCTATCTAATATTTTTATACTATTTAAATAATGTTTTAATACTTAATTATGCTTTAATTACATAGTTTATAATTATTTTTTGTTTTTGTTTTTGTTCGTCTTTTCGTTTTTTACTTTACAAATTTCTATATCTTAGATACATAATTACTGTTCTGAAAAATATTTCTCTTTTCACATTCTTTTGTATAATTTTAGGTGTTGATTACTACGTACTTTGTATTGTGCATCATTTATATGCTGTAAAGCGCTTAGAGTAAATGCTGTTTAGATTGGCGCTATACAAATATTGTAAATAATAACTAAAAAAAATGGTGTTGTCATCACCAAGCTAAAAGCTTGGAAGAATGATTTAGTTAGTATGCCTTAGAAGAAAACTCGAATAATAAACAAGAAAAGTCTGATACATTTGATTACAAAGAAATAATTATATCAGTACGAATTTGTGGATAATAATGCATTACAAAACATGATTTATCCTACTTATTTCTCCATTACATTCCTGAAGATTATTAATCAACCTCATAATTCGTTGACATGAATTTGATATTTTTCTGGTACAAAAGGAAGTGTAATCAAGAGAACCAAGATTCTAGCAGAAAAGAAAATAATATATACCAGGGACAACAACAGACATCAGTAACAGACACACACAACGAATGACATGCAATAACCAAAATAATACTTTACCCTTAACGAAATGTTTTATCACATATACTGCAACGACTAATGTAACTGTAGACTTGGTTATAGAATTTAATCAATCATAAATCGAAAAAAAAAATCTGATAAAATTATGTTTGCCATTGTTGAATTGATATCATACTTGATATATTTGTGGAAAACGAATGCTTTATTGATTATACCTATCTGATCAGTATTGCATTTTATTATTCATCAAATAAAAAAGAAATAAATAAGTTTGGAATGCAATAACGGGACAGATTTTTATTCTAACAAAAAAAACTAATTAAACACAAATGCCCATTTACATTTGTATAGGGAGCAGCAGACGATTTGACATTCTTTCAATCAAACTTGTGAAGGATCATTGTCTGATACGTAGTTATCTAAAGAAGAAGCATATACATCCCCGGGTTGTATCAACCATAGTATTGTAAATCGTTTGTTTGACCTCTTATAAGTTACAAGTAATGATAATGCGACAGTAAACGACGCCTACATGATTCAGAAATGCCTCAGTATATCTGCTTGTAACGACACCGAGTCATCGATCTCAAGTTTTTTTTCTCCGTGTTTATTGAGTAAAGTGAGAATTTTCCTACTAAACAATGGATTCCTACAAAGCCCGCAATGTAGCAATTGGTTAAATCTTGCAGTTTATTTATACACCTGTCATCTCTGGTAGCCTTGATGAAGAATAATATGAATTTTTATCTTATATGACAGAAGTAGCTAATATTTTGACAAACATTTCTCCTTAATTACTTCTTCACATACCGACTTTACACGCTATGCAGTTTGATGACTAAACTGTTTAATGACATTACTTTCATTATTAATTATTTCAACAATTCTTTCTGTATCTATTAGAAGGTATAACATATCTGTGACATAACATCCTGTTGTCAGAAAACAAGGACAAAAAGGAAATTATGTGTAAATACAACACGTCAATATTTTATAAATTTTGTTTAACTAGGTCAACATAGTACATTATAGTAAATTTTGTTATTAATGTCTATGTCCAAATAAGGACAAAACGTCATTTGTCTGTTAGATATTTCCAACCAATCAAATTGTGTTGTAATGTATTTTACATCGGTTAACAACTGTCTCTACAATATATATATATATATATATAATAAGAAAGAAATTAATGAATTTGTAAAGTTCGTTCAATGACGATTATTCACGTATTGACGATATAGGCAGGTATCCAGATGAAAGGGCATTAAACCGAAACGGGTGACTAAATCAGTTTCAGGTTAAGATACGTTATAAATTGGCATACTGGGTATTCACATGCAAAAGAAAAAGGAATATAAGTTTCGCCTAAAGTCATATATTTTGAGTGAAATTTTTCTCTCAAATTGACAAAGGCGCATATATATATATTCGCCCTTGGCTTTTTGGGCGAATACGATATTTTCCGATATTGGAAGAATTTGTTTGGTCGAAAATATTTATTAAATTATGAGACATTTTTTTTAATATCGGAGATTAAATAGTGTTATTTTTTGCTGGTCAATCGATTGGTCAGTTGTATTTTTAGTTTAATTTGATAAAAAAAAAGTTCTCCCAATCAAATTTCGCCCTTATTATATAATACTCAAGTGAAAAAAGATGTTTTGAAACATGGATAGGTTGTGGGAACCAGGAAAAGAGGTTCATTTTTAGGGTAAGTGTAACACATTATCAACAACAGCATTTTCGTTGAGATTTTCTCACCATTTCAATAAAGAAAGACACTTATTCAAAGGATTGAAGAGCAAAATTTTCTCATGAAAAATTCTACGATTATTTGGGACTTGAATGTTCCAGAACAGAACCTCGAAAGATGGCCACACCCATACATGCGTTTTTTCTGACTGTTATCCGAACCTAGTCATTCCAAACAGGTAACCATCTTTTGCTATAAGGAATTTATCGGACCTTTTCATAATTGAGGATAATTAGACCCGAGACGATTTGACAATCTTCTTCAATATTAATTTTTACAAAAAAATATGAAATTGGTTGGTCAACAAGATTTGGTGTCTCCTT
Source organism: Perna viridis (assembly GCA_037379345.1). Lineage (NCBI taxonomy): Eukaryota > Metazoa > Mollusca > Bivalvia > Mytilida > Mytilidae > Perna > Perna viridis. Next base: position 19,196,764 of record CM074518.1, read on the forward strand.
GCACAGGACAGCTCCTACTTAGTGAAATTAGCACTTGATAACTCATCAGAAGTTTGCTCTAAGTATTGATGGGATCAGACGAGTACTACATACAATTGAATCATCAATATGCATGCTAAACAAACTTACACACTGTGCATCATTTAGTGACGTGCTATTAGTATCTATTATTTCCAATAGTCCAACGAGCATAAAGGGACGAGTAAAGATTTTCACAAACTAGTGAAAAAGGAAGGATAATAGCTGACCGACGCAGAGCATAACATCGTTCACTCAGATCCTTTTGTTTCCGTTATAAAGGTGATTTATATTCATTAAACAATCTAGTTTTATACATCGCATTTACCCATAAGACCTTGAGATAACGAATACTAAATCCACTGTCAATTCGGCCTTATATCTTGACCTACACTAACAGATCAATGGTAAATGACATTATTGACAAGCAATACGACAAACGCGATGACTTTTCTTTCCGTATTGTCCACTTTTCGTCTAAGGCAACATCTCTTCAGTATTTGCGTATAAAGTTCAAAAAGCAAAAGTCATAAGTCAGAGCTTGCCGTAACTACAACGACTTTTTGTATCACGCTAGAATTCTTACAGTAAGGCTTTTGGAACAGGATTACTGATGCTTCAAGATTGAAGTCATCACACAGTTTCATGGTCGTCATCAGGAACTCGTGGATAGTTACTGTGTTATCTGCACCATGATAACCTATTTGTTGAACGTCTCAAATGTCCGTTTTTCTTTTGTCTACCTCGGACTTTTAATGAGCAACCCAATTGATGTTTCTAGAAAAGCAGAGATGCCCATCCTACCAGTGCACCTGGTCAATGCTCCCAGATTTAAGAGTAATCCGAGCTGCTCATTTACCTTGTATGTATTATTTTAGTTACTTTATGTTCTTTGTTGTGTTTGTGTGTTTCCCATGTCTACTCTTCGTGCATTGATAACATTCTTTTGATTTCCGCTGGCATCTTGTTTCTATTGATTACTCTTTCTAAGCATTTAAACGGTAGAAACTGTAATTCAATTGATTACAGAAGAGCTCACTGAATGTATATTTATCTGATACTTACGATGTTTTATACTAGCAGTTACAAAACCTTGTGAAACCATAATTCATCTCATAAAAGCATAATTTGAGGATTTCTTTCGCCCAAGTCCTGAACAAAAAATATAGAATGTTTATGTAATGCCGCTGTATTTCATAATTTATTGAAAGGGAAATTCATACTCATTCTGAAAAAAAAATATTTGCATTGCATTAACAACATGAGATTATGTTCAATATCTATCTGAGAATGACATATTGTAAAAACAACATGAACAATGATTATCTCTAATGATTGATAAGTAAAATAAAATATACATGCAATGAAAAAAAATCTACTTTCTGTTTACAACAAAATCGTGATTCTGCACATAAAGAGCAAGTCCAGGGTTTTTTTCTCCTAACAGTTTCTCCCAAAAACGTATAGTGTAAATGCAACTTTTTTATCTAAAGCACTAAACTACAAATAAGAATGTCGGATAACTTTTATTAGTGGTAACAAAGAAAACAAATAGTCACTTATCCCTAGCTCTTAGTAATTACTCTATCACATTTCCTAACGAGAAGTAAGTATTACATAAATTCATATTTGTCAATGTAAAAACATAGCTCATTCGTATTCGTACAAACTAACCATTATATAATTATGTTATTACATACAGTGCAAAGATTATTCTGCGTATGGAGTGTTCATATTACAACTCATACGTTATGCCTTGGCATTCCGAGACTACGCACACTTTTTGTATCGCGATATAATTCTAACAAATAGGCTTCTGGTGCTACAAGACTGAAGTCATTTCTACAAAAGGTTTATGGTCGTTACCATGAACTCGTGGGTCGTTACGGTGTACCAATCTGCACCATGAACACTGATTTGTTCGACGTGTCGTAGTTTTCCTTTCTTCTTTCTTCTACCTTCACTTGATTTTTTATGAGCAACTCAGCAGGTGTTTTCAGAGAAGCAGAGGACGCTTATCATACCGGTCCATGCTCTCAGTTTTTAGTGGAGTCCGAGTTGCTCATTTGCTTTTGTTACTTTGTATGCATGATTTTAGTTACTCTATGTTCTTTGTTGTGTATGTCTGTTTTCCATGTCTGGTCTTTGTCCCTGGATTACATTCTTTTGTTACCGCCATAACCCTTGGTTACCCTTTCAAATTATATGTAGAAAAGCAATGGAAATGGCCACAAAATGCCGCATGACCCTACGTTTTGAAAGTTATCTTTGTCTCATGAACCTTAAGGGGTGATATATAAAACTGCTTAATTTTTAAAGGTTTATTCACAAGGGGCATCACTTAAAACATGGGTTTGCATTGGAAGCGTTGGGTGTTTTTTACTGAATTTATTCCTACAAAGATAATTAGATATAGAATGATATTAATTGCTAACACGTTCATCATTACCCGCCGACATGATAATGTATTCATCAACCCCATTTCTGTCAACATAAATACAATATGAGATCTTCTAGTACAAGAAATACTTTAAAGTTAACGCCTATTATTTTATTATATATACCGCAAAAAAAACTAATCCACAGATAGGGGATCTTTGAGGAGGATTGTAAGAGGAAAATATATTTTTCATAAGTATTTCATCTCTAAGAATGAGCTTGATTGTATCATTATTAAGATACAAAACCAATAATTCTTTGATCAAACTCATATTGTCGTGAAAGGTTTCGGCCAATCTAACATCTCAAAATTTCATGAGAACGCCATGTTTCTTGCCTTAAAGCATCAAAAGCCTTCTGAAATAACAATTGTATGGCACACGATATGTGTTGAATTGTATAAATGTATGACACTTATGCTTACATTTAAAAGCTGTTCAGATATATTGTGAAATATGTTTTGCACAAAAGAGCGTATTTTGAGGAAAAGATTCGCCTAATTCCTGAACATGGAACGATATATTTTTATAATTTCATTAATACGCAACGTTTTTGTGCAATGATGCATTAGATGCCGTCTTTAAATTTATTGCAGTTGAATTTAACGTATATGTAATAAGATACTCTCAGTTTCATATTCTAGCAGATTCAAAACCTGGCGAAACTATGCTTCACCTAAAAAAGCTTAATTTGAGGATTTGTTTCGCCCATTTCATGAGAAAAAAATACAGGATATTATATATTGCCATTGTATTCCACAATTTACTGATATGAAAAGCATATCAATTCTGATGTAAGGTTAAGCATTGTATTAAAAATATGGATTTATGTAAAATATTTACCTAAGTATGTCATACACTTAAAAGAAACAATCATTAACCCTAAAATGAATAAAGTTAAAATAAATATGCAGTGACAAAATACTTCTTGTTGACTACAACATCGAGATTATGCACATATAAAGCAAATCCATCTTTTTATATCAGTTTCTCCTAAAAAGGTATAGAGTGAATCCAACATATTTTGTTTAAAACACTAAACAATAATCAATTTGCTACCCGTCAGATGTTATCTTGAACTACAAATTATGAATGTCGGATAACTTTTTATAAAATAATATCTTCATTACGAACCGTTGGCTTTAGTAGATAACAACGAAGATAAATATTCAAAGAATTGTCCCTAACTCTTAGTAATTACTCTATCACATAAACTCATATTTATCAATGTAACAAATGGCTTAATCGTTTTTTTTATATATATATTTATCATTATAAAATGATGTTATTACATACAGTACAAGGATTATTATACATATATGTTAGCGATTCAAAACGTATCAAACTTTCATGAAATCGCAATGTTTCTGTTCAATAACGCATAATAATTCCTTAATCACGTACATTGCAGTTGATTTGTACAGTAGTGTAAAAGACGGATACTTACACTTTTATACAAGGGCTGTTTAAATGTTCATGTCATCTTTATTTCGCCCAAAAGAGTCTATTTTGAGGACAGATTTCGCCCAAGTCCTAAAAAATACAGGATATTCATATAATGCCTTCGCTTTCCGATACATACTTGGAGAGAAATCATTGTATACACTGATAGAGCTGTCCGCTGTAAATGAAAGTTTTTCTTTCACCTTAATCATATGGTAACGAAAGATGTTCCCCCTAAGATATAATGAAAATTTAAATTAAATACATGTATGCAATTAAATTAGAATACTTTCTTCGGCGATATTGAAATTATATACTTAGTTTATACGTTCTTGGTACTTTCAATTAAAAATTTATACTATTTCGTTGAAGCCAATAATCAATAATTACTTACTCATAGCAGATGAAAGTTTGAATTTCCCATTACACACAAATGTCGATAATGTACAGAAAATGAAATAGTAAATATCTCTATGGCTCGTGATAATTCATTCCTACATAGAAAATTAGTAATATAATGATCTTAATTTCTAACATAGTTACCATTACACGCCTAGATGTTTATCTTTTCATCAACCTCATATCTGTCAATATCCATCAACAAATCAATTCATAACTTCTAGTACACGATATACTTTAAAGTTAACACCAATTGTTTTATTATGAAAAACACAAAACAAATGCACAAGTATGGGATCTTTCATGAAATTTCATTCAGATCAAACGAAAAACATATTTTATAATTACAGTTGATTTTTGCTGAAATGTGTAAGTGTATGATAATTATGCTTACATTTAAAAGCTGTTCAGATATATTGTAAAACATGTTTTGCCCGAAAGAGCGTATTTTGAGGAAAGCATTCGCCTAATTCCTAAACATGAAATGATATATTTTTATAATTTCATTAATACGCAATGTTCTTGTGCAATGATGCATTAGATGCCGTCTTTAAATTTATTGCAGTTAAGTTAAACGTATATGTAATAATAGGATACTTACAGTTGCATATTCTGGCAGATTCAAAACCTTTCGAAACTATTTTTGACCTAAAATAGCACAATTTGAGGATTTGTTTCGCCCAAATCATGAGAAAAAAATACAGGATATTTATATATTGCCATTGCATTCCAGAATTTACTGAAATGTGAAGCATATCAATTCTGATATAAGGTTAACATTATATTAACAATATGGGTTTATGTATAATATGACATACAGTTAAAAGAAACAATGATTAACCCTAAAATGATTGAAAGGTAAGATAAATATGCAATGACAAAATTCTTTTTTGTTGACATCGTGATGATGCACATAGAGAGCAAGTCCATATTTTTTGACAACGAAAATGAATGAACAAGTATGGGATTTTTTAAGAGAAATTATTCACATCAAACGAAAAATATATATTTTAATTACAGTTAATTTGTGCTGAATTGTGTAAATGTATGATACTTATGCTAACATTTAAGAGCTGTTCAGATATATTGTGAAAATATAATGCACCCGAAACAGCAAATTTTGAGGAAAGGATTCGCCTAACTCCTGAAAATAATATAATATATATATATATTTTTAATTTCATGAATACGCAACATTTTTGTGCAAGTAAGCATTATATATGTCTTTAAATTTAATGCAGTTGAATTTAACGAATGTGCAATAATAGGATTCTTGAGGTTTTATATTCTAGCAGATAAAAAAACCTTGCAAAACTATGTCTGGTCCAAAAGAGCACAATTTGAGGATTTGTTTCGCCCAAGTCCTGAGAAAAAATACAGGATATTTATATAATGTTGTTGTATTTCAGAATTTAAAATAATTTTAAAGTATATTAATTCTGATATAAGGTTTATCATTGCATTAAAACATGAGTTTATATTTAATATCTAGCTAAGAATGACATATAGAATGAAGAAACAATGATTAACCCTAAAATGATTGAAACGTAAGATAAATATGCAGTGAATACTTTTTTGACAACATCGAGATTATTCACGTATTGAGCAAATCCATCTTTTCTATATCAGATTCCCCCAAAAAGGTATAGTGTGAAATGAATATTTTTTTTTCAAAAGCTTTAAACAATAATTTATTTGCTACCCGTCAGATGCTATCTCGAACTACAAATTAGGAATATCGGATAACATTCATAAAATAATGGCGTCATTACTAATTGTTGTTTTATTAGTAACAAAGGAAATAAAAAGAATTGTCAAAACTTGTGAATTTTCAACTCTTTATACTTCTATTCCCCATACTCAATTAAAATCCCGATTTAAAAACATTATGCATATTTGTTTTTCCAAAAAAAAAGATGGTACAAATATATAGTTCTTGGTAGAAATTCCTCACACTTTGTAAGAAATATTTGTCCAGTGTCGTCGACGCATTTTTTCAACAAATGGTCGGTATTCCAATGGGAATAAATTGTGCTTCTCTACTTGCTGAGCTATTACTTCACTCTTATGAGGCTGACTTTATAGCAGATCTGATAAGAAAGAAGGAATATCGTTTACCTAGATCCTTTGATCTCAGTTTCCGCATTATAGAAGATGAATTATCTTTAAACAATCCTAATTTTGGGGATTTGATACATCGCATCTACCCCAAAGAACATGAGATAAAGGATATGACAAACACTGTGAAGTCAGTCTCACATCTTGACCTACACTTAGAAATCGATGGTAAAGGAAAACTATTGACCAAACTTTACGATAATCGTGATGACACTTCATTCAAAACTGTCAACTTTCCTTTCATCTGTGGCAATGTCCATTCAGGACCTGCGTATGGAGTGTTCATATCACATTTCAAAAATTATGCCAGAGCTATCCAGACTTTGTATATCGCGCTAGAATTCTAACAAATAGGCTCCTGGAGCAGCGATTATGTTGTTACAAGATTGAAGTCATCACTACAAAAGTTTTATGGCCATCACCATGAACTCGTGGATCGTTACAGTGTATCAATCTGCGCCATAAAAATGATTTGTTCAACGTGTCATAGCATTCCTTCCCTCTTTCGTCTACCCCGGACTTGACTTTTTGTAAGCAACGCGATGGGTATTTCTAAAGGGGCAAAGGACGTTTGCCCTACCAGTGCACCTTGTCGATGCTCCCTGTTTTTAGTGGAGTCCGAGTTGCTCATTTGCTTTTGTTGCTTTGTATGTATGGTTTTGGTTACTCTATGCTCTTTGTTGTGCATGTCTGTTTTCCATGTCTGGTCTTTGTCCCTGGATTACATTATTTTGATTACCGCTAGAACCTTGGTTCCCTTGATTACTCCCCAACTCCTAGCAAATACTCTATCACATTTCCTAGCGAGAAGTGAGTATTCGTCACAATCATATTTGTCAATGTAAATAATAACTAATTCGTTTTCATGTAATCTTAATTATATAATGATGTTATTACATACAGTGCAAAGGTTATTATAGGTATGTTGGCGATTCAAAACATCTAAACATTACGACAAAACGCCATGTTTCTTTTCACTTACGCATAATGATTCCTAAAAAAAATGAGTATTGCAGTTTATTTGTGCTGTAGTGTAAAAAAAACCTAGTGTGTTCTCCCATAATATCGAGATTGGATTACGGCATCTTCCTTTTATATGGCGTGAAATCTTGTGCCTGTAACAAGCTTCAAAGAGTTTAGAATGCTGTCGCTAGATTGATATCACGACACAGGAAATATGACAACATAACATCTGTGTTAATTGACATACACTAGTTGACTGTTCCATTCCGATGTCAATACAAACTTATCTTATGCGTTTTTTAAAGCACTGCATGGTATAGCTCCAGCATATCTCCAAGAGTTTCTGACTCTATATCGCCCATCAAGATCACTACGCTCCCAGAACTCTGTGACACTTGAAGCGCCAAGAGTGCAAACGAAATCGTACGTTGATCGTGGGTTCGACAAGGTAACTGCCACTTTATGGAATAATCTTCCCGGTGAACTAAGAGTTTTAGACAATGTTAACATTTTTAAATCCAGACTTAAAACTTCATCTTTTTAGGACAGCTTATGGTGCTTTTTTTTTTAAATTTTGACGTTATTATGTTCTATTGATGTTCTATTTTATCAATGGTATTTTTAACACACTATTTTTCAAATGGTAACATTTCTTATTGTTTTTAATTCTTATTCATTTAAATGATAAAGTATTTATATATAAACTATTCTCTAGATATTTTTTTACTTCTGCCATAATATTTAGATTCAGTAATTATCTTATTTTTTTACCATTGAAATAATGTTTTGATACTTAATTATGCTCTAATTACATAGTTTGTAATTTTTTTTTGTTCGCCTTTTCTGTTTTGGTTTTAAAAATTTCTATATCTAAGATAAATGATTACGGTACTGCATAACTGTTTTATTTTTACTTTCTTTTGTATAATTGTAGGTGTTGATTACCACGTACTTTGTATTGTATATCATTTATAAGCTGTGAAGCGCTTAGAGTAAATGTAGTTTAGATTGGGGCTATACAAATATTGCAAATAATAATAAGAATAATAAAAATCAGATCAAAAATGATTTATTTATATTTATGTTTGTCATCACCAAGCCAAAAGCTTCGACGAATGATTTATTAAGTATGCTTCAGAAGATAACTAGAATAATAAACAAGAAAAGTCTGATACATTTGATTACAAAGAAAGTACTATATCAGTACGACTTTGTGGATATAATGCATTACAAAAACATGATCAAGGGATGTATCCTACTAATTACCCCATTACATTCCTAACGATTATTAAACAACCTCATAATTCGTCGACATGTATTATATGTTTTTTTTTCTGGAACAATAGGAAGTGCAATCAAGGGAACCAAGATTCTAGCAGACATCAAAAGAATATACACCAGGGACAAAAGCAGACATCGAAAACAGACACATACAACGAATGACATGAAATAACAAACAAATAATACTTTACTCTTAACGAAATGTTTTACTACGTATACTACAACGACTAGGGTATGTTTAGTCTTAGTTTTAACATTTAATTAATTACTTCTTCACATATCGAGTTTACACGCTATACGGTTTGACGACTAAATTGTTTAATGACATTCCTCTCGTTATTAATTATTTCAACACTTCTTTATCTATTTGAAGATGTAACAAATCTATGACATAATATCATGTTGTCCGAAAAGAAGGACAGAAATCAAATTATGTGTAAACAAAACATGCCAATATTTTATAGATTTGTTTATCTTTAACTAGGTCAACATAGTGCATTATAGTAAATTTTGTTATTAATTTCTATGTCCAAATAAGGACTATACGTCATTTGTCTGTTAGATATTTCCAACCAATCAAATTGTGTTGTAATCCGATACACGCACCAAAAAGTATATGTTACATTTTGAAACTTTATATTTTTAATAAATTTTATTGCTTTTGTGTTTTTTTTGGAAAATCATTACGGAATTGTGATTCTATATTTAACATCCATTAACAACTGTCTCTACAATATATATATATAAAATAAGAAAGAAATTAATGATTTTGTAAGGTTCGCTCAACGACGATTATTCACCTATTGACGATATAAGCAGGTAAGCAGATGGAAGGGCATTAAATCGAAACGGGTGAATACACCAGTTTCAGATTAGTGCATGTTATAAATTGGCATACTGGGTACTCACAAGCAAAAGGAAAAGGCATACAAATATGTAAAAGAAGTTAAATTGTACACTTGAAAATTAGGGCGACACCACTTTTTTCGCCTAAATAAAAGTTTCGCCTAAAATCATATATTTTGAGTAATTTTTTTCCCCCAAATTGGCAAGGGCGAGTATATATATATTTATATATATATATATATATATATACAAAGTCTCAGAATGTAACGACTCTATTCGCTACACCGCTCCATCGGATCAAATCGGGAATGACCCGGCCAGCTATGTTTTTATATAGCCTAGCTGACCGAGTGGTCTAGGGTGCTGGACTTCGTGCAGGCGGTGTTGCCATAGATGTCACAGCAGTACAAGTTCGAGTCCCGCGGAGGGAACGACCAAAAACTTGCATCGCAAATTTGACAGTTCTGACATGGTTGGAAATTTTTCAGACCTTTCTATACGTTTACATATCTTCCCTGTATCAATTTGATCCGATGGAGCAGTGTAGCGAATAGAGTCGTCACATTCTGAGACGTTGTATAATATTGATTTGTTGTGACATGCATCATTAATTTGATCCTCTATCCTACATAATAACACCTAAATGAACTGTCCCGTACTACCATTCATCGTGTACTAAGTTACAACCCTAGATTAATCCTACAAGGAGGAATGACCCGGCCAGCGAAAGGTAATTTTTATACAGCCTAGCTGGCCGAGTGCTCTAGGGCGCTGGACTTCGTGCAGGCGGTGTTGCCATAGATGTCACAGCGGTACGAGTTCGAGTCCCGCGGAGGGAACGACCAAAAACTTGCATCGCAAATTTGACAGTTCTAACATCGTTGGGAATTTTTCAGACCTTCCTATATATATATATATATATATATATATATATATATATATATATATATATATCCAAACGTCTGAAAATGCGACAACTCTATTCGCTACACTGCTCCACCGGATTATATTGATACAGGGAAGGTATATAAACGCATAGAAAGGTCTGAAAAATTCCCAACGACGTTAGAACTGTTAAATTTGCGATGCAAATTTGTGGTTGTTCCTTCCGCGGGACTCGAACTCGTACCGCTGTGACATCTATGGCAACACCGCCTGCAGTAAGTCCAGCGTCCTAGACCATCACATTTATATTGAACAATTAATTATCTTTACAGGTAAAAGATGCCCAACTACTTTAGTATTTGTATCTTATTCTACCTATGGTGCATTTGCTATGGACAAAATCTAGAAGAAGCTGCCAGAAAAGCTGTTACAGATGCTGCAAAGAAAATTCCTTTTGCATCAAAAAGGCAAACTGAAGAAAGTACGTCAATACACATTGTGACCTAGGTAGTTTTAGTATAAAGAAGTGTAATAGGTCGAACAAACGCTTTAGAAGTAAGTTTTCTGCCATTAAACCTAAACCAAACAGGCTTTAATGATAAAACACTGTAGCAAAATATTTCAGTCATGTTTGCTTGTAATCACTCAGATACAAATATGAGAAAAAAAAACATAATTTTAGAAAATATTCAATGCTTATTCTCCTATGAAGGTATTAAAGATTGGTCGTGTAATGCACAACTTGTGATATATTTATCCATGAAAACTTAGACAAATCCTCGATTATGCTTAGTAAAAATATGTTAAACATATAGCAATGTGTTGTTGCAATCTATTCATATATGTATATGGATTTATCGTGTCACTTAAAACTGTTTCATGTGAATTAAACATCGTAATTCTTTTATTATGAATATAATGAAAATGACATGTTTGGCAATATAAATGGATATCTGGTTTCATTTCTAAGTGTACAAATAATTAAGAAGATGATCATCTTACATATAGATACTTCCTTTTACACCAATTAAAAATAATTAATGCAAAGTATATATGAATTCACTACTTTTAGAAAATCAACTTTTTATTAAAAAAATATTCTTTTCCATTATTATTGACCGATTAATTCATCACGGTATCTTTTTTTCAAAACTCTTAAATTGTACGAAGCAGTATTTATATGGCTTTAAATGTCCCTTTATGATTTTGTCTATTTGAAAGGTGAGCTTGGAAAAAGTTCATAAATTAAAGACCCATGGTTGGCCTTGAGCTGACTTTTTTTTTTTATCCCAATGGGGTTGTTGTCTTTTGACATATTCACCATATTCATTCTTGTCATAGTTCATCCTGGATTTAAAAAAAGAAACAATTCACGGACGCCATTATGACCTTTTCGACTTGTCTTGCTTGTCCGTCTATTAAGTTTCTTAATTCAGTAGACTATTTATTTATATAATGCTAATTAACCGTAAAAAGATATCTTGGATTCAGAAAATAATGGGAGATTTATAATAGCGTTGAAGGGAAGAACCATGGTAATACTGAGATAAAGGACGTTTCTTCTCTATGGTGGGGCATTGAAAAACATCGTAGAGTAAGTATGGTTTGATAAAAATGAGATGACCTAATTCAATAATTTAGTATGTATAAAAGATATGACTCATGTGTTACAGTTGTTTTGCCGCAGTATGACAATAAGAAGTCGATGAGGTGTATAAAGGGAAGCAGATAATCTGGGAAATCCCCATCCAATCGACCCATCGGGCTATTGTACTTCATTACAACTGAGTTGGAAATTTAATTGTTTGCATGATTTGCATTAGGTTCTGTGTGTGTGTGTTTTTTTAATGACTTAAATGTATGCATTCCGTACTAAAGGAACGATTTACAACCATTGCTACATGCAATTTCTTTTTTTACATAATCTTCTATTAAAAATTTGAAAGGTTCGCGGATCTTTAGATATATATACATATTTCAGATCTAAAGAACTTCTTTAGAAATAGGGAAGCTCTACAAACAACACAAGGTACAACAAGAAGTACGACAAGAGGATCTACAAGGAAGGCGAACCTATTCGGCAGGTCCCGTCCACGATCAGACAATGCAGTTAGAGCTACACGAGGAGCACAACTGTCAGAAGGAGCAGCTGCAATTTTGCAAAACCAGTTTAGTAATTTTATTATTCTATAATTATTATTTTACCCTTAAACATTTTAACCCTTGAACATTCGAGTCTATGTTATATTTGTATCGCTATTGCTTGAATTCGTATCGTAATGCCAAAATATAAATAACATAAAACTGACAGGACAATAGAGCACTTTGTAAGACCTAAAAATTCGTTGTAATTTCGAGACGTAGCCGAGGGTGACAATGTTTTTTTTCAAGGGTGTAAGAAATTCTCTATCACCCTCTAAGCTATATGTTATTTATGTTATTATCGAATGTTCAATTGTCTTTCTTCTTCAAAGGAAGCCCTTACAATCAGTTGTGTATGATTGTCTATGGTTTTCATTTCCATAATTTAATATTTTTCTTTCTTTTAAGTTTGCATTCATTGGAAACTGTAAATGTAAACTATGCTTCACACCCCTTTTTGTGACCTTAATTCAGCTCATCGGAATGTTTCTCTGCTAACAAAAGACCGTCAAAAGATGATTTTGTTTATTTGTTTACTTGTTTTATTTCTTTTTTATCTGTTACAATGCCTGTAAGGGATAAACTTTCCATTTTATGGGGTATGGGGCAATGGGGCATAGGGCATGGAGTATGGGGCGAGGGGAATGGGGAATGGGATATATGAATGGGACAATGGGGAATGGGGCGAGATAATAATTTTGATTGGTCAATCGAAAACAATGTACCTATAATATTTCTATGACAGCAATAATAAGAGTTTTAAAAAAGATCTTTTAGAATATTGTTTAATCATTACAGGAGTCGCAGTTTATTATTCATTGACATTTTTGTGATATGTTGTATAATATTTAACTTCTGGTCATTATAGATTCAAAATGTTTGTTTTTTTTAAATGTGGGCTGAAACTAACACTAACATGATTTTAATATTAACATATTAAACATATTGAGCAGTAATAACAAAACCATTTTTTGATATTGAAAATATTGTTTCTCTTTACATTGGCAGAAATATATGATTAATGTCGCATCCACGAAATGATACTAATATTGCCATTTTTAAACAATAATTTTGGACAATTATTGAACTAAACCGTTTGCACCCTTACAATCTATAGAAAGAGTGTCATTTTGGAGAAATAAGACTGAAACTAATGTGTCAAAGCCTATGATGCTTATTATGACATTTTGTTTTTAAATTAACCAATATATAAGACTATTAAGGAAGTTTCAAGTATTCGCACTCATTCAATTTGCAAAAATATCTCATTTTTAAGAATTTGGTCTACAATATATGTACCACAGCCATCAACATATACTTAAATTGAAAATTTGAACATTGTGTACACAGGTTTTAGACTGATAGGAATATTGAAAGTGTTCGCACACATTGTAAAAATATGTTATTTTAAAGATTTTGGACTGAAATATGAATTGCGCAACAACTAACCGGATACATGTATTGATATTTTTAATATCCTAAATAATAATTTCGCACCCATACAATTTGCAGAAATATGACATTTTTGTGAAAATTGGACTGAAATAAAAGTTTCGAAGCCACACTTATGATGCTTATTTTGACAATTTCTTACATGTTTTATAACTATAACACAAATCCATTAAGAAAATTTCAGGTGTTCGCATCCATTCAATTTGCAAAAAAAAAACATGTCATTCTTAAAATTTCTGTCTGAATATATGTATCAAATTTACTAACATAATACTTATATTAACAATTTTAACATTTTATACAATAGTTTTAGACTGATAGCTATATTGAAAGTGTTTGCACACATACACTTTGCCGAAATATGTCAGTTTTTAAGATTTTGGACCGCAATTTGAGTGTCGCAAACACCAACTGGGTACTGATATTGCCATTTTTGATATTTCAAAAAAATAATTTTGGACCATTATTGAAATTAAAATTGTTCGCTCCTATACAATATGGACGAAAATGTCATTTTTGAGAAATTGGACTAAAATAAATGTGTTGCAGCCACACATATGATGCATATTTTTACCTCTTTAAAAAACAACAATATAAGACCATCAAGGAGATTTCAAGTGTTGGCCCTCATTCAATTTGCATAAATATCTCATTTAAAAGAATTTATCCGTTATTTCGTTTATTCCCGAACCGGTTTTGAGATTCTAAAATCAATATAGATTGCACAAAACTTTGTGCATCCTTGTGCATTATATATATTTGATAAAACATTTACTTTACTTGTTTTTTTTCTTTTTGGAATGGGGAATAGGCATTGGATAACAGGAATTAATACAATGCAATGGGGGATGGGTCAATGAGGAATGAGGCTATGGGAATTGGGCATTGGATAACAGGAATTAATACAATGCAATGGGGGATGGGTCAATGAGGAATGAGGCTATGGGAATTGGACATTGGGCAATGGGGCAATGGGGTTATGGGACTATGGGGAATGAGGCATGTGACAATGGATGATGGAACAATGGGGAATGGTGTAAGTGGGTAGTTTACCCCATGCAGGGACTTTATACAGTTATTTAATCAAACTGTTACCGTAAGTCTTAAGAAGGCAGAATAATTGACAACAACAAATACAAAAAAAAAAAAACAAAGCAAAAAAGATCAAGAATGCAGTGTATGGAAATTTATCAATAATGGCAGTTCTCCGTTGAACACTTTCGTTTAAAGTTTCAAACTCAGTCACTTTTTTTTAATTTGACAATACAATTAGAAATGTTTGGGTACAGACTTGTAGTAGATTTTGCCTTTTAGCTTAAAATGTACTTAAGTCTGCTGAATTTCATTTATTCATCGATGTTACATCAGTTATTGATATGGACAATGCGCATATTGATTATTGACAACGATTGAACTGGTACCTAATTTTGACAGGAACCAGTTTAGGTTTTCACGAGAGGGGGGTAGAAAAAAAAGCTATCACCCTCTAAGACATGTGATAGAGCACAATATTACCCTCGTAATTAACCAATCAATTAAAATTCAGCAAATTGACTTAAAGTATAATACAAATTATTAATAAAAGAAGAACACAAAATAGGTATATGTGTGTAATGACATATCTAATTTTATTTGCTTTCCGTTTTTAAGATCATTTCCATTAAATGATAAGTTAAGACGGGCAGTATCAGAAGCTGTACAACAAGATAAACAACTTAGAGGGGCACCACGGGTAGCTTTTCTTTGTGGAAACGACAGATACAGAAGACCTGACGGACGATGCAACAACAAGCTGCATCCGTTTATGGGTTCAGCAGGAACACCACAATCACGATTTGTGCAGCCTGAATATGGCGACTGTAAGAATGTTACTAATTAGAGAAAATATTCTGCATTACAATGAAAATTCTTTGCCATTGACATGATTAAGCGATTTATGGAATTATATATGACAAACTTCTGAAATAACGGGTATTTGTTTTCTTCGTTAGTTGTTACTCTAGTAATACAAAAGGGGGGTCAAGACGGGATGTCATCGTCAGATTCTTTATATTGAATGTTCTTATATCGGTTCGCGCTGGATAACTGTAAATTATTTCTTTAAATTCTGCCTTTTCGATGTTGCAAATGAAGACACAGATTCATTTTTTTTGTTGTCCAAAACCATACTATTCAATGAGACGAGTCGACCTGATTCGATTGTACAGTTTGATACTTAATGTATTATATTTTAAAGAAGAAACACCACTGTTTTAAAGAACTGTGCTTTAATTTTTTTAACACTGTGTCTTTGTATGGCATTGGATGTCGTCTTTATTTATGAATATATTAATGAACTTTTGCTATCACACAATGCAGCGATAAGAAATTATCATTCTAAAAATGCACTGAAGTTATAAAGCCTATACATTTAATCGGCACCGTCTGTCCTCAATGTACGAACGAAATTGTTTCAGTTTTTGTGTTAAGATTTTCAATAGAAAGAAACTTGGAAAGCCTAGGTTGCACAGTAAGAAAAAAAATGGAACAGAACATTATATCAATCATATTTCATCCTTAACATAAAAATACAATTTTGTTAACTGAAAATGCAAAAAAGTCCATACAATAGTTTAATAATGGTTTAAGATTTCAATATGTCTTTTTCAGTATGGAATCTTGGATTTTTTCCTCGAATTAAAGGAAAAAATGGGAACATTTTGCCCAGCCCACGTGACATATCTAATGCTGTTTTCAAACCAACTGGGCAATCACCAAAAAGCCAAAAGTTCAACATAGCTCTTACTCATTTTGGACAGTTCATTGATCACGACGTCATAGCCACGCCCATTTTTGCAGGTTACATCTATAAATGATCATTATTAAGAAATATGTTTTGTTTAATTTTATATTAATTAAAGACTCATATTATGCAAATTATTTTTTTTGTGGTAAGTAGATATCAAGTGGTAAACAAAAATAGGATTCAGGTTACAATATAACTATATATTAAATATTTATTGAAAAATTTCATCGGTAATTGATAAATAAAAATAATGACTCACTAACGTTTTATTTTCCAGAATCGAAAACCCAAACCAAAATTTTCATCTTAATATACACTCAACTGCACTCAATGTAAGCTTTTTGGTCATTTGTTCGTTACAATGAAGTGCAACGGTAAACACATTGAGATGTGTGGATCAATTTCATTGACCAATCTAACCACTGATTACTTTCAGTTACTGCAAATTGAAGGTTTTGTAAAAGATTTCCAAGATACTTTATTGGTTAGGTTCTAACTTCAGTGTATGTATTTTAATTTCCACTACATGACTTGTAAAACTAGGTATCTGTCATCCAACTGTACAATCATACAACCTGTCTGCCGGGGCATTTTTGTGTTTGGCTCAATATTGGTTATATAAATTGTATACACTTGTAGTTAATTTGTAGTTTATCGAACATAACTTTTATCGTTTATATTTTTCATAAAATATCTCGAAATTCTTTAAAAAGATAATGTACAAAGATGCAGACTTCATTTGGTACCGCAAGTACAGTAACGTGCAATTAGTATGCTGTCTAGTTTTAATCCTTCTCACTGTTTCCATGTAAATCCTGTTTGACGGTGTGCATTACCAATATTTTGACAGGCAAAACATTTATTGTTTTGTTTCTTATTTGAACACACAATTTTGTCATATTCGATCATATAACGGTATCCGGCCAATTTCAAGATAAACAAACTTTGGCGACGGTTCAATCATTCTATATAACGTTACTATTGCTGGTAAAATGTCTTATCAAAATCTCGTCCACTTCACTATGTATGGACTCGGCATTAAATCGAACTGTGAACTTACAAATTATCGAAAAATAGCTTTTAGTATATGCCTACATAAAGACATACTGGGATACAATTTGTCAAAATGAGGGGGAGGATTCACATTACATTTTTTTTCATTTTGTTGATGTTGTTTTGTTTATTTGTTTTGAATTTGTTTCTTCTTTCGAAATATAGTATCATTGCAAATGCATGAATCGCCGAGATCTTAAACCATATCATAGACCTGTGACCTGTTGTCTGTTTTAAAAGGAGCATTTTGTCTTTTTTTAATTTTTTTCTTTCAAATCGTTCGAGTTTATTTTCTGTATTATTGTTTTCTAATAATACTGTTCCCTTGTAAGATGCAATAGTCCCAAATGTTCAGTAACATACAATACTTATAGCCGTTTAGTTTTGAACTTTCACAATGTTTGTATGCAAGAGTAATCAAGGGGAATAAAAATTGTCGTGGAAATCAAAAGAATGTAATCCCGGGACAAATACCAGATATGGAAAACACGAACACAACAAAGAACTTAACATAATCAGAATAATACATACAAATTAACAAACGTTAATGAGCAACTTGGACTCCACTAAAAACTGAGAGCATGGACCAGGTGCACCAATAGGGTAAGCCTCCTCTGCTTTTTTTTAGAAAAACCTTCCGAGTTGTTCATAAAAAGTCAAGTCCATGGTAGACGAAAGAGGAGAGGAACACAATGACACGTTGAACAGATGAATACGAAGTAACGATCGACGAGTTCATGATAACAACCATGAAACTTCTGTAGTAATGACTTCAATCTTGTAGCAATATAACCCTGTTCCAGAATCCTAATTGTAAGAAGTCTACTGTGATACAACATGTCTGCGTAGTTCCGGCAAGCCCTGACATACCTTATGAATTGTGATATGAACACTCCATACGCAGGTGCGAAAGGAATGTTGCCACAGATAAAAGAAAAGTTGACAATATGGAATGAAAAGTCATCGCGCTTGTCGTATGGTTAGGTCAGCAGTTTTCCTTCACCATCAATCTCTAAGTGTAGGTCAAGATTTGAGGCTGTCTTCACAGTGTCTGTAGTATCCTTTATCTCAAGTTCTTTGGGGTAGATGAGATGTATCAACTCACCGAAACTAGGATTGTTTACGATAATACGTTATCTATATAGCGGAAACTGAGATTAAAGGATCTAGCTAATTATATATAAACGCTGTTCAACTATAAAGTCAGCTTCGTAATAATGAAAGAATAGGTCAGCAAGTAGTGGAGCACAACTTGTTTCCATTGTTCTACCGGCCGTTTGTTGAAAAACGCGTCCTCCGCACTGGAAAATATATTGTCGATAAAAAAATTTCAGCATATTGAAATCATCGTCTTCGATATATTTGGATGATCTGGAATATTTCTTTCAAAGTAGGAGTAATCTGTACCAAGAGCTACATATTTTTATCTAGGTGTACCGTCTTTTTTAGAGTAACAACGATGAATAGTGTTTTTGAGGCGGGATTCTAATTGAGTATGGGAAATGGAAGTATCAAGAGTTGAAAAATCATTGGTTTTAATGTTATTGTATTCTGATAATAATCTTTAATCGAGGGTTTCCAGGAGTTCTTTCGAATTTTTCAGGATCCACATTAAATTAATATCAGTACGAGAGTTACAGGTATCGTATTAGGAGTGGAGACCCTCTTTGGCAACGGTGAGTAATGAAGTTAAACGTAAAGTCAAATTTACGGTGTGCCTGAGCGATAATGTGAAAATTATGTAGTTTCGTTGTTTATTTCATAATAAAATAATGAATTTGTGAAGTTCGATCATATCACGAAATCCGGATAAAAGGAACCAAAATTGGACTATTTCACATTTACACTACATGTACGAATCATCCCTTATTCATACATTTTGTACATAATGACATACATGTTCATGTATTGACCCGTTATGACCATCATAAGGATATCTTAATATCGATGGTCTTAAGGATAGCTTGTTTGGATGACCATAAAACTATTCTTATCAATGTCTTATGTCATGTCTCAGGATATACATGTTAAACAGGTCAATGGTTTACTAAACATGACTTTGACAATACAAGCGATAATCTCCTACCGCTGTCGTTTCTATATTTTGGGTTCCATTTGGGCGATGTTTACTGACGTATGACTTGTTTAATAAGATCCATGTAATTAATAGCCAATGAAACGTTTGTTCATTTGGAAAATGTTAATAAGGTGGTTTTCTTAGGGGAGCTTTCACTAAATTTGACTGCAGTTGATTGTATATATCTTTCTGAAAAGGTGACTTTAAAAATGACCATTCTTGAAGGTAGCAATTTTTTCTTGTCAATTACTTTCTTCAGAGTCTGATGGGAGTGATATTGAATGTTGTAACGGAAACTCTATGATTTTCAGGTACGTCTTATATGTTTGTTTATTACTCAAGTGTTTTACTTATGTACTATGCAGTTTGATCAAACGGTTTAGTGAGTTCCTTTAATATGCATGTTTATAATGCTTTTAATGATAGAGAAATACAAAAGCATTACTGGATGCACGAATTGGCCTACTTTTATTGTTTATATCTAACACTGCTAAATTAATCATTATATTAATTTTCGTTTATTTACGTTTACAGGCCTGAATGTTTCCCATTTAACACACCACCAGGGGATTTCAAATATGCATGCATGAATTTTGTGAGATCTTTACCTGCATCAACGTTCCCGTGGTTTCCAGGTTTGTAAGTTACTTGTTTCGCTAGAGGAGGGGATACTATAGCTCTGTCTTTTTTAATTAATTCAATTCACATGAAAAAATGCAGAAATTCATTTCTTACTTAAGGATGAAATATTTATCAAAACAAAAGAAAAAGATTCATAAATGTTAATCTCTTAAATTTAATTATCACAAGTAAGACTTATATTCTCAATATACAGGCCCAAGGCAACAATTGAATGATATAACTTCATGGCTTGATCTTTCAAGTGTGTACGGAAGCAGTAACGATGAACTGAATCTCTTAAGAGGAAGCAATGGTAAGCTTAGACATAACCAGTAATCTCTATATTAGGCGATTAAATATAGATAAAAAAGGAGATGAACTGTTCAGATATATTAAGTCAATACATTTTCAAAAACAGTGTATACGTATCATTGATTACTTACCTAATATTAGTTATGGCTCTGCCTATGAGGGATGGAGTTATAAATACTCTGATGACTTCGTTTATAATATAAGGAAAATGAATAAACATGTTCATTAGCTTATGTTGGTATATTGTTGATGTCTCTACCAACGGGAATGCGCAATGCTTCATAAACCACAAGTTGTACGTCTGGCTTAAAAGTTAACACAAAATCCCATTACTGCAATAGTCATTTAAAAAAAAATAGTCTGACAGTACTTTTTTGAGATGGTCATATTTCAGAACATTAACATAAAAGGACTTCGCTGATTCTACACCCTTATGATTTGAATTCTTTTTTTTTTTTTTTTTTTTTGTTAACTTAAATAGCATACTTGTTAAGATGTATAAATATGTATCGAAAAGAAGATTTATTTTTATTATTTTTATTGACTGTTATCAAACAATATTTAAAGGAAAATTAAAAGAAGGAAACAACGGCCTCTTACCAAACGAACCTACAGGAATAAATACTTGTGAAAAAGAAGGTGCTCAAAATTTGTGTTTTCTCGCAGGTAAGAGCATATGTATTATTCGTTAGGATAAGAAAAGAAAAAAACACAACACAAAACTTCTCAGTAAAAGAAGTGTATTTTAAATTCAAATTTATTCCAAAAATTGTCAAATTATGTTTCTGTATGTAGTCATGACAATATAGATTATGACCTCTTGCTAGACTTGTCATTATTTCAAAGTATTTTATTCATAATCAGTTGACTAAGCGTATAGTTATAGTCTCTTCCACAGTGAAAATGAATTCAAATTTATAGAACAATTATCGAATTTTTCCTAAGTAGTTTTGTGTTACAGAAATCGAATCATATTATCACTAATCAAATATTTTAAGAAACATTAAAAAATATCTTTTTGTAAGGTGTGAACAAGTAAAAATGATTTCTGATAGACATTGATTTTAATCAAAAATGATGAAGTCTAAATAAACTATAAAAAAGTATAAAAAAAGTAAAAGACATGACACAAAGGCATTGGTTTATTTAAGGTGACCATAGAAACTCAGAAGTTCCCCTTCTGACTGTTTGGCATACAATTTTCATGCGAGAGCACAACAGGATTGCTGATCGTTTGAAGTTTGGAGGGATAAATCAAAAGACGTTTCAAGAAGCTAGAAAAATATTAACTGCAGTTTATCAACATATTGTATATAACGAGTTTCTTCCAGTCCTTCTAGGATTTTCATTCTCAAATGCAATCGGGTTGATTAGCAGACCAGAAGGTCATATTAGTTTTTACTCCCCGTTTCACGATGGATCGACACGAAATGCATTTGGGGCAGCTGCCTTTCGGATGGGACATTCCCTTGTTGGAAATTTTGTAGGCGGTTACAATAATAAACAGGAAAGACTACAGGACACATTTTTTGAAACTGCAACAACACGTGACCAAACTGATTATGGGCCTTCTGGTATTGGAGAATGGATGTCTGAAAACTTTGGTAGACAAATGGACAGATTCATTTCCGACCAACTAAGAAACCACTTATTCGAGACAGCACACGGAGAAGGTCTTGATCTTGGTGCTTTAAATGTTCAGCGTGGTAGAGATCACGGTTTACCTGGATATAATAAGTTCAGAGAATTCTGTGGACTTATTCCTGCAGGTTTCTTTTCCAATACTCCCGGTGGTCTTGTTGATCACAGCGTTGATGCCGTAAACAAATTAAAAAGTGTGTACTCGTAAGTAAATTAAAATGGTTATTCCTCACCCTCAGGACAGATAAGCTGCTTCATCAAACTCCCAAATTTAAATGGCTTCACTTACCACTTTATTAGAAATTCATCCCTTGATCACTGTTGTGAACTTAAAACAGAGTTGACAATATCTGTATCAAAAGCAATTGCACAGAACAAATATTTTTAAAATTAGATAAAATAAAACTATAGTAGACCTTCTATATCTTCTTTAAGAGTAATTTATTGTACCAAAATTCTAGCGGAAATAAAGAAAATGTAATCCAGGGGAAAAGACCAGACATGGATACACAGTAACGACCCAGGAGTTCAAGATGACGACCATAAAACCTCTGTAGTGATGACTTTATTCCTGTAGCAACATATCCCTGTGCCAGAAGCCTAATTGAAAGAAGTCTAGCGCGATAAAAAAAAGTCTGCGTAGTTACGGCAAGCTCTAGTATAACGTATGAGTTATGATATGAAAGCTCAATACGCAGGTGCTGAAGGGACCTTGCCACGAATGAAAGGAAAGTTGACAATTCTGAATGAAAAGTCATTACGTTTGTTGTAAAGTTTATTTAATAGTTTTCCTTTACCATCGATTTCAAGATATGAGGCTGACTTAACAGTGTCTGTAGTATCCTTTATTTCAAGTTCTATGGGGTGGATACAATGTATCAAATCCCCAAACCTCGATTGGTTAACGATAACACGTCATCTATATAGCGGAGACTGAGATCAAAGGATCTAGCTGAACGATGTTCTTTCGTTCGATTAAAAATCTGTACCAAGAACTATATATTTGTATATATGTGTACCATCGTTTTTGAAAAAAAAACAACGATGTATAATGTTTTTGAGTCGGGAGTGTCGGGAATAGAAGTATACAGTGTTGAAAAATCATAGGTTTTAATGCTATTATATTCTGATAATAATCTTGAATTGAGGGTCTCCAAAAGATCTTTCGAATTTTTCAGGATCCACATTAAATTTATACCACTACAGGAATAACAAGCGTTAT
The DNA here is from genome assembly GCA_037379345.1 of Perna viridis. Classification (NCBI taxonomy): domain Eukaryota; kingdom Metazoa; phylum Mollusca; class Bivalvia; order Mytilida; family Mytilidae; genus Perna; species Perna viridis. The sequence goes on from CM074518.1 coordinate 19,220,460, forward strand.
GATAAGACTGGAGACCCTCTTTGACAGCTCTGAGTATAGAATATAAAAGTTTTGAAAGAGGTTTGGTGGTACATTTTGCAGATCCAGCCAGCTATGTAACGTTGTTTGTTTAGATTCTTGTGGAGTTTAGGAATCCAGTATATAAGCGGTAAATCACAATCATCGTTAGCACAGATTTATGGTTATCCACTATCTCTTCTTTGGAGAGCGTAGTGGCAGTGTAGATCTTATCACTGATATTATTTTCCACGTCTACCTCTGATGATAAACATATGGTGTGATACGTTTTTCAGATAAAAACAATGTTGTTTTGGGCTTTGTCTGCTGGTACGATAACATATTTGTCATGTATGCCTTCTTGTTCTCGTTTTATCCATTTTCTTGCGTAGTCCTCCACAGCATCCATAAGTACTTCAAAGTTATAATTCCAAATTATGGAGCGTGGTTCACGGTACTTGGGACCTTTAGGAAGGACCTTTCATAGCGATTCGTTTCCGATGATGCTTTAATCCCCCGTAACGACGTGACTGGAAGGACAATTTTTGAATGGAGAGTTATTGCAGGAACAGTCGGGTGGTTAGCCTTGAAGTCCTCAATCTCAAAGTTCTGCAATAGCCTTTTATCATTGAACATTTTGGATGCAATAGAAGTATAGGAATATGAAAAAAATCTGTATTTATTTGTCTTTGAAATATAAGGGAATTTTGTTGGTAACGTTTTTGTGATGGAGGATGTTGGCCAAATCAATTGCATTTATACCTTTGTTGACAAAGAAAGTTGATGAAAGAAATGATCGTTTGTCTTTCTCTTGACCTTTTACAAAAACTGATTAAAGAGTCTGTGGAACCAATAATGGCAACATCCATCTAAGGTGACGTATAGTGGCGATGGCCATGACTCCTTTCCAGTCTTGGATTTTTGTCAATTAATCACATTTATGCTATTGTTATATTGGTTTGAAAGCTTTCCTATACTTTTGATGTTTTCATTGCACCCATAATGTATTGCAGTACATAGTCTGCGTATCCAGTATTCCTTTGTTTCCCTACGATAGTTTTTACTTAAGTCGGGACTTTTTGTTGGATGGTAATTTTTTTCAAGAATACGAATTTTCATAGAGAGGATTCAATGATCTTGTTGATTTAAATATTGATAAACTGTCGGGAATTCGGTGGTATTGAATACCAAACGATGACCGCGCATTCGTTTGTTTAATCGTTCTTGTGTTTCACCGGCATATACCAGATCGCATTAGTTACATTCTAATCCATATATTAAGTTAGTCGATTTGCAAACTTAAGTAATTGAAAAACGAACTCATAGCTTGCGTGTATATGTATATTATGTTTTCACGTAGACATATCAATCCATTCCAATTTGGTGGCAATGTCTTAGTGCCTGTTTTTATGCAGTAGATTTGGGAAGCAATAGACCGAAATGAAAGCAGGGTGTTTGGCACGTTATAAAAACTTGTAAACACGCCAGTTCCGACGGAAATGTCTGTAGCAATCAGGGCTACTTCAACGCTGCGGTGTTTGCTTTATTATTGCCATTTGGTATATGGACTTTCTTTATTTTAGTTCGGTAATTTCATCACCCTCTAATGGTAAAGCATGTCTTTCGATAATTTGATGCAATTAACTAAAGTGTCTGCTGGACCATGACCCACTTTTAAACGCTGTGTGTTTACATGTAATAAAAAATAATGCTTCAACAATATTTTATTTCGTTGAAGTGATTGTGTCAGTAACTGTTTTTGACAAAATAGCTCTAAAGTATTTGTCCATAGGAACGTTGACGACATCGACCTTTATGCAGGAGCTATTTCAGAGAGACCAAAGTCACCAGATACTATCCTTGGACCAACGTTTAGATGCCTAATTGCTGTACAGTTTCTTAATTATAAATATGGTGACAGATTTTTCTACGAAAACGATTTTAGCCGCACTGGATTTACTAGAGGTAATCAAAATCTTGATAATTTTAAAATGAAAGATCTTCTACCTTAACTCCAAAAAGACAAAGTATCGTCAAACACGACCAATTTGTTCAGGGTCAGGTAGAGTCAACATACGAACCAAAAAGTTTCAGATGAAAGTCTTAATCGAGATCTATCGTATATTAACATGACCATGTGTTGAAACACACCAGGATTGCCCCCCTTTCACACCAAACATGAATATTGATTAAGTTTGTTTATTATTTCAATAAACGGGAACTCTACAATTAGAAGGAATTTAATACAACCCCGAAACTTTGTATCATGTCTGTTTAAAATTATATTTAGCCCATTTGTATTTGTAACGGAAATAAGAAATATTTTGGCACATCTATATTTTGTAATTAACATTCACGTCTGAAAAGTTCTGAAATAAACCCACAACTATCTATGACAATATGTATCATTCAGCGTGCAGCGGAAACTACTAACTTTTTGCTTAAGCATACTGCATTATAGCTTACACGTTTCTTAATATCTATATTAGTCTCTTTTTACACGTTAAGAAATTACTGTTTTTGTAAAGATAAATAAGTTGTTCACTTTCTTCTGCTTGTATAAAAAACTTTGTTGCAATACATGATTTCAAAAGACGGAAATGCTTGTCTTGAATGAGATACAAACATTAATGCAGCAAAAACACAATTAGATATAACGTATGCAAAAGCTATAACTATAATATTGTGATAAGTTGCGTCCTAGATCTTGCGTTCAGGTGAACCTTTAACACAAGACAGCAACCTATTCACGATTTTTTTCAAATGTTTTACAGAACAATTAGATGATATAAAGAAACAGACACTGGCTGGAATATATTGTAGAACCCTCAAATTAGACAAAATCCAACCAAAGCTGTTTTTGAATCCAGACAACACGTAAGAACAAAAACATCTATTAAAATTAGTGTTGTACATCTTGTTTGGCACACGGATATATAAAAGCTGCAAACATTAACTTCATGGTTTACGAAAGGTAACTGTGGTATATTTGGAAAATCATCAAGAAAAAAAGAATATTGTATGCATAAATCATTTAAATTTTGTTCTTTGCAGTCTACTTCCCGTTAAATTGCAAATGTATGCACGTAAAATGTTCAGAGAGAATGCCTGTAACTTTTTAAGACTCTTTAATTTGTAAATAATTTCTACTAGAAAAAAAACCTTTAAACTTGAAACATATTTTACCTTATCCTTCAAAATTACAAAAATCCTGGCCCCCTTTTGGGCTAATTTTATGTGCCTACTTATGTACAGAACTATAAATATGCATGATTTCATGTATTGATTGAGCAATATATGTGTCATATATTTCGGGGTGATATGACAAGTTCGTAGGCATCCGTAAAAAGTTATGTCTTTAGACAGAATACAGCATTTACATTCGTGGAAATCTAACATAAACAAAATAAGTTTGAGAAAAGGAAAACGAAGAATGTGTTTATGATATATTGTGAGGTTAAGAGTACAAATTCCGAATTAGTAATCAAAGAAACCAAGGTTATAGCGGTAATCAAAAGAATGCAATCCAGAGACAAAGACGATACATGGAAAACAGACATGCACAACAAAGAACATAGGGTAACAAAAATCATGCATACACAGTAACAAAAGCAAATGACCAACTTGGACTCCACTAAAAACTGGGACCATGGACCAGGTGCATCAGCAGGGTAAGCGTCCTCTGCTTTCCTAGAAACACCCGCCGATTTGCTCATAAAAAGTCAAGTCTGGGGTAGACGAAAGAGGAAAGGAATTTAGGATAAAGATTGTAACATTCGTGTACAGCTAAAAAATCTATCTGCATAAATATACTGATTATATGTTTGTATGATATATTTAAAAAAAGGCCAATACACTGTAAGTATGATTGGTTCTTACGTGATAGAAAAATGACCAGATATGGTGAAACGCAACAAAGCACCATCGTATAACCTTTATAAAAGAGTAGGGTGAAGATTAAAGATCGGGTTATCTTTCACGAGTTTCAGAAATTCAAGTTGAGCGTAGCAAAATGAGTGAAAAGACCAGGAATCACTGTAACGAGTGAAAACTTAGCGGATCTTTGATCGTCAACGATTATCTGTTTCGACCGTGAATAAGTATATTTTTATTCGTTTTTCTACTTTTCTAAAAATATAGTAAATTGTAACGTCAAATTGTCTTTTGATTTTGTTTTGAATATATTGTTTAGAGAATGAGTTGACGAGCGCGTGTGACCTCGTCTTACACGGGTCGTCTCAACTCGCAAAGGGCAATGTATAGAAGAATGTATATGTTTTGCTTGATATTTTTTTAAATCATTATCGTGATAATATACCCTAAATGGCAATTGATGGCACATCATAATTCTCCATTTTTGGTCTTTTTGTTTTGAAATGTATTCAGTACATCTAGAAAACAGCACAAAAGCTATTCAAATTTGCCCTGAAGCATCTATGACGTGAATACTTTTTGGCTGCTAATAAAGTGAAAAAGTGGGGGGGATCAATAGCGCATATGTGACCTAGATGTATATCAATATCCTAAAAAGGCAAAGTTGACAAACACTTTGATAGTTATTTCTAGAGGATATGAGGTATAATTACTCGGACATTGCAAAAATATCTCTACTTTTTTATTCATGTGCCACACGTTATACACATTTTGCCTGATTCTTAGTCAGAGAGAAGTACTTAAAAGTATAAAGCTTTCAAGTATCACTGCACCAGTCAAGTGTATCATTAACATATGTGTATGATAGTTGCAATCATCGTCTGAATGAGATTGAACGAAACAAATAGAATGTTTTCATTGATCATGTGTTAAACATATACATATATACAAGTTTATCGGCGGGTGTTTCTAAAAAAGCAGAGGACGCTTACCCTACTGGTGCACTTGGTCCATGGTCCCAGTTTTTAGTGGAGTCCGAGTTGCTCATTTGCTTTTGTTACTTTATATGTATGATTTTAGTTACTTTATGTTTTTTGTTGTGTATGTCTGTTTTCCATGTCTGGTCTTTGTCCTGGATTGCATACTTTTGATTAGCGTTATAACATTGGTTCCCTTGATTACTCTTATCCTCTTATTGTACATGTTTCAAAACATTTTTTTTAATTTCAAGAAAAAAAATATTATTATACGCATCAAACCTAAGACAATCGAGTATTCTTTTTTTTTTTTTTCAGAGAAGAGCCAATAAGCAAAGTTGATTGTACAACCCTACCAGATTTGAACTTTGATCTTTATCAATAATTTGTGTTGGTTATCAATAAAAAGTGCCAAAGTCATGTCAGCGGCTGCTTATTGTGTTTTAATTTTAGTGATTTACATACAGACGGCGAACATCAAGGGCTTGTTAAAGTCATATTGTAACTGACAGATGACAATTATATAACTATAAGCGTTAGAAATAAGCAAAGAGATTTCTCTATAAATTTCATAAATTAAATCTGGGCTCCTTTTTCCCATCACATTCCCGTCAATAGTTTTTTATCAAACCTGATATCTTAGAAGACTTAAGTTCGATTATTTTCTTTGGCTTAATCGATATGTTTAATAAATAATTTAAAGCAATCCCAACAACATTGACACATCAAGTGTTAGTTCCTCGATCCAATCCGATGACTGAACTTGTAACAAATATTTATTACATTTATTTCGTCATCAGTTGATGTTAACGTGCCCTGAATAATGAAACATGATAGGAATAATGAAATAAGGAAAGACAAACCGTTTATTTATACTCGACCATACAATTTTTGTTTTGTTTTGTTTCGTTTTGTTTTGTTGTTTTCATTGAATTGGTTGACTTGCATATTCATACCACAAAATGAATCCTCCGTAGAGTATGGATTGTTCAAATCTGATGACATTTAAATTCAGCATGTAAGTGTTTACATCTTGACAATTGGTCCTGATTTATCACAATCGATTTCAGTTGTAAGGGTTTTGACAATAACCATGTTTTACCTCCTAATCTGGTGTCAAAAATTCATTTAAAGGTCATTGTTCATTCCATATGATCGTTTAGTCTTTAATTAGTACGAAATTACATTTTTGTCAACACAGAAATTGAGAAATACAATAATTAGTATCTTGTCAACAGTCAGCACTTACAATGTAGCAACAGAAATAGCGAATAAAAAGTTAGTTTTGATTAAGCACATGAATCGTGGTTACTGAAACGCATAACAAATAAAAAGAAAGACAAAAAGCTACCTCGTTAATTGAACGTCTGGAGGGGAAATATGGTTAACCAATATGGGGCTTACACCGACATCCCGAATGTTATCATACTGTAGACATACTGTAGACAGAACTAAACTGTCAAGCTGTCAAACTGTTTTTATGATAACAGAACAAATTATGACACGTAAGGATAAGGAGCCTAGCTTTTATTACATCTTCAAAAATCTACAATTTTTCTTATTTATTCTAAATCGAAAAAATAAAATACATATATTTTGCAAAAAGTTTAATTAACTCATGAAATGCAGTGATGTTTTCTGTATGCACAAAGTTGAAATATCTGATGATCCGTTGCCAAGTATATATCAATTATATGATCTAAAAATATGAATGAAGCATACATGGGAAAAACTTGTTTAAACTTAGTCGATTATGGTAAGCAAGCTGTTTTTCTATAAGATAATAAATCTAACATTACAGATCTACAAATATGACTAAATTCGTTTCCCTAGAAATATCTGACATAATTTCTATAGCAAAGGAATTTCTTGTCATTAGGCATAGATTTCCAATCCCTGTAATATTGCCATTTTGCTTCCTTATCTGTAAATTCATTATAAGGTTAAGAAGAACAACTTAGACCCATTTACATTTGTTGTACGTCTTTAAATAGAAACAAAAACAAAACAAACCTAGAAAGTGTTTTCGAGAACTTCCTCACGGGGTTTCGTTAATACCTTGATATCTTTCTTCAATTTTGTTTTTCATGTGATAGTTAATTATTACCAATGACCTTTGATGTTTTTGTATATTATTTCCATAGAGACGATAGTGAGCATTTTAACCTTACTACCAATCAGTTTTTTTATGATAAAAACAATATTCTCTCGATTATTTCATACATGTTTTATTCTAATTACTATTGTAGTGACACATTGTAATTTTGTTTATGGATTGTCCTTGAAATACTTTGATATTGTAATTGTTCTTGGTTTTAACTCGTGCGAGAAGAACCTTAAATTACCAACGGCTTTAACTTTTTAACAAATTAAAAGCGTAAATGGCTGTATTATCATCTGAATCCATTATACTAATGATAAAATAAAGCATCAATGTCCAGTTTGTAACTTCAAATCCAGGAGCTAGAAAAAGCAGCATCTTGTGTATACTCAGTAAATGTGATTTGAATTAAACCAGTCAATGAAAAAATTCGCTTGCTTTGATGATTTAAAAGAAATCGAATCAGTTTTTTTTTCAAGAGACAGCATGGAGATAACTATTTATTCCAGTGAATTACCTTAAAACGAAAGATAAACTTGATTTAGATCATTACAATAGGTTGATTGATTGTTGGGGTTTTACGCCCAAACAGCAATATTTCAGCTATATGCAGGCTACATTATAATTATAGGCGTGTATTAGGACAATTTAAACGTATATCAGGAACAGGTTGGAAGGTTATTTGAATAATAAATCAAGGCTGACAAAATGAGTGGCGGTATTAATTCATGTTTTTCGGAAGCATTTCAAGTTTCACCTGTCTTATATAAAGTCAAAAACACATAAAAAAGGCTGGTTACTCTCATTCTAGATTTGTTTTTTATTCGGAATTTCTACTGTTAAAACTCTAACAAATAGGCCTCTGGAGCAGGGTTATGTGGCTACAAGATTGAAGTCATCATTAGAGAAGTTTTATGGTCGTTATCATGAACTCGTGGATCGTTATGATGTATCCATTAGCACCATGAGAACTGAGTTATTCAACGGGTCATAGTTTTCCTTCCCTCGTTTGTCTACCCCGGACTTGACTTTTTATGAGCAACTCGGCGGGGGTTTCTAGAAAAACAGTTGTTACTTTTTATGTATGATATTAGTTACTTTATGTTCTTTGTTGTGTAAGTCTGTTTTCCATGTCTGTTCTTTGTCCCTGGATTACATTCTTTTGATTACCGCTATAACCTTGGTTCTCTTGATTACTCTTTCAATTGTTTTGAACGTATATAGGATACTTCAGTTTTAAAGGGAAATAACAGTTTATCATTACATTTCCGCTTCCGGAATTAATGATATAAGTATAAGTAAGGTAAGGTAAGATGTTCGTCCTTCTGTCAATACTAATTCTGTTCATCCTATCCGAAAGAAAGAATCAGTTATCCAAACGTTGCATGTTTTGTAACTTTAGATTCCATATTTTGATACTGTACAAACTGGTTTTCAATCATTGTAGAAAGATATATTAAGGTGCAGATGGACACACCATATCGATCCACGAGTTCATGATGACGACCATAAAACTTCTGTAGTGATGACTTCAATCTTGTAGCAACATAACTCTGTTCCAGAAGCCTATTTGTTAGAGTTCTGGAGCGATACAAAAAAGTCTGCGTAGTTTTGAAAATATACAGAATATCAATGTTGAAATTGAAATGCCTTAAATAAATAGTATGATTCTTCATATGCTAATACTTAATATGTGAAAGTAACACCGTGTATCACATAGTAAAGGCAATCAAGGGAACCAAGATTCCAGAGGAAATCAATATATTCCAAGGATAAAGCATAGACAGGAAAATTCGACAAACACTACAAAGAACATGAAGTACACAAAAGTAAACGTTAAGAGAAACAACGTAAATAAGATACTTGGACTGCACTAAAACTTGGACTATGGGCCTGGTTCACCGGTAGGTTAAACATTCTCTGCTTTTCAAAAAACACTCGCAGATTTGCTGAGAAAAAAATATCGTCCGGTGTAGACGAACTTTGATACGGTCAACAAGTCGGGTCTCATAGAGCAGATGTATACGCTGTTAAAATAAAAGAATACGTGATAATGACAAAGAAACCTTTATAGTGAATCTTGAATCTTGTAGAATCAAAGCCTTGTCTTAGAACATTAGTTGTTACACAATGTCTAACGATACAAAAAAAGTCTGCGCAGTTTAGGCAAGCTCTAGTATAACGTATGCGTTGCTATTTGAAAACTCCAATCGTAATTGGTCAAAGATCTAGAAATCAACGGTAAAAGTGTCAAATATATTAGATATAAATTAGTTTTGAAAGTGATTTTGATCTTCCGCATTTGTTTTTGTAATGTTATTCCGCAATTCCAAAATTTGTCTCATGAAAAAATTATTTTAATTGATATTGTACATGTAGGGTTGCTCCGAAGGTTTTACAAAGTGTATCCGTGATATAAATTATTGTCAACTAGATTTTACTCACCTACAATGTGGCGCAAGTCGCGAGCCAAGCAGGACATTCGTACCTTTCCGGAGCAACTGACGTCATTCTCAGTTTTCTTCGTCCGTATTGCAAATGCTTAAGTTCATTATGAACTGTCTAGTTTTGCTAATCGTTTTCTTTGCGAGTGATGGTTAAATAATATTACCGTGATGTGTCCCTTGTCGCCGAAACGGCATAAAAAAAAACAACCAATCAATCAGGTTTTCTTATCAAATGATATTTGCTACATTGTGAATGTAGATCATCTCTGTTTTCTGTGTTCGCGTTTTGGACATGATCTTTGATTTTAGTGTCTCTGTTTTGTCTTTTATTTTCATATTTATTTTTGCCGATATTTACACCGACTCTGTATCCTTAAGCGTTTTGGTCACAATTGCAGTTTTGAGTGTCATGCCAGATTCATGTTGATAACTCATAAATATCAGTCAGAATTAACGATACTGACTCTAAAAATATGCATACATCGACAGTGAGGAAAAATAGGGACATGTACACTGAACAAGATTTTTTACTTTTTATATAAGTGCAAACTCATTTTTTTTCCATTCTACACGTATATTTGCTTGTATCTGGCCTACAACAAAGTGCAAATTATGATGCTGGGTAGCACGCTAATTTGATAAAATGTTATTTTAACTTCAATTTGTACGAAACGGTGAAGTCCCACCAACAAAAATTATTTTATACATGGAGTCCATGTTTTAAGTCAATTCAAGTAAAAATCACAATTATTTCATGTGAAATTTACATATATTTCATGTTAAGCTCATTTTACATGGATTTCACATGTACAAAATTTATCTGTGCAATTGCTATGATATACATACGAATGTGACTGTATAATCTCTGAAGAACATTATGTCCTATAGCAGGTTCTGTTCCAGAAGACAACAGCTCGAAATCCTCATTCGACACACAATCTCTTGATGTCGCATGAGTTATTTCACAACACTCATAAGTCAATTTATTACAATTTATTGAGGCTTTCCCTGGTTGGAAATGTTTTAGGCTGTTACAATTCAAACAGGAAAGATTCCACGACACTTTTTTGAATCTGGAACAGTACATGACCAAACTGATTCTTCTGGTAATGGGGAATGGATGTCGGAAAACTATATTAGACACATAGGCAGATTCATTCCCGATTAATTTAAAAACCAATTATTCCCAACAGCACATAGAGAAAGTCTTGACCCTAGTATTCTAAATGTTCAGCGTGGTAGAGATCAAGGTTTACCTGGATAAAATAAATTCAGAAAATACTGTGGACATAACATTTAGATACCTAATTCCAGAAGATTTTTTTATTCATACATATGGTGTCAGATTTGTCTTCGAAAACAGGTTTAGCCGCACTGGATTTACTAGAGGTAAATTAAAATCCTGATAAATTTGTAACGATAGATCTTAACTAAAAAAAAAGTATCGTCAAACGCGACCCATTTACTTCAGGGTTAGTCAACATACGAACCAAAAATTTGAACGTGAAAGGTTAAATAGAGAATTATCATTTATTGACGTGATGTACGTACCTAACATTATAAACATGTCCATGTGTTGATTGTTCGGTGAAATACACCAGGATTGTCTCGCTTTTACATCAAACATGAATATCGATTTAAGTTCGTTTATTATTTTTAAAATAGTTATTGACTTTGTTTTCTTTGTATAAAAACATTGTTGTAATACATGATTTTTCCCAAAAGATGGACAATACTTGTGTTGAATGAGATGTAAACATTGAAGAAGCAGACACAATTAGATATAACGTATGTAAAATCTATAACTTTAATATTTTGATAAGTAACGTCCTAGATCTTGCGTCCACTAGGGCTTTTTACACGCGATATCAACCTATCCACGAAATATGGTACGTTTCCAATGATTTACAAAACAATTAGATGATATTAAGAAACTGATTGGAATATACTGTAGAACCCTCAAATTAGACAAGATCCAACCAAAGCTGTTATTGAATCGAGAAAACACGTAATAACAAAACATTTATTAAAATTAGTTTTGCAAATCTAGTTTAGCACATGGATAAGTAAAAGCTGCAAATACTTATTTGTGGTATACTTTGACCAATACATAAAAATTCAACTTCCTAAAAGTACCGAATATAGGATGAAATATTGGAAAACTGCCAATACACAGTACGTTTAATTGGTTGTTACATGATAGAATAAGGAACAGCTATGGTGAAACGCAATAAAGAATTATCGTATAATATTTATAAAAAGGAAGGTAAAGATTAAAGCTGAGCGTAGCAAAATGAGTGAAAAGACCAAGAATTTCTCTAACAAGTATAAATAAGATTCTTCTGTATATGGCAACAGGTGGAACATCATAATTTTCCATTTGGTCTTTTTTGCCTCAAATATTTTCATTTCTTCTAGAAAACAACTGAAAAGCTAATCAAATTTACCCTGAAGCATCTGTGACACAATATTTGACTGCTAATATAGGGAAAAAGTACAAGAAAACAATGTCAAAAAAGCAATTCAAATAAATTTGACCTATCAATGAGATTGAACGACAGTAAAAATGTTTTCATTGATCATGCGTTCATAATATGCATGTCTACAGGTTTATCCTGTTATTGTATATGTTTTAAAAGCAATTTACTTAATTTACAAAATCAAAAAAAGCATTTATTATCCGCATTAACTCTAGCACAATCGAGTATTTTTTTTCAGAGGAGAGCCAATAAGCAAAGTTGATTGTACAACCCTACCATATTTGAACTTTGATCTTTATCAATAATTACTTTTGGCTATTAATTACACACTTTTGTCCGCGGTTGCTTATTATTTTTATTTCAACGATTCACATACAGACGGCGAGCATTTAAGGCATGGTGCAATTATATTTTAACTGACAGATGAAAACCATACATCTATATCCAAAACGCCACATATAAAAAAAATTAATGTCATAAGTTAAAGATGGGCTCCCACTTTCCATCTCCTAGTTAATATCTTTTATCATAACTAATGTCCCAAACGAAGTAAGTCTGACCATTGCTGTTAGGCTTATTAGATATATCTGGTAAATATTTCAACAACCTTAAAACATCAAATGTCAGTTCCCCAATGCAATCTAATCACTAAAATAATTGTATAAGTAATGTTTCTTCTTCTTTTTTTTTATTTATTTTTTTTCTCAAACATGTATCAAACAGTTATTGAATTTCTTTCGTCGTCAGTTGATGTCAACATGCAATGATATGAATAATGGCACATGAAAAGACTTACTTATACTCGGCTATATAATTATATTGACACTTACTTAAGGAGAATCATGAGTGATACAAATACATGTACATTTATACAGAAACCTTAAAATTGATCAACAGCTCTGTCAAGTTAAGGTGTCGTTCATGTTTATACTATTTATACTATGTACATGTATTTGATTTCAAAAGCCATTTAAACTTGATCATATAGTACATACCGGATTCAACAAATGTAGACTTGAAGGACCCATTGTATCTGTACAGATTATCCTACATCAACAAAACTAATCCCGACACTTTAGTATTGTATATTGTACAATGATGTGTAGCTTCATCTTATTAGTAACCTTGTCTAATTGTTAAATTCTTAAATTTAAACAAAAACCTGTTGATAAATTGGTGTTGCGCCAGAGCTTCAATATTTCAGATATATACAGGCAATGAACAAACAAAAAATGTTAACTATAATTAGTTACATAGTCATTTATTGACACGGTATGGAATTTACCCTGGCCAATACACTTAATACCTTACGAGGCGTATTTATCCTACATATACAACACATATAAGTTATTGAAATGATTATCTCTTTGACACAATCTGTTTGGTTGCCATATTGTTTTGACTAGAAACGATGAAAAGATAACTCTAGCATTGACCGGTTATCGCTGAATTAGGACTAGGTATAAGAAAATTGACCGGGTAAATGAAATATACCGTAATGATGTGACGCTTCTGTGGGTTGGAGATTTTTTCATAGATGAGGTAAAGTATTGTACTAGATGTTTTGTGGTAAAAATCTTGAAAAGAGTAATATTTTCATGTACATTGTATATGTATGAGGTAGGTTAATATTGTATTTTTATGTACATGTATAATGTGTAAACTTCACTTATTTATTAGGCACAAATTCATAGACAAAAAGTGGGTAAATTAAAAATTGTTTGAAGACTTGTCAGAACTTACTTTCCCTAATCTGCACAAATGGCAAGACTGAAAATCTTTGGACCTTTTCATTAGTGTATTAAAATGTACAATATGTAACTTTACATGTATATACCATGCATAGTATATTGGACAGTTATTGGAAATCAAGGACTCCATTTTACAGTAATGGACAACTAACTTTACAGATTCCTCGATGGCACATGTTGTGCAACAAAACGCAGAAATAACCTACCGTTTATATACATGATATATATGTACCTGTATTGTAAATCAAATCCCAACTATGAAGGAACCAAAGAAGTGTATAAAGGCCCTATTTAACCTTTCGTTGGACTCAACATTTTTCTAAGCAAAAAAGAAGCATGAATCATATTCAAATGTAAAATCCAATTTGAAGAATCTGCCTACCTGCTGGGCTGCTTTCTGTGCATATATTTTCCATTAAAAATATGAAAATAATTCAAAATAAAATATATTACATATCACATAGGGACTTATAAAAGTGATTTTATGCATGATAAACTGATGAAGCGGGCCTCGAGGACGTTAAGAAATCTTTCATATATGTATATCAAATATATATAATGTCACATATGAGTGCAAATCGGATGTAACAGTATCGAGTATATATCTTTGCGAGAAAACGGGAATTATACCAAGTAGAAAAACAGTCAGCTGATGGTCAGCTTCACTCATATCGTGCAATTGGTTAGTTAACAATGCGTTACAAAACATGTGTGGGGGTATTTTGTGTTTATATCCACAAAGAAAGTCAAAGTATATGCTAGATTTTAGATTTGTAATGAACGAAATGAAGTGTGTAACGAATATACAGAAAATGCTATATTTTCAATTTTATTGTTACAGTGTTATTTTATTCAATAATCTGCACATTAATATCACAAAACGAATCCTCCGTAGAGTATGGATTGTTCAAATCAGATGGCATATTAATTCAGCATTTAAGTGTTTACATTGTCAAATCGGCCGTGATTAACCAAGACGATTTCAGTTTTTAGTATATGAGCACAACCATGTTACCATCTAATCTCGTGTCAAACATTCTTTTGAAAGTCGTCTTTCCTTTTCCTTTTCATTTTTTCAATTCGTGAACAATTGACTTTGTTTAAGCACAGATATTGTTAGAATTTTTCAACAATCGGCACTTAGAGACAGAAATGGCAAAAAAATGTTTTATTTAAGCATATGAATCGTGAGTACTGAAACGCATAACAAATAAAAAGAAAGACAGACTGCATTGATAATTGAAAGTCTGAAGGGAAAACATACAACTTATTTCAACATTAATGTCACTTTGACATTTTTAATCGTTTATTTTTTGTGTTTTTTGCGTATACTGTTCAGCTGGATATGATAACGTTGATATCGTACATTTGTTTTATTTGTATATTTCTCCAATGATGAATTTGAATCATATTCTATGGGCATTTATTCACCTGAGAGGAGCCACTCGTATTCTTTCTTTTTTAAAATCAAGATTTCATATATGTATGGTCTAGGGCGCTGGACTTTGTGCTTGTGCAGGCGGTGTTGCCATAGAAGTTACTGCGGTACGAGTTCGAGTCCCGCGGAGTGAACGACCAAATATTAGCATCGCAAATTTGACAGTTCTAACAACGTTGGAAATTTTTCAGACCTTTCTATACGTTTACATATCTTCCCTGTATCAATTTCAACCGATGGAGCAGTGCAGTGAGTAGAGTCCTCATATAAAGGAAAGTTGTCAAACTGTTATGAAATGTAAAGATAAGGAATATAGCTTTCATCACATTAAAAAATTATAATTTATCTTATCAATGTTACATCAAAGAAATAAATTCTATACATTTTGCAAAAAAAAAAATAATTAACTCATGAAATGCAGTGATGTCTTACTTGTTTTCATTGCTATGTAGTACTAATAAATATGGGGAAATATTTAATATGTATTACATTTGTTTTGTTTTTTTCTTCTTCGGGGAGTGTGGTAGCAGTATGGGTCTTATTACTGCTTTTATTTTCTACTTCTACCTCTGATAATAAACATTGGATTTTATACGTTTTGGATACGAAAAAACGTTGTTTTGGCTTTTATCTGCTGGAACGAAAACATACTTGTCATTTTCTGAAACAATGTTTTTGCTTCATCCGGGTCTTTAAAAACTGGTGTAGGACTGACATTCATAGACCTACTTAAAACTGTCCTAGAATACGTTTATATCGGTATGTCGATTTTGAAACGAAATGCTAAGTGTAATCAAAAGAATGTAATCCAGGGACAAAGGCCAGTGTTCATGATGACGACCATAAAACTTTTGTAGTGATGACTTCAATCTTGTAGCAACATAACCCTGTTCCAAAAGCCTATTTGTTAGAGTTCTAGCACGAAAAAGTCTGCGTAGTTTCGGCAAGCTCTGGCATAACGTGGAAGTTGTGATATGAACACTCTATATGCAGGAGCCGAATGGATGTTGCCACAGATGAAAGGAAAGTTGACAATTCTGAATGAAAAGTCATCACGGTTGTCGTAAAGTTTGGTCAATAGGTTTCCTTTACATCGATTTCTAAGTGTAGGTCAAGGTATGAGGCTGACTTCACAGTGTCTGTAGTATCCTTCATCTCAAGTTCTTTTGGGTAGATGCGATGTATCAAATCCCCGAAATTAGGATGGTTTAAAGATAATACGTCATCTATATAGCGGAAACTGAGATTAAAGGATCTAGCCAAACGGTATTCTTTCTTTCTGATCATATCAGCTATAAGGTCAGCCTCATTGGAGTGATGGAATAGGTCAGCAAGTAAGGGAGCACAATTTGGTCCCATTGGAATGCCGACCGTTTGTTGAAAAACACGTCCACCACACTGGACAAATATGTTGTCTATTAAAAATTCCAGCATTTTGTAAACATCTTCCTCTGTATATTTGGAAGAAGATTTGGAATTCCCAAAAATGAAAAATAAAAGTTTTAATCACATTATGTGTATTTTAAAAGTGAGTTTTAATTTCTATCTGCAATCGTAAATCAAAATAGTGACAGAAATATTATAGTTGGTATAATCTTTACATTTAACTATATAGGCTTATATAAATAAATAATTCTATAAATTTTAAATAGCCAAGTGCGCCTAATCAGTGGACACCGGAGTTTTATTATCATAAGGCATAATGCATGTATAATAGCGCAACAATGCGTACTAAAGCAAGTATATAAATGACATCGTAAATAACATATATATGGTCATATTTTGTATTTCACGATACAAATAATGTGTAGCGAAGCATTATTTATCACGGGCAGCCTCGCTGGCCAGGAAAAACCACAAAACACAACTTCTAGGTTGTTAAACTACCTTATATGTAGGTCCTGTGGAAACCTGTGTCCATACCAAATGCAAAAGACCATTCTCAAGAGTCATATATGGACGAAGTATAATTTTAGAATATTGGAAAACATAAAATAGTACCGTTAATACAATAATTTCCTACAATACTATCGAAACGGCGGAAATTGTACCAATATCTAATAGCAAAACTGAAAACTAGAAATTAATTTCCAGCAATTTTTCAAGCTGCTAGCTCTTCTAATGCCCATTGGGATTATTTCGGTTTTAGGGGAATTCGTGCCTGGTATGTGACGCGACTATAAATCGCAGGAACACTATGGTTTACAATAATGTTTATTGATAGCTTATAGTTAAAATTTTTGCTGTTCTGTTTTTTTTCTTTTTTTTCTGCTTCTGTCGCGTATCAAGGCAGTTTTTTGTCTGTGCGTAATCACTAACAAGGCTATTAAGTCGCACTATGTGATCTTGTGAGTTCACAAGAATGGGTCCCAACCTCCCATTCAAAAACACAGGAGAGGTTGTTCATAGATTAATGGTTGCAATTCGGTCACCTCTTATGTATAACTATGGTGATAAAAAATGTAATGCTGAACTATCTTTAAAATATCATAAATTCATTTGATAACTTACTTGACAGTCGGGTAACTCTGCAGCGTATTGTTGTACTCGAGGGTAGCAAACTTAATTCGAGTCGGTCTTAAATGCATGCTTTAAACATGTTTTAAAAGTAGGAATTACGATTAAGAGAACAAATCTAGAACAAGAGTAACCAGCTTTTTTTCTATGTGTTTTCTAACTTAATATGAAACAGATGAAACTTGAAATGCTCCCGAAAAAGCATAGATTCACTCCACCTCTTATTTAGTTAGCCTTGATTTATTATTCAAATAATCTTCGAAACTGTTCCTGATGTACGTTTAACTTGTCCTAATACACGCTTGTAATTATCATGTAGCCTGGAAATAGCTGAAATATGACTGTTTGGGCGTTAAACCCCAACAATTAATCAACGAATTGTTATGATACTAATTAATTGTTTCCATTGGTACAACATATGGAACCTACAAACTGCAAAACGTATCTAAAACTTTCTTCCATTTCATTTCATTCTGTTTCATTCTGTTTCACTTGTTTTGTTTTATATCCATTGTAATTCGAATTGATTCATTTCATAAGTCTCGAAGAATTATGGGATAAAGGTTATTCACTGGAATACAAAGTTATCCAGTCGGTAATCTTTGAACAACCGGGTCCTGTGTGTCATACTGTCTCTTTTTGAAAAAGCTATGATTCGATCTCTTTTAAATTATCGAAGCAAACGAATATTTTCCTAGACTGCTTTGATTCCAATCAAATTTACAAAGTATACACAAAAGAAGCTGTTTTTTTTTCTTTTGAAGATTTGAAGTTACAAACTTGACATTGATGTTTTTTTCTGGCCATTATTATAATGGACTCAGATGATAATACAGCCACTTACGCTTTTAATTTGTTAAAAGTTTAAAGCCGTTGGTAATTTAGTGTTCTTCTCATATGAGTTTAAACCAAGAGAATTTGTTTATTTTAACTTTCAGAACAATTGTAATATCAAAAGATATCAAGGACAAGCCATACAAAAAATTTAATTGAGGGAATAATGTATTCATAATAAACGGATCGGTAATGATGTTAACATGCTCATTATAGTCAATATGGAAATGAAGCAAAATCATCAAAAGTCATTGATAACAATTCATTATCAATTGAATAACAAAATAAAAGAAAGGTGTCAAGGTATCAAAGAGACGGCTTGAGGAAGTTCTTGAGGAAAACATTCTATGTTTTCTTGCTTTTTATTGAAAGACAGGTACTAAATCTAAATGGGTCAAAGATGTCTATCTTAAATTTATAATTAATTTTGAAATAAGGTACGAACCGAACGAAGCAAGTTACAAAATTACAACGATTGGAATATTATACCTAATGGCAACTGATATTCTTGGCTATTGACTTGCAAAACGGCTCATCAAATATATCAATTTTGTTGAAAATCATCAATGAATGCACCGACATAAACACGTGTTTAAGTTTCAAAACCTATGGAACCTACGGACAGATGGTAATATGTTGCTGTCCAATTGTGGTTTTAATGATTCATGCTTGATTTATTGTTAGATCATGATTCGGAAAAGATTTTGTGTCTAGGAAAGCAGGAGATTCTTACCCTACCAGTGGACCTGGTTCATATTCCCAGTTTTTAGTGGAACCGAATTGTTCGTTAACTTTTGTTACTTTGTATGTGTGAGTTTGGTTATTTTATGTTCTTTGGAGTGTCTGTCTGCTTTCCATATTTGGTCTTTGTCCCTGGATTCCATTCTTTTGATTTTGGTTCCCTTAATTACTCTTTGTACATGTTATTTTGTTTTTTTTCTTGTTTTTTTGTTGTGTGTGTCTTTTTTCCTGTCCAGTGCTTATCTTTGGAATAAGTTGTTTAGATTACTGCTGTAAGCCTAGTTTCCTTGATTACTTTTTTTAGGTTACCCCTTGAAACAGCATATCGAAATCTGCATCATATATAATTTGGATTTTTGTATTTTATTTGATTATATATTTCCACATTTCATAGTTTTCCTTTCCTCGTTTGTCTACCCTGGACTTGACTTTTTATGAGCAACTCGGCGGGTGTTTCTAGAAAAGCAGAGGACGTTTACCCTACCGGTGCACCTGGTCCATGTTCCCAGTTTTTAGTGGAGCCCGAGTTGCTCATTTACTTTTGTTACTTTGTATGTATGATTTTAGTTACTTTATGTTCTTTGTTGTGTATGTCTGTTTTCCATGTCTGGTCTTTGCACCTGGATTACATTCTTTTGATTACCGCTATAACCTTGGTTCCCTTGATTACTCTTTTGTATGCTTGTTTGTTTGATTGTTCTTGTTTTTTTTGTTTTTTTATGTTTTTTGTTTTTTGTTTTTTGTTTTTGTTTTTTGGTTATTGTTTGTTTTATATCTTACATAATAAATCTTCGTTTTAACATTTATAGTTTCCCGGTTATAGACAGATTTTCTCGAGCCTTTTAATAACAATTAGTAAAAGATCTATAATTAAATGAAAATTAATGATTTACATTCATGAAAGTACTGTCGACAATTTAGACAACACACTTGAACGCATTAAACCTGAGAAGCTACAAACAAGGTTTGCACGAATAATTTAACATTGGTTTCAATATTGATAAAAAAAATATTCTTCATACGAAACGAGTTCAGTGTAAAAGATAATTGGTTGTGCACTCATAATAAGTAATAATCTGCATGTTTTACTTAAGTTATCGATTTGGGTCTTGTGAATTTTGACTGGACATATTAAAAATATTTTACGAAGACGGGATTTCAATATTTTATACTGGGTATCAATATACTGGATTCGGTTATAGCACTTCATTATTGTCATGCACGAGTCGTTAAGCACGATGGCAGAGAATATAAATTTAAAAAATGTAGGCACTTTAATATATTTAAAACGAAACACCAAAATGGACAAAATTAGAAAAAAATGTCATTATGGCGACAAACAATGTTGTAGACCTGCAATAGAGTCGTATGTACTTCATAAGCATATCAAGTGAACTTTGATTGAGGCACAAAAAGAATAACCGAATATGTTTTAATAGCCAAAAATTCTATTCTTTTTTTCAGTAGGAAAATGATTTCCACGTGTGGAGGAATGATTTAAGCTTTACTATTACTGTACAAGAGTTAAAATTATTGATACGAAGTCGTTGCACCAGATAGAGATGAATGTTTAATTTTGCCTTATATGGGAAGATGAAAAATTGCAAGTAAATGTAGTGGTCCACAGTCGGGGAATAAGAAATAAGCTTCAGATGGATGGTGATAATCCTTACATAATAACGGAAGTATACTTCAGCGTTTAGTAAATAGATTGAATTCCCTTAAGTAATTGAAATTTGAATTGCTAATCATTAATGACATCAATATTCGCGTGTACACCTCACACTTTAAATTCAGAAAACAGATTTCTCTTATCTATATTAAATATTCTAAAACTCAATAACAAAGTTGTCCATCAAAACCTCTCTAATCCCCTAAAACAAATTGAGTACAATGTTAAATAACATATTTGATAAAAATGTCACTCAAGGTCGATTTTCAACGTCAAAATGCGTTGAAATCGTAAATAATTAATTTTAAAAGTTAATCAAGACTATACACTTTTTTGCAAGGTTCTCAGATAAAAAATCTCTTTTCGGTTTCATAGTTAGCATGATTTTTGCCAGTGATGGGCCCATATGCTCTATATTTGTATGTTATATCGCTAATTTACATATATTCAATATTCAACAAAGTATGGCCATGTTTTCGAAGCACAGGAGAAAATAAAAAAGAAATTTTGAACTGCATTTCTTTTATTTTAAGAGTTAACTAAAGTTGTTGTTACATAAAACGAACAAATACATGGGCCGTTATTAAAAAAAGCTAAACCGTATTGAATTTTTCCTATTTAGCGATGGACAGTCAAAACTGATATTAAATACTTTATCACGGGAGTCACAGTTGATACCCGCGAATATGGTCACTTCGAAAATCGACAGTTTACAGTATAACAACTTTGTACCACAATGCAGCCAAAATTAACATTCATATGCAATAATCTATTAACGGTCTTATCGTCATTTTAAATCATATACAAATAACATTTTTATTTATGTTGTTATGTCATTATTATCAAGAACAGACGAGGCTTTAAACATTTTCTTTGGCCGTGTTGGTATATTCCCTTCTTTTGAATTTTCATTCCAATGGCATTTCAAAGGAGGTGAATACAAATCGTGCTTTAAAATGTTTAACTAGGTATGCAGTGTGTGCATTAACCGATTAAATTATTTAAAAGTAGAATTAGGACTTTTCTTGCTTATTATTATCTGTCGGAAATTCCATTCCGATGTTTTGGAAATTTTCAGAACTTCATATAAATGCAATCAGCTAGGATTTGATGAATTGTCTTTTAGAAATCATGTGCGCAAAGGGCGGTAAATAATAATGAGATTTTCGAAAGTCTTACCAGTCAGTGTTAGGGGCAAATTAAGAAAAAGTATTAAGATGTTGCCTTAAAAATATCTTTTTTAATCAGATTCCTTAATAATGCCTATTCTGTCTTTTTCTAATAAAAATAAAAATATGACAAAATCAAGCATTATTTGATATGTCATATCAATGTTTTAATCGAGAGACTTGTGGAACATTATAATATTAACAGACAAACAGGAAAATGTTTACATTGATTGGTTCTGTGGCTTTTATGTATCCCTAACAATACCTCATTGGTTAATACATATGTTAATTATACGCTAGAAAGGAAGAGAATGGTCATTAATTCAAAACCTAATTTCATTTCTTTTGATTGTATAGATTTTACGACTGAATAAAGAATAAAGAAATAACAGAACAATTAGCTATGCTAAAAAGGTAAAAAATAATAATTACGTGGCAATTTTATGCTTACACTTAAGGTAGTTAATACCTAATACATGTATTGTTTATCAGTTACCCTACTCTAGAGTTAAAGATGGTTATATATTAAAACTTTAAGTGAGATTCTTTGTAAGAATCATGCAAATTCTGTAATATGAGATTAAGGTATTTAATGGGTGTGTAAAATAAATGTACATGTATAATCATTCATTCCAGTCTGTCTGTTTTTTAGGATATAATCAACAATGAAAATGTATTAGTCTCTATTGTATTTTAGTGTCATTTACTAAGTTACTTTCTTTTTTATTTTTATATTGCATTCTTAATAAATTATATCTCCGAATATCAATAGCTATATGAAAATCCGCATGTTCATTTCTGTTTAAGATATAATTTTAAACAAAATCTCAAACATAAAAATATGTGGGCTTTCAACCATGTAAGACTGTATAAAGTATACTGGACTTTTCTTCATAAAATTTTCACATCATATCATATTAAAGCCGTTTTCTTGGAGTTTTGAGGTTTATTTTAATAAATGGCATGTTATATTATAACACGATATTTTCTTGCCAATATCAAAAAATATTCGATCATTGAAAACTAATGTTTCTATAAGTATTTCTAAGGTGATAATACATGATGTTTCTTGTAGTAGGTATGAACTACCTTTTACATCCTTCCAAATTATGCTAAAAATAGTTTTCATTGCCTCGACTTACAAAGGAATTTTAACATCCTCAGTATAACGCAGTTAAGCAAAGACCAGGTAGTGGTATTAGATGGCACATGACAAATTTTCTTTTAAAAAAGTTTAATGTTAGTAGTGTTGAAATAATTGCAACGATAAAGCAAAATAAAAGACATTGAAAAGCACTTAGATTAATTGAAAAGGGGAGATAACTCACTGGGTAAAATTTTGTTGTTTTGTTATGGAACTTAAAAGTTATTTTTTGAAACATGCTTTAGCAATTTTGAAAAAAATTCTATACTATTTGATATATAATAAAAACATTACATTTTTACAAACATTCAATGGGATAAAATTGACATTGTGCCACCCATATCGTCAAAATTACCAGAACTTTACATGGATAACCTCTTAAAACGTATATTAAAGGGCGCGTGTGTGTTTTTTTACAGACTTGAACAGTATATACGTGGAGTGACCGTCCACATTATTGAACCATGGTGTTTCATCAGCATTTCTGATCTAGATAGAATCAGTGCAATAAAATACCTTCAGATCTCAAGAAATATTATAGTGAAGAATTTGAAGAAGTATGTTTGTAGGAAAAAATATGATTCACCTTTGCTGGTTTAATTCACATTAGTTTATCCTTATTAACATTAAAATATTGAAAAAGTCTTTTTCTTTTCATTTATTACAGGACAGATTGGTCGGATAAACGTATGGCACTTGCAGTTGTTAAATGGATGTTGGGCTCCAGTTTCATGTAATTAAAACATCCATGTTTTACAGGTGTCTTTACGTGCCTGGACCATTCATTTACATTTAAAAGCACCCAAAAATATCTATCTGATATGTTTTTTTTTATGTTTTGTTTTTATTTAATACTTGTAGATTATGTTAATTGCTAATAGGGTCATTTTTATACTGCATAACTGAACTTTGATCCAGGTGAAAGTTATATGCCCTTGAAGATGTTTCACTTCCTAGTTTTTTAGTATAATTATTTGTCCAGTCTTTGATTTTAAACTTGACCCCCAAAACTAAAATGGATGGCTAAGTCGTACAAAAGTATTCCATTAATATTTGCATCAAGTACACTTGTCGAAGGCCACAAACATAGATAACAAATCCATTCAGATCAAGATCCTCATGATAAATTTCTCTTTCAGTCATATGATGTCACAAACAAGGTCATACAAGTTCGGGAACTACAGTGACCAACAATCACGCCAAAATACACATTGTATCTATAAAGTGATGTTACAAGCATAATACAAATGAATTTTCACAATCATAACACCAAGTATCAAGTTCGTTATTTTTTTTTTTCTTTTGATTTGGTCTAAGCACTGCCTGTCAGCCCACATGAAGTACGATACATACTTTTCGCATTCCATTTCTTGATTTAAACAGAAGAAGTCAAGCACTTTCTTTATTTTTTTTCTGCAGCTTACATATATATGTTATGATAAAATGTTTAAATAAACGAATTCCTGTTTATTGGTCTTTTTCATTTCAGGACAATGTCGATTTTTTATTGCTTTATGAGCACCACAAGCTTTGGGAGTGTCTTTTAGATAACTGTAAATTTGGTAAATTACTGACCACCTTAATCATACAAACAAACACATGTAACATTCCGATGTGCATCAGCTGTTTTCATTCATTTCAGCAGCGTGAATGTGTATCAGATTCATGTTTAATAACACATGTTTAACGTTATTATAGTTGTTTAGAAAAGTAATATTATATTCTGTAGAAATCACTTACACACCTACGAGGTAGCAGTCGCCACATGTATGCCACATGTATGCCGTATTCGCTATCATGTGTGTGACTTGTTTATAGACTGTCTTTGTATAATGTCAAACAAGCTTCTAAGTCAGTGGTCACTGAAAATGTTCCATATTCGTCATCTCAATTTGGCTGACCGTTATTAAGTTTCTATCTAGCAGGGTAGTCAACCCCATGCCCTTCCGAGATTTTTTGTCCTTTTTTATAAGTCAATTCACAATATCGGGAGTTTTTGTTTTACTAGGCTAAATTTAATCAGAAGTTTTCAATAGAGTGTTAGAAAAATGAGGTCATTGAGTTATATGCCCTTTAAATAATGTTCATTTACAGTGTATTTCAGTTGAATTATATTTAAAGGCACCAACATGACAATTGTGTTTTCCCTTGATACTAATAGTACAAATAGTCAATTTACACCATCAAAATAATTCTTACAACGACTGACACTTGATAGTCTATAGTTAATACTGTCTTACAATAAGATATCATTAATATGTATGTTATATGATATCTAAAATGCTAAATGCATTTTAATTTTTCAAATCATTTTGGTTTATCTGCTGCTGCTGTGTTTCATTGTGGTATCTTTCTGTGCGTATTTGCAATCCCCAACAAGGTTGTTAAGTCTCATAACGTGACCTTGTGAGTTCACGAAAATGGGCCCAAAACTTCCATTCAAAAGTATAGAAGAAGATGTTTATAAAGTTATGGTTGATATTCTGTCATCCAAAACCTCTTATGTATAACTATTGTTATTAAAAAGTGATGCTCAAGCATCTTTTTACTATAATAAGTTTGGCAATTATGCTGAATAGAAAATTCTGATAACTATGCACCATATTTTTGTACTCAAAAGTAGCAAACTAAATTCGAGTTGCATGTTTTCAACATGTTTTCAACAGCGGAAATTCTGGATAAAGAACAAATCTAGAACCTTTTTATACGTGTTTTCTGATTTAACATTAGACAGATGAAACCTGAAAAACTCCCGAAAAATAAATACATGCCGTCTCTCATTTTGTAAACCTTAATTTATTGGTCTAATAACCTTCCGAGATGTTCCTTACGTTTGATTTGTCCTAATACACCCGCAAATTGCTTTGGTCCTTACTGTCTTTGGGTCAAATTGTTTCCATTGATAAAAATACAGTACCTTCAAACAAAAGATTCTTTTATTTCACTTCGTTCTTTTTCTTTCTGCTTGGACTTGTTAAGTATAATGGACCCAGCTAATACTACAGCCATTATAATTTGTTCAATGCTTTTAGCCGTTGATAATTTTAGTTTTTTTCTCATATGAGTTAAAACCAGGGGCATTTGTTTAATTTGATGTACAGAACAATTGCAATATCAAAGGATATCAAGGACACGCCATACAAAAAACATTAATTTGTCAGTACAACAATAATTAAAACCAAACAGATATCTAATAATTGAGGGAAAAATGTAATCATCATAAAAAACTGATAGGTAGTAATGTTAACATGCTCGCTATCGTCAATTTCGAAATAAAATAAAAACGTCAAAAGTCATTGGTAACAATTAACTATCTCTATCACATAAATAATAATATAAAATGAAGGTGTCCAAATATTAAAGACACTCCTCGGGGAAGTTCTAAAAATCAATTTCTCTTTTCTTGTTTTCTATTTAAGGAAAGGTAATAAATCTAAATGGTCCCAGTTTTCTCTCTTAATCTATAGTGATTTTACAGATAAGTTACTAGGAAATTAGAACGAAAATTACAGGGATTGGAAATCTATGCCTAATGACAACAAAGATTCTTTGTTATAGGAATGTTGTCAGGTATTCCTTTCAAAACTAATTTAGTTATATTTGATTTACTACAGGCAAGGCAAAAAGTTTGATAGATCTGTAATGTTAAATTTTTCTATCTTATAGAAAGACAGCTACTCGTCAATCATTCTCTTTTAAGTTACACGCATGTTTCATGTGACAACAGATTTATTTAAGTCTACTGATTGAAATAAGTGCATATGGTTATCTGATTCCCCATGAACGCTTCACTATGGAAACGCATATGGTACACCCCTTGTAAGGATACTTTGTGGCAAATAAGTCAGAATAATAAGTTCTGTTGTGCGTTATAAGCTGGAATCAAGTTATCATGTTGAAGATGACATGTCGGAATGATATAAAAAAAACGTGAATTACAATGTCGACTTGCTAATAATAATGTAATGACATATTAGTAAGATGTCGACATGTTGAATTCAACTTGTTTATTGATGATGTCAACATATAACGTCAAATTGTTCATCTTGTGATATATCATGTTGAAATCAACATGTCGGAATAATAAAGCAAAAATTGAATTTACAATGTCTACTTGCTCATATAAATGCAATGACATAAAAACAAGATGTCGACATGTTGATTTCAACATGACAATTTATCATTATATATATACAAGTTGACATAATAAATAAACAAGTTGAATTCAACATGTCGACATCTTACTAACATGTCATTACATTAATATTAGCAAGTCGACATTGTAATTCATTTTTTTCTACATCATTCCGACATGTTATCTTCAACATGATAACTTGATTCCAGCTTATAACGCACAACAGAACTTATTATTCTGACTTATTTGCCACAAAGTATCCTTACAAGGGGTGTACCATATGCGTTTCCATAATTTTCCCTCTCTAGTCCTTATTTTCTTATATATATTCTTTTGATTGCTGTTCAAATCCTTGATTACTTCTTTAAGGTTACTCCGTCATGAATATTCGGTTTAACAATACTAGTTTTACCATCATTGATAAAGTTTATTCTCCATACTAATCGAGTTGAGTGTAAACGATAAATTGTTGCACGCTCATGTGATATTTTTTTCTGAATATGTTAAAAAATTAAGAGCTTTTACTTGGTATCGGCTACATCAGATTTGCTTATTTAATGTCATGCAAAAATCATTCAGCCATTGAAAGAGAATGAATATATATTATAAATTGAAGAATTTTCCTGTGTTAAAATGACAGGTCAAAAGAGACAAAATTAGGGCATTGTGGTGACCATCAATATAGTCATGTCCGCTTGACGTAACATTCATTTAGGCACCAAAATAACTAAAAATCTGTGCTTATCAACTGCCTTAAACTCTTGTCGAATGAGGCAAAATTAACAATTCAAAGTCGTTACGCTTGCTACATAGGAAAGTTGAATTCTGTCTCACACGGGAAGACAAAAAGCGCATAAAGTGCTCTTCAGCCGGAGAATAAGAAATAGCCTTATTCGTGCTGCATAAGAATGTTGACAATCCTGACATGATAACGGAAACATACTCAAGACTTTAGGAAGTATAATTTTTCCATTTGTTTTAATTTTCTACAGCCATTACAATTTGCATAGCTAATCAATAATGAATAATTGTGTGTACACCTAACAATTTAAATTTAGAGCATGGATTTTTCTGGTCTATATTTAAAAACATTTAAAATTAGAAATGGGACTTTCCTTGAATCCCGTTAACTTTCAAACATGGGTTTGGGGGATTTTCACAACTGCATATAAAAGAAGCCATCTGGGATTTGATGACTTACCTTTTTTCGAATAATAAGTTACACTGAATGTGGTAAGTCCATTAAATTTTAAGGTAATAATCATTTTCACATAAAAAAAAATGCGTTCAACTCATTTATACTGCTGACAGTTGTTCATTGCAAAATTTTGTATTAAAAAAATGCGACAATGAAATACCGCATCATCAAAAAAGAAGGACAATTCAGCAAAATCTAAGTACATTATAAGGAAAACAAGGAACCACACACAATTGAAAGTACTTCCAATATAAATTATCAATGCAACTTTAATATCGTTTCTTTGTATTATAGATTTTGCGACTGAGCCGTTTTTGCAGATCAAAAGAATCGGAAATAATTTAACGAAGAAGAAACGGGAAAGGGAAAACAACAGTTATCTTTAGTAAAATGGTAAGAAAAATAATTAAATGGCAATTCTTTGTGTACACTTATTGAAAGAGTAATCAAGGGAACCAAGGTTATAGCGGTAATCAAAAGAATGTAATCCAGGGACAAAGACCAGACATGGAAAACAGACATGCACAACAAAGAACATAAAGTAACTAAAATCATACATACAAAGTAACAAAAGTAAATGGACAACTCGGACTCCACTAAAAACTGGGAGCATGGACCAGGTGCACCGGTAGGGTAAGCGTCCTAAATAAGGTAGTACATACCTATTATATGTATTGTATCCATTGCCTTACTTTCTTCCAGTGATGAAAATGGATGGTCATACATTAGAATTTTAAGTACAAAATTATAGGTCGGTGAATTAACTTCCAGTCTTTTAACGTTGATGTTGAATATTTTTCTCAAGATTTTATAAAGTATACTGGAATTAAAAAAATCTAGTGCATGGATTTTGTAAAATTCAAAAGGATAACTGTTAGATATTTTATCTTATTTCATAAACATACGAACTATTTTTCTGGTAATAATCAAATAATTCAAATTAAAAAAAAACCGTATCTATAAATCTCCTTTTTGCCTATTTTTTTCCTTTAAAAAGGGATTTTAGTAATAATTTATTTTAAATAAAATCAATGTCAGTGTGCACCACGTGATTAAAGTTATTTCTTCATAGACCGAAAGAAAATAACTGTCATATCTTAAATGTTTCAGCATTGAAAACAAATGTTTCTATAAGAATTTGTAAAATGACAGGAAATTATTATAAAACTTGAACATCTTTCCCAAATATAGTATAACTAATTTCTGTTTACTTTAACTCACAAAGTCCTTATATCTTCTCGGTATAATGTAGTTGAAACGATAATTCACATGATGTTATTTAAGCATTTTTTCATTATATTACTCTTTTGAATTCAATAATGTATAAAAAGCCTATATTTGTTCAATTTGCATTCTTGTATTTGTTTGACATTTATATACTGAATAAGTCTTTGTTTTATTACAGGACAGGTTCGTCGGATCAATTTATGGCACTTGGAGTTGTTAATTGGATGTTAGGCTCCAGTTAAGTGCAATGGAAACATCCAAGTTTCACAGGTGTCTTTACAGACTTGCCTGGACAATTAACAATTATTCTAGAATTATTCTAGAAAAAGTTTAGAATCAAGAGATGAAGTGAAATGCATTAAGGGGCCGGTGATTATTTATTACCAGGGATTGGCCGGCAAAAAGTAGGGGGGTGGGTCAAAGAAAAAATAAAAGTATTTGAAGGGGGTTGTGTATTTTTTGACTAATTGATTAGGAGGGTGGTCATGATTTTGTTTTAAAGAAAAAATCATTTACACATGTACTTGTGCAATATTGTTGTGATCACTTTTGTATAAAATTTACCGCTGGTTGTAATAGTGGTTTGCATTTGTTGCATTATACCATATCTTGTTTTTTTTGTTCAATGGCATGAAGTGTATGTGTACATAGCAAAACACAAGAAAATATTATTTCCAAAATTTCTTATAATGTTCAAATCATAATAAATGGAATATTGAATTTATTCATAGCTATTTTTATTTTAAACTTCATTTTAAATAAAGTTATTTGTTATCAAATGTTTTCAAAAACAAAATATGTGATCTAAATTTATCAAAACATGAACCATAATTTGAACTGTTTATGCATCAAAAATCATCCCAGGCTGGTGCACCAAATTCTCAATAAGGTCCATGGAAAAGACTTATAATAAATTTCAATATTCAAGCAGTTGCATTACAGTTTTGATTACTTTATATCCTGTTCGTGCTTAGATAATTTTTGGACAGAAATACAAGAAATTTTTCGTGTATGTAACATGAATTTTGAGATTACTTTAAAACATCTTGTTTTGGGATATAAAATATTTGATGAAACATATTTTTGGTTAAATCTCTTATTAACTATAATAGGTTTTTCTATTTATAAAGCATACTATGTATCTGAACATAGAACCAAACATGTTAATACTTTTGATATCTTTGTTAAAGAATTGAAGACTACAATTAACTCAGTTAATAGTAGTTCAAAATTAATATTCATCAAAAATTATGTATCAAACAACTATTAGAAGTGATATTGTATGTTAAGTTGAATGTATTTATGTATTAGTAAATTTATGTTTGAAATATTTTATTTTGACACTTTTTACTACCCTGGGTAACTATTGATTATGAACAGGGAGCGTCAGAAGGTGCTTGGACTTCTGACGTAAATTGTAACAAGCTTTATTGATAATAAAGAATATTATTTGTTGTTAAAAAAACAGTTTTGATTACAAATTAAATTATAAGAAATGTTTCCAATATTTGAACAGGTTATACAATATAACCTGATTTTGGGCAGTTTACGCTAAAACAAAGACGGCGTCCTATTAAGCGTAAACTGCCCTTTCCATTCAGCAAAATTCCGAATTCATAAATGTGTTTAGCATGGTAAGATCTAACTATGGTCATTTTTTTGTGTAAATCTGTTAAGCTTTGATGGAGTTATTGTCCCTATTTAACATACTTTCATTACTTTGAATGTTATCAGTTTTGTAACTGGAGTCGTCTGAATGTGCAAGTTTCTCAGTTAAAATGGCACTTCGAAATGTACAATACGTAATAAGATTTCTTGTATAGTGTACGATGTTTAGTGTGTGCAAGCGTACTGGTCATTTAATGCTCTCTGTATTATACAGCTGTGTTTGCTTTTCCAGATTTATGTGTCAATATCAACTACCTATATACTGACTTAGTAACCTCATAAAGGACACCATATTGTGTGGTTCGTTTGTGCACTGGGCTCTGTAACACTGTCTAAATGAAATCTCCTTTAGAAACACATAGTTTATTAGATACAACAATGATAAAACAATGATGCACATCGCTTTTATATGCCTAACGCTTAAAACCTTCAAAATAAACCGATATCACAATGCAACTGAAGTGACAGGCAGTAATTTAACTCCCTAGCGTTTTTTTACCACGCCATATTTGAAGCTCGACAGAAAACCGGCAAAAAATAGTATCATGACAATTTAGCTTATAAGGAAACCTAAAGGTTCAAATAAATCTAAATCATTCTCCAGGAAAGTTACATTCCTGTGAGAATACGGCATAACCGTAGATTATTTAGATCAGCTCACTACTGCTTATATCCATAACAAAATTATGTGATAATCACGTGATAGTAGCTAACCACGTGTACATGTTATCAGATCAAAATCACTTTTGTTACAATTTCAAAGATCGTCTGACACTAGTAGACCAATTAGAAACAAACTTTATATGGTTTATTGTTTATTAGACAACAACAATATTCAAGAACAATTTCGAATGGAATCTTGTCTCTGCGGTGTGGGTCGGCAGTTGTCAGTCATCTTTTCAATACGTTTTGCCCCATATTATTATATTGTTGACGTTTTAGTTGTATTTTATTTGTATGTAGTTCCTTTTTACCTTTTGAACTAGGCAATTGTTCACTTATTCATTAAAATTAAATTCTGTAAAGCCATGTTGGAATTATTACCTTATTGCGACGTCTTCTTCGCTATTTCAAAGCTATTTCTTTCAACATTTTTCTTCACAGAAACAATTGGCCAGAATTCATTGTTAAATTCACATGAATGATACTAAGGTATGATTGCCAGGATATTGTATCCAAGAAAAGATATGGCCCCTTTATGCGAACAAAAAATAGAATATTACTTATCAATCCGGGTGAGCTATTCATGCTCTCTAGAACCTCCATCTGTTTTATTTTGCTGTTGCAACATTCATAGCTCAGTCCATGGATATTTCTTATATAATCATATATATATACAAACGTCTCAGAATGTGACGACTCTATTCGCTACACTGCTCCATCGGATCAAATTGTTACAGGGAAGATAATGTAAATTCATAGATGGGTCTGAAAAATTGTCAACAATTCAAAATGTTTAGTAGTTCCCTCCGCGTGAGTGGAATTTCCTCAAAATTTAACAATATTTTTTTTTTTTTATAAAGGGTGATTAAAATATCTATTGAGCCAATCGAAAATACTTATTATGAAAGGTTGCATAATTATGGCTGATGGACTTTTTTCAAACTATCGAGATAACCTTGTGAAATAGCTTGCGTTGTTTTAAAAAAGTACACATATTATTTGAATAAACAGTATCAAGAATTACGTAATATACAAATCTATATATATACATGTGCATATACATATTTATGTGAAATGACTGGATAGCTGTACTGAGACATGTTTGATCCACATTAGTTCGTTTTGCCCCGAAAGAAAGGAAACAGCCATGATTCGATAGAGCACTGTAACCAATATCTAGAGTCGTCACAATTTGAGACGTTTGTATGATATACAGTTAATGTGACATGTGTCGATAATGTGATCCTCTACACAGATGAGCAGACCTGTAATGCTTTATATCATATATTAAGGTACAAACCTAGATTACAGCATTAGAGCATTAATCACCAGGCAAGCTAAAGTTATTGTTTATATAGCGTAGCGGCCCGAGTGGTCTGGGACGCTGGAGTTAGCGCAGGCGATGTTGCCATAAACAACATCGCGGTATGATTTCGAAATTAAGACGCTGTCTTTGAGAACACTACGCACAAACTCATTTTTTTCAAGTGTTATTACTACATTGACTGAAAATTTATGTTGAGGTTGAAGGTAGTAAGTTGAGATTCCGTAAAAAAAAACGCTAATGAATCTTGTTAAACATTGTTCTATTTATAGTAATAGTCATTTTTAAGTATTTACATATATTTTTTTGATTTTACGCCATTTTTCATCATTACATTTGGACTGTTTTTTTGTTGAAAAATTAAAGTGTTTGAATGTTAAATCAAAATAATTTTGTAAAAGTGTAAGAACAACACTCCTTTAAGTTTAAGAAAGTCAGCTTTATAGTTTAGTTTTGAAAATTGGCACGCTGCCAAGTAAATGAAGATTTGTAGGGGTTTTTCTTCTGTTTTGACATGGGCAACCCGGAAGCATGTCATAGCCGAAGTAACGCTTCAATTTCATTATAATTACTTTTAAAATATCAGCGTTGCTTTACATTACTTATTTGTAAATGTCGAGCTGGGATTTTTACATTTTCATGACTTTTTATGCACATGAAAAAAAAAGTATTTTTCGTAAAAATTCGAAATTTGTTGAGCAGTTCCTTCATATGTTATATATGCCACATGCCAATTTTAAAACAATTTATACATTAAAGGCAGTCAACTAAAAGATTGAAATTACAAAAAAAAACTCTGATTAGCATTTAAATACAAGTTGGAAAACAATATACAAGAGATTACTTTGGGCCTATTTGGCCAATTGAAAAAATTAGATGTTTCCATCCCCTGCATTCTGTTCCTTCTTTATTTGTTTGGAAAACGTTCATATTGGTCTCAATATCGTATTAATTTCCCATAGACTTCTATAGTGAAGTGCATAGGTTTAGAATTTTTTTTAAATATGTAAATTGATTCAATAAAACTTTCACTTATGTAGCTTTTCTAAAGACATGTGAAAAAATAATTTCCCGCAAAGAAAATAGATTGAGTCCACGAAGATTGGACAGAAAAGTAGTCTTGAACTATAAATAGCTACTTTTTCTACTTTCACTTTCGTTTTGCACACATCAAACCAACCTTTTCAGTGAAACATTTCTGTTATTATGTTAGGTTTTCATTTTAAAAAAGTTTGTCATCTTATAATGTGATGTTTGCTCTATTTCGAAGTCTTTGTTTATATCTTTTGACAAACCTTAGTTTGTAGAGAGGCAAACAGAAAATGCACTATATTTTTATAGCATCCATGTTTTGACGTACACCCGCTCAGGGATATGCAATGCGATATTGGTACCTATTACTAATAAACATTTCAATATAATTATAAAAGTTGTGGTTTTGCTGCTAGAGTATTCATTTTCATACTGAAAATCCAGAATATCATTGCCCTGCTACAAACATTAATTTTTCTATTAAAATTTTTACATAGGTACCCTATTCCAGGCCTAAGACTAGTATCTCAATGTTTGCCAGAAAATATCATTTTTGATAAAAAGCTGCTGCATTAGTCAAACTAAGCAAATTTGTGGTTTATTCTGACATGGTAGATACAGTAGCTGTACTATGAGTTCCAAATCATTATTTAATCTCCACTTGTGAGTTCCATATATGGAATTATTAATATCCGAACCTCCTTTTTTGTCTTTAACACAAGGGAGCCGCTTGTTTAAGGTAAAGTATATGTACCGGTACAACCAACTGTTCTAAACTATAGATATGGTCATTTCAATTATAATAAATTGTGAAAAAAATCATACCAATATCATCGTTTGGAAAAAATATTGCTATTCGTATGCAGAAAATACAGATTTTAAGCCATTTTGGTACCACAGGCAGATACAAAACGACCTCAATATGACAGGACAAGGATTTTTCTTTAAAACAAATAGCTATGATGCAAGAAAAATAGCTTATAGGTACAAATATCATAGTAACATTTGTCTGCTTTAGATACTTTTTGAAAACAAATCAGTTTTTATATGAAAAAACACCATTATATTTCTTGCCGCATTAGAATCTGTCCATTTGAACCACTAAAATAGTCCACCAAAAAAATTGGCTATTGACTTTTGTTTACATCAATCACACAGTTATATGGCAACTCATTTTAGCTATTTATTTGAAAGAAAAACAAAAAGTAATAAAAAAAAATATTCATTTTTTTTTAAATATAAGAGGCAATTTATGGAAAATGATTATTTTCAAGTCCTAACCACATACTAAAAATATGTTGTAACTTGAAACCTATCCTTTACGCAAGAGTACTGCTTCCTTCAGGTTACCTGAATATAGATAAGCTCATCATAAATAATCAAGATAAAAAATCTATTGAACTGATATCCTACAAATTCATGAAAACAAAATGCATTTCCAACTTTGGTAAAGATTAACCATAAATGCAAAAAAAAAACTACCATAAAAAATCAGGTTCAAAAGATGGCTAATTCATCTTAAAAGTGTTACCTGCATTGGGGTACTACTTTTTCAGCTGGTTAAGACCACTTGCTAAATATTCAACTTTACTTGAAAAACTGGCTTAAAAGGTCGCAGTATCGTATTAATTTTCCTATAGACTTCTATAGTGAAGTGCATATTTTTAGGTGTTTTTTTAAATATATAAATTTATTCAATAAAACTTTCACTTATGTAACATTTCTCAGGACATGTGAAAAATATAATAGGATGAGTCCACGGAGATCGGACAGAAAAGTAGTCTTGAACTATAAATAGCTACTTTCTCTACTTTCACTTTAGTTTTGCACACATCAAACCAACCATTTCAGTGGAACATTTTTTATGTTATTATGTTAGATTTTCTTTTAAAAAAAGTTTGTTATCTTATAATGTGATGTTTGCTCTATTTTATAAGTTTTTATTCATATCTTTTGACAAAACATTAGCTTGTAGAGAGGCAAAAAGATAATGCACTATATTTTTATAGCATCCATGTAAGAAACTAATGAAACTTACACAGCTTAAAAAAGATGATTAATTCTTTCTTGAATACGTTTTTATCGGAAGGGTCTGTATCTAACTTCTTCACTAACAAATATCGACGTAATTATGGGTAATAATGCTGGACTAGTAGTGGAGATTGTGGATTGTTATGAAACACTGCCTAACTAATCAACAATTTGGCTACTAGCCTAACGCAGACTGTCATTTAGCATGAATTATAGCGGTGCCTTGGAAGAAGACAGAACAACAGTTTTTTTAGTGTTGCGATATATGGGTGTAAAGGATTGACCAAAATGATGTATTGATAAATGTTGGACAGAATCACGGAAACTTATGTTTAGTCTAAAGTCAGTAATCATGGATTCAATAAAGACAGGTAAGACAAATGTACGGGTATAATCATTATTTTGACAAAAATAGAAATCAAAAAGCCCAAAACATTTCGGTTACTACTAAATAAAGTACAAATGTACAATTTTGAAGTTGCACATGAACAAAAATTAACAAAAAGTCCTTTTTCATATTTTAGACTTTGGCTTCGTTTCTGAAGATTTTTAGGAAAGGGGAGTAACTTTTGTACAAATTTGTCATCTGACAGACTGGTTTACTGTCAAATTTGAGCAATGGATAGCAGTAGCCTTCAAATTCAAATATTCAAGAGCCGTGGTAAGTACTTTGATTCTTTTGCATAACTTATTTCAAACCATTCAGGTATTTACCGAAGTGAAAATAGTTTAAATTTGCAATAAAAATGTTTTCTGTTTTCCCTTTCTCCAATGAGACCACCAGCCAGGTTGTCAGATGTCGTGGGTTACGTCCCTTTAAACAAAACTTGCCAAAAAAGCTTCCATTTCGTAAATATGACAAACGTCTATAAGCCTGATTCCTAATGTGGTGAATACCTTTTGTATGGCCGTATACAGTACAACCTAATCCCTTTGAGGATTCAGTGTCCGGGCTGTTTTCTGATTTGGCCGCCAAATGGCCTAAAGGAATAAAGTACAACCTACAGGAAACACTGATAAATACCGACCATATTTTATGATTGGTTAATATAATTTTAAAATTGATTCATACAAATAGTTTTCCTGTTATGCGTTCATTAGAATTTTCAATAGTATCGGCGGTCAGACCCTTGCAAAGCTTGTTCCCTGCTTTAGTATCTTGAAAAATAAGACAAAAAGTCACAAAACATATTCCTAAAACTACTTTGTCTGTAAAAAGCTGAATAACTATAATATTTATATTTGGAGTTGCTTATAAAATGGAACAATGCATGTATGTCCAAATTACTTTATTTTTGTTGTTGAAATGAATAAAATCCTTAATCCTTTTAATTATCTTAAATATGTCATTCGCAAGGATTTACAAGTGTGAAAGAATACAAGAAGGTGATTGAAGCATTGCAGTTTCCCGTCTATCATTTCCTTTATCAAATAATAAATGTTCATGATGTTTTCTTCTTACTATACTTGTACATGTACATACATTTAAAGGTGATTCCTAGTATTCATTGAAATTCTGAGTAATAAATTTATTCGTTAAACAGTATTGTTTGAAAATTATTAAAAGATGTCAATAAAGAGAGAAATAATTTTTTTGAAACTGTCATGAAAATAACGAGCTTGTCAATTTCTATTGCAGGAAAAGGAGTCTTCTAGTAGAGTGTGAGGGTGCAGAAAGTGTTGACACGCTAAGAGCCTCCAATTGAAAAAGAACCAAATGGATAAATCCAGACTTTGAATCGCATCTACCCAAAAGAACTTGAGATAAAGGATACTACAGACACTGTGAAGTCGGCCTCATATCTTGACCTACACTTAGAAATCGATGGTAAAGGAAAACTATTGACCAAATTTTACGACAAACGTGATGACTTTTCATTCAAAATTGTCAACTTTCCTTTCATCTGTGGCAATATCCCTTCGGCTCCTGCGTATGGAGGCTTCATTTCACAACTCATACGTTATGCCAGAGCTTGCGGAAACTACGCAGACTTTTTGTATCTCGCTAGAACTCTAACAAATAGGCTTCTGGAGCAGGGTTATGTTGCTACAAGATTGAAGTCATCACTACAGAAGTTTTATGGTCGTCATCATGAACTCGTGGATCGTTATCCATCAGCATCATGAAAACTGATTTATTCAACGGATCATAGTTTACCTGTTCTCGTTTGTCTACCCCGGACTTGACTTTTTATGAGCAACTCGGCGGGTGTTTCTAGAAAATCAGTGAACGCTTACCCTACCGGTGCACCTGGTCCATGGTCCCAGTTTTTAGTGGAGTTCGAGTTGCTCATTTACTTTTGTTACTTTGTATGTATGATTTTAGTTACTTTATGTTCTTTGTTGTGTGTGTGTGTTTTCCATGTCTTGTCTTTGTCCCTGGATTATATTCTTTTGATTACCGCTATAACCTTGGTTCCCTTGATTACTCTTTGAATTCTGGAGCTTATGATGGGAAATAGAAACAAAATGGACAAAACATTACAAATCTTATTAAATAATACAAATGTACAAAATGTTTTTTTGTGTTTGAAATTCATATATTGCATATATACACATACATGTATGAGTTAAAGTTACATATACATATGTACATTGTACATGTATGTCTGCAAATGAGGCTGTCTAACGGTAATGCATAAATGTACGTGTATGTCATGTTATGGAAATTAAAGTGAATCTCTTTTCTCAGCAAGATATTGGCATGATATTTTAATTCTAAAGAAGTTAAGTAGGTTGTCAGTGAGAGACACACGTTGTACAGCTCTCTTCCATAACGAAACTGCTATATTTTTCATAATCCATTCTTCAGAAATTATCTCCCCTTAAAGGACACACATGCTATTATTAAATATTCATTGTCAGTCTTAATTGATGTGCCATATATGATATTAGTGCTTTTGTGTGGAAAATATTCCTAATGATGATGAATGCTTTTGGTCTTTTGGTTGATGTATACATTTATGAATGATAACATCTTTTCTGGTGAACATGCTGGCAGAATACCTAAATTGGGTATTTAGTGTTTTACCCCCTCCCCAGCTTATATTTTACTATTATATGTCAGTACATAGCAGTTACTTATGTTATTAACATAAAGTGTGAAGTTGCAAATCTTTTTCGAGATTTTTCTTTCTTGTAAAGACGCTTTAAATGAAGTAAAGGATCAGGGATCAGAAAACAAAATGTCGGCCATATCTCGGCCATCTTGGATTTTACGGAAAAAATATTTTGCGCGTTTTTTTTTTTTTTGTTTCACATGGGGTCCTACCCAATGTGCTATTAATTATTAGTAATTGCTGAAATCACTTTTGGGCGATTTTGCATGGTTTTCTCACAGACAGTATCTTAATAACCAATGAATTCAAAACTTACATACATAAATAATTGATTATTCAAGGATGAAGTCATACATTATCCATGTAGATAGTCGATTAGACTGCATACAGGCCCAAATTTCATATTTTGTTGAAAGAAGCATGCGTGAAAACGCCATTGTGACAGGTATGAGTGACTGCAGTGGCTAAACTGAAGTCCATCCCTAATAACAATTTGAAAATAACTGAAAATATAATGATTGATTGAGCACACCGCATAGACCTATTCACATAATCTGAAAATCCAAGACCATGCAATTGTAGAGAAATTCATGGTCACAATGACAAAGAGCATATACCTAAAACTGCTATGAAAATATCTAAAAGCGAGAACAGTCAATTAAAAGGAATCTACATAATACTTCAATC
The DNA here is from genome assembly GCA_037379345.1 of Perna viridis. NCBI lineage: Eukaryota > Metazoa > Mollusca > Bivalvia > Mytilida > Mytilidae > Perna > Perna viridis. The sequence continues at coordinate 19,260,625 of CM074518.1, forward strand.
CCATGTGAAAATGCGGGAAACGGCTAATTAAGGTTCAAACAAAGTATAACGATAGAGAGTTGGGGAAAAAAATCATAGGCAGTTATTTAATTTTTACTCATAGTGGTGCAAGGTATACAAAAAAGATGGTGATACCAAAAGCCAGTAAGTGAAGTTCTTTCTCAACATCAAACTCGTCAAGGAACTTTTGAGATAGTAACAACAAAAGCGATAAATGTTAAAAGGCATAGTTATTTTGCAAGCTCCGCTCTGTTTACAACGTATGCCGAGATGAGAGAGGCAATATTCTATCCCTGACAAAAAATGTATAACACGCTTGTGCAACGATTAGTTGATAGAGATGGCCGTATACATGATGGTTTTGACGACGACAGAGGCACAGGGGCTAGAATTCTAGTTTACCTTAAAGAAATTGATCTTAGGAATGTGATTATTATCTCGTCTAGAACTCCACCGCCTTGAGTCCAACATTGGATTCAGGAAAAAACATCATGATAATAGACAATATAATATCCGTTCTTAGAAAGCTGTAAATTGGTTCTTTCCGAATGTTTCAAGATGTAAATTAGTTAACAAAAAAGCACATTGTTCTACGCTTTTTTCAAGTGCACTATTATGATATCTTAGATTAATTTCTATTACGTGCAATAGATATTTTGTCTTATGTTTTCCTGACTTTCTTCATGTTTTCTTTCCTTGGTTGTACATTTGATATATTTTTTAAAATAGAATTTAGTTCAATTTTGTAACAGGATATATCTAAGTTTGTTTTTATTTTACTTATCTTGTGTTTTGGGGTTTTTTTATCTTTTGTGTGTGTTTGTTTGTTTTGTTTGTTCTGTTTTTTTATTATTTTGTTTGTGTTTGTTTGTTTTTGTTTCTTCACCCTTTTCACATCTAGGATAAACATCTGAATCGAATTTCACTAATTTCTCATCGACAAACTGTCAAATGAACAAATGTTCTTGATGTTTGATAAACACCTATATCGTGAATATGATTAGTTCTACCGAATAGCTGAAAATAACAGCTTCCGAATTTGATTATTATCATAATGATGTGTTAAAGTGCTGCTTTGATATACAATGTATCCACAATTATGCACAACCAATACACTACAACGCAAACAAGTGTTATTTAAAAAGCAACTATTTTGATTCGTATGGTCTAGTGATATACGGGTACATTTTTGTCTGAGTCAAGGCTATTTTTCGCACCAAAAGGAAAATAGGTAACTCTGGCTTAATTTATGGAAAAGACCAGACGAACAAAGCACTTTTTTTATTTTTGGTTGTTTAATATGAACTCTTATTTACCATTTGTATTTTTTGTTGGGGTTTTCCCCTTTATTTCAATTTTGTATTTTGTTGTATTTTTGAAATGTTGTTTTATAGTATAATAAAATAGTCGTTTTGTATGTTACTTTTGTACTTTTATACAAATATATAAGTACAAATTACAATTTCTGTCGTTGAATGTAAATTATACGGAAGATATTTTAAAGAGTAATCAAGAGTTACCTGGTATAGGTATTCTACTTTTTAGTTGTTTATTCTAGTCAGGTATTAATTTTTGACGGAAATTTAGTAATGATGGCTGGTCATTATATTTGTAATATTTTAGAATTAAAGTTATCTAATTATTTAACACTTTCATTTCACATGCAACATTTGCATGAAGCTTTAGCTTATTGATCAGTGCAGTTGAAAGACCAGAATTATAGAGGCGTATTATACCAGAAATCATGGTAAGTCATATTCCTCATTTTGGCTCTTTGTCCTGACAGTTTATAGAAGTATGAATTACTATTCACAACATCAGTCTCAGAGTAAGTTTTCCTATGTCCTGAGTATTACTGAGATGTAGTTTTGGTGCTGCATGTTTCCTTTGTATGAGCCTAATGTGAACGAGCATTGTCTGAGTGTTCGATTTATTCGACAGCGACCTTTGATCTTTTTGTCTTTTGTAATGGGTCATAAAGAGAAATGGAATGAGCTTAAGACATATATTTTATTTTGACTTCGTTATATTAAAACACTTTATGTTGTACGTATTTTTGAAAGGTTTATATGATCTATTGAATCTTGTATTAACTGTTGTGCTAATGTTTTGCAGGTGCTTATAACTCTAGTGTCTGTGTAAGAATTGTACTGCTAGTTTTTGAGTATAATGTAGTTGATTGTATTATCTTATTTACGATTGGCTTGACTTACTGTGACAGATATTTCATATTTATTTTCCGTAGTTTCTACTAGTGATTATCTCCCTTTGTTTTAGGATCATATTTAATAATAGTGATGTGCTTATTGTTACTTATGTCGGGTTATTTTTTGCCATTACTATAAGTATGATCAGATACGTTTAAATTATCTGTATCGATAATTTGGTGTTAAGCCGATGAAAGTTATTTGCAAGAAGTAGTTTGTTATTTATTGTGCAGAACACCTCGCGGAATGTTCTTGTATGAAAAATATACATTATTTGTGTATTTGATGTAGATAATTATCGGCGTAATGTATGTCGTATCGAAATGAATAGACCATGTCAATGTCATGGCTCGATGGGAGTTCATGTCATTTGTACTTTAGGGAGATTTACTTACAGCGTAAATTACTTATGTTTCATATATCTTACTTATAGAAATACATAGTCTTATACAATTATTGTATGTATTTGTTATTACAGGGCTTTGTACTCTACGTTTATATTTGGTTGAATCAAGTTACGAACCCTAAATGTCTGGGTTTTGTTGTCAACTATAAAAAGCAGGACTGTTATAGGAATATGAATAATCGGCAAGTACATGTAGTGGTGCTCGATCGGACAATAAGAAATAACCTCTTTTCACGCTGCATATGGATGGCGAAAGTCATAATATGATCATAAATAAACTAAATTCCTTAAGTCATCAAAATTTGAATTGCTAATCATTCATGATATCAATATTCGCGTTTACACGGATTTTTCTGGTCTATATTTACATCTTAAAGATTCTAAATCTCAATAAAAATGCTATCCGTCAACTCTCAAATCCCCTTAGCGAATTGAGTACAATGTTATACAAAAAATTTGATACAAAATTCAGTCAAGGTCGATTTTCAATATCATAAATGCGTTAAAATCTCTTAAATAATTGCTTTTTAAAGTATATGAAGACTTCATAGTTCTCAGATCGATGATTCTGGATTCGGTATGATACATTGTAGTTCCCATAGTTTTTGTCAGAGATGCATCTCTATACTCCAAATATGTATACTATCTCGTTAACTTACGTATATTCAATATTCAACAACATAAAGCCATATTTCCGCAGCACAGACGAAATTGAAAAAGAAAATTTGAACTGCATTTTCTTAAGGATTAAATAAAGCTGTAAGGGGTCCTGAATTAACAAAACTAAACCGTATTGATTTTTGTCCTATTTCTCAATGGACAGAAAAACGGGGAAAAAACAGTGCACGTTAAACTGGTTAAACTGGTTAAACTTTTAGATTTATACTGTATAAATCAAATCACAGTTGAAAGAAAAAAAATAATACCAGCGAATATGATCACTTGACAGAATCAGCGAAAAAAATAATACGTTTACAAAAAAAAAAGGAATATATACTTTCAAATGCAGTAATTTGCTAACGATCTCTTCATCATTTTAAATCACATTCTGTACAAATGACTTTTTGTCATAGACACAGGGGGCTTTAACACATTTGTTTTCGTCGTAGTGGTATATTCCCTTCCTTTGAATTTTCAATTTAATTACATTTCAAAGGATGTGAATACATCTGCACTTTTAAATGGATAAGTATGTTTACAGTGTGCACATTAACCGAATAATCATTTAAAATTAGAATTAGGACTTTTCATGCCTATTTTTATCTGTCGAAAATTCCATTCAGAAGTTTTGGGAATTTTTAGAACTTCATACTAAAGCAATCAGTTAGGATTTGATTAATTATCTTTTTTTGGACTAGAATTTTGCAACAACAAAAGCGGTACTTCAATCAATTATGACCCCTGTCACAGATACTTGTGCACACAATTTCTACTGCAAATTTAATATTTTTTTAGAATATCGGCAAAAACCTAAGACGTGATATCTTTCTGCAGATGAGATAGAATCTTCATATTGGTTAGTTACATCATCATGACGCATAATAGAATGTATGTAGCGATATAAACAGAGGCTGGATACAGCCTGCTTTGAAAGCTTATACTTAACAGTGTTCTCGTTTAATAAAGAATGTGCATATCAAATCAACGGACCTACGGTAAAATGTATAAATAATTTTCTAAAGATTAAATATGTAGTCCATAGGCTGGTAGTAAATATTTAATCTTTAGAAAATTAATCCTATAAAACATTTAAACTAAAAGACAATGTTATTCAGAAATGGATTTTTTTAGTGTCGTATACAAGAAGAAGCAATTTGATTATAATAAGAAATACGTTCTATTAATTCCTGACGTGATATAACTATAACAAATATTGTTAAACATTTAGAAAAAAATATTGAATTTGGTAATCAATGTTAAACAAGAATTAACTTTTATTTCTATTTAATTACTTCTTTCTTTTCTAAAGACATCACCTGCAAATTGCAAACACCTGTTTTCAGGAATGTTTTAAGCCTTATTATTGCTGTGAAAGCGTTGAACCAATTAATATGAAGTATAGAAGAGTGCTGAATTTTGTTTCATATGGGAAGATGAATAATCAACAAGTACATGTAGTGGTCAAACTACATGTAGTGATCCGATATCAACGGATTTTTGAGCATTAAATATAAATGTATTTATAAGAATTTGTAAGATGACAAGAAATGATGTTTCTTGTAGTAGGTATGATATAGTTTTAATATCCTTCCAAATTATGTTAAGACAAATTTATCTTTGGCCTTTTACATTCTCAGTATAAACAGTTAAGCAAAAACTTGGCAGTGGGTCGGTGGCACATGGCAATACATTTTTTTTTCTCAAAAATTTTCACCCATTTCATATCATAAATGCATCCTTTTTTAAAGTTGGATGTTAGTTCTGGGTTAACCAGATAGAAGAGAAATGATTTGCATAGAAATCAGTGAAATTCATTGATGAAAGGATAACTCTTCAATATAGCAAAGTTTGGTTGCTATGTTATTATCTGAGCAACCTATTGTCGATTTAAAACACACTTTATACTATTTGATATATGATAAATACGTTACATTGGTACACAATATTCAGTAGGATAACATTTACACTGTGCCACCCATATCATAGGATCAGCCGGAATTATACATGGACAACCTTTTAGAATTTATGTAAAAGGGCGTTTGTATGTTTTTTATAGACTTTAACTGAAGAGACATGGAGTGACCGTGCACATTATTGAACCAGGGTATTTCATCACCAATATTCTGTTCCAGGTAGAATATGCAGCACCTACATGGCTCAATACAACACATTACCTACAGATCTCCAGACATTATGGTGAAGAGTTTTTAGAAGAACGTAAGCTAGTTAAATGCATAATTACACCACATTGGTACAAAATATTTAATGGGATATAATCAACACTGTACCTATCATAACATGGGATGCCTGATTGTTTACATGGACAGGTTCTTCAAACGATAATTTGAATAAATTAAAGAACACATTCGTCGGATAAATGTATGGCCCTTTTAGTTGTTAAATGAATGTATGGCTCCGGTTTCGTGTATTGAAAACATCCACGTTTCACGGGTGTCTTCCAGACATGCCTGGAGTTTTTATTTATATTCATATTTCAGCACGGCGTTTGTTAATCTACAGTGACCAGTACGGCGTGTGTTAATCTTTATTGACCAGCATGGCTTGTGTTGATCCCCAGATTCCAGCACCGCTTGTACATGTGTTAATCTTCAAAGTCTAGAGTCTAGCACGTGGTGTGTTAAACTTCAGAGTTCAGTATTGATAAGCAAGCACTATGTCATGTGTGGGGCTTCAGCTACTAGCACTGCGGGTGTTAATCTTTAGTGACCAGCACGGTATGTTAATCTTCTGTCACCAACTTGTTGATCTTCAAACGACCTTCAATCAACAGCAAGATGTGTTTTGATCTATAACGAGCACCATAATGTGTATTAATCTTCAACAAACAGCACATCGTGTGCTAATTTTCAACCAGCAGCACATCGTGTGTTGATCTTCAACCAGCAGCACAAGTTTTATTCATCTTCATCACACAGCACAATGTGTGTTGATTTTCAACAAGCAACAAAGCGAGCATTGATTTTCACGGCATGTGTTAATCTTCATAGTCTCGCACGGCATGTGTTAATCTTTAGTGATCAGCACGACGTGTGTTTATCTTCAAAATCCAGCACGGTGTCTGTTAATCTTTAGAGTTTAGCACGGCGTGTGTTAATCTTAAGCGATTAGCACGGCGTGTGTTAATCTCCAGTTACCAATATGTTGATCTTCAACCAAAAGCACGACAAGTGTTGATTTGCAACAAAAGCGGCATGACATGTGTGGATTTTCAACCAACAGCACGGCGTGAATAATCAAGGGAACCAATATTCTAGCGGAATTCGAAAGAATGACACGTTGAATAAATCAGTTTTCATGGTGCAGATGGATACACCATAACGATCCACGAGTTCATGATAACGACCATAAAACTTCTGTAGTGATGACTACAATCTTGTAGCAACATAACCCTGTTCCAGAAGCCAAATTGTAAGAAGTCCAGCGCGATACATTAAGTTCGTGTAGTTACGGCAAGCTCTGGCATAACGTATGAGTTGTGTTATAAAAAACTTCATACTAAGGTGCTGAAGAAACTAATTACATGGAAAGCACTTGGAACGTTAATAGTAAAATACGTTTGGACGATATGTTGACTCTTAACACCGACGACTATAATATTCAAACCAAAGATATAAATTCTGTAGAAATTTCTTTATAAAAGGCAAATACTGATAATAAACAATGTTCGTTTCTTAATCTTAGTATTCATATCAATAATGATAAATTTATACTAAAATTTATGATAAAATGAATCATGTTTCATTCCTTATTGTTAACTTTCCGTTTTTAGATGGTGACGTCTTCTTGTCACCATCACATGGTGTTTACATTACACAATTTGTTAGATTTGCTTGTATTTGAAACAATGTTTCGGATTTTAACGAAATAAAACTTTATATAACCGAGAAACTATTACATCAAAGTATTTCATATAAGAAGTTCACAAAAAATTCACGAAATTTTGTCAAACGATACAACAAACTCATTCTCAACACAGATGTACTTGTAAAAAATTATGCATGCAAGGATCTAAACTACACTTTCAGGTAATAATCTTCACAAATCACGGAAAGCTCAATACTAACCCAATAAATTGATTATTGTGTTGAATAGATTCATTCGTAAGGGGTTAAGTTATAATACTGATGTCAAATCGTTCAAGATAGCAATTTTAATATAAACATTGTTACTCTCGTAAGTTTAGTACATAGTAATTAACACACTATATTTAAAAGCAGTTTTGATATGACACGGGTTGTGTCCTTATTGTGTGGCTTATAATGAACTATATATCTTAACCCTGCAAACGGAGAATTATGATTAAATTGCATACGATAAGGACATAACTTTTGTAGGTTAAAACTGGTCTAGATCTGGCATGTCAGTTAACTGCTAGTAGTCCTTTAATTTGTTTGTGCATTTGTGTTACGTATCATAAGTTTCTTTTTGTCTGTTTTACCAAAGGACTTAGAACTTTTTGAAATGATTTTTAGGTCAGTACAGTTGTGTTGTATTTTTCTACAGTGGCCAGTTAGAAAAGGGAAGGTTGTGATTACTACGAAGTAATTAAGCAACGTCGTAAATTTGTGCCTGTCCCAAGTTAGGAATATTTTGTCTCTGTATGTCTTGCTTCGCTTTCACTTTCAGTTTTCTTTTATGTAGTTTAAGTCCATAGTTTATTTAATTATTCTCTTAATTACATACTTACTTACTGTTCATTACGAACTTCTTTTAATGATGTTCTTGCTCGTTTCTTCTTGATTGCATCCATTGAGGAGGTCTTTATTCGTGATCTTATTTCACCAAAATATTCGGAGGATCACCCTTAGGCGCCTTGTTTGAAATGCGGAGAGTTTTTGTTGGTCAGCCTCAGTCATTTTTCAGCTCTGAACCATCCAACGCATTAGGTATAGCACATATCTTGTATAGCTTCAATTTAATGCGTGTAGTGTACTATATACATGTATCCAGATTTCCATATCTTCTGCAAGATGTTGACAAACTTTGTCGAATTTCAATACCAGCAACTGTATTGCCGAGATATGTAATTGTATCTGCCTGAGGTAGTGCTTGCCCATTTAGTAGTTCTGTTGAAGGAGAAGACCATGTTATTGTTCAAGTCATGAATATCGAAACTAGTCTTTTAAATGTTCATGAAAATTGAATTGAAATAAAATTATTTTCTTTTCTTAACTAATTAATCGCGATTTAAAATTAGGCAATTTGAATTTCCCGCGTCTATAGGAGCCACCATGATCGGTTGAGTTGTGACGTCACGAAGTCGGTTTGAACAGTGAAAGTTTTTGTATCATAAGAGTCGAACTTAATACAAAGGTGGTCTTTCCCTTTAATGAGTTGAAATTGAAGAGAATCATTACCAGATTGTCTGTCTTTGATTCGTAAGCTGATTTGATTGGAACAAGTTTGTATTGTTGGTTTTTTCTTTGATATGTTAATGAGTGTGCGATAGTAAGGCAATATCATCATCAAAAGCAAGTTCTTCTGAAGTTGAAAAGATCACCATCTGAAGCCTCTTGGGTTTTTATACTCTTTTATAGGGATGTCAGGTGATACTTTTTGTTTTCCGCAAATCAATTTTGTTATTCGTTCCTTGCTTCATTCTATTTCGAGCTTCTATTGTTTTTTTTTTACTTTTTTTTCAAAACATCTATGTTATGATCTTTGATATTTGCCCTTTTTTATCTGCTGTGTCTTCTTCCAAATTTTGGAGCATTTGGAGTGCAGTTTTGTTGCTTGACTCTGAAGGTTTTTTATACTGGGGTTATTTATCTTGTCTATATCAAAGTGCCTCCTCGGTGATATTTTCTGCCAGTAGATCTGAGTTTATGTTTGATCATAGTTTTTACAAGTTTGCGATTACTTCATTATTAGCTACTCTTTTCACTTTTACATCTAGTGTGGACCTTCTCCGTGTGTTATTGATAATAAAGTGGTCAATTTGATTATTGTTCTCTATATTTGAGGCATACCAAGTTATGTTATTAAGATATCGATGGATAATAATATTAATGTGCCGCCTATGAATAAACTGTAGAGCAGAATTCCACAAGTCTTTAACCGTTTTCATTCATTGTTCTACATTCATGTTTTTTTTTTTATTTTTTCTTTTATATCAAGCATTATTATTGCCCACTCTAGCACATAGATCACCCATAATGAGTTTGATGTCATGGTTATGTGTTTTATCAAGCATATGTTGCAGGTGGTCGTAGAAAGCGTTTTTTATTTGTTGGAAATAACCATGTAAAATGTTGATATAGGTGTATTTCCACGTAGTCTTGTACTTATCGGTCTGTAATTAGTTGGTTTCCATTAAATCAGTGCCCTTTTCAAGCCATTATTGAGAGTGGTCTTTGTCACTGGATTACATTCTTTTGGATTCTGCGATAATCTTGGTTTCCTTGATTACACTAATCCTAACCCATAAACCTAAACACTAACCCTAAACCCTAACCTTGATCCATGCACTAATCCTAACATTAAACCTATACCCTAACCCTAAACACAAACCCTAAACCCTTACCCAAATCGATACACTAATCCTAACATTAAACCTATACCCTAATCCAAAACACAAACCCAAAACCCTTACCCTGTTCTATACACTAATCCTAACATTAAACCTATACCCTAATCCAAAACACAAACCCAAAACCCTTACCCTGTTCTATACACTAATCCTAACATTAAACCTATACCCTAATCCAAAACCTAACCCTAAACCTACACCCTAAACTCCGAACCCACACTTTCTTAGCCATATCTTCTTGATGATATTCAACTTCACGACTGGAAAAAAGAAGCAATTCTTATGATGCTGTTACTATTCTTCCAGATTCATTCCACCTGCTTTCACCGATATCCAATATCTCGAAGATGTACCGTTTCATTTCTGCAACTTTGATTTCTATTTAGTAGTACTTGTGTACAATGTTGCTTTTGGGACCAGCTGCAACCAGTCCAGTGATGTCACAATATCCATTTTTGTTATATCTTTGATCTGTTCATAATACAGTTAATTTATAAGAGGTCTTTGAACATGTGCTCTGGGTTGTCTACTTTCGAAGACAGATGCACGTGCACGTTCGTTTTGTTACCATGATCAGTTTTTTTTTTCTTTTTCGAGACAATAATCAGTTTATCATTTCATTAATATTGGAACGAAAGCATTGATGTGATGTGATAAAAAAGGGTTACTCTTATTTATATTTTTACCAAACAAAGTGTTTATTACACACAAAATTATATATATTTTATATATTTATTTTTTTTTTATTTTTCATCGATATAGACGGCCATGTGCCTTAGATATCTACAGTTACTTTATCCAGGCAAGCATATACAGTGGATCAGAATACACAATATGTATACCTGATCGTTAAGTATAATTTTCCAACTTATGCATGCCAAAGAAATCATGAATCTTTTAACTTGCGTTTAAATTAAGAAAGAGATAACATAATCTTTAGTATAGGACACAAATCTGAATGTTGAAAGGTGCAAATACATGGCACACTTTATATTTTAATGTAAGGATGAATTAAATAAAAAGCAATATACCACTTTTTCCAGTTTTATCTTATATCAATAACCAGTTACATTCTGCAAAGATTCGACACTTTAAATACCTTAGTTGTTATAATATAATGCATTGAACTTTCAAATCTACCTGAAGAGTTATACATTTTGTAATTAATTGAAATCACATAAAACTCGGAAGACGCAATAACTGGTACCGTAGTGCGGTAACAAGGTGGGCTAGGTCTTTACATGGGTGTCCGAAAGTGAGACGTTGTATTAGAAAAAAACACCAATTAGGGTAGTGCAACTCAGAAATATGCCAGAGATTGTCATATATCATATATATTCATAGATTGTTAATATTCTGGTATTTGGAAAATCGTTTAAACCATTAAAACTTTAAAAAGCCAAAATGCGAAACAGATCAGAACTGTCCAGTATCAATGATAAATTGAGCCAATATCTTTCATTAAGTGAGCGAAAGTTTCTTAATATGATGTGAAGTTTTAATTGATATATCAGCAGTATAAAGCTATAGGTGACTAACAAGAAGTCTAACAAATAGGCTTCTGGAACAGGGTTATGTTGCTACAAGATTGAACTCATCACGGCAGAAGTTTTATGGTCGTCATCATGAACTCGTGGATCGTTATGATGTATCCATCAGCACCATGAAAAATGATTTATTCAACTGGTCATAGTTTCCCTTTCCTCGTTTGTCTACCCCGGACTTGACTTTTTATGAGCAACTCGGCGGGTGTTTCTAGAAAAGCAGAGGACGCTTACCCTACCGATGCACCTGGTCCATGCTCGCAGTTTTTAGTGGAGTCCGAGTTGCTCATTTGTATGTATGATTTTAGTTACTTTATGTTCTTTGTTGTGTGTGTCTGTTTTCCATGTGTGGTCTTTGTCCCTGGATTACATTCTTTTGATTACCGCTTAAATAGGTAGTAATGTTAACATGCTCGCTATCGTCAATTTCGATATAAAATAAAAACGTCAAAAGTCATTGGTAACAATTAACTATCTCTATCACATAAATAATAATATAAAATGAAGGTGTCCAAATATTAAAGAGACTCCTCGGGGAAGTTCTAAAAATCAATTTCTCTTTTCTTGTTTTCTATTTAAGGAAAGGTAATAAATCTAAACGGTCCCAGTTTTCTCTCTTAATCTATAGTGATTTTACAGATAAGTTACTAGGAAATTAGAACGAAAATTACAGGGATTGGAAATCTATGCCTAATGACAACAAAGATTCTTTGTTATAGGAATGTTGTCAGATATTCCTTTCAAAACTAATTTAGTTATATTTGATTTACTACAGGCAAGGCAAAAAGTTTGATAGATATGTAATGTTAAATTTTTCTATCTTATAGAAAGACAGCTACTCGTCAATCATTCTCTTTTAAGTTACACTCATGTTTCATGTGACAACAGATTTATTTAAGTCTACTGATTGAAATAAGTGCATATGGTTATCTGATTCCCCATGAACGCTTCACTATGGAAACGCATACCGTACACCCCTTGTAAGGATACTTTGTGGCAAATAAGTCAGAATAATTTTGTGCGTTATAAGCTGGAATCAAGTTATCATGTTGAAGATAGCATGTCGGAATGATGTAGAAAAAAATGAATTACAATATCGACTTGCTAATAATAATGTAATGACATGTTAGTAAGATGTCGACATGTTGAATTCAACTTGTTTATTGATGATGTCAACATATAACGTCGAATTGTTCATCTTGTGATATATCATCATGTTGAAATCAACATGTCGGAATAATAAAGCAAAAATTGAATTTACAATGTCTACTTGCTCATATAAATGCAATGACATAAAAACAAGATGTCGACATGTTGATTTCAACATGACAATTTATTATCATATATATACAAGTTGACATAATAAATAAACAAGTTGAATTCAACATGTCGACATCTTACTAACATGTCATTACATTAATATTAGCAAGTCGACATTGTTATTCATTTTTTTTCTACATCATTCCGATATGTTATCTTTTACATAGTGATACAATTCCAGCTTATAACACACAATATAACTTATCATTCTGACTTATTTGCCACAAAGTATCCTTACAAGGGGTGTACCATATGCGTTTCCATAATTTTCCCTCTTTCTGGTCTATATTTAAAAACATTTAAAATTAGAAATGGGACTTTCCTTGAATCTTGTTAACTGTCAAACATGGGTTTGGGGGATTTTCACAACTGCATATAAAAGAAGCCATCTAGGATTTGATGCATTAACTTTTTTTACCTTTTCACCTTCTTTTCGCTGAATGTGGTAAGTCGATTAAATTTTAGGGTAATAATCACTTTCACAGAAAAAAATGCATTCAACTTATTTATACTGCTAATAGTTGTTCATTGCAAAATTTTGTATTAAAAAAAAAGGCGACAATCAAATACCGCATCATCAAAAGAGAAGGACAATTCAGCAAAATCTAAGTACATTATAAGGAAAACAAGGAACCACACACAATTGAAAGTACTTCCAATATAAATTATCAATGCAACTTTAATATCGTTTCTTTTTATTATAGATTTTGCGACTGGGCCGTTTTTGCAGATCAAAAGAATCGAAAATAATGTAACAAAGTAGAAACGGGAAAACAACAGTTAGCTTTAGTAAAATGGTAAGAACAATAATTAAATGGCGATTCTTTGTGTACACTTATTGAAAGAGTAATCAAGGGAACCAAGGTTATAGCGGTAATCAAAATAATGTAATCCAGGGACAAAGACCAGACATGGAAAACAGACATACACAACAAAGAACATAAAGTAACTATAATGATGAAAATGGATGGTCATACATTAGAATTTTAAGTACAAAATCATAGGTCGGTGAATTAACTTCCAGTCTTTTAACGTTAATGTTGAATATTTTTCTCAAGATTTTATAAAGTATACTGGAATTAAAAAAATCTAGTGCATGGATTTTGTAAAATTCAAAAGGATAACTATTAGATATTTTATCATATTTCATAAACATACTAACTACTTTTCTGGTAATAATCAAATAATTCAAATTAAAAAAAACGTATCTATAAATCTCCTTTTTGCCTATTTTTTTCCTTTAAAAGGGATTTTAGTAATAATTTATTTTAAATAAAATCAATGCCAGTGTGCACCACGTGATTAAAGTTATTTCTTCATAGACCGAAAGAAAATAACTGTCATATCTTAAATGTTTCAGCATTGAAAACAAATGTTTATATAAGAATTTGTAAAATGACAGGAAATTATTATCAAACTTGAACATCCTTCCAAAATATAGTATGACTAATTTCTGTTTACTTTAACTCACATTGTCCTTATATCTTCTCGGTACAATGTAGTTGAAACGATAATTCACATGATGTTATTTAAGCATTTTTTCATTATATTACTCTTTTGAATTCAATAATATATAAAAAGCCTATATTTGTTCAATTTGCATTCTTGTATTTGTTTGACATTTATATACTGAATAAGTCTTTGTTTTATTACAGGACAGGTTCGTCGGATCAATTTATGGCACTTGGAGTTGTTAATTGGATGTTAGGCTCCAGTTAAGACGATGGAAACATCCAAGTTTCACAGGTGTCTTTACAGACTTGCCTGGACAATTAACAATTTCTCTTTGATATTTTGATACTGTAACAGCGTGTTAATTGCTGATAGGGTCATTATTATCCTGCATAGCAGAACGTTGAATTATTCTAGAAAAAGTTTAGAATCAAGAGATGAAGTGAAATGCATTAAGGGGCCGGTGATTATTTATCACCAGGGATGGGCCGGCAAAAAGTAGGGGTTGGGTCAATGAAAAAATAGAAGTATCTGAAGGGGGTTATGTATTTTTTTGACTAATTGATTAGGGGGGTGGTCATGATTTTGTTTTAAAGAAAAAATCATTTACACACGTACTTGTTAAATATCTAGAATTTTATACATAATGTCCTGTGTAAAAAAAGCTTTTTTTATGTTTGATTCAGTCATTGTCTCTAATTGTCTGTTGTATTCTTTATCTATGCATAGAAAATGACAATACTTAAATCTTTACTTGGGACCTTTCAGAGCTCACTACTAGATGAGGTTATCCTCATAATGAAGGTCTTGCTATGATCGCTTTTGTATAAAATTTACCGCTGGTTGTAATGGTGGTTTGCATTTGTTGCATTATACCATATCTGTTTTTTTTTTCAATGGCATGAAGTGTATGTGTACATAGCAAAACACAAGAAAATATTATTTCCAAAATTTCTTATAATGTTCAAATCATAATAAATGGAATATTTAATTTATTCATAGCTATTTTTATTTTAAACTTCATTTTAAATAAAGTTATTTGTTATCAAATGTTTTCAAAAACAAAATATGTGATCTAAATTTATCAAAACATGAACCATAATTTGAACTGTTTATGCATCAAAAATCATCCCAGGCTGGTGCACCAAATTCTCAATAAGGTCCATGGAAAAGACTTATAATAAATTTCAATATTCAAGCAGTTGCATTACAGTTTTGATTACTTTATATCCTGTTCGTGCTTAGATAATTTTTGGACAAAAATACAAGAAATTTTTCGTGTATGTAACATGAATTTTTAGATTACTTTAAAACATCTTGTTTTGGGATATAAAATATTTGATGAAACATATTTTTGGTTAAATCTCTTATTAACTATAATAGGTTTTTCTATTTATAAAGCATACTATGTATCTAAACATAGAACCAAACATGTTAATACTTTTGATATCTTTGTTAAAGAATTGAAGACTACAATTAACTCAGTTAATAGTAATTCAAAATTAATATTCATCAAAAATTATGTATCAAACAACTATTAGAAGTGATATTGTATGTTAAGTTGAATGTATTTATGTATTAGTAAATTTATGTTTGAAATATTTTATTTTGACACTTTTTACTACCCTGGGTAACTATTGATCATGAACAGGGAGCGTCAGAAGGTGCTTGGACTTCTGACGTAAACTGTAACAAGCTTTATTGATGATAAAGAATTTTATTTGTTGTTAAAAAAACACAGTTTTGATTACAAATTAAATTATAAGAAATGTTTCCAATATTTGAACAGGTTATACAATATAACCTGATTTTGGGCAGTTTACGCAAAAACAAAGACCGCGTCCTATTAAGCGTAAACTGCCCTTTCGGTTCAGCAAAATTCCGAATTCACAAATGTGTTTAGCATGGTAAGATCTAACTATGGTCAATTTTTTGTGTAAATCTGTTAGGCTTTGATGGAGTTATTTTCCCTATTCAACATATTTTCATTACTTTGAATGTTATCACTTTTGTAACGGAAGTCGTGTGAATGTGCAAGTTTCTCAGTTAAAATGGCACTTCGAAATGTACAATACGTACTAAGATTTCTTGTATAGTGTACGATGTTTAGTGTGTGCAAGCGTACTGGTCATTTAATGCTCTCTGTATTATACAGCTGTGTTTGCTTTTCCATATTTATGTGTCAATATCAACTACCTATATACTGACTTAGTAACCTCATAAAGGACACCATGTTTTGTGGTTCGTTTGTGCACTGGGCTCTGTAACACTGTCTAAATGAAATCTCCTTTAGAAACACATAGTTTATTAGATACAACAATGATAAAACAATGATGCACATCGCTTTTATATGCCTAACGCTTAAAACCTTCAAAATAAACCGATATCACAATGCAACTGGAAGTGACGGGCGGTAATTTAACTCCCTAGCGTTTATTTACCACGCCATATTTGAAGCTCGACAGAAAACCGGCAAAAAATAATATCATGACAATTTAGCTTATAAGGAAACCTAAAGGTTCAAATAAATCTAAATCATTCTCCAGGAAAGTTACATTCCTATGAGAATACGGCATAACCGTAGATAATTTAGATCAGCTCACTACTGCTTATATCCATAACAAAATTATGTAATAATCACGTGATAGTAGCTAACCATGTGTACATGTTATCAGATTAAAATCACTTTTGTTACAATTTCAAAGATCGTCTGACACTAGTAGACCAATTAGAAACAAACTTTATATGGTTTATTGTTTATTAGACAACAACAATATTCAAGAACAATTTCGAATGGAACCTTGTCTCTGTGGTGTGGGGCGGCAGTTGTCAGTCATCTTTTCAATACGTTTTGCCCCATATTATTATATTGTTGACGTTTTATTTGTATTTTATTTGTATGTAGTTCCTTTTTACTTTTTGAACTAGGCAATTGTTCACTTATTCATTAGTCTGATTCAAAGTTGGTATGAGCATTTCATAGGGTATTTTGCATAGAATGAAAGTAAGGATATTTCATCCGTTTAAAAACATGGATGTCATTACTAAAAATACATAGGGGTCAGATGTTGTTCAAAATCTTTTCGCATATATCTCAAAACCCCATTCTGACTAAATAAAAGTGTTCACCATGATGATATCTATCTATGATCAAATTTTTTTGTGTAATTCTGTAAAGCCATGTTGGAATTATTACCTTATTGCGACGTCTTCTTCGCTATTTCAAAGCTATTTCTTTCAACATTTTTCTTCACAGAAACAATTGGCCAGAATTCATTGTTAAATTGACATGAATGATCTTTAGGTATGATTGCCAGGATATTGTTTCCAAGAAAAAATATGGCCCCTTTATGCGAAAAAAAACTAGAATATTACTTATCAATCCGGGTGAGCTATTCATGCTCTCTAGAACCTCCATCTGTTTTATTTTGCTGTTGCAACATTCATAGCTCAGTCCACGGATATCTCTTATATAATCATATATATACAAACGTCTCAGAATGTGACGACTCTATTCGCTACACTGCTCCATCGGATCAAATTGTTACAGGGAAGATAATGTAAATTCATAGAAGGGTCTGAAAAATTGTCAACAATTCAAAATTTTTAGTAGTTCCCTCCGCATGAACAGAATTTCCTCAAAATTTAACAATATTTTTTTTTTGTATTTTATAAAGGGTGATTAAAATATCTATTGAGCCAATCGAAATACTTATTATGAAAGGTTGCATAATTATGGCTGATGGACTTTTTTCAAACTATCGAGATAACCATGTGAAATTGCTTGCGAGGTTTTAAAAAAGTACACATATTATTTGAATAAACAGTATCAAGAATTACGTAATATACAAATATACATATATACATGTGCATATACATATTTATGTGAAATGACTGGATAGCTGTACTGAGACATGTTTGATCCATATTAGTTCGTTTTGCCCCGAAAGAAAGGAAACAGCCATGATTCGATAGAGCACTGTAACCAATATCTAGAGTCGTCACAATTTGAGACGTTTGTATGATATACAGTTAATGTGACATGTGTCGATAATGTGATCCTCTACACAGATGAGCAGACCTGTAATGCTTTATATCATATATTAAGGTACAACCCTAGATTACAGCATTAGAGCATTAATCACCAGGCAAGCTAAAATTATTGTTTATATAGCGTAGCGGCCCGAGTGGTCTGGGACGCTGGAGTTAGTGCAGGCGATGTTGCCATAAACAACATCGCGGTATGATTTCGAAATTAAGACGCTGTCTTTGAGAAAACTACGCACAAACTCATTTTTTGTCCAAAAGTCATTACTACATTGGCTGAAAATGTATGTTGAGGTTGAAGGTAGTAAGTTGAGATTCCGTAAAAAAAACGCTAATGAATCTTGTTAAACATTGTTCTATTTATAGTAATAGTCATTTTTAAGTATTTACATATATTTTTTTGATTTTACGCCAAAGTCAGCTTTATAGTTTAGTTTTGAAAATTGGCACGCTGCCAAATAAATGAATATTTGTAGAGGTTTTTCTTCTGTTTTGACATGGGCAACCCGGAAGCATGTCATAGCCGAAGTAACGCTTCAATTTCATTATAATTACTTTTAAAATATCAGCGTTGCTTTAAATTACTTATTTGTAAAATGTCGAGCTGGGATTTTTACATTTTCATAACTTTTTATGCACTTGAAAAAAAAAGTATTTTTCGTAAAAATTCGAAATTTGTTGAGCAGTTCCTTCATATATTATATATGCCACATGCCAATTTTAAAACAATTTATACATTAAAGGCAGTCAATTAAAAGATTGAAATTACAAAAAAACTCTGATTAGCATTTAAATACAAGTTGGAAAACAATATTTTTATAAACGCATTATTTGGGACGAGATTACTTTGGGCGTATTTGGCCAATTGAAAAATTAGATGTTTCCATCCCCTGCATTCTGTTCCTTCTTTATTTGTTTGGAAAACGATCATATTGGTCTCAGTATCGTATTAATTTCCCATAGACTTCTATAGTGAAGTGCATAGGTTTAGGATTTTTTTTAAATATGTAAATTGATTCAATAAAACTTTCACTTATGTAGCATTTCTAAGGACATGTGAAAAAATAATTTCCCGCAAAGAAAATAGGTTGAGTCCACGAAGATTGGACAGCAAAGTAGTCTTGAACTATAAATAGCTACTTTTTCTACTTTCACTTTCGTTTTGCACACATCAAACCAACCTTTTCAGTGGAACATTTTTATGTTATTATGTTAGGTTTTCATTTTAAAAAAGTTTGTCATCTTATAATGTGATGTTTGCTCTATTTCTAAGTCTTTGTTTATATCTTTTGACAAACATTAGTTTGTAGAGAGGCAAACAGAAAATGCACTATATTTTTATAGCATCCATGTTTTGACGTACACCCGCTCAGGGATATGCAATGCGATACTGGTACCTATTACTAATAAACATTTCAATATAATTATAAAAGTTGTGGTTTTGCTGCTAGAGTATTCATTTTCATACTGAAAATCCAGAATATCATTGCCCTGCTACAAACATTAATTTTTTTATTAAAATTTTTACATAGGTACCCTATTCCAGGCATAAGACTAGTATCTCAATGTTTGCCAGAAAATATCATTTTTGATAAAAAGCTGCTGCATTAGTCAAACTAAGCAAATTTGTGGTTTATTCTGACATGGTAGATACAGTAGCTGTACTATGAGTTCCAAATCATTATTTAATCTCCACTTGTGAGTTCCATATATGGAAATATTAATATCCGAACCTCCTTTTTTGTCTTTAACACAAGGGAGCCGCTTGTTTAAGGTAAAGTATATGTACCGGTACAACCAACTGTTCTAAACTATAGATATGGTCATTTCAATTATAATAAATTCTGAAAAAATCATACCAATATCATCGTTTTAAAAAAAATATAGCTTTTCGTATGCAGAAAATACAGATTTTAAGCCATTTTGGTACCACAGGCAGATACAAAACGACCTCAATATGACAGGACAAGGATTTTTCTTTAAAACAAATAGCTATGATGCAAGAATAATAGCTTATAGGTATACATATCATAGTAACATTTGTCTGCTTTAGATACTTTTTGAAAACAAATCAGTTTTTATATGAAAAAAAAACACCATTATATTTCTTGCCGCATTAGAATCTGTCCATTCGAACCACTAAAATAGTCCACCAAAAAAATTGGCTATTGACTTTTGTTTACATCAATCACACAGTTATATGGCAACTCATTTTAGCTATTTATTTGAAAAAAAAACAAAAAATTATAAAAAAATATTCATTGTTTCATATATAAGAGGCAATTTATGGAAAATGATTATTTTCAAGTCCTAACCACATACTTAAAATATGTTGTAACTTTAAACCTATCCTTTATGCAAGAGTACTGCTTCCTTCAGGTTACCTAAATATAGATACATCATAAATAATCAAGATAACAAATCTATTGAACTGATATCCTACAAATTCATGAAAACAAAATGCATTTCCAACTTTGGTAAAGATTAACCTTAAGTGCAAAAAAAAACTACCATAAAAAATCAGGTTCAAAAGATGGCTAATTCATCTTAAATGTGTTACCTGCATTGGGGTACTACTTTTTCAGCTGGTTAAGACCACTTGCTGAATATTCAACTTTACTTGAAAAACTGGCTTAAAAGGTCGCAGTATCGTATTAATTTTCCTATAGACTTCTATAGTGAAGTGCATATTTTTAGGTGTTTTTTTTAAATATTTAAATTTATTCAATAAAACTTTCACTTATGTAGCATTTCTAAGGACATGTGAAAAAAATAATAGGATGAGTCCACGGAGATCGGACAGAAAAGTAGTCTTGAACTATAAATAGCTACTTTCTCTACTTTCACTTTCGTTTTGCACACATCAAACCAACCTTTTCAGTGGAACATTTTTATGTTATTATGTTAGATTTTCTTTTAAAAAAAGTTTGTTATCTTATAGTGTGATGGTTGCTCTATTTTATAAGTTTTTATTCATATCTTTTGACAAAACATTAGTTTGTAGAGAGGCAAAAAGATAATGCACTATATTTTTATAGCATCCATGTTTTGACATACACCTGCTGAGGGATATGCAATGCAATACTGATACCTATTCTAAGACACTAATGAAACTTACGCAGCTTAAAAAAGATGATTAATTCTTTCTTGAATATGTTTTTATTTTCACGAACAAATATCGACGTAATTGTGGGTAATAATGCTGGACTAGTAGTGGAGATTGTGGATTGTTATGAAACACTGCCTAACTAATCAACAATTTGGCTACTAGCCTAACGCAGACTGTCATTTAGCATGAATTATAGCGGTGCCTTGGAAGAACACAGAACAACAGTTGTTTTAGTGTTGCGATATATGGGTGTAAAGGATTGACCAAAATGATGTATTGATAAATGTTGGACAGAATCACGGAAACTTATGTCTAGTCTAAAGTCAGTAATCATGGATTCAATAAAGACAGGTAAGACAAATGTACGGGTACAATCATTATTTTGACAAAAAATAGAAATCAAAAAGCCCAAAACATTTCGATTACTACTAAATAAAGTACAAATGTACAATTTTGTAGTTGCACATGAACAAAAATTTACAAAAAGTCCTTTTTCATATTTTAGACTTTGGCTTCGTTTTTTAAGATTTTTAGGAAAGGGGAGTAACTTTTGTACAAATTTGTCATCTGACAGACTGGTTTACTGTCAAATTTGACCAATGGATAGTAGTAGCCTTCAAATTCAAATATTCAAGAGCCGCGGTAAGTACTTTGATTCTTTTGCATAACTTATTTCAAACCATTCAGTTATTTACCGAAGTGAAAATAGTTTAAATTTGCAATAAAAATGTTTTCTGTTTTCCCTTTCTCCAATGAGACCACCAACCAGGTTGTCAGATGTGGTGGGTTACGTCCCTTTAAACAAAACTTGCCAAAAGGGCTTCCATTTCGTAAATATGACAAACGACTATAAGCCTGATTCCTAATGTGGTGAATACCT
Source organism: Perna viridis (assembly GCA_037379345.1). NCBI lineage: Eukaryota > Metazoa > Mollusca > Bivalvia > Mytilida > Mytilidae > Perna > Perna viridis. Next base: position 19,282,800 of record CM074518.1, read on the forward strand.
TTTGTATGGCCGTATACAGTACAACATAATCCATTTGAGGATTCAGTGTCCGGGCTGCTTTCTGATTTGGCAGCCAAATGGCCTAAAGGAATAAAGTACAACCTACAGGAAACACTGATAAATACCGACCATATTTTATGATTGGTTAATATAATTTTAAAATTGATTCATAAAAATAGTTTTCCTGTTATAGGTTCATTAGAATTTTCAATAGTATCGGCGGTCAGACCCTTGCAAAGCTTGTTCCCTGCTTTAGTATCTTGAAAAATAAGACAAAAAGTCACAAAACATATTCCTAAAACTACTTTGTCTGTAAAAAGCTGAATAACTATAATATTTATATTTGGAGTTGCTTATGAAATGGAACAATGCATGTATGTCCAAATTATTTTATTTTTGTTATTGAAATGAATAAAATCCTTAATCCTTTTAATTATCTTAAATATGTCATTCGCAAGGATTTACAAGTGTGAAAGAATACAAGAAGGTGATTGAAGCATTGCAGTTCCCCGTCTATCATTTCCTTTATCAAATAATAAATGTTCATGATGTTTTCTTCTTACTATACTTGTATATGTACATACATTTAAAGGTGATTCCTGGTATTCATTGAAATTCTGAGTAATAAATTTATTCGTTAAACAGTATTGTTTGAAAATTATTAAAAGATGTCAATAAAGAGAGAAATAATTTTTTTAAAACTGTCATGAAAATAACGAGCTTGTCAATTTCTATTGCAGGTAAAGAAGTCTTCTAGGAGAGTGTGAGGGTGCAGAAAGTGTTGACACGCTAAGAGCCTCCAATTGAAAAAGAACCAAATGGATAAATCCAGACTTTGAATCGCATCTACCCAAAGAACTTGAGATAAAGGATACTACAGACACTGTGAAGTCGGCCTCATATCTTGACCAACACTTAGAAATCGAAAAGGAAAACTATTGACCAAACTTTACGACAAACGTGATGACTTTTCATTCAAAATTGTCAACTTTCCTTTCATCTGTGGCAATATCCATTCGGCTCCTGCGTATGGAGGCTTCTTTTCACAACTCATACGTTATGCCAGAGCTTGCCGAAACTACGCAGACTTTTTGTATCGCTCTAGAACTCTAACAAATAGGCTTCTGGAGCGGGGATATGTTGCTACAAGATTGAAGTCATCACTACAGAAGTTTTATGGTCGGCATCATGAACTCGTGGATCGTTATCCATCAGCATCATGAAAACTGATTTATTCAACGGGTCATAGTTTACCTTTCCTCGTTTGTCTACCCCGGACTTGACTTTTTATGAGCAACTCGGCGGATTTTTCTAGAAAAGCAGAGGACGCTTACCCTACCGGTGCACCTGGTCCATGGTCCCAGTTTTTAGTGGAGTCCGAGTTGCTCATTTACTTTCGTTACTTTGTATGTATGATTTTAGTTACTTTATGTTCTTTGTTGTGTGTGTCTGTTTTCTATGTCTTGTCTTTGTCCCTGGATTATATTCTTTTGATTACCGCTATAACCTTGGTTTCCTTGATTGCTCTTTGAATTCTGGAGCTTATGATGGGAAATAGAAACAAAATGGACAAAAAATTACAAACCTTATTAAATAATACAAATGTACAAAATGTTTTTTTGTGTTTGAAATTCATATATTGCATATATACACATACATGTATGAGTTAAAGTTACATATACATATGTACATTGTACATGTATGTCTGCAAATAAGGCTGTCTAACGGTAATGCATAAATGTACGTGAATGTCATGTTATGGAAATTAAAGTGAATCGCTTTTCTCAGCAAGATATTGGCATGACATTTTAATTCTAAAGAAGTTAAGTAGGTTGTCAGTGAGAGACACACGTTGTACAGCATGTACGGGTAAATCCAAAACTGCTATATTTTTCATAATCCACGCTTCAGAAGTTATCTCCCCTTAAAGGACACAAATGCTATTGTTAAATATTCATTGTCAGTCTTAATTGATGTGCCATGTATGATATTAGTGCTTTTGTGTGGAAAATATTCCTAATGATGATGAATGCTTTTGGTCTTTTGGTTGATGTATACATTTATGAATGATAACATCTTTTCTGGTGAACATGCTGGCAGAATACCTAAATTGGGTATTTAGTGTTTTACCCCCTCCCCAGCTTATATTTTACTATTATATGTCAATACATAGCAGTTACTTATGTTATTAACATAAAGTGTGAAGTTGCAAATCTTTTTCGAGATTTTTCTTTCTCGTAAAGACGCTTTAAATGAAGTAAAGGATCAGGGATCAGAAAACAAAACGTCGGCCATATCTCGGCCATCTTGGATTTTACGGAAAAAATATTTTGCGCTTTTTTTTTGTTTCACATGGGGTCTTACCCATTGCACTATTAATTATTAGTAATTGCTGAAATCACTTTTAGTCTCAAGTCAGTAATCATGGATTCAATAAAGACAGGTAAGACAAATGTACGGGTACAATCATTATTTTGACAAAAAATAGAAATCAAAAAGCCCAAAACATTTCGATTACTACTAAATAAAGTACAAATGTACAATTTTGTAGTTGCACATGAACAAAAATTTACAAAAAGTCCTTTTTCATATTTTAGACTTTGGCTTCGTTTTTTAAGATTTTTAGGAAAGGGGAGTAACTTTTGTACAAATTTGTCATCTGACAGACTGGTTTACTGTCAAATTTGACCAATGGATAGTAGTAGCCTTCAAATTCAAATATTCAAGAGCCGCGGTAAGTACTTTGATTCTTTTGCATAACTTATTTCAAACCATTCAGTTATTTACCGAAGTGAAAATAGTTTAAATTTGCAATAAAAATGTTTTCTGTTTTCCCTTTCTCCAATGAGACCACCAACCAGGTTGTCAGATGTGGTGGGTTACGTCCCTTTAAACAAAACTTGCCAAAAGGGCTTCCATTTCGTAAATATGACAAACGACTATAAGCCTGATTCCTAATGTGGTGAATACCTTTTGTATGGCCGTATACAGTACAACATAATCCATTTGAGGATTCAGTGTCCGGGCTGCTTTCTGATTTGGCAGCCAAATGGCCTAAAGGAATAAAGTACAACCTACAGGAAACACTGATAAATACCGACCATATTTTATGATTGGTTAATATAATTTTAAAATTGATTCATAAAAATAGTTTTCCTGTTATAGGTTCATTAGAATTTTCAATAGTATCGGCGGTCAGACCCTTGCAAAGCTTGTTCCCTGCTTTAGTATCTTGAAAAATAAGACAAAAAGTCACAAAACATATTCCTAAAACTACTTTGTCTGTAAAAAGCTGAATAACTATAATATTTATATTTGGAGTTGCTTATGAAATGGAACAATGCATGTATGTCCAAATTATTTTATTTTTGTTATTGAAATGAATAAAATCCTTAATCCTTTTAATTATCTTAAATATGTCATTCGCAAGGATTTACAAGTGTGAAAGAATACAAGAAGGTGATTGAAGCATTGCAGTTCCCCGTCTATCATTTCCTTTATCAAATAATAAATGTTCATGATGTTTTCTTCTTACTATACTTGTACATGTACATACATTTAAAGGTGATTCCTGGTATTCATTGAAATTCTGAGTAATAAATTTATTCGTTAAACAGTATTGTTTGAAAATTATTAAAAGATGTCAATAAAGAGAGAAATAATTTTTTTAAAACTGTCATGAAAATAACGAGCTTGTCAATTTCTATTGCAGGTAAAGAAGTCTTCTAGGAGAGTGGGAGGGTGCAGAAAGTGTTGACACGCTAAGAGCCTCCAATTGAAAAAGAACCAAATGGATAAATCCAGACTTTGAATCGCATCTACCCAAAAGAACTTGAGATAAAGGATACTACAGACACTGTGAAGTCGGCCTCATATCTTGACCAACACTTAGAAATCGAAAAGGAAAACTATTGACCAAACTTTACGACAAACGTGATGACTTTTCATTCAAAATTGTCAACTTTCCTTTCATCTGTGGCAATATCCATTCGGCTCCTGCGTATGGGGGCTTCATTTCACAACTCATACGTTATGCCAGAGCTTGCCGAAACTACGCAGACTTTTTGTATCGCTCTAAAACTCTAACAAATAGGCTTCTGGAGCAGGGTTATGTTGCTACAAGATTGAAGTCATCACTACAGAAGTTTTATGGTCGTCATCATGAACTCGTGGATCGTTATCCATCATCATCATGAAAACTGATTTATTCAACGGGTCATAGTTTACCTTTCCTCGTTTGTCTACCCCGGACTTGACTTTTTATGAGCACCTCGGCGGGTGTTTCTAGAAAATCAGTGGACGCTTACCCTACCGGTGCACCTGGTCCATGGTCCCAGTTTTTAGTGGAGTTCGAGTTGCTCATTTACTTTTTTTACTTTGTATGTATGATTTTAGTTACTTTATGTTCTTTGTTGTGTGTGTGTGTTTTCCATGTCTTGTCTTTGTCCCTGGATTATATTCTTTTGATTACCGCTATAACCTTGGTTCCCTTGATTACTCTTTGAATTCTGGAGCTTATGATGGGAAATAGAAACAAAATGGACAAAACATTACAAATCTTATTAAATAATACAAATGTACAAAATGTTTTTTTGTGTTTGAAATTCATATATTGCATATATACACATACATGTATGAGTTAAAGTTACATATACATATGTACATTGTACATGTATGTCTGCAAATAAGGCTGTCTAACGGTAATGCATAAATGTACGTGTATGTCATGTTATGGAAATTAAAGTGAATCTCTTTTCTCAGCAAGATATTGGCATGATATTTTAATTCTAAAGAAGTTAAGTAGGTTGTCAGTGAGAGACACACGTTGTACAGCTCTCTTCCATAACAAAACTGCTATATTTTTCATAATCCATTCTTCAGAAATTATCTCCCCTTAAAGGACACACATGCTATTATTAGATATTCATTGTCAGTCTTAATTGATGTGCCATATATGATATTAGTGCTTTTGTGTGGAAAATATTCCTAATGATGATGAATGCTTTTGGTCTTTTGGTCGATGTATACATTTATGAATGATAACATCTTTTCTGGTGAACATGCTGGCAGAATACCTAAATTGGGTATTTAGTGTTGTACCCCCTCCCCAGCTTATATTTTACTATTATATGTCAGTACATAGCAGTTACTTATGTTATTAACATAAAGTGTGAAGTTGCAAATCTTTTTCGAGATTTTTCTTTCTTGTAAAGACGCTTTAAATGAAGTAAAGGATCAGGGATCAGAAAACAAAATGTCGGCCATATCTCGGCCATCTTGGATTTTACGGAAAAAATATTTTACGCTTTTTTTTTGTTTCACATGGGGTCTTACCCAATGCACTATTAATTATTAGTAATTGCTGAAATCACTTTTGGGCGATTTTGCATGGTTTTCTCACAGACAGTATCTTAATAACCAATGAATTCAAAACTTACATACATAAATAATTGATTATTCAAGGATGAAGTCATACATTATCCATGTAGATAGTCGATTAGACTGCATACAGGCCCAAATTTCATATTTTGTTGAAAGAAGCATGCGTGAAAACGCCATTGTGACAGGTATGAGTGACTGCAGTGGCTGAACTGAAGTCCATCCCTAATAACAATTTGAAAATAACTGAAAATATAATGATTGATTGAGCACACCGCATAGACCTATTCACATAATCTGAAAATCCAAGACCATGCAATTGTAGAGAAATTCATCGTCACAATGACAAAGAGCATATACTTAAAACTGCTATGAAAATATCTAAAAGCGAGAACAGTCAATTAAAAGGAATCTACATAATACTTCAATCCCATGTGAAAATGTTGGAAACGGCTAATTAAGGTTCAAACAAAGTATAACGATAGAGAGTTGGGAAAAAAAATCATAGGCAGTTATTTAATTTTTACTCATAGTGGTGCAAGGTATACAAAAAAGATGGTGATACCAAAAGCCAGTAAGTGAAGTTCTTTCTCAACATCAAACTCGTCAAGGAACTTTTGAGATAGTAACAACAAAAGCGATAAATGTTAAAAGGCATAGTTATTTTGCAAGCTCCGCTCTGTTTACAACGTATGCCGAGATGAGAGAGGCAATATTCTATCCCTGACAAAAAATGTATAACACGCTTGTGCAACGATTAGTTGATAGAGATGGCCGTATACATGATGGTTTTGACGACGACAGAGGCACAGGGGCTAGAATTCTAGTTTACCTTAAAGAAATTGATCTTAGGAATGTGATTATTATCTCGTCTAGAACTCCACCGCCTTGAGTCCAACATTGGATCCAGGAAAAAACATCATGATAATAGACAATATAATATCCGTTCTTAGAAAGCTGTAAATTGGTTCTTTCCGAATGCTTCAAGATGTAAATTAGTTAACAAAAAAGCACATTGTTCTACGCTTTTTTCAAGTGCACTATTATGATATCTTAGATTAATTTCTATTACGTGCAATAGATATTTTGTCTTATGTTTTCCTGACTTTCTTCATGTTTTCTTTCCTTGGTTGTACATTTGATATATTTTTTAAAATAGAATTTAGTTCAATTTTGTAACAGGATATATCTAAGTTTGTTTTTATTTTACTTATCTTGTGTTTTGGGTTTTTTTTTATCTTTTGTGTGTGTTTGTTTGTTTTGTTTGTTATTTTGTTTGTTCTGTTTTTTTATTATTTTGTTTGTGTTTGTTGGTTTTTGTTTCTTCACCCTTTTCACATCTAGGATAAACATCTGAATCGAATTTCACTAATTTCTCATCGACAAACTGTCAAATGAACAAATGTTCTTGATGTTTGATAAACACCTATATCGTGAATATGATTAGTTCTACCGAATAGCTGAAAATAACAGCTTCCGAATTTGATTATTATCATAATGATGTGTTAAAGTGCTGTTTTGATATACAATGTATCCACAATTATGCACAACCAATACACTACAACGCAAACAAGTGTTATTTAAAAAGCAACTATTTTGATTGGTATGGTCTAGTGATATACGGGTACATTTTTGTCTGAGTCAAGGCTATTTTTCGCACCAAAGGGAAAATAGGTAACTCTGGCTTAATTTATGGAAAAGACCAGACGAACAAAGCACTTTTTTTTTATTTTTGGTTGTTTAATATGAACTCTTATTTACCATTTGTATTTTTTGTTGGGGTTTTCCCCTTTATTTCAATTTTGTATTTTGTTGTATTTTTGAAATGTTGTTTTATAGTATAATAAAATAGTCGTTTTGTATGTTACTTTTGTACTTTTATACAAATATATAAGTACAAATTACAATTTCTGTCGTTGAATGTAAATTATATGGAAGATATTTTAAAGAGTAATCAAGAGTTACCTGGTATATGTATTCTACTTTTTAGTTGTTTATTCTAGTCAGGTGTTAATTTTTGACGGAAATTTAGTAATGATGGCTGGTCATTATTTTTGTAATATTTTAGAATTAAAGTTATCTAATTATTTAACACTTTCATTTCACATGCAACATTTGCATGAAGCTTTAGCTTATTGATCAGTGCAGTTGAAAGACCAGAATTATAGAGGCGTATTATACCAGAAATCATGGTAAGTCATATTCCTCATTTTAGCTCTTTGTCCTGACAGTTCATAGAAGTATGAATTACTATTCACAACATCAGTCTCAGAGTAAGTTTTCCTATGTCCTGAGTATTACTGAGATGTAGTTTTGGTGCTGCATGTTTCCTTTGTATGAGCCTAATGTGAACGAGCATTGTCTGAGTGTTCGATTTATTCGACAGCGATCTTTGATCTTTTTGTCTTTTGTAATGGGTCATAAAGAGAAATGGAATGAGCTTAAGACATATATTTTATTTTGACTTCGTTATATTAAAACACTTTATGTTGTACGTATTTTTGAAAGGTTTATATGATCTATTGAATCTTGTATTAACTGTTGTGCTAATGTTTTGCAGGTGCTTATAACTCTAGTGTCTGTGTAAGAATTGTACTGCTAGTTTTTGAGTATAATGTAGTTGATTGTATTATCTTATTTACGATTGGCTTGACTTACTGTGACAGATATTTCATATTTATTTTCCGTAGTTTCTACTAGTGATTATCTCCCTTTGTTTTAGGATCATATTTAATAATAGTGATGTGCTTATTGTTACTTATGTCGGGTTATTTTTTGCCATTACTATAAGTATGATCAGATACGTTTAAATTATCTGTATCGATAATTTGGTGTTAAGCCGATGAAAGTTATTTGCAAGAAGTAGTTTGTTATTTATTGTGCAGAACACCTCGCGGAATGTTCTTGTATGAAAAATATACATTATTTGTGTATTTGATGTAGATAATTATCGGCGTAATGTATGTCGTATCGAAATGAATAGACCATGTCAATATCATGGCTCGATGGGAGTTCATGTCATTTGTACTTTAGGGATATTTACTTACAGCGTAAATTACTTATGTTTCATATATCTTACTTATAGAAATACATAGTCTTATACAATTATTGTATGTATTTGTTATTACAGGGCTTTGTACTCTACGTTTATATTTGGTTGAATCAAGTTACGAACCCTAAATGTCTGGGTTTTGTTGTCAACTATAAAAAGCAGGACTGTTATAGGAATATGAATAATCGGCAAGTACATGTAGTGGTGCTCGATCGGACAATAAGAAATAACCTCTTTTCACGCTGCATATGGATGGCGAAAGTCATAATATGATCATAAATAAACTAAATTCCCTAAGTCATCAAAATGTGAATTGCTAATCATTCATGATATCAATATTCGCGTTTACACGGATTTTTCTGGTCTATATTTACATCTTAAAGATTCTAAATCTCAATAAAAATGCTATCCGTCAACTCTCAAATCCCCTTAGGGAATTGAGTACAATGCTATACCAAAAATTTGATACAAAATTCAGTCAAGGTCAATTTTCAATATCATAAATGCGTTAAAATCTCTTAAATAATTGCTTTTTAAAGTATATGAAGACTTCATAGTTCTCAGATCGATGATTCTGGATTCGGTATGATACATTGTAGTTCCCATAGTCTTTGTCAGAGATGCATCTCTATACTCCAAATATGTATATTATCTCGTTAACTTACGTATATTCAATATTCAACAACATAAAGCCATATTTCCGCAGCACAGACGAAATTGAAAAAGAAATTTTGAACTGCATTTTCTTAAGGATTAAATAAAGCTGTAAGGGGTCCTGAATTAACAAAACTAAACCGTATTGATTTTTGTCCTATTTCTCAATGGACAGAAAAACGGGGAAAAAAACAGTGCACGTTAAACTGGTTAAACTTTTAGATTTATACTGTATAAATCAAATCACAGTTGAAAGAAAAAAAATAATACCAGCGAATATGATCACTTGACAGAATCAGCGAAAAAAATAATACGTTTACAAAAAAAAAGAATATATACTTTCAAATGCAGTAATTTGCTAACGATCTCTTCATCATTTTAAATCACATTCTGTACAAATGACTTTTTGTCATAGACACAGGGGGCTTTAACACATTTGTTTTCGTCGTAGTGGTATGTTCCCTTCCTTTGAATTTTCAATTTAATTACATTTCAAAGGATGTGAATACATCTGCACTTTTAAATGGATAAGTATGTTTACAGTGTGCACATTAACCGAATAATCATTTAAAATTAGAATTAGGACTTTTCATGCCTATTTTTATCTGTCGGAAATTCCATTCAGAAGTTTTGGGAATTTTTAGAACTTCATACTAAAGCAATCAGTTAGGATTTGATTAATTATCTTTTTTTGGACTAGAATTTTGCAACAACAAAAGCGGTACTTCAATCAATTATGACCCCTGTCACAGATACTTGTGCACACAATTTCTACTGCAAATTTAATATTTTTTTAGAATATCGGCAAAAACCTAAGACGTGATATCTTTCTGCAGATGAGATAGAATCTTAATATTGGTTAGTTACATCATCATGACGCATATAGAATGTATGTAGCGATATAAACAGAGGCTGGATACAGCCTGCCTTGAAAGCTTATACTTAACAGTGTCCTCGTTTAATAAAGAATGTGCATATCAAATCAACGGACCTACGGTAAAATGTATAAATAATTTTCTAAAGATTAAATATGTAGTCCATAGGCTGGTAGTAAATATTTAATCTTTAGAAAATTAATCCTATAAAATATTTAAAATAAAAGACAATGTTATTCAGAAACGGATTTTTTTTAGTGTCGTATACAAGAAAAGGCAATTTGATTATAATAAGGAATACGTTCTATTAATTCCTGACGTGATATAACTATAAGAAATATTTTTAAACATTTAGAAAAAAATATTGAATTTAGTATTCAAAGTTAAACAAGAATTAACTTTTATTTCTATTTAATTACTTCTTGCTTTTCTAAAGACATCACCTGCAAATTGTAAACACCTGTATTCAGGAATGTTTTAAGCCTTATTATTGCTGTGAAAGCGTTGAACCAATTAATATGAAGTATAGAAGAGTGCTGAATTTTGTTTCATATGGGAAGATGAATAATCAACAAGTACATGTAGTGGTCAAACTACATGTAGTGATCCGATATCAACTGATTTTTGAGCATTAAAAATAAATGTTTTTATAAGAATTTGTAAGATGACAAGAAATGATGTTTCTTGTAGTAGGTATGATAGAGTTTTAACATCCTTCCAAATTATGTTAAGACAAATTTATCTTTGGCCTTTTACATTCTCAGTATAAACAGTTAAGCAAAAACTTGGCAGTGGGTCGGTGGCACATGGCAATACATTTTTTTTTCTCAAAAATTTTCACCCATTTCATATCATAAATGCATCCTTTTTTAAAGTTGAATGTTAGTTCTGGGTTAACCAGATGAAAGAGAAATGATTTGCATAGAAATCAGTGAAATTCATTGATGAAAGATAACTCTTCAATATAGCAAAGTTTGGTTGCTATGTTATTATCTGAGCAACCTATTGTCGATTTAAAACACACTTTATACTATTTGATATATGATAAATACGTTATATTGGTACACAATATTCAGTAGGATAACATTTACACTGTGCCACCCATATCATAGGATCAGCCGGAATTATACATGAACAACCTTTTAGAATTTATGTAAAAGGGCGTTTGTGTGTTTTTGACTTTAACTGAAGAGACATGGAGTGACCGTGCACATTATTGAACCAGGGTATTTCATCACCAATATTCTGTTCCAGGTAGAATATGCAGCACCTACATGGCTCAATACAACACATTACCTACAGATCTCCAGACATTATGGTGAAGAGTTTTTAGAAGAACGTAAGCTAGTTAAATGCATAATTAGACCACATTGGTACAAAATATTTAATGGGATATAATCAACACTGTACCTATCATAACATGGGATGCCTGATTGTTTACATGGACAGGTTCTTCAAACGATAATTTGAATAAATTAAAGAACACATTCGTCGGATAAACGTATGGCCCTTTTAGTTGTTAAATGAATGTATGGCTCCAGTTTCGTGTATTGAAAACATCCACGTTTCACGGGTGTCTTCCAGACATGCCTGGACTTTTTATTTATATTCATATTTCAGCACGGCGTTTGTTAATCTACAGTGACCAGTACGGCGTGTGTTAATCTTTATTGACCAGCATGGCTTGTGTTGATCCCCAGATTCCAGCACCGCGTGTACATGTGTTAATCTTCAAAGTCTAGAGTCTAGCACGTGGTGTGTTAAACTTCAGAGTTCAGTATTGATAAGCAAGCACTATGTCATGTGTGGGCCTTCAGCTACTAGCACAACGGGTGTTAATCTTTAGTGACCAGCACGGTCTGTTAATCTTCTGTCACCAACTTGCTGATCTTCAAACGACCTTCAATCAACAGCAAGATGTGTTTTGATCTATAACGAGCACCATAATGTGTATTAATCTTCAACAAACAGCACATCGTGTGCTAATTTTCAACCAGCAGCACATCGTGTGTTGATCTTCAACCAGCAGCACAAGTTTTGTTCATCTTCATCACACAGCACAATGTGTGTTCATTTTCAACAAGCAACAAAGCGAGCATTGATTTTCACGGCGTGTGTTAATCTTCATAGTCTCGCACGGCATGTGTTAATCTTTAGTGACCAGCACGGCGTATGTTTATCTTCAAAATCCAGCACTGTGTCTGTTAATCTTTAGAGTTCAGCACGGCGTGTGTTAATCTTAAGCGATTAGCACGGCGTGTGTTAATCTCCAGTTACCAATATGTTGATCTTCAACCAAAAGCACGACAAGTGTTGATTTGCAACAAAAGCGGCATGACATGTGTGGATTTTCAACCAACAGCACGGCGTGAATAATCAAGGGAACCAATATTCTAGCGGAATTCGAAAGAATGACACGTTGAATAAATCAGTTTTCATGGTGCATATGGATACACCATAACGATCCACGAGTTCATGATAACGACCATAAAACTTCTGTAGTGATGACTACAATCTTGTAGCAACATAACCCTGTTCCAGAAGCCAAATTGTAAGAAGTCCAGCGCGATACATGAAGTTCGTGTAGTTACGGCAAGCTCTGGCATAACGTATGAGTTGTGTTATAAAAACTTCATACTAAGGTGCTGAAGAAACTAATTACATGGAAATTTCTTTATAAAAGGCAAATACTGATAATAAACAATGTTCGTTTCTTAATCTTAGTATTCATATCAATAATGATAAATTGATACTATAATTTATGATAAAATGAATCATGTTTCATTCCTTATTGTTAACTTTCCGTTTTTAGATGGTGACGTCTTCTTGTCACCATCACATGGTGTTTCCATTACACAATTTGTTAGATTTGCTTGTATTTGAAACAATGTTTCGGACTTTAACGAAATAAAACTTTATATAACCGAGAAACTATTACATCAAAGTATTTCATATAAGAAGTTCACAAAAAATTCACGAAATTTTGTCAAACGATACAACAAACTCATTCTCAACACAGATGTACTTGTAAAAAATTATGCATGCAAGGATCTAAACTACACTTTCAGGTAATAATCTTCACAAATCACGGAAAGCTCAAAACTAACCCAATAAATTGATTATTGTGTTGAATAGATTAATTCGTAAGGAGTTAAATTATAATACTGATGTCAAATCGTTCAAGATAGCAATTTTAATATAAACATTGATACTCTCGTAAGTTTAGTACATAGCAACTAACACACTATATTTAAAAGCAGTTTTGATATGACACGGGTTGTGTCCTTATTGTATGGCTTATAATGAACTATATATCTTAACCCTGCAAACGGAGAATTATGATTAAATTGCATACGATAAGGACATAACTTTTGTAGGTTAAAACTGGTCTAGATCTGGTATGTCAGTTAACTGCTAGTAGTCCTTTACTTTGTTTGTGCATTTGTGTTACTTATCATAAGTTTCTTTTTGTCTGTTTTACCAAAGGACTTAGAACCTTTTGAAATGATTTTTAGGTCAGTACAGTTGTGTTGTATTTTTCTAAAGTGGCCAGTTAGAAAAGGGAAGGTTGTGATTACTACGAAGTAATTAAGCAACGTCGTATATTTGTGCCTGCCCCAAGTTAGGAATATTTTGTCTCTGTATGTCTTGCTTCGCTTTCACTTTCAGTTTTCTTTTATGTAGTTTAAGTCCATAGTTTATTTAATTATTCTCTTAATTACATACTTACTTACTGTTCATTACGAACTTCTTTTAATGATGTTCTTGCTCGTTTCTTCTTGATTGCATCCATTGAGGAGGTCTTTATTCGTGATCTTATTTCACCAAAATATCCGGAGGATCACCCTTAGGCGCCTTGTTTGAAAGGTGGAGAGTTTTTGTTGGTCAGCCTCAGTCATTTTTCAGCTCTGAACCATCCAACGCATTAGGTATAGCACATATCTTGTATAGCTTCAATTTAATGCGTGTAGTGTACTATATACATGTATCCAGATTTCCATATCTTCCGCAAGATGTTGACAAACTTTGTCGAATTTCGGTACCAGCATCACCATTTACTCTAAATGTACTGCCAAGATATGTAATTGTATCTGCCTGAGATAGTGCTTGCCCATTTAGTAGTTCTGTTGAAGGAGAAGACCATGTTATTGCTCAAGTCATGAATATCGAAACTAGTCTTTTAAACGTTCATGAAAATTGAAATCAAATAAAATTATTTTCTTTTCTTAACTAATTAATCGCGATTTAAAATTAGGCAATTTGAATTTCCCGCGTCTATATGAGCCACTATTATCGGTTGAGTTGTGACGTCACGAAGTCGGTTTGAACAGTGAAAGTTTTTGTATCATAAGAGCCGAACTTAATACAAAGGTGGTCTTTCCCTTTAATGAGTTGAAATTGAAGATAATCATTACCAGATTTTCTGTCGATGATTCGTAAGCTGATTTGATTGGAACAAGTTTGTATTGTTGGTTTTTTCTTTGATATGTTCATGAGTGTGCGATAGTAAGGCAATATCATCATCAAAAGCAAGTTCTTCTGAAGTTGAAAAGATCACTATCTGAAGCCTCTTGGGTTTTTATACCTTTTTATAGGGATGTTAGGTGATACTTTTTCTTTTCCGCAAATCAATTCCGTTATTTTGAAACGCGTTCCTTGCTTCATTCTATTTCGAGCTTCTACTGTTTTTTTTTTTTTTTTGTTTTTTTTTTTTACTTTTTTTCAAAACATCTATGTTATGATCTTTGATATTTCCCCTTTTTTTATCTACTTCTTCCAAATTTTGGAACATTTGGAGAGCAATTTTGTTGCTTGACTCTGAAGTTTTTTTTTATACTGGGGTTATTTATCTTGTCTATATCAAAGCGCCTCCTCGGTGATATTTTCTGCCAGTAGATCTGAGTTTATGTTTGATCATAGTTTTTACAAGTTATTATTGCCCACTTTAGCAAATAGATCACCCATAATGAGTTTGATGTCATGGTTATGTGTTTTATCAAGCATATGTTGCAGGTGGTCGTAGAAAGCGTTTTTTATTTGTTGGAAATAACCATGTAAAATGTTGATATAGGTGTATTTCCACGTAGTCTTGTACTTATCGGTCTGTAATTAGTTGGTTTCCATTAAATCAGTGCCCTTTTCAAGCCATTCTTGAGAGTGGTCTTTGTCACTGGATTACATTCTTTTGAACTCTGCGATAATCTTGGTTTCCTTGATTACACTAATCCTAACCCTTAACCCTAAACACTAACCCTAAACCCTAACCTTGATCCATGCACTAATTCTAACACTTAACCTATACCTTAACCCTAAACACAAACCCTAAACCCTTACCCTGTTCTATACACTAATCCTACCACTAAACCTTTACCCTAACCCTAAACACAAACCCTAAACCCTTACCCTGATCTATACACTAATCTTAACATTAAACCTATACCCTAATCCAAAACACAAACCCAAAACCCTTACCCTGTTCTATACACTAATCCTAACACTAAACCTTTACCCTAACCCTAAACACAAACCCTAAACCCTTACCCTGATCTATACACTAATCCTAACATTAAACCTATACCCTAATCCAAAACCTAACCCTAAACCTACACCCTAAACTCCTAACCCACACTTTCTTAGCCATATCTTCTTGATGATATTCAACTTCACGACTGGAAAAAAGAAGCAATTCTTCTGATGCTGTTACTATTCTTCCAGATTCATTCCACCTGCTTTCACCGATATGCAATATCTCGAAGATGTACCGTTTCATTTCTGCAACTTTGATTTCTATTTAGTAGTACTTGTATACAATGTTGCTTTTGGGACCAGAGCCACCAGTCCAGTGATGTCACAATATCCATTTTTGTTATATCTTTGATCTGTTCATAATACAGTTAATTCATAAGAGGTCTTTGAACATGTGCTCTGAGTTGTCTACTTTCGAAGACAGATGCTCGTGCACGTTCGTTTTGTTACCATGATCAGTTTTTTTTTCTTTTTCGAGACAATAATCAGTTGATCATTTCATTAATATTGATGTGATGTGATAAAAAAGGGTTACTCTTATTTATATTTTTACCAAACAAAGTGTTTATTACACACAAAATTATATATATTTTATATATTTATTTTTTTTTATTTTTCATCGATATAGACGGCCTTAGATATCTACAGTTACTTTATCCAGGCAAGCATATACAGTGGATCAGAATACACAATATGTATACCTGATCGTTAAGTATAATTTTCCAACTTATGCATGCCGAAGAGATCATGAATCTTTTAACTTGCGTTTAAATTAAGAAAGAGATAACATAATCTTTAATATAGGACACAAATCTGAATGTTGAAAGGTGCAAATACATGGCACACTTTATGTTTTAATGTAAGGATGAATTAAATAAAAAACAATATACCACTTTTTCCAGTTTTATCTTATATCAATAACCAGTTACATTCTGCAAAGATTCGATACTTCAAATACCTTACTTGTTATAATATAATGCATTGAACTTTCAAATCTACCTGAAGAGTTATACATTTCGAAATTAATTGAAATCACATAAAACTCGGAAGACGCAATAACTGGTACCGTACTGCGGTAACAATGTGGGCTAGGTCTTTACATGGGTGTCCGAAAGGGAGACGTTGTATTAGAAAAAACACCAATAAGGGTAGTGCAACTCAGAAATATGCCAGAGATTGTTATATATCATATATATTCATAGATGGTTAATATTCTGGTATTTGGATAACCAGAAAATCATTTAAACCATTAAAACTTTAAAAAGCCAAAATGAGAAACAGATCAGAATTGTCCAGTATCAATGATAAATTGAGCCGATATCTTTCATTAAGTGAGCGAAAGTTTCTTAATATGATGTGAACTTTTAATTGATATATCAGCAGTATAAAGCTATAGGTGACTAACAAGAAGTCTAACAAATAGGCTTCTGGAACAGGGTTATGTTGCTACAAGATTGAAGTCATCACGGCAGAAGTTTTATGGTCGTCATCATGAACTCGTGGATTGTTATGATGTATCCATCAGCACCATGAAAAATTATTTATTCAACGGGTCATAGTTTCCCTTTCCTCGTTTGTCTACCCCGGACTTGACTTTTTATGAGCAACTCGATGGGTGTTTCTATAAAACCAGAGGACGCTTACCCTACCGGTGCACCTGGTCCATGCTCCCAGTTTTTAGTCCAAGTTGCTCATTTGTTTGTATGATTTTAGTTACTTTATGTTCTTTGTTGTGTGTGTCTGTTTTCCATGTGTGGTCTTTGTCCCTGGATTACATTCTTTTGATTACCGCTATAACCTTGGTTCCCTTGATTACTCTTTAATTTGATGCATACCTAAGTAATGTAAAAATAAAAACTAAAACAGAAATAGATCGTCTCGGTAAGTTACATGCTTCCTTGTAGAAAACTGTTAACGATATAAGGTTGTCAATTCAGAAATCATATGCGGAACAAATGGCTAGTAGTCCCCTAATAGAGCCCCAACTACGTCTGATAAATCACAAGTGAACACGAATTCAAATACCAGCAATCGACACGATTGTATGTGAAAACACAAATGAACTCATCGGTAAACGATCAATGGAACGGATCACCAAACAGTGATGAACGAAAATCTCACGGTCAACAATAAATCCCTCCGAGTCATGGACTATTTTTATACGACAACAAAACATTTCAAACTCTTCTCAACCATGAGCCTATATCTAGGTTCGAATGCGATGATTATATATACTTTGTTCATTTGCCACTGGCATGTTGCATAATGTGTCCCCAACTTCAGCCGATCGACAATACTACTTCTTAAGTAATGCATAACGTGTCATTTGCAAATCATTTATTTGATTATTTATTCTTTTTGAGATCGCATTTCATATAGTTTATGTGATATATATGTAAACTTCGTCATTTATTGTGTTTTGTTCTCCTCGCCTAGGTTTAGTGTTATAATATAATGTTTATTGTTTAATCTAATTTATGAGGAAATAAATTATCCATTGTGATAAGAAAAAAGCACGGCGTTAAAGAGTTCTACTTCGGATTATTTTCTAAAAACGACAATGTTAATTAAAAAAGAACAATACTAAAAATGAAAAGGTATAATTGTTTAATTTCAATATGTGTATTTCGAAAATGAG
Source organism: Perna viridis (assembly GCA_037379345.1). NCBI lineage: Eukaryota > Metazoa > Mollusca > Bivalvia > Mytilida > Mytilidae > Perna > Perna viridis. The sequence goes on from CM074518.1 coordinate 19,300,924, forward strand.
AGTGACTTGTACATATAGAATAACAAAACTGACAACCAGATTTTTTTTGTCTGTTAATAAAAGCCTTGATTTTCATAAAAGAGTAATCAAGGGAACCAAGGTTATAGCGATAATCAAAAGGATGTAATCCAGGGACAAAGACCAGACATGGCAAATAGACAAACACAACAAAGAAAAAAAAGTAACTAAAATCATACATACAAAGTAACAAAAGCAAATAGACAACTCGGACTCCACTAAAAAACTGGGAGCATAGACCAGGTGAACCGATAGGATAAGCGTCCTCTGCTTTTCTAGAAACATCGCCGATGTTGCTCATAAAAAGTCATGATACCATTATAGTCCGTTCCAAATACCACAAATTTTATTGAGAGATGTTTGTTTGTTTGTTTGTTTGTTGGGGTTTAACGCCCGAGCAGCAATATTTCAGCTATATTCAGGCAATGAACATGAAGTGGATGATAAAATGAACCTGAAATGATGATGAAATGAAAAATGGGACGGGACACAAGGACATTGGGGTCGAGAAATTTTGATTACCACTGGAAATAGGGAGAGGTGGGTAGGGTCGGGCAATTTAGCCTCCTGTGGCGGAGCCTTATGGTTCCTATTCCAGGAGAATACCACAGTAGGGTTTTTAACGTGCGAGGAATGTGGCATCTTTCCCAACACGGTGCACCACTATGGTTTACGGTCAGGTTTTCCGTATTATAGCCTGACAACCCCAGTATGTAACACGCCAGGGGAACCCCATTCCACACAACCCCGTTGCTCTGTGGGCAGAGCGCCCTAGCCCCCAGCTAGGGTTCTGGGCACTATTTACTCGCCTTTTACGACAAGCTTAGCGCTGCTGCAGGCTTATTCTTTTGACACCCGGATCTGCAAGGGTCTTATTAAGGGAACACATAAAACAAATATATAAATTTGTAATTAGAATTTTACTTTTTCTCTTTGTAGATTTCACGAGTTACAATACCAAAACAAACAATGCAGTTAGAAAAAAATCAACGCTAAAACATTCAAACAATGATTTATAAATAGAAATTCTGTGACTGGAATGTAAGAACAGTATTCAGGGTGGTTACTGGTATGACTGTTTTTATTTGTGTTTTAGCTTTTTTCCTAATATTGTAATTGATTGAATTATCAAGATATTATCACGAGGGCCGAAGAACGCCTAGATTTAACGCGCATGGTTTTAATCCTCAAGCGTTCTTGGCACGAGTGATCATATTTTGGTTATTCACGATAACCAATTGATTATTCTGAAAAATAGATTTATACATAGATTGGATGACTATTTGCATTAGAATCACCCTTTACTATAAACAATAGTAGAGGGTTAAAGTTGACAGGACGGTTTGTGATTTAATTTACCTCAGTTGGGGTGTCTTCTTTTCATATTGAAATGTTACCAAGGTAGTTCAAATATCAGTATCGGAGAACAAGTTCAGTAGTTACTAATTAAGCAAAATACAGAAAAGATTGTGTTTCAATTCACTGAAATTCTATAAAGAAAAATGTTTAATTCACCTTTGTTGTTAAGTACAATGCATTAGGCCGATACACAAGAAATACTGTGATACTGTAGACATACATCAAAAATATATTTACCTTGTTCTTCTGTTTTTGAGAGATTTGTCGGATAAAGGTGATTGACGGGACATGGAGTTGGTGAGTGGATGTTCGGCTCCAGTTTTATATAGAAAATACATCCAAATTTCACAAGTGTCTTCAGACGTGCTTGGACCTAAATTTATGTTTCTTTTGGTGAAATTTCTTCTATGATTTCTTTAGAATAATTATTATTTGATTCTTTAAATTGGATATTGCTTAATTGTCATCGGTCATCATTCAAATGGAAACAGACTGTTCTCCCTTACGTCCTGACCTATTCCTCATTCTTCTGAGGCAGACTTTATAAATGATCGGATCCAAAAGAAAGAACGTCGTTTAGCAAGATCATTTGATCTTCATTTCGGCAATAAGGATGACTGAATATTTGTTATGTATTTCGATTTTAGTTTGGATTTTAAACATCGCATTTACCCAAAGAACTTCAGATCAATGACACTACAGACACCGTCAACCTCATATCCTGATCTACACTTGGAAATCGATGGTATATGAGAACTTTTTGACAAAACTAGTAGACAAACACTAATATTTTATATAGAACAATTAAGGCAATCTAGACTTGTAATACACGAGTACCATTTAGCTATAAACCAATTTACAAATCTTTAGTTTAACTCCACTGAGTCTGTTTAACCCTGTTATAGAAAGACTTGCCTTTGCCTTTTATTTGACAAACTAATTGAAAAGCCATCTTATCAAATGAAAAATTAACCTATATTCATAAATATTGCTAATAAAAGATCACGACACACAACCTTCCCGCCTTAAACACAGGACGTTTTTCAAGTTTTCCCTATATTGTTTCAAAAACAAAACCTGCAATGTCAGTCTGCAGAAATGTTAAACATGATTTATTATTGATAACAAAATTATTCTACATAATCTCCAAAATAAATAACCATATTGCACTTAATGTAGAAAGGAAGCAAAGCAACAACACTAATTCGTTTCACCACCTACTCGTCAGTATTTTAAGTATCGCATGGCAAAAAAGATCCTTAATATTCTAAACGAACAGCTTATAACATACTGTCAGCTAAATGAATAGACAATACAATAATGTAACAGTCCGTTTATCTTTACAGACTGTTTAAACAGTCCTTAAATTCATTTATATGTTTAAAAGATAATTTGTTAGCTCTCATTAAATTAAGTGGTATGCATGTTTTACTTCAATCATCGATCGATATCTTATGAACTAAGTTGGGATACGATATTTTAAAAATGGTTTACACAGATGGGATATGTTCTGTTTGTGTAAATCATTCCCATCAATGGTTTGGTTGATGTAACTGATATAGTCAACAACGTCAAAGGAGAAAAAATATCTATCAAAAAATGACACGCCAAAATCAAATTACTGATAACATTTATCAGTATATCAAAACCTGAAATAAATAGACTTATTTTAGTCATATTCCTTATTTTGATGTTAGTTTTTGTTGAACTCTGTATTTCATGGGAAGACCAAATTCGAAGAATGAGATTTGCTCCCAATTTACATTTGGAGGGTGATAATACGTGATAGTACGTAATTGATAATAGAAACTTTATTCAAATTTAATTTTTTAGTTTATACAAAGACAAGACATGGAAAACAGACATACACAACAAAGAACATAAAGTAACTAAAATCATACATACAAAGTAACACAACAAAGAACACAAAGTAACTAAAATCATACGTACAAAGTGACAAAAGCAAATGAGCAACTCGGACTCCACTAAAAACTGGGAGCATGAACCAGGTGCACCGGTTGGGTAAACGTCCTCAGCTTTTCTAGAAACACTCGCCGAGTTGCTTATACAAAGTCAAGTCCGGGGTAGACGAAAGAGGGAAGGAAAAATATGACACGTTGAACAAATCAGTTTTCATGGGGCAGATGGATACACCGTAACGATCCACGAGTTCATGATGACGACCATAAAACTTTTGTAGTGATGACTTCAATCATATTTCTGCAAAAATTATGAGTTTGCACTTTTCATTTCCATCATGATGTAAACAAAATCGTTAAAATGCTATTTTTTTTAATATTACTGTCATGTGGGTGACTGCGACATATATTTCATATCAAAATTCTTCAGAAATATCCTTGCCATATTCTTGCAAAATGTATGAGTGGGAACATATTTAAGTTTTTAAAAAGTCATTAAATTATGTATAAAATGCCTGAAAAAGTCAATATAAGTACTTTGTATCATTCTGGTGACTGCGACAAATACAAATTCTTTTAAGTCAGGGGTGTACCACCTGGTATAACAGGCAATATTTTTGTTGGTACTTGTTGAAAACTGAAAAAAAAAAAGTTAAAACATAGCAAGCTTGCTTCCTTCCCTTCCTGGGACTAAGTGTGGTTTTATTAGTCCCAGGCCCGTCGTACGAATCGGGATTTGTGTGCAATATATACGTTTTTTTCTGATACACGTACATGTACTGTATGTAACTCAGTCAGAGAAGTATTATCTAGCTAGTGACTGTCAGAATCTGTCAGGAACTCTACTAATCCACGTCTCAGTTCTACCTAGAACATTTCCTAATAGGAGAGCGTCACGACGTTAAATTAAGACAGAGCTTGTCCAAAGCCCTGACAGACCCTGCATGACAAGGTGTGTCGCGGGTCAGAACAGTTTCTGACAGTTAAGAACTATTCTATGACAGCATCGAAGGGAGGTAAGAAGTAATCACAACTGTATTTGTTCTTTGGAGAGTGTGGTAGCAGTATAGGTCTTGTTACTGCTATCATTTTCCACGTCTACCACTGATAATAAGCAGTGGATTTAATACTCTTTGCAAACATAAACAATGTCGTTTTGGGCTCTGTCTGCTGGTACGCAAACATATTTATCATGTATAGTAGACAGTGTTTTTGCAACATCAGGGTCCTTGAAAACTGATGTAGCATTGAAACTCATTGACAAAATTTTTAACCTCACAGCCTTTACCCACTCTGAAAGAGAATCAATGTCTTCTTGTTCTCGTTTTCCTGCGCTGTACTCGAAGGCGTCCATAAAAACTGTAAAGTTATAATTACAATTCATGGAGCGTTGAAAGGTTGTCCACTTGCTGATAAATTCAATATTTAATTGAGAAAAAAAATGCTTCTCTGTAAGCAGGTTTACAGAGATCAATGAATACAGCTTTCTAAAACATTGCAAATGCAAATAAAGAAAATCCACGGATAAAGTATTTATTAGCATACTTAAAAGACATTTATATTTCTATTGTCCTCTAGAAATACTAGTAAACTGAAGAGTCAATAATATCAAGTTAATTTAATTGTTTTATTGTAGCTTTTTCGACTGTGAGGTTTTGCCAACATCGTGCATCTATAAAGAAATATTGAAAGAATAAAGAATGGTTTACAAACAGAAAGGATCAATTAGCTTTACCAAAACAAAAAGTCAGAAAAACTACAACGTGGAAAATTGAGACTTTGATTGAAAATTTAAACGTTGAGCAGCTAATTCTAAATACTTTTCGTTAATTTTGTGGACAATTCCACTCTATAAGTAAAAAATAAAGGTTTTACATCACATCACATTCAGGCAATGTACTTGAATTGTGACTATTTTGATCATGAATTGTCTATTTGTCACGTTTTGGTATTTTCATGTCAATACTAAAGTATAATTGTGCATTGAACACAAATGTTTCTATATGAATTTAAAAGATGACCGGAAACAATGTGTCGTGAAGTAGATATGATCAACCTTTAACGTATTCCTTAATGTTTTAGTAATTTTCGTGTCTTTTCAATTCCACTCACAAAAGTCTTTTATTTACTCGGTACAAAACAATTGAAACGACAATTTACTTAATGTTCTGCCATGGTTTTTCTTTATTTTTTAAAAATCTTATTACACTTTTGAATTCAATAATATATAAAAAAGGAAAAAACATACATTTTCACTATTTTTACACTTTTAATTTATATTGAATAAATCTGTCCTTTTTTCTTTGTTACAGGACAGATTCGTCGGATGAATGTAACTTATGACACGTGGAGTTGTTAAGTAAATATTCGACTCCAGTTATGTGTATTGAAAACATTCAAGTTTCACAGGTGTCTTTACAGACGTGCTTGGATCTTTAACATTCAAAAGTACTGACAATTTATATTTGATATAATTTTGTTCTGCTATAGAATATGCTAATTGTCAAAAGAGCAATTTTGGACGGTGCAAAACATAACTTCGTAATATTCTATTGCATCTTTTCGGTAAAATTTGGAATGTATTTCTTTGGTACTGTGGGATTCGTGCTTTATTTTCTTATGTCGGATCAACAAGCACCGCTATTCCTTTCTTTGTACCGCCAGTGTTGTTAATTAAAATTCATATACAAAATAGATGAAATTGCTACATAATTCATGCGTGTTCAATCTTACTAAGATAAAGGGAAGAAACTAATCTGGTCAATGAACTACTAACAGCTTACTTAACAGATTTGCATTCATAAAATATGTTTCGTTTATATTTGTCCAGGGGGGTCAAAATCAATTGCAAAAAAAATGGGCACTTTTCTACACTTTTCCGATAGCCATGTGACATTTTTGCTAAATACCGGTGAAACGTTTTCAAAAAAAGTAGACATATCAATTCAGCCGTGATCAAGTATATGCAAATTTTCTCCAGATCGCCTGATTCTGCTTTATGTGAAACAAGAATGTTCATCGTGGATGCTGCATTTTCTCTCTATGATAGATTGCTTGGCCCGGAAAGAAGGTATCTAATTTTCGACTTGACTGCGGTTGGGCCTGATTATCGTATTTTCGACAAAATCCCAATATTCAAATAAGCCTTTCCCTAGGAGTGGATAGGATAGTTTCAATCCAATATAAATAGGTAGTCTTGTAACCTCGGTATTGTATGTTGATAAAGATGATACGGGTATGATTATTACGTTCATTTGACTGTAATCTCTATTATCTCTATGTTCTTGTATGTGTGCGGTTGTTAAGTGTCGAACTTTGTCGTGTTTACCTCCAAATCCCGAAATTGATATAACATCGTTTCCACTCGCGGTCAGTTCAAGTCCTTTGTGGTAAATAAGCGCCGTGTTCCCTATCCGAAAAGAATGTTTGCCTCTTCACTAATATTAGAAGTTTGAATTTACTGTGACAATAGCGGTTTTCAGGATAATTTATGATGCAGTAATACAATGCATTAATGCATTGCTGTTGTGGATATTTCTTCTTCTGTCTGTGTGTTTTTTATTGCTGTGGGTTTGCCATTTTTATGTTGACGTTGTGCACTCTGTTGTCTTTTGGCACTGTCACGAATGGTATGGCGTCTACGTCAACATTATTTGCAAGTGACCTTTGATCGGCAATTTGTAACGCAGTGGTTGCCTAAGCAGTTGAAGCATTTGTTTCTGTTTCAAAATATTGAATCTGTCATGGCAGTCGATATATTTATTACACGTCGTTGGATTATTTGCCCCTTCACAAAAAAATAATGCTAAGTCTCCGTCTTGCATCCGACGCACTGTTTTTTGTAGTGGTGGTTTATTCTTAATTTGAACGGTACTAATATTTGTCAGATAGACAGTACTTTATAATGAGGGTTCACTGGATTGCACGCCTACTGTGTGTTTGCCATAGTCTAATCATGTAAACCATAATAACGTGTAAAATTCCCTTGGATTCTACACGGAATTTTGTTGAGAATGACTTGTGTGAAGACAGCTCCGTCAAATTTTGTATCATATATTTGAGTCATAATGCTCTCTGATTGGTCGTAAAAATATCTGCAAGTCTATACTGTACCAAGTGGAGCTAGTAAATCTAGGGTCAATTGTATGTATGTGTGCACTTTTTTCTGATGTTGCCCGAATTGCTGGTGTAAGAGGTCTATGAATCAGTTATAATTTGCATTTGTAAGGCCGAATCCCGATACTGTTTTTATGGCTTTATTTTGGAGCAAGGACTTCAGATAGTTGATTTTGTTGGAATCTGTGCGTGATGTATTTTTGTATATCGCCGTATCGTACGAATCCCAAAACCCTTCCCAGTGTTGCCGTCAAATTTTGCTACCTCTAACAGGAAGTTTATGAAACTTATTGCTAATACTAGGGCAGAGTTCATATGTAAAAATACTGAGCAGTGTAATTGTTGATGTAGAAGCTTGGTTTCTGTTACAATTTTTCAGCTAAATGATTAAATATTGTCTAAGGAACTGAGTCAGGGCGTGCAATGGGTATGCGTAACATACATATTTTCAATTTCCAAGTTGATGGAATATTCATCTGTTTCCATAACTTCTTCTTCAACCTCAAATTCTGTTGTTTAACTCAATATATGATCGTTAACAGTTTTTCCACAATGAATCTCAACATTTGCATGGTCGTATAGTATAGTACAAGTAAAACGTTACAGTAGATATGAATCACAATATAATTGATATTCCCTTTATATTTTAGATTTTCAAAACCGTTATGAAAAGAAAGCTGATATGTAACGGTTCCTTTTGTATTGGTACTTAAACTGTATAAAATAATTTAAAAGTGCCTTTTTAATTTTTTTTAAATGTTAAAAATGATAATGATATTGTGATTATTTCAAAAACGTCAGAAAACGTTTTTTATTTTTTTATTTTTTTTTTTTTTTTTTGGTTAATGAAATTATTTTTGAAGTTGTTAAAATTTTTGATAAAACTGAAAAAAAGGAAAAACCCCTGGAATTTATTTGATACCTATAGAATCATACAAAAGTGAATTTCTGTTACATCTTTTGCATAAGATATTAAATTTATGCTTTGAATAAAGTATTTTACCTACAAAGTGGGGTAGGAGTTTGATAACCCCAATCCATAAGTGTTCAACTTCTGACTTTTCACTTTTACAAAGCAGTTTCATACGCATGTTTGGCTAGTCATCAGCTATGGTTCTACATTATGGGTACCATAATTTATTCTTGCATTAATGCTATCGAGGATATGGCTATAAGGTTATTTATGGGAGTGGGCAAGTATACGCCTAACGATACAATAAATGGTTACATGGGCTAGAAACCACCATGTGCAATATTATGGGTGTATGTATTCAAACATTGGAAAAGGTTCATTTTTATGGATAGAGACTGGGTCACTTTTAAAATTTTTGATTTGATGATTTGAGTTCTTATTTTGAGAAGAAATATTGGTGTTGTAGAGTTAAAAAAAGTTAAATAGTGGTAATTTGAATGTTTTAGAAATATAAATAAAGATTTATCAAAACAGTGTATTGTATATTTGGAAAGCATATTATTTGAAAAAATAAAAAAACATTAGTCGAATAATAGAATTTTAGCTCAAGGTATTGGTCAAATTTACGTACATATAATTATTTGAAAGTTCCTATGGTCCATATAAATGCAGAAGCGCTCTCGCCAAATTTAGGTGTGGAGTGGCACCACTCAGAATTGAGACAGGTAGATTTGAACAAAAAAGGGTTGATGAAAGTGTTTGTTTTATTTGTTATAATACCAATGAAAATGAAAAAAAAAACATGTACTTTCATGTCCATTATAAGCCGATCTGCCATTCAATTTATACAGTAAAACAAGTTAAATTGATTCATCTTTTAACCTTTTATCTCATTATGATAAGTTCACTTATCCTTTTAATACAGATGACTGTTTTAATAACGCTGCCAAAACCGGCTTTATTATGTTAAGTAGAAGAAACACCTTTTTTTATATTCTTCAACTGTAATTGTGATTTTATGTAGTATGTTGTAGATAAATGCATTTTTATAGTCTATCATAATTCTATTTATAGAATGGCTTTAATAAAATATTAAATCCAAATATAAATCCAAAATATAAAACAGAATGTTATAAGCGCTCTTCCATTGTATCTGGTAGATGAGTGATGAATTAAATAAGTGTACGACTGTATAAACTATGAAATATTCATATTTATTTAGAACAATACTTTGGTTAATTAAACTGTATATTACCTGTATCATTTTTTAAGTAATACTATGATGTAACTTTAATTTGGTTAAATGTCAATTTTATAATTCATGCTGTAAATATGTATATATTGCAAGACCATATCGTAAACTAGTAATGTAACTTTATATGTCGTCATGGTTAAGTAAAGGATCATATTATTTATCATTGAAGTTTGTAGTAGTTTCGTGTTTGTTTTTATGTTTTGTTTTGTTTACTTGTTTGTTTTTTTATCGTTTTGTTTTGTTTTGTTTTTATATGAATATATGGTATCCATCATGACTCAGTACATTCATTATGCAGAGGGTTACCTTTCACTTACTCCTCATACACCTCAGAACAAAATTAATGTAATCTTCACAGAATACTTACTTAATATTTCAGGGGTGATGAGGTCCATTAAAAACATATTATTATTATTATCTATAATAGGAATCTCGTACTTTAAAATACTGGAACATCGACAATAAATTTGTCCAATGTAGTGGACGCGTTTTTCAACAAACAGTCGGCATTCCAATGGGAACACATTGTGCTCTTCTTCTTGCTGACCTATTCCGTCACTCTTATGAGGCTGACTTTAGGTTACAGACCACCAATTCAACCAATGAGCATTTGGAACGTACGCAGAAATTACCCCTGTTCCTCATAGTGCTGTGAAAAAAGTTCTCATCTTATTTAACAAATTTAAACAGTTTCTGAAAGGAAAAACATTTCTGTACATTTTATAGGTGCATTTTGCTTCTTGTGATGTGAAGCCTAATCCCCATAATGATTTCTAAATATATCCCTATCTTATGAAAACACTAGAATTTCCCATGCTATTTATAGATACTTCACTTCCGGTGACCAGTACTGCACTGCAAGTCTGCTAACCCCACATGCCATTCTGAGCTGACATATGTGGAATCATGCTGATATATAGTCCTCTGCAGGTTATAGTTAAGGTAAAGTCAAGAGAAGCCATTGAATATTGTGAAATTAGCATAGAAGCCTATGAGAAGTGGAATTAGTGGTTTCTAGCCTTTATTGCTGATCAGATCCGAAAGAAAGAACGTTGTTTATCTAGATATTTTATTCTCAGTTTCCTCTACATAGATGACGTACTATCTTTAAACAATCCTAGTTTTGTGGATTCGATACATCGCACCTACCCCAAAACATTTGTGATAAAGGATACTACAGACACGGTGAAGTTAACCTCATATCTTGATCTACAAGATCGATGGTAATGGAAAACCATTGACAATACTTTACGACATAATAACATAATGAATTTTCATTCAGAATTGTCAACTGTCCTTTCATCTGTGGCAACATCCCTTCAGCACTTGCTTTGGAAGTTTTCATAATACAACTTATACGTTATGCCAGAGCTTGCCGTACATACGCAGATTTTTTGTACCTAGGCTTCTCACAAGGCTTCTGGAACAGGGTTTTGTTGCTAGAAGATTAAGTCATCACTACAGAAGTTTTATGGTCGTCATCATGCACTCGTAGATCATTACGGTGTATCCATCTGCATCTTGAAAACTGAATTGTTCAACGTGTCATAGTTGTCCGTTCCTCGTTCGTCTACCCTGTACTTGACATTTTATGTACAACTAGGCGATTGTTCATTTTATTTTGTTACTTTGTGTTCTTTGTTGTGTATGCCTGTTTTCCATGTCTGGTCTTTGTTCCTTGATTACATTCTTTTAATTTCCGCTAGAACCTTGGTTCCCTTGATTACTCTTTCTCTCGTGTATTTTGTTTTACAGTGTTATCTCCCTGAATTTTGAATTCTGCAGTACATTTTTTATGATTTTTTTTAATTGTTTTGAACGTGTATAAGATACTCAAATTATAAGGGGAAAGAAAAGTTCTTCATTAGACCCGCTTGAAAGGTGGGCCCTCTTTCAGTCAGTACTAATTATTTCGTTCTTTACTGATAAAAATTAATGAGAAACTTCCACAAGTTATTGGTGATGTGCACCGCACATTAGATAATTTGATTTATTTTTTTAGGGTTTTCCAAAAAAGAAATTATGAACTTCGGCGTTCATCGGGGTACCTTTCTTTTATTCTTCACGCATCTAATCCCACTAAAAAGAATTCTAAAGACACCTTTTTTTTACGGAATATTTATTGAAAATTAGCGCATCTCCTATTTGAAGTTTTGTTGATTAGTTTACTGGATTTTTGGGGATTTTTTTTGTTTTTTGTTATTGTTTTGTTTTGTTTTGTTTTGTTTTGTTTTTTTTTTTGTTTTTTGTTATGTGTTCTTAGGTTGGATATGGATATATATACTTTGCCACTTATAATTATGCGCTACCGATTTTGTATCGTAAAACTCCTCCGACACCATTGAATTGTCTTTCGTAAAACTCTACAAGATGTTTATAACATGAATCTATTATACACAGAAATCAAATATGAGATTTCAGATAGCAAAACATTGACTTATTCATTAGCGAATATAGGGTACCCATATCTTAATTATTACTCCTAAAAAATCACTGAATGAAATTCAAAGAAGTATTCAATAAATAATAATCAAATACTGATTTTGATCCGAATATTATAAGGTTTCATGTAACTTTTATAACATATGGTACCCATCCAACTTTCCATAATTCCGTTGTCCAGACGATTGCACTTCTCTTATCCATTACTTATCTTTTCATCACTGAAATTAAGCTGATTAAACTTTCACACAATATTTATCTAATGCATCTCTAAATCCTTATTTAGATCAACATATTATTCATTGGCATGCGGGCAGGTTGGATAATATAGTCTTTGCCCTTTATGAACATAGGGTTACCATCTCTTATCGCAATTTTCTGATACTACTGAAAAGGATTTAAAATTTCATAGAATGTTATTTACATATTCCATTATGCACCACCTATAAATGATAACTATCCAAACGATTTGTAGAACAGAAGGTGCATACCAGGGTTTGCAATTCAACTATCACTGCTCAGATTTATGTTTAGTTTATGTTTACAATTGATGAAATTGGATTCAGTTTATGTCAATCATGGATTCATGTATTCGTATTCTGAAACAGTCTTATACGTTACAAATATAAACACTTCAAAGAGAAATCAGTAACATTTATAATCGTCTATCTATTTTATGACATGAGTGTCATACTACCAACAACAGAAAAGCTTCACATCAGTTACACCCATATCGTCCCCGAAAAAGCCTTGGTCTGGTTCAATTCTTGTCTGTATTCCACATACAGCGCTACCAAGTGGACAGCTGTCGCTCCAATCACCATACGATCCTCTATATCCACCTCCTGTTATTTCAAGGTCGTTTGTTTCCAGTGAGTCATAGAAATTTCGACATTGAAATTTGGCAAAATTAACTCCAGAATCATCATGAAAAGACTACAATTGAGAGCTTTATAAATGTAAGTTTATACATGAAGTAATGATGTTTGCATAGTTTGATAGCAAACTAAATCCTTTCGTAATAGAAATAAATTTTTTATAATTTGTTTTTATTTTTTCAAGCACCCAGAGTATCAATTTTTATTTGAAAATCTGCATTTTTCAGTGATGGGGAATTATCCAAGGGATAATTATTTTTTTCTGTCTATGGGAGAGTAAAGGTTTTGTTTCTTTAGATTCGGAAATAACCCCTAAAGACCACAGTCCCCTCGCTTATAAAGCGATTGGTACATTACAATCCTGCCAAGACGAATCGACAGTACGTTTTCCCTTCCATAATACTACTTACACTAGGTTGAACTTGGAGATTGAATGAGACCAAAACAGATTTTCCTTGACAAAACGTCTCCCTGTCCCATTCAATCCATGGCGTACTTGCAGATGAGGCTCTATCTCCACATTGCTCTCCGTAACGGGACCCACATATAATTTCTATCAAATTCAGACCTGTGTAATCCAATGTCGATGACAATATTTCTATCTATGATTAATACAAAAAGAAATATACCTGAATTGAGTGAAGCTGAATTGTGATAATCCCTTGTCTAATAGCTAACACAACTATAATTCCACATCTAGCGGTAATTTCCTTATCTTCGAACTACCATTACATTATATTAGCCATATCCGGAACTAGTCAAATTTCCACTGTAGTGTTTTTGGAAAGTTGCATATGTCTTGCATGTTTTCAAGATGATTATTCTTTTGATTACCGCTATAACCTTGGTTCCCTTGATTACTCTTTCAATAACGCAACAAACGTGTAAGAGTGTCAATATAAGACAAGGATGCATTCCATTTACTATCATTTTCTTTTAAACAAGTTCAAGCTGTTAAGTCAGGTGGGCCGGTATGGTAAGCGTCCACTGCTTTTCAAGAAATATCTGTCTTGTTTCTCATAAAATGTCACGTCTGTGGTGACAAAAAGGGAAAAGAAAACATGATACGATGAACAAATAGGTTCTTGTAGTGCAGACAGATAACGACCACAAAAAGACTTTATTCTTGTTGCAACAAAGCCTTGTTTCAAAATTATCACTATGAAACATTTTTATACATGTATTAGCAGATTTTGTGCATGAAGTGCTCCTCCGATGGCTTTGATATGACCTCTTTAAGACTCCACCTTAACCAAGTTTGTCGGTGGAGGTACATTATTGTTAGCTAGATTTTACTCACTTACAATGTAACGGATGTCGCTGACCGAGCAGGTCATGCTTACCCTATTCGGAGCAGCTGACGTTATTCCCACCTTTATTTGTCCCATACTGCAAATGCTTTCGTTTTTGGGTGCTGTCTTTCTTTTCTTTTCTTTGCCTTTTTCAATGTTTCATGGTGGTTAAATGCTAATGCCGTGATATAGCCTTGGTGCCGAAACGCCATTAAAAAACAATAAAAATTCATTTGTTGTCTTATCCTAAGTTTTTATGTGTTGTTTTCTTTGCTACATTGTGAATGGAGATGATCTGTTCTCTGATTTCCCGTTTGTGATGCCTTTGCATTGTCTATATTTATATTTTTGCTGATAGTTACCCCGACTCTGTATCCAATAGCGTAGTGGCCATTTTTGCAGAATTCAGCGTCATGCCAGCTTCCTTGTGATAACCCATTACTGACTGAGAGGCTTGACGCTATTGTCTCTAATGTAAAGGCAATCATCGTTAATGAGGACAAAAATAGACGTGAACATGGAACAGGATTTTGAATTTGTAAATACTAGTATTAACTCATTGTTTTTTTTTTCTTTGTGGAGTCCCAATAACCATAATTATAGATTTATTTTATAGATTAAAAAGGAAAAAAAGTGAAGATAGTATGGCTAAGATTTATAGAAAAAAGTATGATATACAACCCTCGCTCTCAATTGATATTCATTACAAAAATTAACCAATAAAGTAATAAACAAAAATCCAGCAACGATTTATAGTCATTTTACCAATTGATTAAGATTGTTCCATACAAAATCCCGAAAATTTGACGTATATATGGTGATGCTTTTTACGGTTAGATGATGATGAGAAAAGGCCGAAACAAGCAGTATTTCTAGCCCTAATCATTTGACAAAATAACTTGATGATACACCATACATAAGTGTGACGATGGTGAAAATTTGATTTTGATTTTATAGTGAGATTTTATAGGCATTTTCAGAATTCGGCTGACCAATCTTGGAGCCTATGTCTATCAAAAGCTAGAAGATACCAGTAGATAATAAGTTGGAAATGGCAAATATCATCATTATATCAGGATCAAGCAACCTAAAATCTACTCAATTTTGAGTCCATAAAATAATGATATTGAAATGTTCAGAGTTGTCCTGACTAGAATTTCATGGATTTCATATGTTCTTTGTTGGGTTTGTCTGTTTTCCTTGTCTAGTTTTTGTCCCTGGATTCAATCCTTTTGATTTCCGTCAGAATATTGGTTTCTTGATTCCTTTTAAATGATGTAAAAATGATATGTTTCAAATATTTCAAATTAATTTTCACATGAAAATTAGAATGGTAAAATTAAAAGCGTCATTAAAAAAAAAAAAACTCTTTCTAAGTGGATCTGGAGATAATTGGCGGGAAAATTGAAATGTATACGGAATTTCTGTATTTACATGGCAAGAAAAAGACTAAGGTTATCCCCAATTTTCGTTTGAAATATAGAAGAATGCCAGTTAAGTATTTTTTATATAAATTTATAAAAAATTCTATCTACCAGTTTTTTTAGAAGTTTGCGAAAATTGAAAATTCCCTACATAATCCATATAAAATGTTGTAAAATTTCGCTTTAGTAAGGCTCTGTTATCTCAAAATCAAGTCAGGTGACCTATGTTTTATATTAAGATTCTTAAGGATAGGATGTTCATTCAGGGTCATCTTTGAGAAAAACTAGGAAAATGTATCTACTGGAAATACCTTAAAGGAATTCATGTGAAAAACATATTAATTTCATGCGAATTTCACATGAACTTCATTTGAAGCTTATTTTTACATGGATTTCACGTGAACAATATTTGTCTGTGCTGCATTTGCGATGATATACATACGAATGTGACTGAATATACTCTGAAGAACATTATATCCTACAGCAGGTTCTATTCCAGAATGACAACATCTCGACATGCTCATTCTACACTCTCTTGATGATGTCACATAGGTGATTTCACAACACTCATACGCCAGACACATTGCTGCACACTGAAATTTGGAAATGAAACCAACACTGCTTGTTCTTGATAGTTTATGATTACTTAAAGTCCTGTACATCGACTTGTGGGACTTATAACCGCAAAGTGACGGAAAAACATGTAGATAAACATTGATCATTAGGAAAACGTTTATCATATTTTAGAAAAAAAAATGTTCGAATCCTTTTTTGACGAAATTAAAACTTTCCTGTTATCGCCAATATATAATAATGAAATAACAGGTTTATAATTAATGTAACATCCAATTCAACAAATCAAATATCTGTGACAAAACTCAGATAGTGCAGTAAGTAGGTTGTTCGATTAATCTGCAATTAACAATGGTTTTAAACAGAGAGGGAAAAAATAAATAAAACAAACAAATTTGACGAAAATAAATGTAGTTGTTTACTTACTGTAAAGGACATCATGGCGGTTGAATACAATTCCTAACACTGTAAACATTTTTTAAACTACCTTCATTAGGATATGAATAGGAAAAACTTTAGTTAAGTATTTTTAAGTCTAAAGTAAATATTTACTCTTGAAATATAATGCTACAAATGCTATTATCCAAGTAACTAATAAAGGAGTAAGTACATGGAAGTAAGCCATTCAAGGTGATTTTGTATAATGATAGGTACTCTATTTAGTTGCAATATTTTCAAAATCTCATATTTCCCCCTTTAAGTTCTTTGTAGAAGGCTGGGTCTAGCTGTTTTGATTTTGTTTCTTTATTTTTTTTCGATATGTATGCGTCAAAGATATCTTATTTTCTTTAGAAGACTTGACATTTAACAATCAGAAAATGTTTTTGCTTAACATAGAATATGAGAACCATTTGGATGATATGGATTAAGCTTAAATAAATTGTCTCAAGTCTCAAACAAATTATCTCTCAAATGCATGTACAAGATCTGCGTTTTGGAATGGTCTTTTCTATAGAGGAGCGGTGTTTGCTTGTATTGCATATTACTCCATTTTGACTTCAAATCTATCAGCATAATAAATATTTACTTACCATAGATTCAAAAGAGCATGGTTAATTAAATAGAAATAAGCCCCTAATTCTTTAGTGTTTTGTCTATATCCCTGTTTATCCAAAATCCAATAAAACAACCCTTTGAATTATAAAACCTTGTGTTATGCCTCTAATAGAAGTCCATTACTTAAGATTTTGTATAAAACAATAATTGTTTTAGCTAAACATTCCTAATTGCATAAAGTCACAACCCCCAATATAAAGTTCAGATTTTCTGTTGTTGAATGGCACATTGAGGTACAATGTCGAAGAAATATATACACTTTTAATAAAATTATTGATTGGATGTCTGGAAAATGCTTGTTTTGGTCCCTTATTCCTTACAATTAAGTAACAGCCCCAAAACTTAACCCAGCTTTCCTTTTGTTTAAAACTTGTACCTTGTTGTTCAAATTTATCGTCCGGAAAACAAGTTTCTACAAACACATACTGAATTATTAAAGAACACATCATTTTCAGTTTCATAGATATTTATTTTTTTTATGTGATTTCTGTGTGTAACTTTCTATTTCTTTACGTTTATGTGTTGTAAATTTTAGTGTTCCTGATGCTATCTTGTAAAAGGACTTCCCGCCATTTCTACCTTTTGGTATCAATACTTATATCGCAAGTTATTTGTAGGGAACAAAAACAGAAACAGAAGCTACAAAACTGTAAGCGAAACGTGGCCTTATCTCTATGGCCTTAATATCTTTTGTCTTTTTTATGTATGGATTTATTGCAGACATATTCGATTTTGTTATGTTTAGGCATATTATGTCATTGGGTGTATTGATTTCAATACGTCTGAGTATTAGATATCGACTAATATGACACAATCAGACATGTAAGACGAGGAAGTTTTAAGCAAGATATGGATGACAACAAACCAGTTGTTTCACAAGTTAAGATATGAAACTACCTTACTCTACATTCAGTTTGTTTTTTTTTTCTCTTACAGAACTATTCGGTCATTTTGCCAGCATTAAGTCCATAAATCCTGGAAAGTTCCACCGAAGGTTACTTCCAGTAAGACTGAAATCAGACTTTCAGTACTTCTAATGTAATATTTTAGATTTGTCGTAAATACCGTACGCGGACTTCGTTCCCTATCGATGGATACCTCTGATAAATAAAACGTAACGAACCACAACATGGGCTTTAAGTGGATTTTCATATAAAGGCGACAAAAGACGAAATAAATCAGTCATAATTTGTTTTATTCAAGAACCAAACACGCATATTAACTGAAGTACAAATTGTATGAAGAAGGTTAAAGTACATTGTGAACAGTTAACAAATTCACAAACCATATTACATGTAGTAGCATATACTTCATTACATGTATAAGAACGATTTTCACATGCTTTCATGACTAGTTAACATCTTATGGAAATAAGATCTGCTATAAAACAAGACTGCACAAGGTCTCACTAACCACTTCTAACGTTTCCATTACTTTACATGTTAAAAAAGTAATTTTCAAAGTCTCACTGTGAATTCCCAGAACAAATGACATCTTAAAGTTGCATACCGTTGCAAAGCTTGGAAAATATGGCTTCCAAAATCATTATGCTAATGGTACGATGATAGTAGAAATTCTTCACAAAATTTACTTGAATAAATAATACTGAAAATCCACATTTTTACCTGTTCTGCTAACTGAGAGCATGGAGGCAAATTACTCACACATGTAAAGAATATTCATACACTTTTGTAGTTCATTACTTAAGTACACATTCTCAGCTTCATTTTGACTACTTTTAATCATAATACACACAAATAATGCACTTACAATGCATATGTCTAGGTTCAGTGTGTTTTTGGTACTACATAGTGGGGTGGCCATTTGACCCGGAAGTGGTTAGTGAGACCCAAGATTCACATTATGGTGGTTCTATCCTCAGAACTTGGAGACAAGTCAGGCTTCGTCAGACATCATACAAGACAAAATATATAAGAGTTTAGACATAAAACATTATCATTATAATACTACAATTTAAACTGTATAATTGTGAAACTCATTCATTTTATATATAAGAGTCTATGTTTAGCTTTTATTATACCCTGATATATTTAATCTAAGAATTATCTAGATCTTTAGTTGTTTTAAAATTTATTACTATGGACTAATATGAGTACTGAAAGAAGACTTCAGTACCCCTTTTTCAGTAAGCATTATTCCAGTTACCAAGTTCCACGTGGATTTTTAACCAATACCAGTACAAAACATAACTAGGTTGGAGCTACATGTACAAGTGACTGTTATTGGAGACTTTGTCAGCTTTTATTACATGCAATTTTCATTGTACATGTACAACAGACCTGTTAAAAATGATAGGGTGTCAATTATTATAGTGATTGTTATGAAGTTAATGCACAAACAGGAAAACATTTTCAGATGTTAAAAGTTCCAATAATTAATCTTTTCTTAATTCCAATTTTAGGGTCACTATACTGAGTCCTTCAAAATGAAGTGCAGTATTTCATGGCACTGAATGAGATTTAAAACAGGGTAATTTTGGATGCTATTGAAAAGCTGTTTGAACAACTATAACATATCACCAAATAAAAGTGTCAATTGGTCTTACTATAAAAATTAGTACAAATACATTAGCACTGCATCTTTTTTTTATTGTGCAGATTTTCACTTCTGTCAATTTACAGAAGATGAAGAAAAGAGAGGCTGCGATTCATTGGTTGGAAAAAAAAACTGATCAAAGATTTATTTAAAAACAAAAGAACTTGAATCTGTAATTATTCTTCACGTAACAGTTAAGTGTCAACTAATGGGAAAGTTGGTAAAAACAACTGTAGATAATAAGACTAGAATTCTCTATATAGGAGGGAGATAGCAAGTAGGATCGGTAGCTAAATGATCTTTGTGGAAATGTTTTTAACTTTTTGAGAAAAAAATAACTTCTATCTGTAAATTTTCACAATCATTAAAAACATCTAAGTTTATGATAACATATCAAATACAGAACCATTATAATTTCATGTATCTACTAATTTGATAGAAGTAATGAAATTCTTATTTTTATCAATGACAATATTTCATATCAATGTTTCAGAACTTAATTGTGGTGAAACAATGGTTTCTGGGCAAAGCAGGTATCAAGTTTCACAGTGTTCATTAGATGATTACAAAAGACTGAAATTGACTTAAGATAACATTCTCCACTTGAATTGTACTGCTTACAATAGGAATCATAAATGAACATCCCAATTTCAACAGTACTAGAAAGTTTTTTTGTTTTTTTATATTATATTCATTGCATTAATAGTTCATGAATTACAAACAAATAAAAAACGCAAGTTCTGTAAAGCACAGCTGTTACTACAAAGCATGTGATTGTATTACATGGGCTTAATTGATAAAATTTACATCACAGCTAATTTTACATCAAAATTCTACACTTGTATGTACATTGTGATTGAAATAATATATATTAACTTCTGAATTAACCAACAACTGTCGATATAATGACCATGGCATCAAAATAGACAGACATAATCTATATTTTGTATATAAAAAAAAAAACTTTTAGTACTGCTTTCAATACTAATATAAAATAAAGCACAAGTCATTGCATCATGAACTGAATAACGTATAAAATCCATTTATCCAAAAACATCATTAACAATATTACAATAATTATGTATAGAGTTCTTGAAGTTCATGACTTTTCAAATATCATACACTTTGATCAGTAAAGGACTATAAAAATTCAATCTTTTTTCCAGTCAAAATATCCATTTTTATTATTTCAAAACATCTTTCAACACTAACTTCTTTGTAAAGCAATAGAAAAATATTCAAAAGAAAAATACATACAAACAAATATTCCATCAAAGAATCTTTTTCTCTTACTAGTCAAAAATATAATACATGTGTATTAGACAAATAACATGTAAATCACTCCACTGCTTCCTCTCAAATACTTTAATTAGAAATCACAACCCAGAACAAAAAAATTCTGGATATAAACTTCCTCAGAACTTGGAGACAAGTCAGGCTTCGTGCACATTGATAAACAGAAAAAAACAGGCCAAGATTTCACAAAGAACATATATAAATTGCATTTAATTATAACCTGTTCATTTTATCTTTTTTGTGGCTAGAAGAAAAGATAATGCTGATTCACAACACAGAACAAAGACTCTCTCAGAACTTGGAGACAAGTCAGGCTTCGTGCACATTGATAAACAGAAAAAAATAGACCAAGATTTCACAATGAACATATATAAATTGCATTTAATTATAACCTGTTCATTTTATCTTTTTTGTGGCTAGAAGAAAAGATAATGCTGATTCACAACACAGAACAAAGACTCTCTCAGAACTTGGAGACAAGTCAGGCTTCGTGCACATTGATAAACAGAACAAAATAGACCAAGATTTCACAAAGAACATATATAAATTGCATTTAATTATAACCTGTTCATTTTATCTTTTTTGTGGCTAGAAGAAAAGATAATGCTGATTCACAACACAGAACAAAGACTCTCTCAGAACTTGGAGACAAGTCAGGCTTCGTGCACATTGATAAACAGAAAAAAATAGACCAAGATTTCACAAAGAACATATATTAATTGCATTTAATTATAACCTGTTCATTTTATCTTTTTTGTGGCTAGAAGAAAGATAATGCTGATTCACAACACAGAACAAAGACTCTCTCAGAACTTGGAGACAAGTCAGGCTTCGTGCACATTGATAAACAGAAAAAATAGACCACATTTTCACAAAGATACCCCCCCCCCCCAGTATATATAAAATGCTTTTAATTATTTACTGTTCATTTCATCTTTTTTGTGGTTTGAAGAAAAGATGGTGCTGAATCACAGAACAAAAACACTCTCAGAACTTGAAGACAAGCCTGGCTTTGCGCACATTCATAAATTTTCAATTTTATTAACAATTGTAGTTTATTTTTATTGAGCATATTACCTGCAATATCAATTTATTTATAATCAACCAGTTTTACTGGTAGGGGATTTAAGATAAAACCCCTTAAAGAACCTCGAGCATGTTAGCCTCTGTTTGGATTTTATAATTCAGTCAGATAGATTTTCTAAGCTTTGGTTCCACTGTTTTGTTCAGATAGAAAAAAATAAAATATTTTAAGTGCGATTTTATACAAAATATGAGGTTGCCTCCCTAGTAAATTACGATGAATTTTCTTCATAAAACTATAATATTACAGTAAATAAGAGTTGCAGGTCAGTGGAAATGAAATTTTTTTTCAAAATTTTCCTTTGTGCTGTTCAAAATGGCTCCAAAAAGAACTCTATTGGACATTAACAATCCAGCTAACTGAACTGACACAAAATTAAAGGAAGAGCTAAACAAATCAGGAATAAAAATTAGTGGATCTATTAGCAATAACCTGTTAAGACAAAATTATTTGGACAATGTCAACAAGGATTGTGCTACATTGCCATCAGACAATAAACAGGCTAGGGATATTAACATTGTGTTTCAGACAAAACAAAATGGCTTTCCATCCACAGCTAGCGATGTTTTTAACTCTAGAATAGAAATTTAAGCAAATGTGCCGACCTCAAGTTCAATGACAAACATAAAAACTGACAATACGCCATCGGGTGAGATCACAGGAGCGTAGATGAATATATCAATTTGGACAACACCTGTAGTCAATATGCATGCTGTATATATAATATATAGCGTGGCATCTAAAGAACAGCATTTCTGAAAGTCTCCTGCATAGTACAATTCAATTATTTCACATGTCTTTAAAACAGTTGAACTCCAAATCAAACGATATTAAGAGCATGCTTTTCAAATCTTTTTGTTCAAAATTCAACAAAAACAGAAGGAAGCAATTTTTTTAACAATTTTGATTTGGTATAAATATATATAAATAAATAACAATAAAATTTTTGTCAAGTTGTAGCAGATTCTTTTAGCTTTCAATGCTTGTACATTTTGTGTACATCAAGTACATGTACATACTGACAAATACAAGATCAATAACCCAATAACTAAAAAAGAAGATAATTCTGCTGCTGCTGTTGTTTACAACTGTGCAGCTAAAAATAAACATCAGATATTTCACTGTGTGGCTAAATGGGTTAGCAATATCACAAAGGAAAACTGCAAGAATATAGAGATGTCAAGGTATCACAAGTGTTTATGACAATCAACAGATTTTAATATATTCATTTCAATCACTTTAGTATAAGATGATATTTTAACACTGTAAGGAGTACAGAGTTGTATAAGAAAACCAGTATAACTAACATGTATACAATTTATCAATGTCTCCACCATCCAGATCTAGTAACAAAGATCTTACTAACTTGAAAAATTTGAGGGATTTAACTAAAGAGTCAAATGCTGATAATCCCTCAAAAATATTCATACAAGTAACCTGACAAATAGCATACATGTATATTAAATAGAACAAGGTAGAAAACTCTAAAAATGTAGTTATACATATGAACTATAAGTCTTTATGGTACATAATATAATCATTTTCTTTATAAGTTACAGTGTACAACTTAAGAGTACAAATTAATTTTACCAGTTACATTAGAGCAAAAAAGGGTTCTTCAATAATATTTGTTTTTATTAATATACTGTGTATAAAAATCAATTGCACTTGAAGATAAGTATCTATATTGAATCACAAAACTAAGAAAACAATATTATAAACTGTGAATCAACACATCATATGACATGACATAGCGTTAAGAATGTCCGCTGCTCATGTTCAGCCATTTTCTCACATTTTTGTTTTTATCCATTTCATTGCATTGACATTTTTTGCCCAGTGACCCCCCACTTTTATTTTCATAATTTTATTAAACACATCTTAAATGTTATTTAGGAAATTTTTTAATGAAATCCTTGTTATTTCTTCGGAGCATTTAACAGATAAAACCTATTATGACAAAACTTATGTAAAATCAAGAAAAATACTTTTCCCACAAAATTTTCAAAGGCTTAAATAAAAAAAAAACGCACAATGACCCATCAAAGTATTTCTATGTTCAAGTATAAAAGATCTTAAAGGATTTCACAACCCTCTGAAATCCTTATTATCTTTAAATAAAGCAGTGAACATCCTTAAGGAAGAAAACAAATAGGATTTTTTTCTTCAGACTAGCTATAATATTCTTTCTAAGCTGTAGGTTCATGACCTTGTAAAAAGTTTAATTCATGTAGACTGAATTTCTATCAGTATATTTCAGATTATCAAGTAAATGGAGAATTTTACACTTCTCAAGTTTTAAGACAGAGGAGGCAGGAGAAGTTTTGTGCAGATGGGCTCCATTTAAACAAAAATAAAAGATACCAAAAATACTATAAACTGATGTCAGAGACACAAGGAGAAGTTTTGTGCAAGTGGGCTTCAATCAATTTATAATAAAGTATATCCAAAATACTTTTAACAGTTTACTTGCAGTCCTAGTGACTGTAAATTGTGTACCGTATTTTCTGGTGAATAAGGCGCACCGGACTATAAGCCGCAGGGTCGATTTTTGTGGAAAATAAGGATAAAATCCACATATAAAGCATATAAAAAACGCACCTAAATTGACGATAAATGTGGCTATTTTCAGATACATATGATACTATTTACGTTTCTTTTTCAGGTAATTTGACAAAAGGGAGTGGGGAAGTAAAGGTTTATAGGGTTTTATTTTCAATCAAATTTGATATTATGCATTATAATTGTCAATAAAATTATGATTTTCTCGTATATGTCGTCTTATTTGTTGTTTGAAGTTCGCGATGTTGACTTTCACCCCACGCTGTACTCATCCAAGCTGTCGCCCATTTTAGTGTCGTTGAGTAATAAATTTGTTTTGTTTACATTTAAAAGGAATATGATAGCCTGGTTAGCAGAGTGCTATGTTAAGAGACCAAATGGTTTTTTCCACACCAGCCGTGCCATACTTGTTATGGACAGCATGCGGGCCCACATCACAGATGAAGTAAAAGATGCCCTCGAGAAGATCAACACAACACCAGCCGTTATACCCAGGGGAATGACCAAGTTGCTTCAGCCCCTTGACATCAGTGTCAACAGAACCTTCAAGATGGGCATGCGAGCCGAATGGGAAACCTGGATGACATCAAGGGAAAAGTCGTTCACCGCTACCGGCCGACTTCGCCGTGCTTCACTACCAGAAGTAGCAACCTGGGTCGTAAAGTCTGTTAAATCCATACCAAAGACTTGTGTCCTGAACGGGTTCAGGAGAGCAGAATTCCTTCGAACTGATTCCGAGGATTCCGACTCCGATAGTGAAGACGACGAGCCGCTCGCCAACTTTGACACCCGCTTGACTCCTGAGTTAGCAGAGCTGTTTCACTCCGACACAGAAGACGAGGATTTCGATGGTTTCAGCGCCCTGAGAGTGACGACGAGTATTGAACTATTTCAATAGACTTTCCAGATTACGTAGTGCTTTCTAGTGACACTTGAATATTTATGATAAAACTTTCGTGATTAATATTTAGTGCTTCATAATAATGTTTTTAACCTGCTTGTTATCTTATGTTTAAATGTATTTACATATTAAAATTATAAAATATCAACTGTCATTTTCTTTCCATTTCCTTAAAAAAAATAAATGTTAGTTTAAATCATTTCTTTTTCTTTTATTCTGTCGAACAGAATATTATAAAAAGAAATTATCTGAATTTGCACTTGTTTAAAAACTATCTGTCCTTACCCAAATTGACAGCCTCAAGAATAAAACCAGATACAAAATCTAAAAAAGTGAATGTGCTGATTAATAGGGGGAAAAAACAAAACCCCTTTATTGTACCTCTTGATAACTCTAAAAATACTTAACAATATATCGCCACGTGACCAAATTATTGATCGTAAAGACACAAGTCATGAAAACTTCGTCATTATTATACATTTTATTCTTTTTAATCAAATAAGCAACAAAACAAACATAAATATTTATTCAGATGAAAACAAGATGTATACATTGCAAGTTCCTGTCATAGTCGGCTGTTCAGATCATATAAAATAATGTCAACAATGTATTTCCGGTCAAAATCAGATCAGCTGATCTGGTCTGAAAAAAAAAAAATATACACATATAAAGCGCACCTGTGTATAAAACGCAGGTAGAAGTCACCTGAAAAAAATAGCGGCTTATACACCGGAATATACGGTAAGTCATTTTATTACAGCAAGACTTATTTGCCTAGCCAATTTCGACTTTAAGTGCAATCACTTTCCTTTTGTTTTTATAACAAGTTTAAAATTACAAGTTTTTTTTTTTTTAAAGTAATAGTATATGATACTCCAATTATTACTCAACACAAGTTAACAGATGTACCAATTGAAGACATAAAGATAAACATAACAATGAACAGTTCACAGTGGGGAGGATGCTTTGAAAAATGTTCAAACAGAACTGCAGCAGGAATTTATAAAAGCAGGGCCATGGGCAATATGCCAGTTGAAGCTGAAAGGTCATATAGAATGTTAAAAAAATACCCATTAAAATCTTGAATATTTGTAAAAACTGCTGAAAATGAAATCTCCCCCATGAGGTAATTAGTGTTACAGGCAAACAAATACCATTAACACATGTCTCTAAGATGCTTTCCCATATGGACCAACCAATTTGCTAATATGATCTTTCCAAAAAAAAATAGATATTTCCTTATAGTTTGATAGAAACACCAAGTTTTTACAGAGTAATCCCTGGCAAAATATATTTCTTGAAAATGGTCTTGCAAATACCAAGTAACAATGCCAGAAATAAGATTTTAACCGACTATATTTCATACACATTCTGAGTCTAGATAAGGCTCACTGAAAATTATAACCTCTTGTCTTTTCTTTTTTCCCAATCTTCATCTGTGTCTTCATCTTCTTTATTCATACTTTAGCACAACCTTGGTTTGTCAATAATATATGATACATGTGTATCTGCATTAGTCATTCATTGTCATCATATTAGCAGCCCCATGTCAAAATGACACAACAAATATTCATTCAGTGAAAATAATTAATTTCACTCAGTATACTTAGACTTCCATCACTATAAAATTTTCGAACTGTACACTGAATGCTTACCACATGACCTTGCAAATTTCTTAATTTGTACAGTCACATTGCTCTGTCGATGTGTTGTTTCAAGAATATGAGTTTCACTTTAATCATTAACTTCTAATGCTCTCATCCACTTAGACCTGATAACATGAAATGAGTACAGAGCACTTGATCAACTAAAGATTTAGTATCAGTTTGTAGTTCGTTTAGTATCAGTTTTGCTTCATGCACGAAACAAACTTTCCTTTCCTTCTTTTAGGTTTCATATGGACCATGAGGAACATAGTTGATGGTTTATTTATATTCATTATTTTTCTCTTTCTTCATCTTGGTTTTGTTTTTTTTTTTCCCTTTCACCAAAAAGTATCTGAATATTCACTTTTCACTTTCAATCAACTTGCAAATTATCTGTATAACATTGTGATCTGAAAAAGAAAATGACATTCATCTTCCCAACAGTCATTCAAAATTCAATATGTAAACAGGGCAACCAAAACCATTACAAGAAATGCCACATACCAAATTTGAATTCAATATGTCCAGTGGAAGCCATCATGATTGTGCCAAAATATAGGCAGACAAACAGACAGATGGAATGAACAGACAAATAAGGTGATTCCAATATACATGTGCCACCCACTCTGCGAGGAGAGTATACCAAGT
Organism: Perna viridis; assembly: GCA_037379345.1. Classification (NCBI taxonomy): domain Eukaryota; kingdom Metazoa; phylum Mollusca; class Bivalvia; order Mytilida; family Mytilidae; genus Perna; species Perna viridis. The sequence goes on from CM074518.1 coordinate 19,328,862, forward strand.
GCTCCCTCAAGATAGTAGCAAGGGTTCAATACTTTCAGATTATTTCTCTGAACTAAATTTCAATGGAAATACCTTAGCCACAATGTCACATTAGTATGTTAGACAGTACCAAAAAGTACTAATCTATATATATATTTCTGGCACTGCCTATGAAGAGGTAATTCATGGTGTAGAAAAATCCACTGAACAAACGATGACTATTTGGTCTACATATACAATTTTATCCCAACAGGTAAACAACCAAATGAAAATTTATTCTGTAACTGGATGAGAAATGAAAGTGTATTTGGAGAGTTTTTGACATGCATTAACCATTTCCTGTTTGGTTTATATCAAGACAACAACATAGTCACATACCTAAAAGATTAACTGATGGTTTATCTAACTTTTGATCCAGTAAATCATCTAAGAGTTTCCTTAGTTCTCTGAATATAACACCAGTTTTGGCATAGGTCTACAAAGTCAACAGACAATAAATAAAATCAAATATTTTAACTCAAAATCTATAAAAATGAATAACATCACACAATTCATTAGTGAAAATAAGACAATACAAATTATTACAAAAGCATATCTACGATTCTTGGAAAAAGAAATCATGTTTAGGAGGAATCCTTAACAATATCAAACCACGGGTATTCTATCTAGAACTGTTTACATGACACTGAATGTTTCAACTGGAGTTGAAAACAAGACTTAGAAATCATTAGTTAACTTTTAAAATTCACCAGTTCCAAAAAGTGCACCATAGTGATGGCAAACAAATCAACTCCATCCTCTTTTATTTGGGAAGATATGGGTCATATTTTTAAAATTAAGTAATTTAAAGTGCAATCATTACACCATTAAATCTGCTAAAATTTAAGATTGCCATCTTTCTAAATGTATATAGACGAACATCCTTTCTCAAAATATGTCACCTTGCAGCTCTTACTTAACAGAAAAGAATATTCCTATTTTTAGCCATGTGAGATTTCCTTTTCTCACTAAAGAGACAATGTTTTTATCAAATTTTTAGCCATTTGAGATTCCATTATCTACAAGAAGCATTTGTGACCTCACAATACAAGTAAATTCAGAGGATACTTCAGCAAGCAGAGTGTTATAAATCGCGCACTAATAATAAAATCGATTTGAGAAAAAGAATCAAACACCACCAAAAAATACTAGACTAAGAAATCTCAGACACCCTCGATAAAGATTTGATGTGAGCCTTGTATGAGAACTTGAATGTCTGAGATTTCTCTTCTTGCACTGTCAGTGGTGTTAGATTCTTGTTAAATATCTGATCCATGTAAGAGATAGAACACATGCTTGTGATGTCACAATTAAGCATTTTAGGACATCTTGTAAATACAAAGGAATTTTGGCACACAGGGAATACTGGACTGGCATACTAATCACAAAGTTAATGTTCAGTGAGAAAAAGAACCAAATATCACAAGAAACTGCAAAACTAGGAGATCTAAGACACTCTTGTGTAAGATTTCATTCTCAGCAGTGTAACATTCTTAATATCTATGCATAAATTTAAAATGGTAACTAGATCAATCTTACAATAACACAAGGTTTATTCACACTTTACCTGGAATTTAATTCTATCATCAACTGACACGAGTTGAGCTGTGTGTTGTACATGTATATCCCCTCCAAACAATAATAAGGAGAATGGAGATACTAGGGTTGTCTCTCTTAGATATATTTTGGAGGTTGTCACCTGAAATGTAGAAAATTACGCATTCATTGATACTTATTGGCCAAAATGATACACAAACACATACAGCTTTGGAAAGACAGAAGCAATATTTTCTTAATATTGAAGATTCAAACATAAACATAGCATCAAAATATGTATGACAACAATATATTAAGCAAGGCCATCTATACTCAACGTCATATACAACACATTTTCGAATTAAAGCTCTACTTTTTAAACCGTCGGGACTTACCGCTAGAGTTGTCTCTCTTTTATTTAATATGAAGATAGTTCGCATATATGCATGACGTGTTAGTACCAACGAGTCGCTTATTAGCTTAAATCATGCCTAACAAATCCTTACGGGAAAATCCCATACTAATATCCGCCATGTTGGTTTCTACAGGACAATTTGTTTACAAACGAAGTTCATAAGTTCCCGTCGAACTTTGGTGACAATCGTCTGCTTGATCAACTTCTCGGTATTGTATGTTGTTCGCGTAAAATAAATATGAGATATCCGAAATAATGCCGAAATGCATTCTGGGTTCTTCGGTTTTTGGACAAACCATTTAAACGTAAACAACATCTCCTAGCAATCTGATCACTGTAAACATGGCCGACTTTTCACAATGTAAATATTGGCACCAAGAATTAAAATCTGACCGGAATTTAACGAATCAATGTTTAGGGAGAAGCCGTTTGGCTAAACGAATGAGCAAGTCATTTAAGACAATTTAAACGACCATAGGTGTCAATAAAGTCATAGAAAATACTTTTATTCAAATTTTAACAGTATCTTATTTATGTGACGCCGAGTATAGAGGAGCAGTAAAAATTTAAACAAAACAGAATATACATGTGCATGTATTTATAGCCTACTTGTTCTTATAGTCAATTTCAACTGTTATTTTCTTCATATTCACTTCACAGTTACAGGTAAATTCAATTAATTACTATAATCAGGCATAGAAGTCATCCTTTAAGCAGATTTCAAAATAAAGATACCTGAAATCATACAAAAAGATTTTGTTATAGGCTATTGAGTATTCACCTTTTCTTGGTAAGCAATCCACCCATTGGCTGCAAGGTTCCTGTTTACAGATGATGGGTGAACATGTGCTGGTCCTTGGGCAGTTTCACCAATGCAGGCATGCTTTCTTGGGTTTACAGCTGCATCAAGAGGGGCATCATATGTTACCTTGGCAACACTAGGGTACAGACCAGCAGATATCACAGCTTTCACCATGGCAACCATAGTTTTGTTTAGGTTGGTATCAGTAGTAACTACAGACTTGCTTATGTCAAGGACTTCTCCGTATTTCTGGTTAGCTTGCGATTTTGACTGAATTGTCTCTGAAAACCCTATTGAATTGACTAGCTTGATCAGATCATTTTTGACGTTCTGAAAGATAAAAAAAATTGATCCTAAAACAAAATACAAATATATGTGTAGGGATTTTCCAATGTATTAACTCCTCTCCAAATCAATTTTCAACTTTTAAATTTTAAAACAAGATGTTGCATACTATATCTTGCTAAGAAAATTCTCCACTGAAACATTTTTGTCAAAACTGAAAAGAAGAGACATGGTACAAGTCCTCATGCAAAGCAATATACCAAATATCTAAGCATTTCGTTCAATAGGAGTTGCAAAGTAACAAAAAGGTGTAACAGATGGATGGATTAACTGACTGACAAGGTGATTGCAATAATAAAAACAAGACATTAAGTAGCTGTCTTTGTAAGAATCATGCAAAATCTGAAAAATGTGATACACCCAAAAAAGGCTACATATTTTTATTTTTGTAATTAGGTTGTTTTATGGGTCTACACTATGAAATGAGTAATTATTCATTCAAATATGCCTGCTCTTAGGAGATAATCCACATTGAAAATCCAGTAGATTCTATTGTATTTGAGTGTCATTTACAGAGTTATCTCCCTCAATTTTGAAATCTACAGTGCCTTCTATATAATTGTTATCTCCTATGAGCACAGGTTATTGGAAAAAACCACATGTTAAATTCTGTTTACTATGACATTTCAAACAAAATATCAAAAATAAAAATATGTAGGCTTTTTATCCACAAATCACATTTTGCATGATCCTTAGCTGGAATCATACTTAATATCATTGAATTTAAAAAGGTATCAGAAAATTATTATATATTAGTACCTTCTTTATGTTCTACAAAGATATTATGTTCAAAATGTTATATCATACCTCAATTTCTAATAACGTATTTCTCTTCAGAAAGTTCTTCTGACAAAATGACTGTTCTGATTGGTACCCCTTTTCCTGTGCTGCCTTCCACCTGTAACATGTATAAAGTACAACTTAAGTTATAACAAGCTTTCTGATTGCTTGGATCTCTGAGCAAATCAAGTTATTTCTGTATAACTTGCTTTGGTATTGTGTCGATCAGTCTGCGCTCTGCCATTCAACTAATTCAAAATGAAATGAAGTTTTGATAATGACCAAATTAATAATATTTGGATAAACTTGAATCCATTGGATCAGTTTACACTTTGCAGTTTATAAGTGTAAACTGCCACAAACCATGTTATTTCCTACATCCTGCTAAAAAATTAAAAACATTCCTTAAAAATCATGTACAATGAATTGATTACCTACAGTGTTATAAACAAAATTGACAAGGAATAGTAGCAATAAAACTTTTGAGACTTTTCTGCTGACTGAAAAAAAATGATTTTTTACATGTGTGAATGACATTAATAAAAACATGAATGTATCTCAAAACCTTATATCGCAGATTAACTTTGACAATTTCAAATCACCAAGTCCTAAATAAACAATGAATTTACAGTTTTATAGTATTGCTCTTGATATCCCATTTCCTGCATCCATGGAAAGTTGATTAAGCCAAGAGAAAGTTATACATTGTAAATTTTACAAATGAGTTTCCACTAGGTGAAAGTTAGGTATGATGCAAACTATTCCATGGAAAGCAGAAAATTTCTTAAATTCTAGAGCATTGTGAGCATGGAAAAGTAATGAAATTTATACATTCTGACCAAAGTATTTTTCTGGTGCAATAATATTGATCTGTTGACTTACCCAGTGTATGCCTTGTATAATGTGAGGTGATCTGAGCAGGAACACGCCATTGATGACTTGGCAAGGTTGGCAAGATCCAGTTTGTCTATGGGTGCCATAAATGGAGATTTAGTAGTCATTGCAGCTGCTATAACAGCCTAAAACAATGAAAATGGTTTCAATTTTCATGGTTTAGCATGACTTGATTTTATGAATTTCATTAAAAATTTTACAATGAAAAAAAAAATTTCACCACAAATTGACCTACAAATCAGCGTATGCTGGTCATGAAAGTTTTATTCAAACTCATCAAAGCTAACAAATAATTTTTATCTTAAATCAATCATGATGTATCATTTGTGAATTCAATATCACATGTACTTAAAAAACAGTTCTTGACTTACCACTGGTTCTAGGTATCCAAATATAGCACCAAACAAGAGCATTTTGCCTATCCTAGCATGCACAGGTAGAGCGGCCAAGTGATGACCCAGTGGAGTGAGACTTGCCACACCCTTACAGGCCCCTATCTCATACAACAGGCTCATGGCCCTGGCTATAACCTGAGGTCTAGGAGGGTCAAGACATTCTGATAAGAAACTCTCAGGCTCACCAAGGTCACATTTCTGCAAAATAAAACTCAATTTGAAATAAAAATCCCCATATACATCTAAAAAATATGTAGTGAGTTCTTTAGACACTTCAAATTTTTCTCCAACTAATTTTCAAAGAATTCATAATATTATAAAAATTGTCATTGCACTTTAAACTAGAGACAGTAAAACTGACAGCAAACCAAGTATTCCTGCAGTCCAAAGTTTCACAACAAAAATGTCCATTACTTAAAAACAATAATACAGTAATCATGAAAATCAATATAGATCTTCTGTTAGAAAGCAACATGCTATGTATCTTAATTTGAAAAAAAATCTTTCATACTTTTGGTCACAGCAACTTACCATTATATGTAAACACAATTCTTCCAATGGAACCCTTTGTATCTCTGGAATGGTGTAGTCTGCTAAATCTTTGTACCTGAAAACAATGGCCACACATTTTAATGATTCAAAATTTCTTTCAAGCTGATCAAAACAATATTGTTTCTGGGACTATTCCAGTAAAATTTCTCTGGAGGGGTGGAACGCCACTTAAATACTTAAACCTTGGTTGGGAGTATTTCTGATATTTTACACAATTTAATGCATTGCAAAAATGAAATTAATTCTCTTGGTGATACACCTTATGAGTTGTGGTGTTCCATCCCCTTCAGGGAATTTTTACTGGAATAGTGCTTATGCCTTTAGTCTGCTGCCTAAGTCTTGTATTAAGTTGTAAAAACAAACTCTGACTAATCAATGGCTGGGTTAGAACTCTAATTTGTACCAGCTGTTTTCATGGGCCTTTTGGTCCATCTGTTTCTAATTGAATAGACAGAATAAAATGGATATAAAGTCTATAGTTGTGACTGTATGATAAATATATAAATAAGAATAATGATGGCCCAGTTATGAAGGTTTCACTCTTCAGTTTGTAATTCGTTGATCATGATCAACTTTTTTTTGAAAGTCATATGCATGTAAATACAGTCACTCACTTTTGATTGGTATAGAGTCTAAAACAGAATCCTTCTCTCACACGACCAGCTCTGCCCTGTCTCTGTTTAGCATTTGCTTTACTGATGAAAACTTCTTTCAAGGAACTCATTTGACTAGTCTCTATATATCTGTCATATGTATAAAGGAATGTATTAACAGAAAGCTTAATGAAATTGCTATGCATGTAGGGGTAAAATGATTCCACCAAATTATGGTTCAATACACATGATGATTCATAAGTAACCCTAACCAACAGATTTGTTTATTGATGAAATTGAGCATTAAATTTTAAAATTAGTCACAAAAAGTAATTAGGAAATTTGTACTCAGTTGTACCATTTTTTCATAATAAAATGTACATTGATGAAACAGATTTGCTCACGCTTCAAGTTTTCTTTAATGTAAAATCATTTCCAAAATTGGATGTAAATCACTATTCACTCCATAACTGGATAGTTAGTAGACATAGTAACATACCTAGTCTCCTTGACCTTTCCAGTGTCGATAACGAACACAACATCAGGTATAGTAATTCCTGTTTCAGCTATGTTGGTTGCTATAACAATCTTTCTGACACCAGGGGGTGGCATCTTGAATGCAGCACTTTGGTCAGAAGAGGAAAGCACTGAATGCAAGGCTAATATTTGGAACCTATAAAGGATAAGTATTTAATCATTTTTCTTCAACAGAACAGAAGAATTTTTTCAAAAGCAAAAGATAGTCACACTTAAATAATTACTGTGTTTATGCTGATATTAACATCAACAAAAAGTTGATGAACTACTAAGTATGAAACACTAAAATCCAGACAGATGACCAGTAAACAGTACAAGTAATGGAGACAGAGTTAATCAAACAATACAACCACTAGTGTTGAAGATAAATGTACACATTTAATGACTACACTTTTAGACCAGAGAAGCACATATGCATGCATTTTTTTTTACTCGGCCTCACCTCTTCTGGTCAGAGAATCTTCTATCACTCTGCAGTAGTTCATAGACCTCCTGTATATCAGCAAGACCTGGCAGGAAAATCAAAACTGCTCCATCCACTGTTCTGAACTCTTCAGATTTCTCCAGGTAAAGCAAGGTTTCCTGAAACAATGACCATTAAGATACAAATGTACATCACAAAGAAGTTTGTAATAGCATGATTTCATCTCATTTGTTTGGGTAAAAGTATGAACATTTCTATAGATGAAATAATTTTTAAGTCCTAGCCTAGTCCAAAATATTTTGCACAATTTTGATAAACTCAAAAAGAGTAAAAATATGACACTTTAAATATTGATATACTGATATTTGTTTCAGTACCAAATGTTGAAAATAAATGACATCATATGTGTAGAAACATTTGAACAAGGAAGAATGCTTACATAACCAAACAGATTAATATCATAATGTCTTTTACACAAGTTAATTGTTCATAGAAATACCTACAATGATCAGATCAAAATTAATCCTACTTTCGTTCATTCTTGTAACCGTGTTCCTGGTCTTTAGACAATATTTATCTGGTGATAAGGTGGTCTGTAAAACAATGATAAGAATTTACTTTAATCATGTTATTTTATTGGCTGGTATTTTGATTAACAAAATGCACCACCACTTTTTTTTAAAAGATGAAAAGTCAAAATCCCTTTCATCAACTAACCAAATTTACTGCTGCTAAAGCCTTAAAACTATGTTTTATAAAAAAAATTCACCATGTCATTTCCATAAACTAACTGGTAATCCACTGGACCCTATAAAAACATCTATCTGCCAACCTGGCACATAGCTATTTGCACATTAAATTCTTCAGAGAAAGTTACAATCAAGGTTCCAGAAACAGTAAAAAATGCCGGTCATTGACTGACAAAGTTTGCAAATGACTGACGACCATTTTCCAATATCAGACATAGAAAATTTTCAATCCTTATACATTACAGTCTGTGTGGTTTTATTAGTGTATAAACATCCTGTCTACCTGTCTCCAAATTGTTTATTGGACATTAATTGACAGGTGTGTGTCAATATTAGCTGATGTGCAGCCACCTGTAACTGATTAGTTAATTGCATAATTAAATTAATGGTACATGTGCAGCACAAAATTATTTGAAGTGACTAATAGAATTTTCATACATTTATTACCTGATTTAAGAGAGAAAAAGATTGGCAAGTCCATCATAATTTATCAATTGAATCTTTTTATCACAGAAGTCAACAACCCATTTAAATCAATATTCAAAATGTATTCGCAATTTTCTTTTATAAATATTCAACATTTTTTACATCACTCAGAAGTTTTCGGCAGTTTGCCGATGTAATGAAAAGTTCTGAGAAATACAATGTTTTGTTTACATGTTAGAACATCCACATGTGGTTGAAACCAAAATTGTTCACTCATTCAGATATATATTATACTCCAAGTCACCTCAGATTGTTTGCGTTTTTTTGCGTTTATTTTTGTAATTACTCTACGGTTCCTTTCAAAAACTTGCCATTTTATTCATGTCGTTCTGTACTACGATTCCCCTACAATTAATTTTTTGTTCTTACCTCCGAGATTGAAAAAATTCAAAATTTATTTTTCCTATGAGAATTTTGCACTGAATGTTGTTTATCCACCATCTTGTTTCTATGGATATTTTGAAATGTTCCCTATTATCTCACAATTGAATAGCTGAAATACCATGATTTCCTGCCATATTTCTGCTCTTTACCTTTAGTAAAAGACAAAACCAGAAGTTCCGAATGAAAATGCTACAACTGGTACTTAATGAGAGTCTTACCACATAAAGTAATAAATTAGCAGGGAACCAGAAATATGGCGGGAAATCATGGTATTTCAGCTCTTCAATTGTGAGATAATAGGGAACATTTCAAAATATCCATAGAAACAAGATGGCGGATAAACAATACATTCAGTGCAAAATTCTCGTAGGAAAAATAAATTTGAATTTTTTCAATCTCGGAGGTAAGAACGAAAAATAATTGTCAGGGAATCGTAGTACAGAATGACATGAATAAAATGGCAAATTTTTGAAAGGAACCGTCGAGTAATTACAAAAATAAACGCAAAAAACCGCAAACAATCTGAGGTGACTCGGAGTATAATAGAAAAAGTATGTGATGCAATAACACAAATTCCAATATTTATCTTTAAATAAGTATAAAAAAAGGTTTTTTTTTTTAAGTTTAGTCTGGATCTTAGCATTTAAAAGACTGACACAAACATATGCTGATGTTTGACAAAATGACCGACATTGGCTGTCAAAATTTCCAGATCCTTGAAAACAATATATAATACACATGTATTTATAAGTACATACAGTATCTAGTTTAGATATGCTATCTTTGGTCCAGAACAAGTCCACTTTAGACTGATCTCCTCCTTTCTCTGTTACAAACACGCTAGTTTGTTCCTCCTAAATGGAGAATATATACAATGTAACACATCTCTCCATTTATAAACCTTATGCACAAGATTATGAAAGCTATTGAGAAGAAAAAAAAACTATGACATGATTCTTCAACTAAATTTTGAAGGTTAATCATAATACGTAGGATTATCATTGAATTAAGTCAATAAGATATAAGAAAAATTACTTAAAAATTTATGAACAGATTAAAAGAACAGAACTTTTGAAAGTTGGTCAGATATATGGAAGTACAACAACTCCTCTTATAAGATATATATATATAACCTAATCACCTGTATAAGTTGATCAGATCTAAGAGAGTATGGTGAATCCTCTTCAAGAGCATACCCTGTTCTCTCTATCAAATCCTCCATGTAATGAACCTAAAACAAAGTAACAGTCTATTACAGAGGACATAAGGATCATTCATATGAATTTAACCTTTAACCTATGGATCACCAAAAGTTATCATTTAGATAGACTGGAAGTAGCAAAATCATGCTCAAATATGTGCACGAGCTTCAATTAGACCTTTAAACTCCTCTACTAAACTTCAATATACACATTTGGTTACTAAATTTTGAACTGCTGCTTTCAACTGCAATATTGATTTACTTTTTTTTAAATCTGCATTTGTCTCCTATTGATCACAAAGGATGTAACTCCTGATGCAAGCATTCTGTTTCTAGGTTCACTAAGTTTTACTTGACAGAGCAAATTTACATGTAGGCTTCTGTGTGAATATACTTTTCTACTTGCATTTGCTCTGTGTGTTACATGTATTTAAAAATTAGTAAATACATGTATAAAGTAAAATGTTTGCAATAGGCTAATAAGCTACAAAAATTTCTAATGTATAATAGAAACTTCTACATGAAAATTAAATAATTACAAATATCACCAATATTACAGTACTTCTATAATAAGATCCTATACCTGCACTGGAAATGTTCTTCCGGGGATGTTGATCACAGGACAATGTTGGAAATATTCTGAAAACTTTATACTGTCTAGGGTAGCACTCATCAATACAACTTTTAGGTCTGGTCTTTTATTCAAAAGTCTCTTGAGAATTACCAACAGGAAGTCAGACTGTACACTTCTCTCATGTACCTGCAAGTTTTGGCAAATGTCAGTATGGCAAGTCGAAAATTTCTGCAAATCTCTAATTTCAATTTGAACTTTGTGCTGACAAACGATTTGAAAAAAAAAACTGGCAAAAGATGTGGTAAAGAAATTTTTTGCAGTTAATTAAAAAAAAACAGTAATTGCAGTATCAGCTAAAGTGTTCACTTTGCATAGGTAATTTATCTTGGAAAGTTGGAAATTGTTACATGCAATTACCTCATCCACAATAACATGAGTTACACTACTGAGACTGGTATCACTCTGTAACTTCCTCAACAGGACACCAGTTGTACAATATGTCAGCCTTGTATTGGGTCCACACTTTGATTCAAATCTGATCTGATAACCTACTAGAGAATCTCTCTTCCCTATACCAATCTCACCCATTTCATCAGAAACTCTCTGTGCCAGGCTGATTGCTGATATTCTTCTAGGTTCTGTACAGATTATATTACACTGTTGTCCTTTTCCATCCAGGATACAACTCTTCAAATAAAATTCAGACTCAGCATATAGGTTTATGTATCATTTTGATAGAATGTGATCACATTTGCTCTATGTGTAAATACATGAATATTTGTCATCAGCTTCTAATCGCATCTAGATGTATAAATGTATGTTGAACAAAATTATTAATAAATATCTCAATGAAGGTGGTCATTTAAAAATCATATACCAATGATTGGGAGTAAAATTTCAATATTATGCCATTTTCTAATGACACTAAGAATTTCAATTCGACTTATTTAAAAACAAAATATATATGCAGTGAATGTTCTGCTGGAATATGTATATGGAGTATGCCTGCGATAAATCAAAAAGATCAAAATACTACATGCACAAATATAAACAATTATATCGTAAATGGTATAAAAAAAGCTTATACTGATTGTTTGCTTAATTTAAATACCTTACATGCATCAGTCAGACCATAGTCTTTGATACCAATGATCACATAAATACAAGATTTAAAACTCAAAACACCTAACAGAAAAAGACAAAATTTATGACAAGAAACTAAATCCTTATTTATCAATTACTTTCAAAATATTCTCGACATCCTCTTAAAAATGGAAAATGACTTTAAAAAATCACAGTTAATATTACTTCTAATAAAAACTGAGGAATTTGTGTACTCTTCCCACTGCCAGTTTCTCCAGCAACAACAGTAACACTACTCCTCTTTATCTGATCCACTACAGAGTCACGGTGCTGGAAAACAGGAAGTTTCTGTCTAGACTGGTATAAGGACTGGTACCTATCTGTATGGTGTCTTTTGGAAAGTAGGGATATCAGAGCCTGACTGTCCATTGTTGAGAGGTGCTTACCTGACTTCAAAGGCTTATTAGGAATGAATTCTATAGATTCCTGCAATATAATCAAATACATTTAGATATACACATGTACATCAATGTGCTTTTTTTAAAATCAAAAATAAATGTAAAGAATGATAAATGGGTAGAATATATATGGACTTAATTCAGAAATAAACATCTAAGTCAACAATTTATCAATGTTTCATAATAATATTTGTAGGCCTCTTGCATGTATAGTTGCACATACATTTTACATTACATTTTTTACATCACTATTTCCAAACACTTATGCATTTATCCTTAAATGTTAAATCATAATTATATTCAAATTAAAGAATCTTAGTGAGCGCGCTCACATACACTACGCGTCCCCATGTTGGATATTCAATTAAATTTGTTTGTGAAAGAAATACAAGTACAAGGAACCCCATCAAAAAAGGAATTTTAGACCTTCATCTTCTAACTAAATTATGTTACTCAGATGGTAGTTTCTAACTCCAGACTGTGATTCTTTGAGTTTTAGTTAATCAAAAGTAAATATCATCATAGCAAAACAAAACGTACACTTGACCTGTAACTTATCACGGTGAACTTATATACCAAAAATCCTGTCAATATCTGCAAGCCTTAAAAAAAAGTCCCGAAAACTCTTTTTTCTGTGAATTTTGCTAAGTTCAAGTCCTGTAATTTTGGTAAAAATCTTCGGAGCGGAACAAAACATACACTTGATCTGTAATTAATCATGGTGAATTTATATATCAAAAATCATGTCAATATCTGCAAGCCTTTAGAAAAAATTTCTGGAAAACTGAAGATGGACTGACGGACAGGTCAAAAACATTATACCCTGCACAACTTCATTGCCTGGGTAATAAATATGCATCACATTGATCGTTTTAACATCTTTCTACAGATAAGATGATCATTAAGAGCATCTGGTACATGAACCTCATCTTCCTCCAAATTTTCCCAAGAGTCAACAGTATCATCATCGCCAACTCCCTCGTCTACTGACTTTTCGTTGCATGCTTTACTACTGATCTGTATCTTCTTCATCAGCTTGCTGATTAGCTGATCTCTTGGCTAAAATTACAATGCCATAATGTGTAGGTTAAGGACCAGACAGATATAACTGTGATACTAGCATAGTTTCCTGTTTTCCTCTTCAATTAAAGGTAAATAACCATTTTCCATAGGCTTCAGCCCAAGTATCATCTTCTTCATTTAAATTCCTTTGAGAAGGTATACACGTAAGTACAATAAAAAATATCTTTTTATTGGCATTTTATTGTTCAAGATTATTGCAGACATGTGATCGCAATATAAGAACAACCACTGAAATTCAATAACAGTAAAATAAAGCAATAGCAATGACCACTTAGTTTCACAAAACATTTCAAACTGAGTCTTACACCTTTTAGCCACTTTGCTTCCTGGATAAACCTTATATTTTTCTTTCACAAATTCAGAAAAACTGTGGTTGGCCTATATTCAAAATCCTAGTTGGCAAACATACCTAATTACATGTACATCAATAAATATACAAGTCACAATATTTTGGTCATTACATTAGATCTACCTTATTCTCAGTTACTTGAGCTGCTTTAGCTTGCGCCCTTTCAGCATCTTGCCATTCTAACCAGACATCTCTGTAAGGTGGTGGCAAAAGTTGATGTACAGACTGGAAAGAAACGAATGTTAGCATTGATATTAGGTGCAATTGCCATCTAAATACACGTACTATGCATTTCAAAAATTTATATACAAAATTCTTCATAATTTCTCGTTTTGTGGTTCAAAAAGAAAGCAATTTACCATTCTACACAGGACATTTTGGAGGGAAAGTCCCGGCATTAGGTTTCCCAAACTCATGATAATAGAGGAAGAAAAAAAAGGAGAAATTGGAACTTGCACAGAAGTTGAAATTAATGTGATTCCATGGTCACTAACCTTCAGTTTCTGATCAAGTACTTTTATTTTTTTCTAGGTCATGGACATGATTTACGGTTTTTTGGTTTGCCTATTAGAGGACCTTTAATTAAACACTTAAAAAGTCCACGATTATAAATAAATCTTGAATGTAAATCAGAACACCTGTTGCATTACAAACAATCCTACCTGTCCTTTACAGAGAGTATATAATGCTAAGGTGCAGCCCAGGTGTTCAGCCTCCTTCACATTCTCACATAAGATATCTGGGGTAACATCTATATCACTTTCCTTTTTCCTAGCAATAGTCACCCTAAATTAACACAAAGAAGAAAAATAAGAAATGACAAACAATTATGGTAAAACATGCTTAGAGCTGTTCCATTAAAAGATATGAGGTAACCGGGGGAAGGCACTTTTTCACTAGTGGAGTCACCCATAGAAGTTCTAATAATGTTTTGTACTAAACTCTGTATTTTGTCAAGAGACAAACAAAGAATAAAAAGGCCTTCCCCCTTCCCTCATGTTTTAATTGAATAGCCCTTACTCTATCAGTTCTATTTCAAGTCTTCTTGAAATATTTAATCATAGAGAGGACATATATTCCCAAACCAAATAAAGACTGTTTCTTCCATAACAATAAAAACTTAAGACTTGCTTACTTCCAAAAGCATAGCCTTCTATTTCACAATTTTTGTTCCAAAAAGCAATATCTATTTTATAATTAAAAACGTTTTGGCCATGTCTCAAGCCCAACAGTCTACCAACAAGAAATAGAAAAAATACATATTTTTTGAAACAGACTCATTTAGTACACCTATAGGTAAATGCAACATTTTCACCTACAAATATGAAGTGTCCAACCTCAACTTCACAATAAAATGTTTCATTTAGTCTGTGGAAGTATAGTCTGAGTCTGCTCATATATAGAAAGAAATTGTCTATTCACCTGCACTTCCAGTGAAAGTATAGTGTGAGTCTGCTCATAAATAGCAAGAACTTGTTTATTCACCTGCACTTCCAGTAGTTCCTGAATGGGTTGACTTTGTGATACTTAGGAGCATCTACTTTATGTTTTCTACACCAATCAATCAAGAACTGTTTGGGGGATTTCCCTGTCCACTGCTGTCTTGTGTATTCAAACTGTCTCACATCAAGCTGGCTTTTATCAACCTTTGCTTCTGTAAGGTAAAATTATTGTCTATGTAAATGTACACATTATCTTGGTATGATCTGTATGTAAATACAAAAGAATGAATGCCAATGACAAATATTAATCTGAAGAAAAAACTAGCAATCCATCTCATCAGTTGACACATGAAAACTAAGACAAATTTAAGCACAACAGGGAAATAACCTATTATGTGGCATACTTTTGTAATTATTTTTGTAAAACTGTATGACGGATGTAAATTTGAGTAATTTGAGGCAAAAATATTTAGTAGTTTGTTTATTTGGTTGATGCTATGTAGTGCACAAAGTACTTAAGCCCAGAGTAAATATTTTGTGAAATTTATTTTGGTGCTTTTAGAAATCGCTATAAATACCCCAAAATTAGCATCCCATGAAATTTGCTATATGGTATTATAATTACGTTTAAAAATACAGAAAAAACATATCTGGCACTTTCAGCAAAAACAGATGGACAAAATACATATCCCTTTTTCCTTCCTTAATGTGCCACTGAAGTCATAAAAAATCGCTGTCAGATGTCAAATAAATAACACCTTCAGTTGTGATTCCAAATTTTAATACAGACCTTTTGGTTCCTCTTGAGCAGCTTGGTTTTCAAACATTGAAAAGGAGTCTCCAAAATCTAATGGCTCATCCTCTTCCTCTTGAGCATGAGCACCTAGATCAGCTGATTGGCTCATCTCAGAACTGCAGTCTGGTTTGTTGTTTTGTCCCACAGCACTGTTGTCCTTCTCCTTTTCCAACCCATTGATCTTTACTGCTGGATTAAATTGACTATCCTTTTCTAAGTCATTCATCTCTACAAAAAATATATCAAAAGACAAAATAATAAAATCCAGTATTCAACTTCAAATTTGAAAACACCTATTAATACAAGTTCCAGTTTCTTTGAAAATGAAATAAAAACTATGTGTGAAATATCTATAATTGCTTCCTTTAAAAAGCTTACAATAACGCATCAACTGGAACATTTTCAAAATAAAATCAATGAATAAATAACACACCTGAAGAATCGATTTACCTTGAATTAAAATTCTAATAGTATTAGAGATCTCTTTCTGTTTAAATTTATCTCCCTTCAGTTTCGCTTCAGCTGCTGTTTCCTTGGCATCAAGAAGTTTAGCTGTCAACTCCAAGTATTTCTCATTCTAGAAAGAGGAAGAAAATGCTTAGTATCATATATATAGTAGTACATGTACAGCTTTCAAGTGTGTGTGTAACCTAGATAAGGAGACCAATGTCATTATGTTTTCAAAATTCTTTTATTAAAATGTTTTATTCTAAAAACATTTCCAGATCTGTTTATACTACTTGATGACAATCCATATTTTTCACAGTATTCTATGGAAATGATTTGTAAAATCCTGAACTTTCTAAAATTTCAACAAAGGTACTAAGAAGATATTCACAATCCGCAGAGCGCAATTAGCAGTCAAAATCCATAGAAAATACAGAAAATCTGTATAAGTAAAAAATACCTCTGCATTTCAAAACTAGAAAATCTTTCAATAAAGCTCACTAGATGATACCCCACTCCCCTCTTCAGGAACCATATAGGAAACTTTAAAAGTCATTCAGGTGGGGAAAAAAAAGAATCACAGGGTGCACTACCTTTCACTCTGTAATGTTAAAGCAACAGCTTGAAATTCTTAAATACCATATTGGGACATTATAAATATATAACCCTGGGAAGCAAAAGCCAACCATAAATACTACTGTATATAGTCACATATAAAAAAGATACACAAAATACATTTAAAGGCAACATCACAACAGACAAGTTGAAGATTATACTGGAAAATCAAATAGACTACTTATCCTTCAAATATCATAGAAAATCCAACAAAAGGAAGGGGAAGTCTAATATGTATTTTAACTTATTACATATATGTCTTTTCAGCATGATCATTAACTGAATGTTGTTGTGTAGAGTAGAAAACCTACTTTCCTACTTCCCAACAAGTAATTTTTGTTCATAGTTAACATATTTACAGGGTCAAACTGCTCAGGTTCCTCATCTTCATCAGATTCTTCTGAACTCATTTCAGCATACTGCAGTATCCAATCCTTCATCCCTACTTTTGCTTTCCTTTCTGGTTTCTGATAAAAGCTTTATGATTAATATTTCATTTTTCATGTATTAAAACATGGAAATTAGTAAGTTTTTTTTCTAATTGCATGTCCTTTGATTGCTAGTAAGAATTTGTGTGATGGCTTCTTAGTTTCATGTTAGATTTAAGAAGTACACTTGTATTTAACATGAAATGATTATACAACTGGACAGGTAGCCAACTTTAAGCAATAATTACATGAACATCACCTTAGTTATTGACAACTTTTAAATAAAAGCATATTGTACAGTATGATTTTGAAAAAAAAAAATAAAACAAACTATTAATCAATTACATGATATACACAATGTACATGTCAAAGCTATCAATATCCAATTTTCCTTTTCCTTTTACCAACTCATACTATAGAACTAATTTCATGGTAGTCATATATCTTTGTAATACTATGTAGATTCATTTTTTATCATATTTCATGTGTTTAGAGAATACTACTGGTGCTGGGTTCCTGTCCTGATTCTTTGGATTATTCAGGACTGACGGCCTAGATTCTAACAGCTGAGAGTCAAACTTGGGTCGACTAGTAGAAGCTTCTTCCTTTTCCATTGTTTCTGAGAATCCTTGAGGCAACTTGTCTGCAATTAATATTCTATGTATAACAAAATGTAACAAAACTGCTACACGTGGCCACTAAAATCAATTTTTAACACAATATAATACTAATCATTTATTTTGAAACCTTGATATTTGATAACCATGCATATGTTCATTTGACAGAATCCACTGTCATTAGTAACTGCAAAAATTAGTTATGTTTCAGTATATGTATACATGCACTGGTTGAACGTGTCACAATGGAAGGTGTTACATGTAGTTATAGACCTATCGGAGAATCTACCCATCATGTACCAAATGTACATTTGTAGCATAAACAAAGTGTAATTTACACTACAGATCAAATGTTCATTAAGAGTTAACAATTAACGTGTCAATTAATTGTCACATTAAAATCACTTTTCTTTTCTGTTGTTTGAGTTTTTATACTAATGTATTGTCTAGTCCTTTATCATAATCCACAGATCCCCCATCAGTTAGACTTTAACTTGTCTGTTACAGTAGTTTATCACAAATGATAGGAAAGAGTATTTTTTTTGTTTGGCTGCAATCAGATTTTGGATTTTTTTTGGGGGTGCTTCAGGACCAGATAATATGACTCCACTATTATCAATATTTTCAATAGAGGGTTCAAACCGTGTCCAGCTGCCAAGTTAGTTTCTATAACAATTGCAGTTTGATTCTGGTAATTACCGTCATTAATATTTTTTTGGCCTTGAAAAAGATAATTTTTAGGTCTAGCTTAAAAATGTCGTTGGTGGCAATTTCAATTTCAAATGTGACAGCCAGTCCATGCTTTCCTGATATTATCAAATTATTTATATTCTTTAAAACAATGTTTATTATTCTTTCAAACGGGTAAGCGATCAAGAATATGTAATCTAAAAAATCGACAAAGTACTGTTTCATTTCCCAGTCTTCAAATCCCCTCGAAAACGTGACGATCAAACATCTGCCTGCAGCTAATAAAAACATTGTTAAAAGACAAGTTCAGGCCTTTTTTATTGTCAGAAGTAGTGGACAACACTACAACATCAATGAAGGAAACTTAATGCACGCACATGACGCGACATTCAAGTCACTCAATGCCCTATTCTAAGAGGAAAGGTGACAATGGCGCATGGTAATCCCAATCACTAAAAGTGGAATCCAAGACCATGACAAACTCCTTTTCACTTAGCTACAAGCCTGTACATGATCTTGTTTGAAATTTTGTACAAAAATTTGACACCATACCAGTATGTAGTTGATCAACCGCCATTTCAATTTGAGAAATTTTGTGCCAGTTGTGTACTTAATGATTGTGTGCTTCCAATTTAACCAGCAGTTATGGCCAAGTGAAGCAAATATTCTTTCCTATTCTTTTATTTAAAGAAAATGAATCAGTTAAATTTTGAAAAGAAAATCAAAAATCGAACTCTTCATTTTAAGCCAAACTAAAGTAGAATGTTTTAATTATATATCAAATGAAAAACCAAATGTTAAGGTAAGATAAAGTTCAACACACTCTAAAAACAGCAGCAGAATTGTTTAAGATTAATACAGACAAAATTTGTCCAAATCAATGTTTCATTCATACCAAAGGAGTGTATCTCAATTACATCAATTCATGTTGTATTGAATTTAGTTACTAGCCATAATATATTTGAAATAGTAATATTTTCTATCAAAAATATGGAAGAGAGGCACTTCAGAAATTATTAAAAATGCATACAAACCATTAGCAATATTAAGACACAGCCAGTCTAAGGCATCAATCAGGTCTCCACCATGTAAAACAGAATTGTTCAAAGCCTGTTCTATTTGTGTATGACTGAAACCAGCTTGGATTAAACTAGTGTACATGTCCTGTAAGTAAAAATCATTTATCAAAAGTATATAAGTGTTTAAAAAAAAGTTACTTTTATGAAGCATTTAATAATGTTTCTAGTATTATTTTTTTTCACAATATCATTAAAAGAAAAAAAAAACAATGGAATAAACTTCAAGTTTATACAGTTTCATATTGGACTGTTAAGTGTAGTATCATACCTAAGGGTCACATTCCTTATTTATACAAGGGTAATACTTTTCCATTTGGGTGATACTATAAATAGAAAATTGTTCACTGTATAGAATCAGAAATATATAATGATTTATCACTCCACTGAATATATATTAATTTTTAGGTACATGTATACCGGGTAGCAAGACTCAGGCTTGGCTTTTATTTTTATAAGATTGATAAAATTTGAGATAGTTTTGACTTCATAGCATTGTTTGGGTGTATATATTGTTGTTTTATAAGGAATTTAATGTTACATTCATGAGTTCATTAAAACAAGATATAAGAAAACACTCAGGCCCTGTTTCTTGATAGACCAGTTTGCAGTTTTTAGGCTCCACAACTCCGATATCCTCATACAAGAGGCTCCCAGAAGCCTGAATCGCTCACCTGAGTGAATTTTGCCTTCCACAGGCAAAAAATTAAACAAGAAGTTTTCCAACAATTTTGATTCAAGAAAACTTTGATAGGACTTATCATAAGGATTATTTCAGTAAATGAAAGTCTAAATATATCATAGTTTTCAAGACATTGGCTGAAACCTGTAAAAAAAACCTGTCATTTTCTCCTGTCAAGGGCAATAACTCTTTTAAGAAGGTGTCTGACAAATTTTATGCTTGAAGACTTTTGTAGTCCTACAAATAAGGATCATTTCAGCTATTGAAAGAATTTGGCTAAACCTAACGGTTTTGGAGATATATGTGAAAAACTACTGTCTGACCCCTATGTTCTATTTTTTTAGCAACAGTGGCCATGTTTTTCAACGGATTGAAAAAACACACTTCAATTCTATGCAGGATACCCCAAGAAACACTTATACCAAGTTTTGTTACAATTGGTAAAATAGTGTTAGAGGAGAAGATTTTTGAAAGAAATAACATAAAAAATAGCAAAAAACATTGAAAAAGGGCAATAACTCCAACATGGCTTAATAGATTAAAATGAAAATTTGACCCCAAAAACATTGTACATCTCATCATGCTGAACACTTTTACCCCATCAGAATAAGGCTAAACCAAACCATTTTGGAGATATATGCGAAAAACTACTGTCTGACCTCTATGTTCTATTTTTAGTACATGTAACAGCGACCATGTTTTTCGACAGATCAAAAATCCCCACATCAGTTCTATGCAGGATACCCAAAGGAACACTCATACCAAGTTTGGTTCAAATTAGTCAAGTAGTTTCAGAGGAGAAGAGTTTTGAAAAATTGTTCATGACGATGACGGATGCTACGTGATGGCAATAGCTCACATTGCCATCGGCCAGGTGAGCTAATAAAAACCACATTTTTTCAGAAAATACTCATTTAAACTGTCTAAAAGTTAGTAAATATGTTCAAAATATTCTAATGGTTGAACAGAATGAATGTTTTTATTTTTGAAAGTAAGAATGCATCTCTTTAATCAGCATTATCTTGTCATCTAAATCAACTTAAAGTTCATCATGCTGATTTTCCCACTAGTGAGAATATTACATTTTCTACATTTCCAATAGTTATTTGTAGCTTACCATAAGCTTTTTATTTGTTAATCTGTTAGATAGTTCTTTTGTGATCTTTTGCTTCTTGAAATCCTCCTGGATTATTGCTACTAGCTCATTCTCAAGACTCTGTGGTATTCGGATCTAGAAATAAAAACATCCTTTGAACTAACTTGCTAAACAAAAGATTGAAATAGAAGAAGGGCAAGATGGTTATTCAGATTCCATGTTTATTTCATTTCCTATTAATATGAAACACTGACAGATTTTATTCATACAACTGCAAGTTGAATACAAGTATCACACAGGTACATTTAAGTCTACCGGCCAACTGAATACCACTTACAAGAAAATGACTAAAGACAATGCTTGAAAAGAGAAAGTTAGAACTGAAACCTGACTAATGCAAATTCTAATTCTAAACCAAAAATAGACTAAACCATTCACTTTTTTTTCAATAGACGACTTTCTCATTTCCCATTTATGTCAAATCTGGTAAAACTGGTTTATGATATCATACTAGACAAGATACATAACTAGTAATATTTAATGTATATGGAACTACATGTACAATGTAACAATGTACATCTCCGAACTGTATTATTTAAAAATTCTTTGCAGTAATTGGTTCAAGATTCTGTTCAATTGGCTCCCATTGCAATGTCTCTCATCTTACATTGTAATTTGAGATTTTTTAAGAAACCCAGCCCAGAGGAGGATCAGGTAAGACAGGTTTTGATATTAACAAGATACAACTGAGATGAAAGCAATCTCTAAGGACCCCTTCACAGCCTAAATGAAGAGAATTACAAACATTTTTGGAGGATCAAAATTAAATAGAAAATTTAAGCTGATCAACCCTCAAGCCAAAATACCAAACACTCACACCAAAAGACAACAAAGTTACAGCTTGGACATGAATCTGTATTTCAAAATCAATAGTATGACCTTGAAGTTAAAGTTCAGTTTTAAGTCAAAGCTCAACAACCATGGTATACGATGCATCCTCTTGAGCTGATCTAGACCTCATGCTAAATATCAAAAGCCTACACTAAAGACAACGAAGTTACAGTCAGGACAAGAATCTGTATTCCAAATAATTATTATTTTTGACCTTGAGGTGGAAGTTCATCAAGCATGGTACTTCGCAAATCATCTTGAGCTAATCTTTCCTCATGCCAAATATCAAAAGCCTACACCAAAAGACAACAAAGTTACAGCTTGGACACAAATCTGTAATGCAAAATCATTAATTTGACTGTAAGGTCAAAGTTCAACAATCATGGTACAGGAGACACTGCATTTAGCTGATCTGTCTTCATGCCAAAGATCAAAAGACTACACCAAAAGACAACAAAGTTAAAGCCTGGACACAAATTGTTATGGACAGATGGACTGATTATTACAGGGCTTCTGCCACACCCGAATTAATTAATATAATGTTATTTATTCGTACACAGATGCATATGAATAAATACCATTATATTCAAAAACATGTTTATTTGTCTAATTTCTTGACTGAATATTAAACATTCTTTCCATGAAGTACATACTACTTCAAATATGAAATGTTTACAGTGTATTGGTAAAAACAAACAAAATGTCCAGTTTTACTAATTCTCAGAATATTATGATTGTGTTGATTGGAATACATGTACATTACATTGTATCTCAATACAGTTAAAGCAAGAAGAATATTGAACTTCAAGGTATAAAGTTGGTCACCTGAAAATTGATGAATTTCTCAGGTTGTTAACTGTACAAATAATTGACAGGAATATTTAAACTATTAGATATGTACATGTACAGACTTGCCTACCCCTTTCTGAGAAATATAGAAAGGTGCACCTAAAAAATAGTAATTTGATATTAAAAAATCATAAGGTTCATTTTCTGTCACAAAAAGCTGATTTTATGGACATATACCACACATATTGTGGATGTATATTGTATATTCTATCTTGGCAGGAACTTCACATTTTCCTTCAGAACTACATTTGGAAAAAAGTTTCTGTATTTTTTACACCAGAAATAACCAACAATTCAATAGTTACTACATGTAAGTCATATTAAAAAAAAGACAGAATGAAACAGAAGAAATCTGGATACTGGAAAATTTTCTAAGAGTATGCCAAATCTAAGGGAATTTGACAACAATTGGTAGTGCGTAAGATGGTCTTAAAAATCTTGAGCCTTACACAAATTATAAGGGTAGGCCAGGCCTTTCATTAGGAGGTGGTACCAGGTACTTTTACCCTTCTAAGCTACTGAAAGGTACCTTCTAAATTTCATTTATGTTAATAAAAGAAAATAGCGAAAAGTATCTCCTACAAAACCAAAAGATACCTGCATTGCAAATAGCTAATGAAACCCCTGGTAGGCAACTCTGCATGTAGATACACATGTACTAATAACTATGGAACAATAGAACATTTATTTGGAATTTTTATTTCAATTGTCCTCTTAATTAAGACATTTCATAAAATAAAGGCAATAGATCAAGGGAAGACCAACCCATGAAGTTAACAGTTTTCTCCCTGTAAATTAGACAATGATTTTACCTTGATTTCATTTTCACAACTTTCAGCTTTAGATGATTGTAAAGAATATGTCTTCTTGCCTGTAAAATAAAAACTTATGTAAAATGTCAGTGTTTTAGAATTTCCTGTCATAATGGGCAAATTAAATTCTGGCCTGGGAAAGTAAAACTATCAGTTAACTTTCTATTGGAAAGGATTTTCAAAAATTATTGGTAAATTGTAATTTTTTTGTGGAAAATTGAATTTATGAATATTAACACAGTAATTTTGGGAATACGTATTTGTAAGTTCGGCATCAGTTTTCAATTCCAGATAGGCATATCTGGATTCTGTTCCTCGTACCATATATCCCCCTTGTTCTGAAAATACATGTACCTCACATCTCGAAGTATTACATGAAAAAACTAACAAGAAAGGATGCCAAACCTACTAACAACTGAGAGAAATAGACTAACAAAGAGAAACTTAGATGCTAAGATGAGGATTTGCCATTGTTATAAAGCGCTGTCTGAACAAGATTTGGACAATCTTGTTTTTCAGTTCAAAGGACTCGAAGACAGAAGAGTTTAATACCTTCTTGTGACCTTGGTCTAGCAAAAATAAAAAAACTAATTCATTAAACAACTTGTCACTGTGATTTAAATATGGTCACCGTATATTTTTAACAAAGTATCTTCATTTGAAATATTTTCCCAATATGTTGAAAATATGGCAAAAATTTCCCAAAAATAAAGGGTTGGGACTGCTTTTAAAACAAGGAACAAATTCACTGTCCCTGAAGGCCCATGGATCACTCATGTATGATACTCAAATCTCCCACATCAAGGTAATTTAACCAGAAAAGACCAGTCATTCACACATTTTTTTTAACAACAGTTTGATAGTCAGCTGTTAAAAGCATTTTACTACAAGAAAGGACATTATGGTCATACATGTATAATAATGGTAAAGGCCAAGGAAATGGACATTGGACTATTGGACAGTATCTAAAATTACAACTTATGCCCTTCTGTATATCTGTATAAAGCCACACACCAAATTGAAATCAATCTATTAATTGGGAGTCATGGTTATTCAAAATGAAATTCAGGTGTACAAGGGAATTTCAACATTCCCCTCCCAGTCGCTGAGTAGGGATATAAACAACTGTACATGGATTGAACTTTAGATTTTTTTTTCACTAGCTAAATTTAGCAAGTACTGAAAATTTACACTCACTTAATTTAAGTTTTTTGGGTTATTCCTCGACTTTACCTATATGACATATAGAATTCCACTAGCAAATTTTAGCAAGTATTTCCCCTTTAAATTGATCACTGTGTTACATACATGTATGTCACTGGGTTACTATCATATCTACTTTTAATATGAAAATGAACGGTTTCATTTTATTGCTTTGTAAATCTTTTTCTTCTAAATCATTAAAACGACGTATTATACGAATTCAGATTTTTTTGGTAATTTTGAAAATCAGTGCCTGAAATTGCTAACCACCTGCCCATCAAATGTGACCAGTTTTGTAACAGGGTGAATACAAATTCTCAAAAGACATGGGATCGGGCCAAAAAATAAAATGTTTAGGCAAAGGCTCCCTTGTCCTAAAAAATATAAAAATCATCATCATTTCTTTATTAAGTCAGCCTCATATCTTGGCCTATACTTAGAGATCAATGGTAAAGGAAAACTATTGACCAATCCTTACGACAAACGTGATGGCTTTTCATTCAGAATTGGCCCCTGCAGGTCCGGGTGTTAAAAGAATAGGCCTGCAGCAGCGCTAACCTATACTTAGAGATCAATGGTAAAGGAAAACTATTGACCAATCCTTACGACAAACATGATGGCTTTTCATTTAGAATTGGCCCCGTGCAGGTCAGGGTGTTAAAAGAATAGGCCTGCAGCAGCGCTAAGCTTGTCGTAAAAGGCGACTAAATAGTGCTCAGAAACCTAGCCGGGGGCTAGGCGCTCTGCCCACAGAGCAACTGGGATGTGTGTCCCAGGTGGTGGAATGGGGTACCCCTGGCATGTTACATGCTGGGGTTGTCAGGCTTTAATACGGAAAACTTGACCGCAAACCATAGTGGTGCACCGTTTTGGGAAAGATGCCATGTTCCTCGCACGTTAAAGAACCCTGCTGTGGTATTCGATAGGAGTAGGAACCTTGGCGCTCCGCCACAGGAGGCTAAATTGCCTGACCTTACCCATCCCTCCCTTTTTCTAGTGGCAATCAAAATTTGTCGACCCTACTGTCCTTGTGTCCCATCCCGTTTTTCATTTCATCATCATTTCATGTTCATTTTATCATCCGTTTCATGTTCATCGTCTGAATATAGCTGAAATATTGCTACTCGGACGTTAAACCCCAACAATCAATCAATCAATTCATTCAGAATTGTCAACTTTCCTTTCATCTATGGCAACATCCGTTCAGCACCTGCATATGGAGTTTTCATATCACAACTCATACGTTATGCCAGAGCTGGCCGTAACTACATGTATGCAGACTTTTTGTATTGAGCTAGGACTCTTACAGTTAGGCTTCTTCAACAGGGTTATGTTGCTATAAGATTGAAGTCATCACTTCAGAAATTTTATGGTTGCCATCATGAACTCATGGATCGTTACGGTGTATCCATCTGCTCTATAAACTGATTTGTTCATCATGTCAATAGTTTTCCTTTCCTCTTTTGTCTACCCAGGACTTGACTTTTTATGAGCAACTTTTGGGGTGTTTCTAGAAAAGCAGAGGATGCGTACCGTACTGGTACACCTGGTCCATGCTCCCAGTTTTTATTGGATTCAGAGTTGCTCATTTGATTTTGTTACATTTGTACTTTGTATGTATAATTTTAGTTACTTACAGTGGGGTCAACGCTGATTTTAATTTCTCACCTAAACGCGGTTGAGGCGGAGTTGCGTTGAGAATGGGCCTCCACAGCTATCACCGTTTCACGGTTGAGTCGCGGCTGAGCACCGGTTGATAATCAGTGATGTGATAGCGTTGAGAAATGATTCATCGTTTAACAAAAAAAAATCAGTTTGACGTAATATCAATGTAATAATTGTTCGTTTTTTAATATAGGATAATTGTATTTACGTTTCACCTCAACTTACTTATTTGATTAGATTGTTGTACTTTTTTCCTTCAAACTTGATTGAAGTTAATTTCTACCCGTTGAGCTTCATCACGATGTTTCTTAACTGTTTACAGGTAATCATTAGCTGTAAAATTTTACCCTGCAGGTGTTCTAATTACGTGATAATTACTTCCAAATCAAAACACGACAATTAACATCACATTCAAACATTCGGACCGTTAATTGATCTTCTGCTATTAAACATGTGCTGCATTTTCACAAGTTTTGAAAAGTGTAAAAGAATGTAATGTTCTTTGTTGTGTATGTCTGTTTTCCACGTTTGGTCTTTTGTTGACAAAGGTTGATAATTTAGGTAATGCCACTAATGGTTCATTTGCACCTGTGTGACTTTGACCATAACATGCATGCACTAAGAAGTACATTTTAGCAATCATGGTAACAAATCAAAGGTCACAATTAAACATGGGCATGGAGAAAGAATGCATTAAACTGTAAGGTGGCTTGAACTGGGAAGGGCTCATAGAAGAATGAATGAGATGTTTAATACAATTTTTCTACCTTTAATTTGCCAGTATTTGCCACTTGAGTCTTATTTGCCATTGCAGTAAATGCCTGGGTGGAATTTACCAGTGCCATCCGACCTTAACATTTAATGTTTGACACTGCATACTGCACTGTGCACACATCATCAGACATCACTCACTATGACTATGTCTATATGTAATCAGTGAATGTCAATACATTAATTTGATCTGAACAAAAATGTTCAGTGAATCTAGCGCATACCTTTTTCATTTCTTTCCTTAACCGGTCTTTCAGGATCTTGCACTTTGAAATGTTGAGCCTGGGTTTTCTTCTTTCCCATGATGAAATGTTAACTTTCAGGGGAGTTAACTAAGGTAGAAGTATGAGTTATTTCCCTTACATTATTTTCTACTCGTGATTTCGCCTTTATTTGAGCCAAATCTTGTATTTTCTTGGTTTAAAATCTTAAATACATTTTATTATAAAAAGAATGAAATAGACTGAATGGATTTCATTCCACTATTTATCTCTCAATTAAATGCAAGCATCTTGCAGACGAAAATCCCGCCAACACCCGAATACCACTTTGTGAGAAGATAAATGATTGGTTAGAATTTTTCATTGCCTAAAAAAATGAACCAATCACAACGCATTTTTCTCAAGACTTTCTTTTCCACCATATTCCCTCGTGTTCTCGGCACAGTCTAAGGTATGATGAAGATGAATTTCTTTTATTTTCAATTGATAAACTTGCTATATCCTATAATCCACGATTTTCTTAAACTTCTAATTGTCATATTTATTGAATATATAACTTATTTGTGCCCTTGATTTCATTTTATCAGACCAAATACCTCCGACCGCAGTCCGTCATTTTTCCCGTAAAATTTTTCTGCCATGCGTAATGTCACCTTAGTGCTGAAATTAAAGTGTTTCGTGAATATGTTATGATTCGAGATATTTTCACTGGATTTCGAAGATACTCCTTCAGTCGACTGATTAACGTAAATCATTTACCACGAAACTAATGGACAATTTCCTGTTCAGAATTGGAAATTAACAATTAAAACTTGGGTCCACAGTAAGATTCGTAATCAAGACAGTGTCCACATCAATGATAAATAATTCTTTCCAGAGTTTTAAAGATCTAGACCCTACCGAAAAAATTGATATGGTTAATGAGTAATTAAGTTGATAAATGTTTCATTGTTTATCAGAATTTGTATTTTTATCAAGAAATATGATAAGTTTTGATGGGATTAATGGTTTTTTTATCACTTGAAAACACAAATTTCCTCGTAGGGAGTTTAAAAGCTCCGTCTCTTGATGAATCTAGCACAGTAGCAATGTTAACCCCTTGCTGCTGTGCATCATTCATGATCAGAACCACTACTGGGAATAATCTCATTATACCATCTACAGCTAGTTCTGAATTACCACCCCATGATGATCTCTGCATTGTAGTGATGTAAGTTCCTTGATGCTGTGCACAGATCATGAGAACTACTGCTAACTAGAAACTTCATTTCTTGCGCTATTATTTCCTGTTAATAAATAATAAATTTTATATGTTTTCTATCTACTTATGAAGCCGACCTCAGGACACTTAACGCTTCATAGTGTAATAATATCCTATATTGTTCACATTCTTCTTACTTATTTCCTCGTGTATTGTATAATGAAAAAAGTACTGTATTCTTTTGCGTATTACGCGCACCTCTTTTGGCATGGGAGATTGACGAAAAGTTAGTTGACATCTAAAACGTTCACTGGGAAGTGAGGAAAAATCACCAGCAGAAGATGACATTGAAATGAAAGGATTCCAGTAAATTCCCTGAAATGTGTATCCTTTCATCAATATTTCAAATAAAAGTATTTTTCTATGTTTCCCTGCATTTGCAAGCCATGTGCAGCAATGTATTGGATATTGCAAATCAGGTATTTCACAGAAACAATGGCATTAAGTTTTGACTGTTTATGAAAATATGTTTTAATTTGTCAAGTTCTGTATTGGTATTTGACACCTAGAAGCAGTTCACCAAGCGAATTAAAAGATTGGTGACAATTGTTTTCATCCTTAGATTGATCTTTTGTTATTTGATAATTAAATGACAATGGGCCCGAGGACAGGTTGACACACCCGTTACTGTGCATTTAACACTCCACAGGACACAATAATTACAACAGTGTGTTTTGAGAGAAAATAAGAAGCTAGTCATGGTTTTTTGTACAAATTGAAATGCAAGAAAACGGCATTGATGGATTGTTCGAACCTTTTTTGCTGAAATGGGGGGGAATTAAGTGCATATGGACTTATCTACTTCTTGACACCCTAGGGGCCTACAAAGTTAGAAGTAGGTTTACATATATATATAGAAATCTGTCATTCCTCTGTCCATGTATTTAATAAAACCCACAAACAAACTAAAAAATTACATTTTGTATGTTGATTTTACATGGGTTATTGACTTCTGTGTTAAAAAGATTCAATCGATAAATTAATAATTACAAACTATGACTGATTCGTACTTTCAACACCATGTGCTTTTGTTACCACTGAAAGATATGTGGGATAATGATGGATTTAATTCATTAAATCAAGTAATAAATGTATGAAAATTCTCAGAGTTCTCTGTAATCAGTTAAGGTAAATTGCAGTCACGGGTGGCTGTGCATCGGCTAATGTTGATGCACACCTGTCAATTAAGTCCCAATAATCAATTAGGAGACAGGTAGACAGGATGTTTATATACTAATAAAACCAAGCAGATGGTAATTAATAAGGGTTGACAATTTTTTATGTCCAGTATTGGAAAATGGTCGGTGGTCATTTGCAAAATTTGTCGGTCAATGACTGGCATTTTTGACTGTTTCTGGATCCTTGCTGCTAAATTGGTGATGGGACTTTAATTTTGTAGGAAAGTGCAACTGATGTGGGTTTGCATAAAGGAACATATGCCTGCAAATGGAGATAAATCCAACTTGGGGTTTGCAATAAGGTCAAGTCTGAAATCCTAAGCGAATTTTCAGCATCATTGGTAGATGTGCAGGAAGGAATATAATAACATTGTAAGATAAACAATATACATGCCTGGTTTCCTGTTGCCGAGTTAGGAAGTGGTTGGGATTTAATTATTATACCCTTGCTTAAAAAGGGAAAGGTACATTTGTATATAATGATCATCCTACAAATTTACATACATTGTTCGTGTACATTTATACATCTGTACGTGTGCATGTTGGCTTTCATCAAGTTGGCACTTTAAAACATGGAAGAACAAAAAATCCAAGCTGTTACATGTAGCTTCTATAAGTTACAAAATATTTACTGTGTTCAGTTGTGGAGAAAACAACTGCTTTTTTCATTGTTGATTAATTCAATGTGTGAAAACTATGAAAACTGATTAAACATGAAGCATTTTTAATTCAATAAAATAGTGATCAATATATTTGTTGATTTTAGGGAGCAACTAGCCATGGCTGATCCAGAAAGGTAAAAACTTGAGAAATAACGAGTACAGACATTATAAATTACCGTCTGACCGACAGTCATGTCAGTCAAAAACTTCAGTTGGTCAGACATAAATTTTGGAAGTTTTTGACTGCTAAAGGTTGAATTAGGGTTTTAGTCAGACAGCTGGAAAAATTTATTTTGTAAAGACTTGCAGTAACTTCATCTGATTATTTTCCTTTTAATGTTTTAAAATGAATAAAATCTTAAGGTTTTGTTGTTTTATACTGAAGTTCAAAATTGTAAAGTACAGTGAAAGTTAATTAATTAGTTATTGAGAATGTTATGTAATGAAAAGTAAGTTTTGTAATTATTGATTCTACATTGATAAATATCTTCCCACAGTAACCCAACAACAATTGATGAAACTGAAGCTGATGTTGAGGAAGTTGATGAAGTAGAGGAAGAAGGTAATGAAATTTACAGGAAAGAGAAATGTTGTCACTTGTGGATCAAATGATATTTTGTTAATATTTATTTTTAATATCCAGTTTCTAATTATCAGAGAAATTTTCTTCCATTTGGTATATATTGGCTCCCTAGTATTTCCTAATCAACAGGGGATGCTCTGGCTTCAAAAATTCTGTCGCCAGAAATATCACCAGCTGCCATTTTTTGTCGCCAGTTTTCAGAAATTAGAGCCAGAGGGTGCCAAAAAAATTACAATTTAAAAAAAAAATAGACAGTATTAAGTTCACTGATGAATTATCTTTGTCAATTCATCAAAATAACCTCTCCATTCATGACATGCATGTACCCAAGGTTCACTCTTGATGCATGTATAAAGTAGGTTTTTAGGTTTTTTAGTCTGTCATTTTCATATGCATAAAATATTAAGTACTACTCCAGAAACAGGTATTTTACTTCTATGAAAGACTATATTACTATTCTCATACAGTCCCTGATTTTAAAACATGTTCACCCTTGTCTTTTATGGTCTAATTTATCTAATACAATATAATTAACTTTTTTATTATTTTTGACAAGCTTGATTCTTTCTTTTTTTTTTTTTTTTTTCCAAGTGATAAAATTTCTATCAAACTACAGTTTGTACCATGGACCATTAATCGGGTCTTGATATCTGAATAGCATCTCCTTAATTAGGCTTTGGGAATCCCCAGATATTTTGTTTACCGATTTTCCCGCCAAAAAAGTCACATGGCAGAAGTGTAAACAAATGTCCTCCATTTTCTTTTATCAATTCTTTCATTTCGAAGTATTTAGACACTTCCTGATGGGATATAATCATTGTTAATTGGACTTAATTTATTCTGTTATTAGGCAAGTTGTTTCTGAATGTATTACATGGTTAAATAGGGCTGTGCAACTTGTGTGTAGCCACGTGCACATGGCCTTAATTGTGTTTACCTTAGACCAGATGATGAGTGTTTTGATTGGCTCAGTAATATATTTACATTTGATTGACACCTCCCATGAGGATATTGTCAGTCCAGTCGCCTGGTCTAATTACCTTTAATTGCCTTCAGGCATAAATTGGTCATAGTCAATTAACTCTGACCAGGTGTCAACACAATTGTTTAAGTAGAGAGAATATCTGTTGCTGATAAACTTCCTATCAGTTTGAATGTACAAAACCTAGGCGCCAAGAAAATCGCCAACGGGCTATTTTTGTCGCCAGATAAAATAAAAAATCGCAAATTGCGACATTGGCGAAGCCCAGCGCGACCCCTGATTTATAACGTTATCTTTTGAAGGCTGAAAGAGTGTTTGGTTAAAATATAAGACTGGAACACAAAATCAGTCTTGTATCTTAGTTAATCATCTACATATAAGTGATCAATGCCCAACATTTTAAAGGTGCTATCGATATAATCCATTTTATTATTCCCCATGCAACAAAGTTGCAGAGGGTATAATGTTTTTGACCCATCTGTCAGTCTATCTTCTGTTTTCCAGAATTTTTTTTTTTTTGAAGCACTTGGAGATATTGACATGATTTTTATTATATAAGCTCTGATAATTTTTACCGAAATTACAGGCCTTGAACTAAGCAAAGTAAACAGCAATAACTTTTCCAGACTTTTTTCTGAACACATGCAGATATTGACATGATTTTTAGTATATAAGTTCACCATGATAAACTACTGGACAAGTTGATGATTTTTACTTAAATTACAGACCTTGAACTTAGCTAAATTCACAGAAATAACCTTTCTTTACCTTTTGTTCAGCTACAATGATATTCACTTCAGATTAATTAACTCAGAAATAACAGTCTGGAGTTTCAAACTTTTACATGTATTTCTCTTGCAAATAAATTTACTTGAGTATCCAACATGGGGCCATACGGGGTATGTGAGCACGCTTACTAAGGGTCTTTAATTCAGCTAATTTGTAAATATATCATTGACACCAGCCTTTATATTTTGTAGATGGCTCTCCTGCCACTGTCCCAACAATAGGTCTCGCTAGTCAGCTGATGCAAAATCCAACCATTCTGGCAGCTCTTCAATCCAAGATGGATGGAATCATAGGTGCTCCATCTGGATACATACAAAGGTAGTCACTAAGGAACTTAGATTTGTTGGGAAATCCCTTGACTCACTTTTATCAGACTTACAAGTTACATTACTGTGGCAGGACATATTAGTCTCATTGTAATTAGTGTGCAAAATATTATATTAAGGAAGTACTAAATTCATCAACATATACTCAGATGTTATCATAACTCTGAGAATATGGTTTTAATAATTTTTGTAGCCATGCATAAATGGCACTAATATTTCAACAAGCCATAATCTGTATTGTTTTAATGTAGTAATGATTGAAATGTCAAGCCCTGGTGTCTCAGAAGTGCTCATTTGTCCACACTTATTGCAAAATCTTTGACAGACTTTACTTATTTTAATTTTTTTGGTGCCATTATGGAAGAAGCTCCACTTGGGGATTGGTCTAATAATTCTATTACAGACATGATTTTTTTCTGTTTTGGCGGAATTCCACTATTTCAAATCCAGATTTTACTGCTACATTTCTTATTTTACTGTATATTTACTAATGATTTTTCAATTTCCCCCTTGTTAAGTACACTACTGCACTCCCACGCGACCATCGTACTTCTGCGTCCCATCACAGTTCTGAGTCTTACATGTATAAAGCAGGTTTTTGGCTCTACAGTCTTAGTCAGGATCTAAAACCATAAGTCACTTTTCATATGCAAAATAATAAAGTACTGTTTTATTTATGTCAAGGACTTTATATTACTATGCTCATATAGCCCCTGATTTTAAAACATGTTGACCATTGTCCTTTGTGGCCCAATTAAATTTATCTTAAATGTGATTTAATTTTTTGTTTATCAATTTTTAAGAAACTTATCCTTTTTTTCAAGTGATAAAATTTCTATCAAATTACCAAAGACCATTAATTGTGTCCCTTTTTTATTATCTCTTGTTCTCTTATACTTCTGCTTTATATCTGAATATTATGACTTAATGCCTTCAGTATTCCCGTAATTAGATTTTAGGAATCCCAATTCCATTTGTTTACAGATTTTTCCCACTGAAAAGCCATGTGGCAAAAGTGTAAACAAATGTCATCTATTTTCTTCCATCAATTCTTGCATTTCAAAGTGTTTTAGACACTACCTGGTAGGATAATCATTGTTAATGGGATTTCATTTATTCTGTTATAAGGTGAATCTATTTTTGAATGTATTGTATGGTTTAACAGGGCTGTGAAGCTTATATGTAGCCAATAAAATCCCAACTGATCATTTTTGTCGCCAGATCGAATAAAAAATTGCACATTGTGACATTGGCGAAGCCAAGCGCAATCCTTGTCTTAACGTGATAACCTTTATACATGATTAAGTTTGATTTTTTAACAAAATCCAAAATCATGTAGTTTATTAGAGTTAGGCCATTTTTTACATTTTGCCATCCCCTTTTATCATCATAATGTGGCTGGGTAACTCTGAATGTTCCATTAATGCCCTTCAAAAATACCACAGAAGAAAAATAAGTAGTATGATTCGAAAGGATCAAAGACCCTCAGAAGCAAGCTGCACAAACCAGTGAAAAAAAATGTTGTCATTGTTTTGTTTTGTTATTTCAGCTTGCCTAAGTCAGTGAAGAGGAGAATCAAAGCCTTGAAAAAAATTCAGTTTGAGTCTTCAAAAATTGAGGGAGATTTTTACAAAGAGGTTCATGAATTAGAGTGCAAATATGCTGCCAAGTATGCTCCCATGTTTGAAAAAGTAAGTAGTTACTGAAATTTTTAGTACTTACAGGCTAAATAAACTGGCTACATCAAACTAATATAGATTGACATATTTCTTTTCGGTGGGTCATGACCAAACCGAATACATAAACATATCATTATCAATAGCCCTTCTAAAAATTTCAAACCCTTGAGAAACAACATTCTCCAACAATGAACTTTTGACTTGCCTTGGTACCAATGTAGCCAATAAGAAAATTGAGAACCTATCAAGATATAAACTGAACTTAATTTTGAATGTTGTGAAAATTCCATGTGAAAGTGAACAGTTTTAATATATATTTCCAGTTTCCAAAGAATTAAAATTTTGTTGAAAGATCACTTAGTATTGTTGCTTCCACTATGTCCAGGTAAAGTTGTTTCTATTCATTTACAGAGGACACGTATTGTATCAGGAGGAGTAGAGCCAACAGATGAGGAATGTGAATGGCCAAGTGATGATGAGAAAGAAGATGAAAAGGTGGCTCAGCTTTCGGTAAAGTTGTCCTGACAACTTTTACTGTATCTCTATCAATGCATTATTAATTAATATTGAAAAAAACTAGATTTTTATAACTGTAGTTTAAATTTGGTATTTAATTTAGTTCAACTGATATCTGCTGTTAAACCTGGAATGGAATGTTAAATGGACTTTTAAGTCCATACAATATTCCATAGAAATGGAACTATTTGAAGACACTGTTGAACTTTCTTTTAAGTCCTTAATTTGAATTTATTTAAGGATGAAGTGAAGAACAAAGCTAAAATTGGAGACTCTGAGAAAGAAAAGGCTGAATCAGAAGGCAAAGAGAAGAAAGAAGATAGTAAGAATCTTGCATTTTGTCATATTGTTAAAAAGTATCAGTGTTTAAGATTTTCAAATAGTGTTTTCTTTGTAGTGGTATGTTGTTTTTCTGATTGGGTTTGAGAAATTATTAATTGATTATTCTCATTTATACATAAAAGGTAAAGTTATAAAGATTTATATGAATCAGTGTCGTTCCATCCCTTCTTAAATGGGTTAAAACTGAACAATTAAAAACCTGAAATCTTGCTTAAGTTCATCCCCAGTATGTGTAATTCTAAGAGTTTCTTGGCAACTGTAATTTTGTAAACAATACATGTAGGTGTTGGAATAGTAAGCTGTTGTGTTCACGCTATTGTTCGAAACATGTTTATTTTATTTTTATTTTTATTCTTTCACTGTTGTCACAACCTCTATTACATATTTTTGTGGACAGTATTGTAAGTGAAAACTATTAAATTATCAAGAGTTTATATTAATAGCAGAGGATAAGCCAAGTGATCAGGGAGATGGTGCTAAGAAACTAGGTATTTTTGTTTTTGTTCATTGGAATTATCAATGGCTTTGTTAATTTTTAAATGCTTTTAGTTTGTTTTGTGATTTGGTTTAATGATTCATTAAATTGACTAGTTTTCTTTTTGTTGAAAGTTGGTGTTAGTATTTTTTCTGATTCAGTGTTCTCCGACAAAAATATTAAAGTATTAACGGAAGATTGACTTTTTTTATGGTCACCTTTATGTGTCTATTTCTAAAAAATTTCATTAAAAAGTCCAAATCTACTAGGTGACATACTAATGCTGCTAAGGGAGATAGTTTGCACTTATATAACTTAGGAAGGACTGTACTAGATAAACACTTTAGCATGTGCTTTCATTTGATATTGTTCTTTCTTTTTTTTTCATTAGTCTATCTTTTACATGAATATTGCCAGTGTTCTCTCCATAATTTTTAAATAGCACAGTGCTTTCTGGCATAGTATAGCTCTTGTGGCCTTCCTCCAAAATTATAGCACAATGCCCTTAGTGCATTCTAACAAAAGTTAATTAGTGATAGCACAGTACTAAGAAATCCTAATGCTGCTAAGTACATAATGTTATAATGGCTGTGGGAGAACACTGATGGCTACTTTTGGTATCTGAGCTTTGCTTTGAATAACCAAATAAACAAAGTCAGTTTTATTGTAGGGACTTTACATGGTAATTTATCAATATAATCTCATGATATCCTGTTTTCAAATGGCATGAGCAAAATAAAGCCGTAGGTGTAGTCCTTTTTACCAATACTGATTGACCTCTTAAAAGGACAGTCATGATTTAATAATTTTCTTTAATAGATTTAAGGAATCAAAAGTATATTTTTACCAGCAGCTTATTAATACAGTATATTTGCAGTAAAACAATAATATGCAAGCATTTGCATCAACTCATATTAAATATCATTAAAAACCAATACTCAAGAGTCAAAATGTAGTAATTAAGTGTTTTTTTGGTTTTTTTTCCATATCCACCAGAAATTGGAAAAGAATTACATTTGTCTCTGTGTTGTCGATTTTATATTATTTGCTGTGGTTTTATGACATGTGGTCATTTTGTATTATTGTATCCACTAAATTAGAGGACAGGAATGAAATGACATTTTGTATATATTATTTTCTTTTTTCAGATGAGGGAGCAGATGTGAAAGGCATTCCAAATTTTTGGTTGACAGTATTTAAAAATGTAGATATGTTGTCAGAAATGATTCAGGTAATGCGTAGTAATTCACAAATTTGTGTATTAAACATTAATTCTGAATTTTACAGGATAACAAGTCTCTGTTTCATAGGATGTAGACTTTAGTGTGAAGTCAGAAGCATTTTGAACTTAAATCTAGGAAAAATAATTTATGATAAATAGTCATCTTTAACATGAAGAGTTACAATAAGGAACCAGTTTTCAAATGTTCTGTTATGCCACCATAGCAAAGGTAGCTTTGTACAAGTTAATTTCTTTAGTCAGTGATTTTAAATATGACCTGTACTTTATTGTTTACTTACATATTGCAGGACCATGATGAATCCATCCTGAACCATTTGCAAGATGTTAAAGTTAAATTCTCTAGTGCACAAGATATGGTATGTTAATATAAAAGCTAACATGTCTTTTGTCCCTTCCTCACCCTCTCTTCTGCAAAGGTAATGAAATGGTATTTTCTATCATTCATGTTAGGGCTGTTTCAGTAAAATATACATGGGACGGGGGGAAGGCACTTGAAAATTGGGGAAACCTCTTATAGAAGCGATATTTTTCCACTCCTACCTACCCATAAAAGGTAAAAACCCAAGCTTTATACACACCAACAGAAGCAAATAAAAATTTATATATATTCTTAAACAGTATTTCCATGATATTTGGTATATGAAGAGAAATAGAAGATAATGAAGAAGTTTTATTGATCCACACTGTACAACAGTGACTGTATATGAAGCTGGTGTATTTTTTTTGTATCTCATCTAACCAGTTGAAATTTCTGTGTGTATCCATATGATTGCCTTTATAGTTGTGTGAAGTTTCCTAAAATCCATTTTTTTTTTATCGGGGATCAATGATTTCAAGAAAACTTCTGTTCTTGTATACCTAGCACTTTCAGCTGGAAATCTGCTATATTTAAGCATCACCCAAGTTTGCATGCACTCTGAAGGTTAGGAACAAGAGAGTATAAAGTAATATTGATGTTTATCAATATAAAAAATTCTGTTCATTTGCACACTTGGGGCTATCTTGTTTAATGGTATGGAAATTTTG
The DNA here is from genome assembly GCA_037379345.1 of Perna viridis. Classification (NCBI taxonomy): domain Eukaryota; kingdom Metazoa; phylum Mollusca; class Bivalvia; order Mytilida; family Mytilidae; genus Perna; species Perna viridis. Next base: position 19,367,883 of record CM074518.1, read on the forward strand.
TCCATTGTTGTAGACTCTGACAATTTCTAAGATGAAGAACAGAAGTAAAAGCCCTGTTCTTTGATAATTTGGTGCTTTTGTCACCTACACATTCACTCCATAGCCCATACCCTTACATTTTGAAGTTTTGGAATGGGTTATTCTTGATATCAATATGCAATGACTACATAGTGATTTAACAACTGTTCAAATTCAGTTTCAAAAGAAGTTTAATTGTGGAAGAGTTGTTTTGATGATAATTCAGACACACTGAATAGATATAAGATGTGGTATGAGTGCTAATGAGACAACTCTTCATCCAAGTCAATTTATTTAAAGTATAAACCATAATAATAAGTCTAAGTACAATCTTCAGCACGGAGCCTTGGACCACACCGAAAAGTAAGCTATAAAGGCCCCCCAAAATTACTAATTTAAAACTATCCAAGCAGGAAAACCAACGGTCTAATCTACATAAATATTGAGAGACGAGGAACACTTATGAACCACATCAACAAATATAAGTTGACATCTTTTCTGATGTTTGGGCGTCTGGTCGCACCATTGCTCCACAGCAAAACCCAGAGAATACCGAAAGAATAATGTCAAAACAAACACGGAGCGATTTCTGGGCGAAACACCTGTAAAAATGGAGTGAACTTCCTTCAACAAAAGCGTGTAACTCAACTGTACTAAAGATTTATACAATGACAGGGATTCATTTTGGACCATTTTGAGAAAGTAAAAAAACAACTTTCAACAGAATGTTCCTTCATTTTCCCAACAACCACTCAGAGAAGCGAATTTCCAAGCCCAGTACCATGCCAAAGGTGCATTTTCCACCAACCCACAACCAAGTATATATTTTTTTTTTAATGCCGTCCCTGGGTCTCATGTATGTTTTGCTGGAACAGCCCTTATAGTCCCAAAAATATGGTACAAGTTTAGCAAGGAGTATAATTTTTCCATTGATTCACAAGATTTTTGCTTTTACAAATTCATATTTTACTGTTTATTTACTTTTAATTTTGTAAATTTCTACCTCCCTGTTGTTTCTCCAATTAACAAAGTGTTCCAATGGCTAAAGGACAACATAACAAGTAAATTCACTATTTCAATGGTGCTTTATTACATCTATTTTTGATTGTTATTTCTTCTCATTTAAGGATTTTGAAAATGGTAGTGGGTCCTTGGGAAAAGCTGCAAAAGAAAGCTGGACCCTGTACTATAAAATGTAGTTTAAATGTACTGTCAAGTGGCAGATTGCTTTAATATTTTGCTGTAAAAAAGTCAGTATTTAGATTTCACATATTTGTCATTTCAGGGTTTCACATTAGAGTTTTATTTTGAAGCCAATAAATATTTCTCAAATACAGTGTTAACCAAGCAGTACACAATGAGATCAGAGCCAGACGAAACTGATCCATGGTCATTTGAAGGTCCTGAAATTATCAAATGTAAAGGGTATGTTTTAGTAAAGTACAAAATGAAGGAAGACAGTAAAATCACAAAATATTAAAGTACTATCTTCAAGCATACTTGTCTGTTGGGTAAAGTTGTCTTTTTCTCAAGCTAATGATTAAATGAGTGCTGTGTTTTTTTTTAATTGAATATTAATTGGGCATAAAATGTCTTAAAGTGAACTTCACAACTAATAATAATATACTAAATAATATCTTGTTTACCAGTGAAGTTGAGTCTTAAAAAAAAAATATTTCTGTCCATGGACATGTATGAATCATAACATCAACATTAACCAATAATTTCCACTAATGAAGCATAAATAAGATTAATTAATAGCTGGTGAAGATAGATGTATTAAACAAATCTTTAAATCAAATATTGAACTGGCAGATTTTAAAGTGATGGAATCTATGATTGGGTTAAATTCTTTGAATATCGGGGTGTTTTGTTTTGTTTTGTTTGTTTTGTTTTTTTTTTTTTTTTATTCAAACACACATTTATGCAGTAAGATGGTCTTAGTCAGACAGTAACTTAAATATGAAAATACTAAAAAAAAAAAATTATTTTGTTTCTAATTTTCCTAATGTTGGTTGATCAAAAAGAACAAGTTGTTATCTTAATTCAGAGAGTGATTATATCATTTTTTAAATTTACTTTATACAGATGTGAGATTGACTGGCAGAAAGGACAGAATGTAACGGTGAAAACAATTAAAAAGAAACAAAAACATAAAGGAAGAGGAACAACAAGAACAATAACAAAAACAGTTCAGAATGATTCATTTTTCAATTTCTTTAGTCCTCCAACAGTACCAGAGGAAGATGGAGAAATGGTACGTAATTTAATCTAGATTTGATGGTGTGTCATAATGAAGCATACAGAATGAAAAGATTATTATTTGTGTTTTGTTTTGTTTTGTTTGTTTGTTTGTTTTGTTTTTGTTTTTTTTTTTGTTTTTTTAGCGCACCTGGCCAAAGGCCATGTGAGCTATTGCCATCACTTGGCGTCTGTCTCCGTCGTCGTCATTAAGGATTATACAAAACTCTTCTCCTATGAAAATACTTGACTGATTAGAACTAAACTTGGTATAAATGTTGTTCAGAATATCCTGCATAGAAATGTTGTCGGGATTTTTGATTCGTCGAAAAACATGGCCGCTGTTACTAAAGATAGAACATAGGGGTCAGACAGTAGATTTTTGAATATATCTCCAAAACTGTTAAGCTAAATTCTGACATCAGGTAAAAATGTTCGGCATGATGAGATCTATCACTGGTCAAATTTTGGTTTTAATCCGTTAAGCCATGTTGGAGTTGTTGCACTTTTTCAATGATTTTTTTGTTATTTTTAATGTTATTTCTTTCAAAAATCTTCTCCTCTGACACTACCTGACCAATTGAAACCAAACTTGGTATGAATGTTTCTTGGGATATCCTGCATAGAACTGTATTGGGGATTTTTTATTTGTCAAAAAACATGGCCACCATTACTAAAAATATAACATAGGGGTCAGACAGTAGTTTTTCACATATATCTCAAAAAATGATGTTTAACCGAACTTTCAGTTGCTGAAATGATCCTTATTATAAGGGATTCAAAAGTCTTCAGGGGTCCAAGTTGTCAGGGACTCCTTGTAAGAGTTATTGCCCTGGAAAGATGAAAAGATTTTTTTTACAGTTTCAGCCAATATCTTGAAACCTATGATAGATTGAAAGAAACTTACAGTTGCTGAAATGATCCTTATGATATATCCTACCAAAGTTATCTTGAGTCAAAATTGCTGGACATCTCCTTGTGAAATTAGACAAATTTTAACAAGGGGAGCAATTCAGGCTTCTGGGAGCCTCTTGATTTTATTTATTTTTTTTTTGCTTATATCTTCGGAGCTAGAGCAGTTGTCAGTGGGAAACAGACAACTTTAAAAGGAATTTGCAGATGTTGTGTAAATAAATAATTTTGAAATGAATATACATGATTAGGGTAACTTCAATTCCATGGATAATATTGAGTAACACACTGAATTTGAGCCAATATGAATCCTGAAAGATGTGTAATGAAAGTAAGGCAATTTTTGTGATACTGCAATTGCATTTCCATTGAAATAATGTATTTATTTCTAAATTTTGTAAACAATGTATGCAAATGCAGCCAAACAATATATAACTACAATCTTTTTTTTTTCTTTTAGGATGAAGATTTAGAAGCATTATTAGCAGCTGATTTTGAAATAGGACATTTTATTAGGGAAAGAATAGTGCCTAGAGCTGTGTTATATTTCACTGGAGAAGCTTTAGAAGAAAATGATGATGTAAGTTACAGTGATTGGGATTAGAGGAGGCCATGCACTTATCACATTCCAGCTGAAAATGTCCCATTGGAATCAGAAATTTTTACTAAGAATGTTAAAGAATGGCCCATTAAAAATCTCAAGATCATCAAAATATGGCACATGTGCAAAATTTTGATCCCTATCACTGAATTTAAAGCCTGTTTAGTATTGTATTTTAATCTGAAGAGCGAATTAGGTGTTTTTGAATAAATATGCAGCTAGTAACATGACCTACTGAAGACACACTGAAAACCTTATGGAATAAAGGTAATGTCGAGCTATAATTTTGCGATTAATTCATATATGGGTGAAACAATCAAGAATGATTTTCTTCCGTTTTTTAGTGGATTTTCACTATTTCAAATCCGGATTTTACCGTTACGATACTTTTTTTTTTTACTGTATATTTACTTCTGAGTTTGCCAGTTTCTGCTTTGTTGACCTCGTAAAATAATTTCTGCACAATACTCAAAGGTAATTTCATCATTTTCATAGTTCACTACAGTGCAAGTTACTGTATTTCCTACTAAGTACACACTGAGGGCCAGTAATACTTTTTTTTTTTTAATTTTCTTAAGAAATGTTAAAGGGCAGAGATAAAATAGACAAAATGACAACATTGGATAAGTGTTAGGTCTTACAAAGGAAAGAAGCCTTAGAAGTATGGATTCAAAAGTTTTAACTGAACATTTCCACAAATATCATTTTAATCCTTAAATATTAAAATGTATTTGTTTTCAGGGTCATCATCACATTGAGTTCATTTCAAGTATTTTACATGTCCAGTCATGAGATATACATTTTAGCTATTTATGAAAGTATCAGAGTATACAATTTCATATATCTTTCATATTTAATTTTGAAAAAGTTCAGTCAGTTTATATCATTTATTCTTATTTTTGCTTTGTAGTTTGATGAAGAAGAGGAGGAGGTATGTTATTACTTGATTATTGAATCCATAAAGCAGTAGTAATAATCCCTTGCTGTATTTTAGAGTACCAAGACTGATTACTTACCTTATCTTTTAGCCATGAAAACAGTAAAACATGTAAACTTAATACAACATTTACCACTCAATGAGTGGGTGGTATATTGGAATCACTTTGTCTCAATTATTTTACTCTTGTGGATGGATTGATTTCAAATTTAGTATGTGGTTTTAAGTTAGATGGGGGCATATGTTATATGTTATGGTTGCTATTTAATATCAACTTCCTGTTCCTTTGGATTGCAATACGAGTTGGGATATACCTAGCATGAAAATGTGTACAACTTATTAATGTTCATATCTATGGAGTACATTGCATCATGTTTTGTTGTTCTGAAAGTAGTTATTTGGTTTCTGCTTGAAAAATAAAATGCTATGTTATGTTGAAATTGCATAAAAATAGATAGTCAGCTGTTTTTTGCATACTTAGATTTAATGCTACACTAATAAATTCTTTGTAAAAGTCATATTCAAACAGTATAAATCCAAAACACAAGAAAAAACACCATGAATTGCATTTCATTCATCAACTCATTACTTCTACCATTACAAGCTTATTTTGAATTTCTTACCAATCCTCTTGAATGTCAATTAGACAACAGAAAATACATATTAGCAGTCTAAGGAGAAGAAATACTTTACAGCAAAATCATTTACTGCAATGCATTTACATGTATGAACATCCATATTTCCACAATTTACTGTGGCAGATGGACTCATTGGACATACCTGAATTGAAAAATAAACTTAATGACATTGTAGGGTGAAGAGGAAGGTGAATATGATGAAGATGCTGATCCAGATTATAATCCACAGGTATGATTGATAGATCTCTTCAGTGCCAAAAATTGCTTAAGTATACTGAAACATTCTACACAAAACTGATAATTCTGGCATATAACACCTGAAATATTGCATTTAGCTGTTTATTTGTTTTGTTTATCTAGTAATTATAACTTTTTTTCTTTTTTTTTCTTCAAATCCACTCCAGCCAATCATTCCAAACTATATCACAGTGATATTGAGTATTAAATATTAATCAATTTTAGTTTGGTGATAATTGCATTTACTGTTCAGGAGGATAGTTCTTTTTCACTTGAATATGTGCCATCTGGTTTTATTATGTTTTTCGTTTTCTTTTGTCTGCTTAGAGGCCACTGAATTATTTGGATTACATGACATTTTCAATGTCCTATTTCACAGTAGAAAATTTGTGCTGTAATACTTTTGCTCTATGCAAGATCAAAAGATTATTTTTGATCACTTGCAGACTGTCATGTATTCTTCAAAAAAATCTTGAAAATTTTATATTAGATAAAAGTAGAAGATTTGGACTTATATTATTGGCTAGATCAAATACAGACTGCCATATTCAATCGAAGTAAGATTGTTCAATATGGGTTTATCATTATTGTTCAAATCATCTTTTACTTTTTGCATTATGACAGTTTTAGAGATGTTTACATTCCAGATTTTATTGAATTAATGAAAATGCCATTTGACTGAAAGGGATTCCATATTCTAATCCATTATATTTTATGTTCTTAAATATCTTGTAAGTGAAAAAAAGTAACCTTTTAGAATTACTACATTAAGTCTACCTTGGAATTGTTGTTTTAGCAGGCAGCTTAAGGAAATGCTGGGTAATTTTTTTGGAATTTTTCCAGACCAATTATAGAAGGGAAGGAATATGTGATCTTGCAAAATGTGAAAAAATCAAGTCTTGTTTAAGGGTCTAAACAAGTATGGTTCAAAAGACGAGCTCAAGCAAAGATTCATCTCTTGGAAAGAAGAAAAGTCATTGATGGAGAGAAAATGTCCATTAGACCTAGTAGTAGTTTGTTTCATAAGACACAAATTTGATTAAAGTGTTGTAACATTATCATGCTGAATAATTATAAGAGTAATAAAGTTGTATGGACCTCTTAGGGCTGTTCCATGAAAAGATATGAGGTACCCGGTAGGGCACTTTTTTACCAAGGGAGCCACCCGTAGAAGTTCTATTGATGTTTTGTATTAATCTCTTTACAAGAGACCCATGTACAAAGAATAAACATGCTTTTCCCCGTCCTTCATATGTTTTAAGGAACAGCACTCAGTTGAAACAATTGAATTAATTGAAATTTTTGCTGTCATGAAGACATTCAATTTTCTTTGTTCCTTTTTTTTTCTTTTTTTTTTTCCTTCTCTCTCTCCCTCTGGTGGAGTATTGTAATTTTGGCAAGTTCACACATTCCTTAGGTTAGAGTGTGTTATCCTTTTCAGTCGATCAGTGTTAATGATCGTGCTTTATTTGTTGTAAATGCATGAATGTGATTTTTTTGGAATGATTTTTTTTTCATCCACATTATACTAAATATTACCTACCATGCCATTTCTAAAACAAAACTTGGTTAAATTTGAGTAATAAAAAGTGTCAGATTACTTGGCACTCCCTTTGAATGTGTTGTATTTATTAACATGCTTTTGCCATTTATTGTATAAGCATGGATACATGAATATATCAAAAAAATAAAAGATAAATATCAGTTTTCAGAGATAGTTATACTAGCTGCATGCCAGTGGTGGATTTATCTACATGTACATGTGTATTTGTTGTGTTGAAATGATTTTTTTTTATTCTTACCAATGAGCTTTTTGTTGATAGAAGTATTGATGCCTTGACATTTGAAAAAGAATCTGTCATATTTTAGTGTAGAATTACATAGGATTACTTTAATAAGCACATATAAGCTTTTTTATTGATCTGGGTGGAAAAAAAGAATATACTTGTATTTCATTATTTACAGTGTCTTGAAAGTTTTAAATGAGTGTTCATATTTTAACATATTTCCTAACTTGTTTCAGTGTAAATATTTTGGTAAACAGATTTGATTATTCTTGTTCGTGATCACTCTTAGAAAGTTTTCTGTTCTTTTTCAGGCTGATGGTAACAAACCAGAAGAATGTAAACAACAATGAAATCTTAGAACAACATAGTCATCATTTGTTTATAAATTTCACATCATCTTATCAAAAATTTATTTCAACATGTTCCAAGTTTGACCATTTGTAGTGCACTAAAACAGCAGCCTGAAGTCAGCTTGCTAACATCAATGGAATTGAAAGATTAGTATTTAGAAGTGTCATATGAGATGATTTCTACACCATTCTTGCCTTCTAAGAAGAATCATTAACGTAGCTTCATGGATAAGATTTTCACAAAATGCATTCAGAATTGCAACAAGTGCATTTTGAGCTTCTGTTATGTGTTGGATGCTGTTTACACAATTATTTCATGTGTTGTGTGATAGATTTGTTCTATTTAAAGCCTTGAATTATGTGCAATTGTGATATTAATGTTGGGGGATTGAAGGTATACTACAGTTGAGACAATAATAATGTTTAATAGTACTTTTTCATTTTGTTATATACATGGATTGAGTTTCATAAGTTCAATTGTTAACTTTGTTTGTCTACAAAGACTTTTATTAGAATATGGCTCATGATTGTCAACTACATGTATTATATAGAGGGTTTTAAGGTTTTGGCCTATTTGTTCTGGAAAAAGAGTTTACACATGTCCCTTTTTGATTGTTTACTGACAAGTCTACAAGTGTTCATTAGTCTGAAAGTAAACATCAAAAGTATGCACAGAAAAAAATGTTAGTCACTCTAGTCAGGGAATTCTTAAGGCTGTCATTGTTATAAGAGTTCAGTGAAATCTCAATATGTCTGTTTCTCAAGATCTTCCTAAATTAAGTTGATGAGCAATTCTGGATTGGAAGAAGACTCATTAGAATTTTTTTTAAGAACAAGGCCCATTAGACTGTATGGCTGTATATTGAAGACACGTGAGGCATAATGTCTGAATTATTGTATTCAAACAATTTAGAACACCAATTTGTGAGATATCCTATTCCTTAATTAAGAAAAATCAATATTCAATCATAAAGCCATACATATCTATGCATGGGAAATTCACTCTGAATAGTTGATGTTAAGCAAGCCTTATATTTGAGGAAATAAAAGTGCTTCATAAATTCTGTTGATTATTTGGGAGTAGTATATTGTTTTATAGTATAATTACTACCTTTTCATAAGTATTTGAAGTCATTATGGTCTTATGCAGTTACATTAGTGGGATATTCCATTTGTATGGAAGGAATGTAAAATTAATCCTATCATTGCAGTGTGGTGTGGAGTACAATGATCATTGCATGGATTGTTAGGTTTTTCTTGCTGAATTTTGCTTTAACAATTTAATTTGTATTCCTTTGGTTGGGTTGATTCATTTTATTTTATATCATTTTTTGTATAGAAAGACAACTTGATAGGTTTTCCCCTTGTTACATGATTTCAGAAAGTATGTAGAAGGTCGTAGACTTTTCCAAGTTTTAAATCAATATTCTACTAAAGGAAATTCAAAATTCCTTGTTACTGTGTCAGTGAAAAAGGTTTCAAGTCCAAGACTTAGGTAAATGAAGTTTTATAGGTCCTTAATCAGTAATTGAGTGTTTCTAAACTTGGACTTGAATTTATATCTCTGTTGTATTAGCACTTCGGGTTTTGTTGAATCTCTGTTTGTGCCATGTATTTGTTAATTTTGTAGTGGTGAACAGGGTTTGACACTTAACTTTTCTTGCTACTATTTGATAGATTAATTAAGTGGTCCTCAAAATTATTTTGCAGTCCTTTCTTAGGACTAATAAAATTTTGAGAATTAATTCAGGGTGCCCTAAGGACTACCAATTTAAATTTCAAGGTTGTCCTTAAAATAAGGTAGGCACGGGACTTCTGGACCACTGCTTAGTGTCAAAACTTGATGAACTTATTTAGTTTCACAGTGAATTTAAGATAGAATGATAATATGTTGGGGTGTAAATTCTCTAGTCTCGATCAATGGAATAATAGTTAGAAAGAAAGAATCGTCCTATTATTCATTTAATTTGCTGATATGACAAAAGAATCTCATTGGGAAATTGCTAAGCATATTGAAAATAATCTTAATAATACATGTACATCATCCCAAACTTTAATTCAATCAAAATATATTTCTAGAATGTGAGGAAACTTGAAAAGGTGGGCATTGTCTGTTGCAAGTGAAGTTTTCAATTATATTTCTTTATGATTGTGTTCATACAGAGTTGGGTTTATTTTTATATGCTTTTTTAGACTATACACACAGCTGTCAGTTGATCACATCAGTTTTCGTTGTTCATTCATTTACATTTTATCTTTGTATCATTTAGGTTATATGTTTTGTGCCTCTTGAATTAGACTACAATTAAGTGGTTAAAAGATTTTTACCTGTAATTGGCATTTGTTTATGTCCTTTTCAAATAAAAGGATGCATAGTTCTAAAATTGAGATTAATCTATTTCAGTTGATGTGGTCAGATTCATTCTTTTTTTTTTTTTCTTTTTTTTTTCATTCATTTTGTTACACTTTCCATCCTTGTACTATGAAATCATTATTGTAGTGTATAGTGTATATAGAAGAGTTCTACCAACCTTTTAATATTTGTTTATGAATGTTAATTTATTTTAAGCATTTTGTCGAGTTATACTTAAAATGATAATACTGTCTGTCTTTTTCACCAGGAAAAGAGAACACAATATATCAAGAAAAGAAATTGTGTCTACATTTTGGTCCTTCCAAATATGTCTTGTTTGTGAACTCTGAGAACTTTGATGAATAGATTAATAATGACAAAATTTGGCTTCTCTCTCAACAATGAAAGAAACTTTTCAAAAAATCATTTTATAGCATTATGGCTATGTTTGAAAACTTGTATGTGTATTATGGAGTTTTAGAGTTGCTGGTTACGTATCAAAAATGATATGTTTCATGTTTATTCTATTTATTTTTTTTTATTATTACCTCAAGTCAAATGCAGCTACATGTATAATGGAATATTATGTAAATTTTTACTTGGGACCGGAAGCATTACTAAAATTTCGGTACTTGTAGCATTGGCTACTAGGGCCCGTCCAGCTTCTTTCTTGTTAAGTACATTGTACCTATCATTCATGATAAATTTTTATCGATAACAGCATCAACACTCTAGTTTAATTCACATGTAGAAGGGAAATTGGACATGAAGCTGTGCTGCTAATGATAATTTAAACTTAAAAAACTCAACCAAAATAGTTATGTCATTTTGTTCATCCAGTTCTTTAATTTAAAATGTTTGAGTTAAACTACCTATTACATTTTTGTAATATTTTGGCTACTAATCTTTGATTATATTACAAGTTAAAACAGCAAATTATCCCATTTTATCATTTATGCTGCTGGAGTTGATGTTTTATGTAGTGTTACTCAGGATACAACATTAATTATAATCCAATTGTAAGTTGGGTTGTTGACACTTTTATCTTTGTGGGTTCATCATTAAGCCAAATGTTAGCTTATTATTAAAATTAAATGAAACCAAAACAAAATTGAATATTTGTGGATTAACCCATGGTTCACAAAAGAATTTTGAAGTTACTTTGTAAAGGTGGTTAATTGTAGCCATTCACAAGCATGTTGGCACAAGTTATGTTCATATTTTTTTTTTTTATAATAGATGTGTATCTGCTCTGTTGCTATTTGAAGCCTGAATGAACTTGTTAACATTTGAGTCAAGGTCTTATTAAAATAATATCAAGTGTTTCAGCTTTTGTGTGTGTGTGTTGCATATAGTTTTTATGCCTGAGCTACAAAGAAGGAGCATATAGTGTCCCACTTTTTACTTGTGAACCTCATCCCTCCAAAGTACATGATGGAATTGTGCTTATAAATGGTGTACATGAATGGCAGAATTCTGATTTGTACTTAATCATATTTTTTTTATTTTCACAACTTAGTAATGTTGTAGATGTTTTGAAATTACCTAAAGTTTTTGATAAAATCACAATTGATGGATTAAATTTTATATGTCTGTTTTAAAAGATGGGGCGATATCCTGTGGTAACTGTTGTCCGTCTGTGAGTCAATCACAATTGGTACAATAATTAAAATATACTGCCAACATGTTCCACAAAGTTTACTTGAATCATGTTACTCTACTGAAGTAATCATCAGTTGTTATGATACACTACATTGCCTTGCATCAGGGAGCTTAAGGTAGTCTAACATATCACAACAGTTGATTTTAATCAGATTGCTGAGGTTATCTCCCTTCAAAATTTTGTACTGCCAAAAATGTGGTTGTGTAATTGGTATGGCACAGTTGTCGCTGTCATCGTGTGGGAACTTATGTTTTATGTCATACGTCACAACCGTTTTTGTATTAGTATCCAAAATAAAGCATTTCATAGAATATAACTCGGATAAAAGCAAATAGATGTCAGTTAGATTGTTACACAATATTCTATACCACAATGGTTAAGACTGGGATTTTTTTAGGGGTTAAGGCTACAAAAAATACCAGTCATACATGTTGTACACATGTTTCGATATGAATAGCTCTCATCAGCAACAATAGATATGTAGGAAAGGGTAATCAACCAAGATTCTAGCAGATTTAGAAAGAATGTAATCCTGGGATAAAGAAAACACAACCTGGAACAAAAAAAAAAAACAATATTACAAAGTAACAAAAGTAAATGGGCAACAAAAACTGAAGGAAATTCATAATCCAAAACTTAGTTCTATACGAGAAGTGCTGAAAACCAAAACTAGTAGGAAGCAGAATTTCTCAGGGAGAGGTTCAAGAATGTGCTACACAAGGACTGAAACCTTCATGTTAATAAGTCTTGAAATTTGTAATACTGCAGAATTTGATTAACCTGATGAATAAAGTCTGATATGTTTTGGGGTCAGGAAAGTCTGATCACTTGGGCAATTAAGGAATAAGGGACCGAAAATCCCCAATTCCTTGATGCCTGGATGGATAACAATTTTGGAATAGTACTACAAAGGACAGTTGGGAGTGTATTTTAATGAATTAAGGGCAAAAACCAAACATTTAGGTGCAAGGACCACATTGATCCTGGTCAAATTCTAATATGTTTTAAATATTCAGTAATTAAAATGGGATTGAATGGTGTATTCATACTTGCCCATCAGTTAAGGTTTGTACCTTTGGTTGCATCAAGGTTTGCCCTGTGAGTCATTTTATGACACTACTGATGAGATCGCAAATATTTATTATTTTACATTTCGGAGTTCAGGACTTCATTCATGATGACACTTTTAGCAGTTTCAAAAATTCTTTGGAGAGTTGTTTATTTCTATAGCTTCTATTGATTGATTTTTTATGGTTTAACACCCGATGGCATATATTACATCTATTTCAGGATTAACCAATCGAACATACCCAGTTTTGTACTAGTCCAACACACAGCTTGAATTTTAATTATGCTAGTTCACAGAAGCAATAGCTCGCAGGCCCACGCGGACATATTTTACTTTGACTCCGAGCCAACCAGTCGTTATTTAAATCTCTCTAAAATACCGCGTGCTTGGCGGAGCAGCAGTGAGTACCAATTCTTGAAGTCCTTGGTGTGACTCGGCCGGGGGTCGAACCTACAATGGCATCGGAAAAGGGACAAGGTGGTTAAGGTGTCGAACTTGTAATCATAATGTCAACATTGCTGTGGTTCCGTGTCCGGCATGTTTCCAAGGATCCACCCTAGCCCGAAGGGTACACGAACTTTCCAGTCTGGAATATCGGGCTTTCTAACCTCACAAACCTGGCGACCAACAAGAAAATAACTCTAATTTTTTATTTGAAGTACACGCATGTGTATCCGCCAATGTTAAATATAATTTAACTACGACCAAGACGGCCGAGGCGCGGTCTATAAAAATAATACCAATCATAAATATTGCAAATTTCGGTAAGCTGTACATGGGTTTCAATATGAGTAACCTCTCATCGGCAGCATTAGAATCAAAGACATAGAAAGATTATATATAAACTTTTAAAAGCTACTGCACTGGAAAGGAATTTGCCATTTTTTGCGACGTAACTTGCAAAACCGAAAATACCATATACCTTCTCCAGTGCCGATGTGGTATGCAGTTCGTTGGCGAAACAGAACAGCCTTTCAACAGGCGTATGAATGGTCATCGCAGTGACTACAAATGCAAACCAGACCTCCTTCTAAGTCGCCATCTTAGCTCTGCCGGACACACCCAGGAGGATCTCAACAACATTGTTGTGACGATCATAGAACATAATAAAAACTGGTCAAAATGTAAAAGAGTATCTCGGGAAAGCTTTTGGATGAAGAAATTGCAAACAACTTCTCCAGATGGATTTAACGAGAAAAAATAATTCATTTTTAGGTCTTGGATCTAAAGCTGATACAGCACTACTTGCTATACATCAATATGCCGTACTACTATATTTGGACTTTTTATTTTTTTAAATTGTTTTCCACAGTTAATTGTAACTTTGATAAAAAGACCCTCTTTGTTATTTTCATTCAGGCTCTTCATCAGTTGCTTATGTGAGCCTTTGATAAAGGTACAATCACCCACAGCATACGCTATTCAGCTTCTGAATCTGTTTTGATCTTGAACTTTGTGAGTTTTATGCTCGTTAAGTTTTGTGAGTTTTATGCTCATATAGTTTTATGAGTTTTATGCTGAGGAAGGATATCTGTTATCCGAAATATTCAATTTAAAGTTTACCATCTTCTGGTGATGTTCATATATATATTGTATACCAGAAGCACTCAGAGCCAAAACTATCTAAAGAGATAGTCATATTTTAGCATGTTTTCATGAGTAAAATACAGAAAGTCGGACTACTGGGATGGTGAATAGACTCGAGGACACAAGCTCATCACTCGCTCTCCTTGTGCATGTAAAATTCAGAGACCAACAAAAGCCTTTGTATAATGGTATGGTGGAAGGAGTTTTCACCAGATATTTGTTTTCAGAAAAATGATTTGGAAATGAATGTAAAACAGAAGAAAAGTTTTTGATTGATTGGGAAGATTTAACTCCAGCTTTTAGAAAATAGTTGTATAGATTACATTATTTCGTGACCAACTTGTAATTATATAAGGTGATTTCTCGTCAGTTCTTGTAGTAAGAGATCTGATATAATGTGCGTTAATTTTTTTTTATTTTGACATGGTCTTCAAGATAGTCAAAATCAAGACTGTCGTCGAATCTTGAGGGTTCTTGGATATTTAGGAGCCTTTTCAAAGTGACTCTCATATACACGTCCAAATGGTCCAAGGAAATCGAAAAGTAATAAAGCAGAACGTAATCTACGGACCAAGGAAATAGATACACACGATTAACACATAGAAACAAAAGTAAACCTGGACACAAACTAAAACCTGGGAGCATAAACAAGATGCACTAGTAGGGTAAGCGTCCTCTGTTTTTTAAGAACATCCACCGAGTTGCTTATAACATGTCACGCCTGGGGTAGACGAAAGAGGATAACTGAACAAATCTTTTCTCATGGCGCAAATGGCTACCACGTAACCAAACACAGGAGTTCATGCTGAAAACCATTAAACGTTTAATGTTGCAGCAACATATCCCTGTTCCAGAAACCTGGCACATGATTACACTTTGACTTCAACAAAATGAATTCTGAGATTCTTCAATGTGCCGAATCGAACGTTTTGAAGATTTTTGCTCCCGTTATCAAATTGATCCAAATGGAGGTTCAATGGGTCTAAACAGATTTTACCAAAAACTGAATTCATCAAGTTAATTCTTCAATAAGCGGTTACAACCAAGTATTTATAATTTTGGTTATTTTTTTTTATTATTATTGATTTTGGGTCGTAATAGGCGAATGTTCCTGCGTCAGTTACATATGCTGCATGTGTTAAATATTTAATCCAAATAAATTCAGAACTGCCACAATTGCTCAAGGTCCAAAATCCGGTCAAGTCTACTTGCTACTTGCCTGATAACTGCTAATGAAATGGAATCGGCAATCAAAGAAAACGACCTAGAAAAGGTAAAGAAATTTCTCGAAGGCGGGTATGGGGTAAATGTACAGAATGAAGAGGGTGACACACCACTCCACCTTGCAGTAGCAAATAACAACGATAGAGAAATTCTTGAGCTGTTGTTGCAAAGTGGTGCCGATTCCAAAATTCGAAACAAACGAAACATGTCTCCATATGAATGTATTGTACAAGGAGCTATCAAACTAATTGAGAACATTTTGATTCTTGAATATTCGTTTGACCTCCGAAGGTAATAGATGTTTACATACTATACTTACGTTCAAAACAAGGTTTGTTACCGACATTCATCAATTTTGGGCAATGGTAGAAGAAATATCATGTAAAAAGATTGTTATAGATTTCAATCTTCAAAACAAATTCGGCGATACTATTCTAATTGCAGCGGCACGTGCTGTAATGCTACCAGGTGTAAATGAACACATTGAATTTATCATGGAAACGCTTCAGAACATCGATGTATTTAAAACTAATCAACATGGTGACAATTTTCTCCATATTTTATGATGATCAATAGCTATGGAATCGAATTCAGGACTGTTAGAAAGGATATTAAAAGGACAATTTAAAAATTGTCCGGAAGCATCGGTGCAGAAACTTTCATCTAGTCAAAATTACGTTCTTGATACTCCATTCCTTCAGTTTCTACAGAACACAAACAACGTACTAAAGGTCGAAACAATCGAACTATTTGTTGATTGCGGAGCGGATGTCAATAAAAGTAATATAAGAGGGGAAAACGCTTTACACAGAGCTGTCCTCAGAAGCGAGGGGGAGTTCAGTTTTGAAGAAGAGAATTATGCCGAAAACATTTTATTTTTAGTAAAGGTAGGTGCTCATGTAAATGGTGAAGACATAGCATCTTCTACGCCCATAATGCTCGTGAACCAAACTGATACGCTAACAGCCCTCATTGATGCCGGAGCCAGCGTGAATAAGCCAAACAAACTCAGACAAACACCTTTAGTTGTCAAGTTATTTGCTGATGAAATTAATTTGGATGCTATAAACATTTTAATTTCGAAAAGTGCTAAAGTTAATGCTGTAGATAATAACCAAAATAGCGCTTTACATTATATCGCATGGACGCGTTTGGGAGAAGAAATTGTTAGTCTGTCTTTAGATGCTGGTGCTCAAATTACGAAAGACAAATTGAATCAGCTGCTTTGTCAGGTTGCTTACTTTTGCAGAAGTCCAGAGGTATTTCATCGTGTCGATGTCATGCACGCAACCATTCCGACATCGAAAGAAACTTTAACTTCATGAGCAGCATTGAAACTCTATCTTCCTTGGAAACAAGTGATCTTGTCGGGTGCTTTAAACCATATTGTAATCGGATGAAATCTAAACTTTTATATCTACCAGATATTGGTCAGGTATCTTTAGATAATGAAACCAATGAAATAAAATCGTTCGTTAGTGGTCTTGTTTACAAGCTTTGTGAGAAGGTTAGAGAAAAGGACAAACTTTTCTCCGCTTTTGTAATTGAATCGGGGAGCATAGGAGAAAACACTAAAGTTCAAAAACCAAATGAATTCGACTTCGTTTGCATTTTGCAAAAGTTCAGTGAAATTTGCGAAGTCGACGAAACCTTAGCAAACTCAAACCCAGGCTTTGCTTTTTTTGAAATTGAAGGATAAAAGTAAACGCGATTGCAACTTTGAAATTGCTGAATATTTTGACTCTTGTGGCAATTTCGAAACGTTCATAGTGTGGCAAAAATGGCAAATTCTAATTCAGGAGATCTTGCAAACAAGTGACCTGTTCTGTCATCCGAATGTCATATTCAGCACAAACCACAGAACACCGAACAACACAATTATGAGGCCAACAATTCAATTTAGTTTCTGTTGGTCAGGTCCATTCTTTAAACATCTAGAAGTTGATGTGGATATCGTTTTAGCGTGCCAAATAAACGGATGTTGGCCTCAGACAGTCAAATTCGATAGTCTTCCGGTTCACATTAAACATGAGTTACACAAAGATGGATGTATTCTTATTTTGCAAACCGAACATGAAATCTATCAAAATCATCAACTAAGAATATCAGCATTAAATGATGAAAAAGCGTTTATGAAATGGCTTCCGAAAATTGCAAGAGATAGCTACAATGTATGCAAAATCCTATGTGACGACAGAATTTGTCCGGGTGTCGAAAATAGTGAAGATAGTTTTTACTGCAGAGAGTACATAACAAGTTACGAGTTAAAAACATGTATGTTTCACGTTTTCCGTGAAATGTGTGATAAAGCAACAATTCTGTCTCATGATGACTAAAGTGAAGCCGAGCTGCATGACTTTGTTGTTAAAATATTTCTAAAGCTTAAACAATCCATAATTCAAGAAAAGCTAGAGTCGTTTTTGTTTCCATGGCAGAATGTTTTTACGTTTTGAACATCATTTAACATACAAGATAATGATGACTTACTCCACGTATTTTGTTCTATGAAAATGTTATTTTTAGTGGTTATGCTAAACTTAATCGGTGTACTTCAGGAACCGAATGAGGTTGATGTGAAAAGCATAGAGGAATACTGGACTGAAATAAAAGAGGAGCAAAACGGCGATGTGATCCCACTGGATGACTATTGGGAGAAATCGGAAGAAATACTTTCAGAAAGCAATATGTAACCACTCACATATGCAAAGTCGTTAGTTTTCCAAATATTCAAGTATCCATTTCACAAAATCCCTTATCTGAAATGAACGAAAGGTTGATAATTCGATTGTTCGAAACATATTGTACTCCAGAATCAATATATGAAAGTAAATGGCACACAATTGTATTTTTGGCAAAAAAGTATTCATCACAGCATTTAAAGTAGTTTTATGCAAAACATCAACAATAAAAAAAGCTTAAAACACTAATATCTGATGAAATCAATGAACATGAAAGAACCATAAATGACACGTACGTGTATAAAAAATTCAAAGTATATGAGCAACCCGTTCTCCACTAAAACTGGGAGCATGGATCGGGTGCACTGGTAGGGTAAGCGTCCTCTTTTCTGTTAGAAACATCCGCCTAGTTGCTCATAAGATATAACATCCGGGTAGACGAAAGGGGAAAGGAAACCTATGACACGATGGATCCATAAAACTTCTGTAGTGGTGACTTCAATCTCTTAGCAACATAACCCTGTTCCGTAAGTCTAATTGTAAGAAGTCTAGCGTGGATATGGCAAGCTTTGGCATAAAGTTATATGAAAACTGCATGCGCAGGTGGTAAAGGGATGTTGCAACAGATGAAAGGACAGTTGACTATTCTGAATGATAAATCATCATGTTTGGTCAATAGGTTTCCTTTACCATCGATCTCTAAGTGTAGATTAAGATATGAGGCTGCCCTCACAGTGTCTTTCAAGTTCTTTAGGGTAGGGGCGATGCATTAAATCCTCGAAACGATAATACGTCATCTATATAGCGAGATTAAAGATCTAGCTAAACGAAGATATTTCTTTCGGATCAGAGCAGCTATAAAGTCAGCCTTATAAGACTAAAGGAATAGGTCAGCAAGTACAGTAGCACAATGTGTTCCTACTGGAACGCCGACCGTTTGTTGAAAAACGCGTCCACCACATTGGACAAATATGTTGTCGATCAAAAATTCCAGCATTTTGAAAACATCCTCTATATATATGGAAGATGATTTGGAATTATTTTTTACAAAGTATGAGGAATCTCTACCAAGAACTATATATTTGTATCTAGGTGTACCATCTTTTTTGGAGAAACAACGATGTATAATGATTTTGGGTTGGGATTTTAACTGAGTGTGTGGAATAGAAGTATACAGTGTTGAAAAATCATAGGTTTTAATGATATTATATTCAGATAACAGCCTTGAACTAATTGTTTCCAAAAGATCTTTCGAATTTTTCAGGAATGAATAATCATGAATATTTGTATAAAAGCGATTTCATACTGTTGTACGAATCATTTTTTATGTATTTGATCCCGACTCGACATGAACAATTTGTTTGGTTATTTTTATATTCAGGTTTAGATTTAACTATTTGCAGCAGGTAAAGTTGGGTTAGGCTTAAGTTTCAAACATATCGACGTCTATACACAAAGAACATACTGACTCAACGTTAAGCCATATTCTTCTGTTCATCTGACATCTGTCCTTTACATATGTTATTTTTTAGCGGTTTGGGGATCGACAATTTTCATAACCACTCATTTTGTAAATAACTGAATTTGACTTGTTTTTTTTTTATCTTTGGATAAAATCTCTTATTACCGCGAGATGAGGGCAAATTTCTACAATATCCGTGTGTAAATGTCAAGCAGATGATTAGAGTGTATAGTATTTTAGTTTAAATGACTAAATACATGGAATAAGTGGAAATAAGTGGCGTATTTTCTACCGCTGTTTATTATAAATAATCTTTGTAAACTATTCGAGCCCAGTTCAATCTAATTGTTTAAAACTCATAATTACAGTAGGTGTTTATGCTTTAAAAAGCGTTATTGGTTATCACACATGTTTATTTTTATTATCATATAAAATCATATAATTAGTTTGTTTATTTGGTGTTCGTGTATTTATTGAAAATGTTATCCTTCACGCGGACACCACTTTCCTCGCCCCAAAAAAATGATCATAGAGGTTATACCCCTTGGTAGTAAATTGTACACGTCACTCATGTATTAAAAGCAGTCATCCGTTTATTGGTGGTTTAAAAATAATACCACATGTATTAACACATTAATGATGAAGCTCGGATTTCATCGATCTATATATCTAAAAGCAGGTAAGTTATAAAAATGTGTCATTTCTTGTCCATCGTGTAACTCTTTCATATTACTTTAAAAAAAATTATAGTACTAGTATATGTTTCGTGCTAAGAATCCTTTGAGTATCTTTTAATAATACTTTGTTATCACCAATATTGAAATGAACATGCAGGTGGCAATAATATGTGTAGAGTAAGCACTGAACTATAACTACCGATTTAACAAACCTAAACTACTTCTATTGATTTAAATCTTCGTCTTAAAATATAGTCAACGCAGTGTTATACACGTATTTGAATGGTGGGTATTAAGGTTAAGTCTAGACTCCTGGATATATTCTATCAATACCAAAACTACACGCTCATATTTATACCGGTTGAAAAAAAAGCAAACGAGACAGAGAAAATAGCTCAACATTATTTCAGTGGGATCTTTCCGATATGTTTTATAAAAAAAGTTGATTTTCATACTGAAACAAGAACAACTTTTTTTTCGACAACAAAAAGGAGAGCCACGAAAATTGTGTGGCACACAAATAACACATTCGGCAACTCTACATTAAGTAAGATGTAGCATTATTGTATATTTGTTGAATTACGAATACTTTGTACCTGACACCCACTATAAACATTTAAGAGGCTGTCTATGTAGAAACCAGTCAGTTCCTATGATATGGATGGCACATGGTGAATTTCATCCCACGGAATTTTTTGCTTCAGTGATTTTTTTTTATCATATATATATGTCCATCTATTTATTTCTCTTTAACAGTTGCAGTTGATTAAAAAAAAACAACATTCAACTTTGAGAAAGGATGAATTGCAATATGAAATAGACGAAAATATCTTTAAAACAACATTTGCATGTGTCATCGCACTGCCTAGTTTTTGCATAAACGCCCCCTTAATAAATCCATGTGTTTCTGTCTGTACTTAATTTGGGTAAAGTCGGTCTTGATATTGTTTAATCAATTGGAAAAATCAAAGGTAGAGGTATATATTTAATCAATATCTGTTTCGAGATAATTTCAAATTCTAATATGACGTGTTTCAAAGCTCTTTGGACCACAGCCATGGTGGTAAACACTTAACCAACATTTCGTGCACCACATAGGCTGCGTCTTTTCACAAAAATTATTAAAAAAAAAAAACACCACTTTTACGGTTGATCTATAGATGCATTCTTGCATGTTAAATATTTAAGAACATATACTTTTGTTTCAGGAGTCTTGAGATACAGTTAAATTAATTGTATACATGAATATGGAGTCTGCTATTAAGAGTAATGACATCGCAAGAATTAAGGAATTAATAAGTGAATGCGATATCAATAGTCGAAATGAAGCAGGAGACACTCCTCTCCATATAGCAATAGCTAATAGCAGTAACAGGGAAATTATAGAGGTATTGTTGCAAAACGGTGCCGATCCTAAATTTCTAAACAAGAGGAATATGCCTCCATTACATTGCATTGAACAAGGAGATCTTAAAACAATTGAGAACATTTTGACACTGGAAAATAAATTTGACTTTGAAGACTCAGAAGGAAATACTTGTCTCCACACTATTCTTAAGTTCAGAAAAAGATATGTAACTGATGTAGGTCAATTTTGGAGATTAGTTTTTAAATTAAAAAATACATCTGTTGGCTATTTTGACAAACCAAACAAATACGGAGACACCATATTGATGGCCGCAGCACGTGCTGTAATGCTTCCAAGTGTGAACGAACATCTAGAATACATATTGGACCACATTCCAGACATCAATGTTTTTACAAAGAATCAGAGTGGAGAAAACTTTCTCCACATATTATGCAGATCGTTTGTAATGGAATCTAATTCCAGCCTGATAGCTAATATATTAGAAGGCAATTTCAAAAATTGTCCAAGATGGTCCGTAAGAAAACTTCTCTCGGAAAAAAATAGTGTTCGTGATACACCATTCCTTATTATTATGCAGAACATGAATAACATTTTAAATTTAGAAATATTAAGATTGTTTATTGCGGCCGGAGCAGCAGTGAATGATAGCAACATTAGAGGAGAAACAGTATTACATCGAGCTGTTCTTAGAAGCGAGGGAGAGTTCAGTTTTCAAGAAGAAAACTTTGCGGAAATAATTTCGTACTTAGTGAAAGAGGGCGCTGATATCGACGCTAAGGACATTTCATCAAGTACTCCAATGATGCTTATCAACCAAACTGACACCACAACAGCTCTTATTGAAGTTGGTGCTAGCGTAAACATACCAAATAAATTTGGACAGACACCAATTATGGTGAAGGTGCTTGATGATGAGGTTAATCTAAGTGTTATTGATGTATTGATTACTAGGGGAGCAAAGGTTAATGTTACCGATAATCACAAAAGCAGCATTCTTCATTATCTTGCTTGGCAAGGTTTAATGGGAGAAATTGTAAGTACTTTCATTGAGGCAGGAGCTGAAGTCACAGTAGACAATATGGGACAGCTGCCTTGTGATGTTGCTTATTATTGTAGGCACTTAAACACCTTCAATCAGCTGTGTCGTTGCCCGCCTCTTACTCATACTAGTATTAAACAGAACTTTTGTTTGAGGAGCACTGCAGCAGACATTAGTACGCTTTCTTCCCTTGATATTAATGGAATCATAAAACGTTTTGAACCTTTCAAGTGTCGATTGAAATCTGACCTTTTGCATTTATCAGACATTGGATATGTGTCTTTTGAGGACGAAGCGAATGAAATAAAAACATTTGTCGGTAGCGTTATTAACAAATTATGTTACAAATTTGCAGAAAAAGACAAACTTTTCACTGCGTCAATAATTGAATCTGGAAGCGTTGGAGAAGACACTAAGGTTGGTCAGCCAAATGAATTCGATTTCGTATGTATTTTGAAAGAGTTCAGTGAAATGTGCGAAGTGGATGAAACTTTCTCATCATCTGAACCAGGATTTGCTTACTTAAAACACAAAGCAGGTCGGGGTGATATGAGATATTTCGATTCTGATGGGTATTTTAAAACATTAGCTGTATGGAATATATGTCAAACGCTGCTTCAGGACATATTGCAAACCAGTGACTTGTTTAGTCATCCGAATGCTACATTTAGTACAAACCACAGAACACCTAGCAATACGATTACAAAACCAACATGTCAGTTTAGTTTCTATTGGTCTGGGCCATTCTTTAAGCATCTAGAGGTTGATGTCGATATCGTTTTAGCATGTCAAGTTAAGGGATGGTGGCCCCAGTCAGTAAAACTTAGTATGCTTCCTGACAAGATCCAGCAAGAGGTCAAAGCAGAGGGTTGCATATTAATCCTTCAAACTGAACACAACGAAGGTAAGCACCAACTTAGAATATCAGGATTAAATGCTGAAAAAGCTTTCATGAAATCGTTACCACAAATTGCAAGAGATAGCTACATTTTATGCAAAACTCTGTGTGATGACAGAATTTGTCCAGGTGTCGAAAATGGCGAAAGTCAATTTTACTGTAGAGAATATGTCACAAGTTATGAGCTTAAAACATGTATGTTTCACGTGTTTTGTGAGGATTATAGAAACACTTCAATGCAAAGATGTGTAGACTATTCTGAGTCTGAACTTCTAAACTTCGTAGGAAAAATACTACTTAAACTTACTCAGTGCGTTGCTATAGAAAAACTTGAGTCTTTTTTGTTTCCATGGCAAAATGTTTTCACATTTTTAAAAAAGCATAAAGACGACGAAGATGACACATTTCTCCACGTGGATTGTGCCTTTAAAAAGTTATATTTAAATGTTATACTGAAATTACTTGGTCTGCCTCAAGATCCAACGGAGATAGATGTAGAAAGCATTGAAAGGTATTGGCATGAAATAAAAGAGTCGGAAAATGATGAAATGGTTCTTTTAGATGATTATTGGGAAGTTACAGAAGAAATACTTGCTGAATAGGCGTGATATATATGCTGTATAATAACGTACGGATTGTTTGACTTAACAACGGACAACAAACTGCAACTAAAGTTGACAAAAAAGGCAAAACTCGTCTTCTTTTACAGCCAAATGATTTGTAATATACTACAGCTAAATAATATACTTTTATTGGAATTTAACAAAAGCCGATATTTTCCGTTAGGGTCAATTTATATATTTGTTTGGTATATCAACATATTATATGGAACGCGGTTGCTCTTTATGTCGTGTTAAATGTTTGGTGGTGGGTGTTGAGTGGTAACGTTTTAAGAGTAATCAAGGGGACAAAAATTCTAACTGAACTCAAAGGTAATCCAGGTACAAATACCAGACATGGAAAACAGACACACACATAAAATAACCAAGATAATACATATAAAGTAACAAGAGTAATGAGTACGGACCATGTGCATCGGTAGGGTAAGTGTCCTCTGCCTTTCTAGAAACACACACCGAGTTGCTCATAAAAAAGTCAAGTCCAGGGTAGATGGAAGAGGAAAGGAAAACTATGACACATTGAACAAATCGGCTATCATTTAGAGCTGTCTTGCGCAAAGTATGAACTATTTTATTGATTTTCAGAAAAATGGCAATTTATACATGAATTAAATATCACCACTCCATATGCCTTAAAGTTTGGTGCCGACTTTTTTAGACCAGGTTTGAATTTGCAAAATTTTAAATTGACCCGTTCAATATCACGGTAGTCACGGTAATACACTATACCGTGTACTTTTATTGATTGAGAATAAAGATATATATTTATTAATGAAATGGCTTTTTTTTTCATGATAATGGATAGAGTTTAGGGTTTTTATACTTCTTGAAATGAGTAAGTCCACAAAAAAAAATAAGTAATATTGTTAATTATACAATATAATGTACTAAGACATATACATAGCACTAAGGAGATAATCATATCTGGTTACTATTATTGATAAAAAAATAGTATAAACGGTTGTGTTGATGAAACGTACAAAATTTCGACGTTTTTATATCTTTACAGTGAAAGGTAGTAATCATCTGTAATAGAAAGACCAAATAACATGTGTCAAGTTGTCAGCTTTGATGTCAAATAGCATATACTTATTGTTAATGCTAAAAACTGCTGATCAAAATGCTGATGACTAAGTCAAACCTTTGGTATAAAAAGAAAATATTTGATATAGCTATCATTTATCAATCTACAGCCAGCTCAGGTAAGTTTTATCACACAATTCTTCGGTAACATGATATTCCAATGATTAGCATCTTAGTTCCCATACGTACATCTAGGTTTAACATAAATAATAGTCATTGTAAATGAAATACATATTTTCAGTCATCCACTAATAAAACGAAAATAAGCACCTGAAAAAAATACGACGATTGCAAAAATGCAAACATAAGACCACTTTCAGTAATTCTTACCTAATGTAAGTCACACATCCTACGTCTAAAATCACGTTCTGCATTACTAAATGGTACCAATAATACAATGACAGTACAAAATCACTGCTAGTAAATTTTCTGAAGTTATATTGAAGTATATATTTTTCGTCTGTAAAGGTAATTTCGCAAAGAATTTTGAAATAGATTATAGATTTTGATTCATGGTTGTTTGAAAATATTGTATTCTAATATAATTTATATACTCCAAGTTTCTAACACTATAACGTTCTACTTGCAACACTTATCTCAATATTAATTCAATAATCAAGCATTATAGTAAAAAGTACGGATACGTTGAAATTCAACAACGACACCAGCGTATAACGTAAATACTTATAGGGATCACCAAAAGTTCTTTAACGAGTTAAACACACCTTTCATGAAGCTCGCAAAGGTCCCGACAACAAAAGAAAGATACTCCACGGTAAAAAAGACGATGCCACTTCTTGAAAATAAAACAAACAAACCAACAAACAAACAAACAGAAAGAAAGAAAAAATACTGCATAACACTCACTCAATAATACTGCCAATTATCTCATTGGAATACCTCTACATGCACCATATAGACAAAATGAGATTTAAGAACCATAAGGTAAAATACAAAGAGACTTTTCAAATGCTATTCCTGGTACACTATTGTATCTGAGTAATTGAACAATAAAGAATACTTCATAACAATTCATAATGCGGAGACGACTACCAAATGGATAAACTAAAAGTTAACATTAAACATAAACGTTTCCAAGTGAAGTCAAATGTGCATAAATAGTAAACTATAATATGGTCGCGCGAAAAATATTAGTACTGACTAACACCTTGAGTTCTTTCTTCTGTAAAATATGGGTCCATCATACACAATCTTCAGACAAACTTTGGATGTATACCATCTCATACTAATAGTTTTGTCCATCTCATAGACCATGTCACTCCTTAAGGATGATTCGACTTTTACACTTTTTGTAACATCTTCTGAGTACAGGTAAGGTCGTACTCCTTGTAGGAAGACCTAGTAATCTTTATTACTTTGCATATTTTAATAGTAATTTTACGACTGGTGTCTCTTATCTAAATTACTTGCATTGCGAACAAATTTGCCAGAAGTGTTTATTTAACACAGACAATTGAAGACTGACGAAAATTTTATCATTTTTTTATTACATATGTTAATCGTATGTACTTCCAACACTTTGTTTTCATAACCAAGTTATTCTCACGAAAAAAAAAAACTAGCTGTTGTATGTCTGTGCAAAACATAAACAACCGAAAAGCAAAGTCAATAAAATGGTGACGCCAATCTGCAAAAGTCACGTGACAAATGACCCCAGATTGGCGATACTTTTCAATGCCACAATATGCACTGAAAAATCGACTCGATTTAGCTTCTTCGATTACATCGGCAAAATACACTGATATGCTGTGAATCTTTTGTCATTTTATCATTAAAATATAGAAAACCGGAAGCCAAAATATCTCACAAAAGAGATTCTGTCAGCTTTTGTCAGACCGATTTTTTGTCATGCTGTACCATTCCATGTGCCTAAGATTTTAACCATAGCCATAATAAAACATATTGGAAAATACATGTACTGTGCATGCATTTGGAATAATATTTATATAATGTCATAATTTAAAGCTAAAAATTCAGATTGATTTTACCAAATCATATTCACAACTTGAAACAATCACTTCTTTACCTTTAAAACTAATTTCTAATTTGATACCATAGACCCATCCATACATTTGACTAAAGTACTATATGTAATATTTGTTGAGGTTTGAAGGCATTTTATTATGTATTATTGACATTTCGAATCAATCTGATTTCAGAAATAAATGTACAAATATAATAAAGTACATGTGAATGAAAAAAATGAGTATACCCATAATTCTGCACTACAAAATATTCACATTTTTATTTCTAAATCTTTTGAGATTAAGAATAAATATAAAAATAATATATTTATGATGTATTTATAAAATGGAGTAGAATATCAATGTGCCAGTCATGGTGTTGTAGAAATCAAAAATTAATGTGATTAAAAACAAGGATATATATATATTTTTTTGGTTTGGAAATATGAAATGCGTTTTTTTTTCACGTTTTCCTTAACATGCATAAAACTATTTTCCATTTCTGATCAGAGGGAGAAAGCAATATTTTTATAGAATTTTAATTTTCTATATTGTAAAAATCCTTGATGAAAGACAATTTAATGGTTTTATTTTTTTATAGATACCTACACTTACATTTTTTATTTAAAAAAATCACTATTTGTACATTAAAAAAAATGTAAGTTTCTTTCGTATGCACGGAAAAAGGGGGAGGGCTTGAACCTGTTTATGACTAATCCAATTAAAAATAATGCTTAAGATTTGTTTGGGTTGGATAGGTAACCTGATGAAACAAGTTCTTGTCCAAATTTTACCTTTTATTGTACGCATCAACAAGAATTTCGGCGATATAGCGCTTGATTTTGCCACTGACAGAGAAGATACATGTCATTTGGGTGGTTTACAAAGTGTGCAAACAAACGGTGATCCCGACTTTGAAACAGTTAATACTCTTAGATCGTCAAAGATTATTTGTCAATCAGAAAAAAACCTCTGTCTTTAATTATGACGTGTTAAATGCGATTCTGTCAGCTTTTTCATTGAGTAATAAAGTAAACAAGGGAAATCTCGTTTTCCGAGAAGGAGATTTTTTATTTCGATCTAATCGCTCATTGATCCAAAGAATTCACTCCAAAAATAGACGGAAACACACATCGACCATTCTTTTCATCAATTTTACTTGTAATAGCCGTTTAGGTTACGAGATTATTAATACTTTAATGATTTCCTGATGCTTACTAGATTAATATAATTTGTGCGGTATTTAAAGCGCCGCCATTTGTAGTTATCTATTCATAGTGCAAATTGGATCATAGAATTTCGGGGTCAGGGAGGTACTTTTGCTGTTCGACTGAAAATACACAGTTGAAGAAACACTCTGTGTTTCGCTCCAAACATATGCCATCTAATCCAGTCTCCCCTCAATTTCCATTTCTATGTTTAGGCGATAAACATAAGAATTTAATTTTCAAAATAGAACTATCAACACGTTTGCTCCTGTTTTTTTTTATCATTGAAACATTAGTTCATTATAAAATAGGACAAATAAGGCATCATTGGACCAGTATCAGTGCTTGAATCAATAATTAAAATAGACAGTAAATACCATTTTTGTTTCAGAATGACAACTAAAATAGGACTTTCGGATCGGATAAAGAAAAATGGATCAGTAGATAATGTATGGTATGTCATTGGTCAATTGGTAAATCCAATTATAAATCGAATACGTCCTGTACAGTACGACTAATAATAGTACCTTTTCAATTTCAGTTTTTGAGTCAATTATTATTTAGAGAGTGTTCATGCAAAAGCGGTTGGCACATTGTTCGATAATTGTGTGTTTGTTATTTACTACAGCATTTAAATATAACTAAATTACGAAGACATGGAGATAAATTGTCTGTGTTGTGCACTATTTGGTTGTTTTGTTAAGAAACTTCAAAATCATTATGAGCCATCTATTTTCGATATAAAAAATGTACTTTAACACAGAAATCGTGGAGGAAAAATATGTTGTGCCACCCATATCATAGGATTTGCCCGATTTTTGAATGTTTATAAACTTATTATTCAGAAAGACATATCTTAATTTATAAATATTTTGACAGGCTGGAGATTTTGTCTTTGGTTTCGAAACATGGAGCACTGAACATGGGATTGGTAAGTAATAGCAACAGTTCTATAGAACAGCGACTTTTTAAGTGTAAGTATTTGTAAGAATCAGGCAAAATAGGAAAAAAAATCAGAAACATGCATGTCAAAAACTCACCAATCTGGCAATGTAATATCATCCAAGGGTACTTTCTCTATTTGAAAAGACCTTTATTTGATCTCTGCATCACCGGCTTTGCTCAGAACTTTTTCAATAGAATCTTAGAAAAAAGAGGTTTTTGACGAGTTATCTGCCCTTGAAATGTTCATTTTCAGTGCATTTCAATGAAATTGCAACTCAATGTTCCAGCATGATATGGAAAATCTCGTCTGTTTTCCTTGATTCTGATAATGCTAATGGTCAAATTACACTATCAAAATGATTTGGGTTTTTTTTTCATACCATGTTTCACCTACTACATGTTTCTTACAGGGACTGACACTTAAATTTCGATTTGAAGACCCATTATGTACTATTCGGGACGAAATTAAGGGACTGACCAGAAATAGAATAACGTATTATAATCTTTATGTCTATGTATTATTTGATAAATATTTGGAGTAAAATCAAAGAAAAAAGAAGTAAACAAAGAATTAAGATTAAGAAAAGTAATCAAGGGAACCAAGGTTATAGGGTAATTAAAAGAAAGTAATCTGGGTACAAAGACCAGACATACACAACAAAGAACATTAAGTAACTAAAATCATAAATACAAAATAACAAATGCAAACGAGCAAATCGGACTCCACTAAAAACTGGGATGATGGACCAGGTGCACCAGTAGGGTAAGCGTCCTCTGCTTTTCTAGAAACACCCGCCGAGTTGCTCATAAAAAGTCAAGTCCGGGGTAGACAAACGAGGAAAGGCAAACTATGACCCGTTGAATAAATCGGTTTTATGGTGCAGATGAAAAGTATGGAAAGTAGGATGGGCGATAGGACCAGAAAGTGCATATGGATACACCATAACGATCCACGAGTTCATGATGACGACCATAAAACTTCAATCTTGTAGCAACATAACCCTGTTCCAGAAGCCTATTTGTTAGAGTTCTAGCGCGACACAAAACGTCTGCGTAGTTTCGGCAAGCTCTGCCATAACGTATGAGTATGAGTGATATGAACACTCCATACGCAGGTGCTGAAGCGATGTTGCCACAGATGAAAGGAAAGTTGACAATTCTGAATGAAAAGTCATCAAGTTTGTCGTAGAGTTTGGTCAATAGTTTTCCTTTACCATCGATTTCTAAGTGTAGGTCAAGATATGAGGCTGACTTCACAGTGTCTGTAGTATCCTTTATCCTTTATCTCAAGTTCTTTTGGGTAGATGCGATGTATCTAATCCCCGAAATTAGGATTGTTTAAAGATATACGTCGTCTATATAGAGGAAACTGAGAATAAAGGATCCAGCCAAACGATATTCTTTCTTTCGGATCAGATCAGCTATAAAGTCAGCCTCATAAGAGTGAAGAAATAGGTCAGCAAGTAAATGGGCACAATTTGTTCCCATTTGAATGCCGACCGTTTGTTGAAAAACACGCCCACCGCACTGGACAAATACGTTGTCGATTAAAAATTCCAGCATTTTGTAAGCATCTTCCTCTGTATATTTGGAATTATTTCTTATAAAGTATGAGGAATCTCTAGAAAGCATTAAATTTAAGTGCCACAGTGTACTTTTTTACATTCATAAACAAAAAATACGCTTGATAATAACAACTTTTAAGACAGAAACATATTTTATTATAAACTAGAAATTACATTGATGTACATAGTATAATACGTTTTACCATCATCATTGAATCATTTCTCTATTCTTGTTCCATAATTATCCCCGTAAATTCTACATTCGTATATCTTAACCAGTTAGAATACGATATACTATGTAAAACTTAAAAAATAAACATTGCTTTTCATTAACATGCCTATCCCAGGGTTGTCCAGATTTTAGACCACCAGAACACGTGCTTCAAGCGTTGAGTGAAACCGCTGTCGGTGCCAACTACATGAATAATCATTATACAAGGGCATATGTAAGTATACGGAATCGTTCAATTTTCTATCAGTGATAAGCTAATAATCAATTAGTCATTAATCATATCATATACACGTGGATTGTTACAGATCTTGGATTAAAAAAAATGAAATAACAGAACAAAATATTAAAAGTGCGATTACAGCTATATCGAATTAGAATTTAAGTGATATCAACCACAATTTGCCTCATACCATTAATATTTTATCAACCATTTCATCATATTACGGCTATCGATATTTTTATTTTTGGACAATTTCCTTATTCTTTTTAGGTATCAAAGTGCAGCTGATTAAATATATTTTTCTATTTCTTTTTCCACTTAATGAAAAAAAAACATTTACTAGTTTTACAAGAAGCTCTCATCCATTTAATTATTTCAGTACCAGTTGCATTTGCAATAATCATTCGGTCTCATAAAGGTTTAAGTTTTATGATGTTATTTTAGTTACTGAAAATCAAACACCATTTGATGATTGCAGATTGAAAGAAGTTTCTTTTTGACAGGGCCACACACGTCTAGTGAATGTCCTGGCAAAGCTGTATAGCATAACGCTGAGAAGAGATATCAACCCTTTGAATAATGTCAGCGTCCACGTTGGCGCATTTGAAGCTCTTTACTGTACATTTATGGGTTTGGTGAACCTAGGGGATGAGGTATGACATTCTATGTGTAGCGGATATGTTATCATGGATAATTGCTGTTCAGTTATAGTGGCTATATTTTATGTGACACTAAACGACGTGAAAATACCAATAATACACAACAATAATGTTCTTGCGCTTTACAAAAGGTATTAAAATTAAACCAGTATAGTTACAGTCCGTGAACCGATCCACGCAACGATTTGACGGATCGATGACCGTTGACTGATTGATGGCTGACGGATCGATGGCCGGTGACCGATCTGATCGCAGTTTTGTTATGTTAAATGACGTTAGATTTGTTTTAAATAAAAGAAATGAAACACAAAAGTATAAATTGATGTTTAAATATATAACATTATGTAAATATGTGTAAAATTTACAAAGAAAACAAAAAATCCCGTAAAATACATTGACCGCTCTATGGTCACATCATGCAAACACCAGTTAAAGGGATCGGTTTGATGGATCGATGACTGACCGGAAACTGATCGTTGATCGATGACTGATCGCAATTTTTGTTGCACAGATCGGTTCAGGTACTGTACGTTCTGCAATAATACCAACAATAGCACGTTTTGATGCAATATGTACAAGCATTTGTTTATTGGATTCCATATACATCTAGGTTATCCTATTAGAACCATTTTACGAACCGTACAAAGATATGATTGAACTGGTTGGAGCTGTTCCTGTTTATGTTCCCCTGAAACAGGTAAGATTTAAGGTTTGGCTTTTGTTGCATGTTTTTTTTATTAATACTCTAAGCTTAATGACGTTAAGTGATACCCCAGCCATAACGTATCGTTTGTAAAAAGCCACGACATTGTATATTTGAAAACAAAAGAAAAATGAATTGACGTTCAATAATTAAATCGAAGTCTGTCTTGATTGTTTTTCTAGCAATAATGGGAAAAGGTTTAACATCCCTACTGATTAAAACTCGCAAGGTTTTTCATAAATTGGTGTTTTATTTATAATTCTTAATTGGTACTGATTATATTTGATCAAATTCCATAATATAGGGAACAACGGAGGCATACAAAAGTGCAGATTGGATGTTAGATATACAAGCATTAAAAACAGTGTTTACCTGTCGAACAAAAGCGATTGTGGTGAACAATCCATCAAACCCTCTTGGAAAGGTACTTGTTATCATGCAAAAATACTTATTTGAACAGTAACACTGCCCTATCATGCACTCAATTTTTTGTGCCGCATGTTTATTAAGCAATGAATACAGCAGTTGATTTGAAGTTTTCTCAAGAACATTTTGACATTTGACTATGTATTTGTCTATTTATTTTTCCAAGTTGAAACATTTCATATAATGATCATGAATATTCTACAAGAATAATTTATATTTGCACAAGAAATTAAATGAAGAGGATACGACAGATGTGATCATTATTCTCCACTCTTTTAATCATAAATTAGATTGCTCATAATCTAAATGATTACTAACAAACCTATGTCTATCTCCCATAATTCGTCGCCTTTGTTTCAAAGTGTTCCCAGCAGCATAAAGATATTTCTTTATCATTTTGGGTTATACCCGACATTTAAAATTAAAATGCTTCTATCGTAAAACAAACTATACTAATTTGTTCAGGAAAAAAAACTGATGTGTTGGTGCGATTGGAATAATAATATGAGTTTACTAACTTATCAACTGATTAAAGAATAATCAAGGGAACCAAGGTTGTAGCGGTAATCAAACGAATGTAATCCAGGGACAAAGACCAGAATGAGCGAGTCGGGGTCCACTGAAAACTGGGAGCATGGACCAGGTGCACCGGTAGTGGAAGCGTCCTCTACTTTTCTAGAAAGTCCGGGGAAGAGGAAATGAAAACTATGACACGTTAAAATATTCAACTATGGGTGTGTGTATCATCAACCCATTGAACAGTTAGTAATACATGTATGTTCATGATTATTCAGTCTGAAATTTTATAGGTCTTTACATATGAGGAACTGATGCAAATTCAGAAATTATGTTTGAGGTATGATGTCCTATGTATTGCTGATGAAGTGTACGAATGGCTTGTCTACGGCGAAAAGAGACATATCAGAATGGGTGAGTGTAAATAAAAGTTCTTTTCGGAGAAAATACTGTATTATGCACCTTACTTGTGATAAACAAATTTTACTTGTATAAACTGAAAGAAAAATGGCACACGTTAGATTGAAGAGTTAATTAGAGCGCGTTGAACAAACAATCATAGTTTCAGTTTTGTGTTTTTCGTCACATTTTCCTATTAATCTTAATATGGATTCTACAAATGCAATATATAATTCCTCTATGTCAAAGAAAAGGTTGTATTTATACACAAAGAATACCTTAGTCTTTTTAAGTTAAATATGCAAACAGATTTACTTATGATGCAGTATACTCCAGATGATAGAAATGGTAAAGAAATAAAACCTACTTAGTATTCAAGTGAACAATAGTATCATTAAAATTCCTGCTAACTATACCATATTTCAGCAACTATACCAGGCATGTGGGACAGAACAATAACCATAGGTAGTGGTGGCAAGACTTTTAGCGTTACGGGATGGAAAGTAGGATGGGCGATAGGACCAGAAAGTCTTTTAAATGGTCTAAAAGCAATTCATCATATCGTACTTAGGACAAATCCAACCCCTACTCAGGTAATTTCATGCATGGATGTTTATAAGACAAGAAAAATATACAATTGATATGACCTGTTAGAAGCGAAATTCTTAAATGTAACTGGAGACATGTTGTATATCACGGGTGGCAGTGTGATAGGTTCTCGTTTAAGATTGTGTAAATGTTAAGCTTTAATTTTTTATTAATTTTTTTTCATCGCTCATGCTAAGTAATGAAATTTTAAAGAAACAAATTAAGTTGACTGTGTATATTACATTGACTTATAGGTAATAAGGAATGTTATAAAAATTAATCTAAAAATACGCCACGAGAACACAATGGTTCAATATTAAAAATGGGTTAGAAATGGATTTCAAAAACTAAATATTTCAAAAAAGGACTTAAAAGTATGAATCTTCTGATATTAGATATTCTTCGTGGTATATAACTGTAGAAATTAATATGATCTACCTGGGCATTAAATAATTTCAGGAAGCCATTGCTATTGCATTTGAAAATGAAGTAGCAAGATTACAGTCGTCTGAGTGTTATTTCAATACTTTTTCAAAAGAATTGGAAGAAAAACGAGATATACTGTGTCACAGTTTGAACCAAGCTGGGATTAAAACTATAAAACCTGATGGTGGTTATTTTATTTTAGCTGATATATCATGCATAGGTAATGTGTGGCTAAAGATATGTTAAATAATTAAATACGTTATATGATTTTTAGTACTGGCTTAACATCACACTTCCCCTGGAATGAAACATTTATTGTACACGTATTAACAATGCTTATATTGGATATTAGAAGCTGAAAAGTTTTAAAGCGGATTTAATATGTTGAGGGCTTGAATAAAAGCATGATACGTTCACATCTAAGTATAGTAATATTATATGGATGATAAAAGACATGCAACGACAAAAAGTAATATCAACTAACGTCGTTACAAAAAATACAGCTAACGAAATAAATACAAATTAAAAGCATCGAGTTATCTTAACTTCATGACACAATAATTGCCCATGGGTTTATAACTGTTTTTATGACCAAAAGATACCCATGGTGGCATTCAAATAGGTACAGGGAAAGCATATGACTACCTATTTGTGAAATGGGCAATCAAGGAGTGGGTAAGTTAAAATTATATTCACTTGTTGAAAATTCAACATATACTTTATTGTAAAACAATCACGTCCTGGCACAAAATCATACCTGCATTATTTCTGAAAATTATTGAATATGAAGTGATGGTTGACCAAACTGATTTAGAACTTTTATAATGTTACAATTATTATACCACAGCTTTGCTTGAGGTATATAGAGATCATGATGGGTATCTGTTAGTCAGTCTCTTGACGTCCGTCCACAACGTTTTTGTGAAGTTTTCTCGGCAACTGCTGATCACATGTACTGTCACTGGATATTAAGCATTATATAGGTCTGCCATATCGTTGAATTCGAGTACAGATGGAAGCATTGTCAAAGTTACTGTTTGGCGTCTTTGTTTATATTTTTATCTCATGGTTATTGGAGTGAGGAAAAGGCGAAAAGTACACTTCAGTGAACTTTTGTCACATTTTTCCTTGTTTGTTTGTTTTTCTTTCTTTTTTTTTTGTTTTTTTTTCTTTTTTGTTTTTGTTTTTTGTTTTTGTTTTTTGTTTGTTTTTTGTTTGTTTTTTTGTGTTTTTTTAAATATTACAGTAAGTGAACCTTTGATTTAGCTTAGAAAATGATTGATTGCCTATGTTATTTCAAAATGTTTGACTGATTAATTTTAAATCAATTCTCTAGAAACTCTGTGTGATGCCTGTATCTATGTGCTACAGTGACGAAAATAAACACTTGGGAGAAAAGTATGTCAGAATCTGTTTTGTCAAGGTAAGTGTTAGACTTGATTCAAGCGACAGTCAATCAGAAACCATTCAAAAATGATAGAACTACCGTAAATACCAGAGTTTTAAATCAAGAATAGTTTGTTTTATCAGGATAAATTTCTTACAAAATTCAGTTAGTATTTTTTTAAACGTTAACAATATACTATAAATAAATTGACAAAATATTTCATCTCAATTTTAACACATATGAATGCATATGTCTAGCTTCTTGGTATGCGTCCAATAGTAACTATGATCAAGCGAAGAGAACATTTATAGTGTATAATAAGAAATTTCTCTAAAATCTAAGCCCTTGAAAAACATACAAGAAAAAAAAGAGGAAAAATCAATAAAATATACATCAAATATTGTTTTATTATGTTGTATATACGCGTAGTAGTTTAACAATAACATGGAGCTAACAAATTTAAACAGCATATGAGTTTGACGATTAAATGCGTTGACAAACAATTGACAAAATATGTCATTACAGTGCCACAAGAGCTTATGATCTTGTTTTTGAGAACAAAAAGTGTTGCCATATCACACACGAGTATAAAAAAAAAACAAATACCGAAGCATCAAAATAGAAGGACAATTCAGAGACAGCAAATCCAAACACATGTAAAAAAGTGAATACAAAACACAGAGACTATTTAAATACACAATGGAGATAACACACTAAAATACAATTACAAATAAGTACAAGGATAAGAAAAACAAGATAGGACACTAAAGCACGAGTATAGTAGTCTCCTGACCGAGTTTTTTTTCACTTACAATTCTTAAGAGGACACTTCGAATATTCCTTAACAATAATAGTATTATTAAATAAGGTTTTCCATATTGGCTTAGTTATTGGGCCGAGGCTGGCAATATAGGACTGAGGCGTAGCCGAAGTCCAATATTTCTAGACGAGGACCAATAATGGAAAACCTTACGCAATTATACATTTATTGATTAACTAGTCAAATACTCTAGGCCAACATGGACTTTAACCAGTCCAATATGATGAGAATTGATTTGTTACATGCCATTTACTACTTTTTATTAAAAAAAAAAAAGAAAATGCGTTTTAAAACATGCAATAGTTGTGTCAAAGATAAGACGAATTCAATGACATTTTGCCTTTTGTTTGCATTTAACTGGCTAATACGTCTTGATAATTTAAAACGAAACCAATACTAAACCAGATTAAGCATATTTATAAACAAATGTAATAATGTCTTCTTGATATGATATGTTTTAGAAGGATGAAACACTTCAGAAGACGGGTAACATCTTTCAGAAATGGAAATGGAATGAACAAATAACAACTAAAAGTTTCTCCTTTCCAAGTCATAATTCAACTGATTCAAACGCACTTGTTTAAATTCAAACTTTAATAAGGACGTAGATTCTAAACGATTTGGACTTTTGCCAATTGAATTCGACTGAATAGTTGTAGATTCTTTTAGTGTACAAACTTGTTGTCTATTAAAGGAAATGCATTTTTAGTATATTACTGACAGGTAAATATATCAATGTTATTTATTGCATCATAACTGACACACTTTTGAAACAAACGGAGAGTGGTATGTTGAGTATGTCCACCAAAAGACACTGTTTGGAGTGCTACAATAACAAAACAAATCCAAAATTTAACCCAAAAAATTCCTGCAGAGGAACAGTAACAAACATTATTAAATAATTCAGTGCTGACTCCAAAAGTAAAGCATGTGCGATCGTCACAATAACTTGATTGGTCGAAATGGATGTTAATATGTTTTTTTTTTATGACAAACATCCCCCAAACGTTCCCCCTTTAAACATCTTGTAGCTTTCAAACTGGCAATAATTCACTCTCCCTTGTATCTTAGTTTTAAGTTTATTGAAGTTAATGTTGCTCGCTTTTGTTTGTTTGTACTTTCCTTTCCTCATCTGCATTGTCACTCTTTCACATTTTGGTGTACTTGGAATAGTCCTGTTCGTGGATTGCGCCTCATTTGAAACTTGGGAAATTTTTGAGATATTTTTTTTTTCAAATGTCACTGGATAAAAAGACGATATCAAGCCATTATCCCAAAATGACTCGAAGGAGTAAAGGATATACATCAGGAATGTGTTATATCTGGAACTCATTGGAAGTCGAAGATGATCTTTAGCAATTTCAAACAAAGGAAAATGTTTAATATGTTACAATGCTGCTTCCCTTTCAACAAAATGTTCACGATATTTTTATTCTAAACTGGGGTTCTAATAACATGTTTTAGAAAAGCAGAGGACACTTACCCTACCGGTGCACCTGGTCCATGCTCCCAGTTTTTAGTGGAGTCCGAGTTGCTCATTTACTTTTGTTACTTTGTATGTATTATTTTAGTTACTTTATGTTCTTTGTTGTGTATGTCTGTTTTCCGTGTCTGGTCTTTGTCCCTGGATTACATTCTTTTGATTACCGCTATAACCTTGGTTCCCTTGATTACTCTTAATACTTTGAATTACATCATCTGACGACCATAATGTCATTTCTGCCGTGTTATGTTTTCGGTTTTGTTTGGAACTCGGTGGGTGATCGATAAGTAAGAAGACAACATTTTCTATATCGTTGTATCTTGTTTATGAGCCACTTCTAAAGAGGTAAGGATTGTTACTCACTGATTTGCTATTTATGGTTTTTGCTTTGTTTTTGTTTTTGATATGTCCTTAACATTCAATATTATTTATTTACTGTGTGTCCTCTATTACATGTTCAAAATCAATTTCGAAGTGATAGAATATTCATCACTTATAAAAAGGACTGAAAGGAGTTTGCTTAAGAGCATAATGTTGATACTGGAACTTATTACATTAGTTTTATCTCTAGGGCCACCTCTATCTCTTTCATATCTACACATACCCCAGCAAAAGCCTCCTCTAAAACCATCTCTATTTCTATGGTAAGAAATTCTGTTACATTTTCCAATGTCACCGACCTTCTTGCCTTTCGGCAACATCTCCTCTAAAAGTTATTAATAACAAGCTACAGACTTGTACAACAATAACTTACAAGAAAGTTTTGCTGATTAGCATGTCCCATTATAGCCAAGGAGTACATACAATCATCTAGGATAGGGGTCGTTTCATCATTATCTTTTTGTTTTTGTTATTTATGATATATTTTATCAACAACCCCAACCATTACTGTAGCACTTTATACAATACTAGTTCAAATTTTATTGTCAGCTTTTCAGATCAGGGGGGGATCCCATTCCACTTGATCTGTGAACATTCCATCACAATGATCTAGGCGATTCCATTACGAAATAAATCTGTAATGTTTTGTAAAGTTAGGGTCGATTGCCTCGATACAATCAACTTCATTCCCATATTCAAAATTCTGAGCATAACCATCATCATGAGCAGCATCATTACAGTTCATACATAT
Organism: Perna viridis; assembly: GCA_037379345.1. Classification (NCBI taxonomy): domain Eukaryota; kingdom Metazoa; phylum Mollusca; class Bivalvia; order Mytilida; family Mytilidae; genus Perna; species Perna viridis. The sequence goes on from CM074518.1 coordinate 19,408,020, forward strand.
CATCAAAGATTTGTTAATTTCATCAATTATAAAAATCCGTTTGTTTTGACTCATATCTCTTTCAACAATGGCGGCCAAGACTCTTTAGAATTATCAAACCTACATTCATTTGGGTCAGGAATTAGAAACTCTTCCCTTGTTTTAGATGTGCCATTGGACGAAAGCACGGTGTCCGCCATTGTTTAGAAATCAATTAATCTCTAATAAAAATACAAAATATATCATAATAAAACAAGATGACATTATATTAATCACATTAAAAAAATAATTTCATGAAATGTTTTCCCGAGGAAGCTTTAAGAATATGTTAAGGCATTTTGAAAGACATAAGTTCAATTTTAGACAGGTGATGTTTTGTTACCGTACCCCGGTAAAAGCGGCATGAATTACGTAAAGGAAAATGTCCGTCCTGTCAAGATTTATCATTTTAACCTACTCAGTTTTATATAACTTTTGAAACTAAATATGTAAACTTTATTTGACACTTTTTTTCTATATTTGGCTTTTATTCCTTAACATGTCTCCTGTTTATCACAGCTGTCTTCTCAGAAAAGTACCTGTTTTATTCCTCCTCCTGGTTGGTGACAGACCCAAAAATCTTTGAAGTTTTCGAAACATTTATTCTCTGAAAAAGGCTAAACTTTTAAAGATATGATCCTCGTTTTGTCAGTTTAAGGTTAATATAAATAACAAGTTATTTGGACAAAGATTTAAAACAATATGTTGTTAAACCGAATATCAAACAAGCATGAATGCATTCCAACGGGTATTTTAAATAATAAACTTTAGTTAACGTCCTCTGATTTATGTTGCAACAATTCCATTTGTTCAAACCTTTGATGCCCAAGACCTTGTAATGCCATTAATTCCTATGGAGCGTTTGTGAATTGTTATTTGTCCATTCTATGTGAGGGATTTTTGTACTTTCGTAGAATTATAATAGATTTATATTATATTTATTATTAACATTGTTGATAAAAAAGGGCAAATTCTACATTTAAATATCATTATTTGTATACGACGAGTTACATTTAGTAGGAGAAATGACGTCTCGTCATGATTACAATGAAAACTAAACTAAGAAATATTCTCTATATAATTCCAGTTATATGATTGCACGTAATCGCAAGCTGTAAAATTAATAAAAATAGCATTAAATCACAAGCTGTAATTTCAAAGAAAATAGCACTTAATTCAAATCCAAACTTTAAATTAAAAAAAAAGCTTTGCAATACATCCCAAACTACATATTATGTTAACGAAAATCATTGCATTTTAATGATGCACTAAATCCCCAACTATTACATTTTAATGTAAATCGTTACATTTAATCACAAACTGTAATTTCGATAGATATAACACTTTAATCCAAATCTTTAATTTCAATAAAAACCATTGCACTACAACCCAACTACTAATTATGATAATGAATATCTGTAATTTAATAATCCACAAACATTTCAAGGAAAACAGCATTCAAATCCAAATCTATAATTTCAATGAAAACCATTGCAATAAGTTGTACATGTGAATCCCGAACTATATATCTATTACAATTAATCCAAGAAGTTTGAAAAAAAGCACTTTATCCAAATCTTAGATTTTATTGAAAATCGTAGCACTTATTATCCCAAATTATAATTTTAATCGAACTCAATGCACTTAATCCAAAACTATAACACTAATGAACATTATTATTATCATGACACTTAATCCCAAGCATTGAAAACCAGTGCAGTTAATTCGGGACAATTTAATTAAAATGCAAATTTTTCACATTTTAAAAAGCACTTAATTCACTTAAAAAAAATCATGGCACTATTTCAAAAATTATAATTCATAGGAAACTCATACTGTTTTTATATAACATTTGTTCCTTAACTAGAGGGAGGAATTATACAATTTTCATTAAGAGGGCACCTTAGGAGGACTATTCTAGTTTTATGAAGGAGGCAATAAACATCAATTGAGATCTTATTTTTAAGATTTACATGCCGTGTTATTAAGATGAAAATTAATATTGTAGTTTTTAGTGGAGTCCAAGTTGTCTTTTTTTTAACATTGAACGTATTGTTTTGGTTGTTTTATGTTCTTTGCTGTGTGTGTGTCTGTTTTCCATGTCTGGCCTTTTTCCCTGGATTACATTCTTTTGAATTCTGCTGGAATCTTGGTTCCCATGATTACTCTTCAAAATACTATTCTCTATCATGTTTTTCAGTCTCGTCAACAAAAAATTTAACCAAATTTAATTCATAAAATTTGCACTCCCCTCACTAATAACAAATAGAATAACCAATATCGACTTTATTCCTGTAAGGTTTACACTGTCTTGAAATGCCAGGAAAACAAGCATGTGTGTACCTCAGGAAATAATCCTATCGAAAACGCTATCCAGTTATACAGCATATGCTCATGTTCACGCTTTAGATTTACTTAAGAGGAAGTATCACTCAGTTAATAAAAGCGATATTTTTATATAACCTAGTTGACCGAGTGGTCTAGAGAGTTAAACTCAAGTCTAGGTGGTGTTTTCTTAGAAATGGTTCAAATCACGCAGAGGGAACAACCACAATTTGCATCGCAAATTTGCAGCCTTGCCTCGATTCCAGAGTATGGACTTTAGACTTGCATATATAACATATACAACCTAGTGAAAAAGCCTTTCCTTCCAGTGAGTAAACACTTCAGATTACCAACTACTGCCTGCAGGATTTCAACCAAATGCAAATATTAATCATTAAATAGAACACGATATACAGAGAGTGAAGCAGGGAAATTTCCTTGCTTTTAATCCACACGGAATTAATAAAACTAAACCATTAAGGTTTCCCTAGTTTGGTATTGTTCCTTCTCATCACAGTGCTTGTAAATATTTTGAGTTTTATATTTTTACACAAAGTTCGAGACCAGGTCAAAACTTGTACAAATAACATAATGTTCAAGATCTGTGTTTACTGTCGGTAAAATTTTAGTACTGCACAGGTATTCACTTGATAAGGTAGGGAGTTCTACTCACAGATCATTCATTTTCCTACACACTTAGTTTGTTTAAGGGACTGGAAAAGGTCATTACTTGACAGAAAACTTTTTATATATTTTCTAATAGTGTTATATCTTTACCGGTATCATTGTGCAATTTTCTATACGTCAGTATATATATTTATATGTCTGGGGAGAAAAGTGGTTTGAATGTCGATGATGGAGCGACCAAAATTTGCAGTCTCGCGTCGATTTCAGAGTTTGGACGTACCTTAGACTTGTATGTGCGTATGTGTGTGTGTGCGTAAAGGTTTCTATACATTAATCATCATAACAATGAAAACAGTCGATTAAAAAACCAATAACATTTGAACAGTTGAACAGTTGAACAGTGTTTCAAATTGCTATTGTAACAAATGTATTTCATTAGTTTGAAGTATTGTACAAAAACAAAGTGGTCCTTATTTTTTTCTTTATGTAGAGTACATAACTGTTGGTTCTGGTTTATTTCAGTCGTCATTTGATCGCACCATTGCAGTAGTTTTTATTCTTTAATTTTTATCCTTCACTCGAGTTCATTCTTTAAGTTGTCAACCCAGTATTTTAATAATCATATAAACTATGTTTAGATCACGACTCTCATTGTATAATTTCCGTGTGCTTAGCAGCTTGGTCTACATTGTCTGATAAAATAGAAAATCTTCATATCGAATCATCCTCGACATTCGTCTTAAATAGCAAAAAAATATACATAAATAAAATGTTCATCATATGAAACAGACTAAAACCCAAACATTCACAACAATCCCAATGTCGATAACATCCACATGTTTGACGTATCATAGTTAATATTAAAATAAGTCAGGTGTTAAAACGTTTGTCATTTAATACCGTCTTTATAATTTATTGACTGCATGAGTGATTTTTTTTACTTCATGAATTTATCTGTAATATTATACTTTTTAAAGCAATTACTGTTAGGTAAGTATCCAATAACAATAAACAACCCAATTGACACACTCCATGACAGTTTAAAAGCTCTAATGCACAAAGAGATATGTCTAGATTATACAAAGTTTAAATAGTCTTCGGAAGATTTCATCTCATCTGGAAGACAAACTCTGTAGCAAAAAAACCAAAATACCTGTATACATCTACAACAGTTTATGTTAAATGTGTGCGGCTGTTTGGTTCAGAGAATGGTCCGTCTAAATTTAAAGAACAATTGCTTTACAAATTCCTAGACATATTTTAGCCAAAGAAGGAACAGAAACAAACTTAGAAAGAGTGCCAATCTATTGAGGCTACAGAACTAAAAGAAAAACTTTTCAGATGGTTAGGTCAGGTGTAACAAGACAGGTGACGAGATGCACAAAATATGATAAAAGACAGTGGAAATTGTACAAAGCTTGTTGTGGCCTTATGTCCCTCTTGGAATGAAGAGCGTATGAGAGAATAATTAAGGGAACTAATGTTATAGCGGTAATCAAAAGGATGTAATCCAGGGACAAAGACTAGACATGGAAAATAGACATACACAACAAAGAACAAGAAGTAACTAAAATTATGCACACAAACAAAAGGTGCAACGGTAGTATTAGCGTCCTCTGCTTTTCTAGAAACACCCGCCGAGTTGCTCATAAAAAGTTAAGCCCGGGGTAGACAAACGAGGAAAGGAAAACTATGACACGTTGAATAAATTAGTTTTCATGGCGCAGATGGATACAAAATAACGATCCAAGAGTTCATGGTGACGACCATAAAACTTCTGTAGTGGTGATTTCAATCCGGTAGCAACATAACCCTGTTCTAGAAACCGAGATCAAGTACGTTGGATATTCGATGTTCGATATTCCAAAGTACTTGATCTCGGTAGATCATTTCATCAATTGAAAGGTTTATTTTCTGTCTATTATAGTTTTCTAGATGAAGGACTGAAAACTTAAACAAAAACATCATATTTGCCTTTCAATGGTTATATCTAACAAGGAGTCGTCAAACAACTTCAAACCAAAGGAGACATTTGTATGCCTTATCATATTAAGGATTATTTTATCAACAGAAAGTTTTTCTGATATCTTTATAATTTCAAAGATATCGACTGAAAACTACATAAACTGTCATTCACATTTCAAGGGCAATAGCTTTAACGATGAGTCGTCAAACAATATGTTGAAATTTTTCCCGTGCAATGGTTCACTGGGACCTTTGGTTCAGATGGGCTAAATGGCCAATGCAAAAAAAATCGATATGAATCTTGAAAACAATTTTATGAATCTTTATTCATAAAAAAAATTATGAACACAAAGCCACTTGACAGAACCACACTTTTTAATTTTCTACATCCTCAGCAATGGATTGATTGATTGTTGGAGTTTAACGTCCGAGCAACAATATTTCAGCTATATTCTGACGATGAACATGAAATGGGCGATAAAATGAAATGAAAAATGAGATGGGACACAAGGATAATTGGGTCGACAAATTTTTATTGCCACTAGATAAAAGGAAGAAATGGGTGAGGTCGGGCAATTTAACCTTCTGTGGCGGAGCGCAAAAGTTCCGGCTACTACTATCGAATACCATTGCAGGGTTCTTTAACGTGATAGGAACGTGACATCTTTCCCAACACGGTCACTCATTAGAGCAGATATGTATAACAGCAAATTTCTAGAATTATTATTAAATTGGAATTCAGATACTTTTTTCATAAAACATGTTTTTAACCAGCAGTTTATACAGTCTTCATTGTTTTTTTTTTTACATAAATACAATGCATTTGTTCCATACTGTAATTATGTGTTACAAATCAATACATGACAGGTACCCCAAATACTCACATAATCTTTTAAACATGACTTCCATACGGGTTTGTATACTGTATATACATGTATGGTACATGTCATGCACAGAGTTAGTTAACTGGACATGGTGTGCACAGTTCGTTGACTGGACGTGCTGTGCATGGAGTAAGTTGACTGTAGTGCTGTGCACGGGGTTAGCTGACTGAATGTGCTGTGCACAGCGTTAATTGACTGTACGTGCTGTGCATAGGGTTAGTTGACTGTACGTGCTCTGCACGGGGTTAGCTGACTGTATGTGCTGTGCACGGGGTTAATTAACTGTACGTGCTGTGCACGGGGTTAGTTGACTGTACGTGCTGAGCACGGGGTTAGTTAACTGTACGTGCTGTGCGCAGGGTTAGTTGACTGTATGTGCTGTGCACGGGGTTAGTTGGCTGTACATGCTGTGCACGGGGTTAGTTAACTGTACCTGCTGAGCATGGGGTTAGTTGACTGCAGATGCTGTGCACGGGGTTAATTAACTGTACGTGCTGTGCACAGGGTTAGTTGACTGTATGTGCTGTGCACGGGGTTACTTAACTGTACCTGCTGAGCATGGGGTTAGTTGACTGTATATGCTATGCTCAGGGTTAGTTGACTGTATGTGCTGTGCACGGGTTTATTTGGCTGTACATGCTGTGCACGGGGTTACTTAACTGTACCTGCTGAGCATGAGGTTAGTTGACTGTATATGCTGTGCTCAGGGTTAGTTGACTGTATGTGCTGTGCACGGGGTTATTTGGCTGTACATGCTGTGCACGGGGTTACTTAACTGTACCTGCTGAGCATGGGGTTAGTTGACTGTATATGTTGTGCACAGGGTAAGTTGACTGGACTGGTGTGCACAGGGTTAGCTGACTGTTGCATTCTGATGATTACAATATTTATCTTCCAAATCAAGCAAAATAATATATTCAGAAAACAAGGAAGCTGTGAATCAATAACTTTATCTACCACTTATATGAGTACTAGTAACAAATTCAACATACACATGAGATTTAAACTAGTTTTGTAAACTGCTTCTTTCAACAAATATATATATAGCATTGACATTTCACAAATAATCACACAATTTAAATGCAACATAATTGCAATGTTGTATCTCATCAAATGATGCATGATACCACATAACCCAATTATATTAAAAATGTAAGCAATATCATATTGGCAGCAGGCCAAGTTTATGAGCTTATTCCAATTACGCCAGGGACTTACAAACTAACGACTTTTTACGGTGGGCCGGAGGGTTGCATCCTGTTCTGCAAATAATTTCGTGCCAATTTCAAATGCAAACTTACCCAATTCTACCTTAACTCATATCATTTGAAAAAAGTAGTTACTCATTTCAGGCATAGTAACTTAAAATTGCAATTTAAACATTAACACCTGTATATGGTATTTTTCCCAATTGCAGTAAGTATCTATAAACAGCAAGAAAAAAAAAACATGAACAGTTACTCCTCAACACCAATTCAAGGTAAAAAGGTTTACTGTTATATTGATACATCCTATAAACTTGTCGTTCTGCTAATATTATGTTTAAAATAATAATTAAAAAGAACAACAGAAAAATACTGTTCAAAGCCTCTGTCTTTAAGTGTTATTGTATAAATGGCAACTGTTCCCGTTTACAAAATAACGACAACGTGTGCATTGTACATGGAATACACACTTTTGTAAAAGGTGCTACAGGGGCGGTTGAAGAAATTGGACAACTAGTCATTATACAAGATTTAAAAAAAAATATTTGCTTATTTTTTTCTCAAAATTTCACATATTTACAGACTTTTTTTTTACTTAAAAAACGGTTTCTTTGAGTTGTTAAATGGATTTTTAAGTGTTAATTTATTTTAAGTAGCAAATTGTAACCCAAAATGCTAAATGTCCTTTTTGTTAATCCCTTCAGTCCATGGCTCTCTTTTTCCCCTTTAACCAATGACTGCTTTTGTACAAGGACCCCTAGGCATGTTTTAGACCCCTTGTACCAGTGAACAGTGTAAAATATGTATTCTCTTTCCATTAAGCATATCTAATTTTCTATCAAAATACTTTCTTCTATAGTCAAATTGTTAGGTGAAATCTACTGAACTATATATATACACGTATTAAACATTTCACTCAAATAATTAATGATTTGACAGGATTTCAAGAAATTATAAATAAAACAAATGATAACTAGCTTTGTGAAGCACAGCATGATTTGACCACAGTATTTTGAACTATATCATCTGGGGGATATTGTGTATACACTATTAGTTTTTGTCACGCATCGCCTGAATATAGCTGAAATATTGCTGCTCGGGCGTTAAACCCCAATAATCAATCAATCAATCCCACTTAAGCATAGGGAATTACAGTTTTTATGAGCACAACAACTAGTTTGAAACAATATTGAACAAAATTTAAGTTCAATTCAAAGTGAAAGATGTTCTTTGTTCTGCTTTAAAGGTCCTCATCAAAGCCTTTCCTAACAAAAATAAAAAAGCTGGTTTTTTTTGTTTTTTTGTTTTTTTTTTTTTTTTTTTTGGCATGGCCTATTTGGGCCTCTTATAACACAAGAAAATGTAAGAGATATCTGAAATCTGATTGAAAATATAGACATAGAATTTGAAAAAGAATTTAAAAAAAACTGACATGGTCCCATTTCATACCCCTTTAATTACATAGAACTTAATGTCAATCTTGTAAAAATTGGTCAATTTGCAACTTTGTACTTTGGGGCATCTATTGTTGTATGTTGCTTAGCATCAGGAACTATTTGCTAAATATGTTCATTTATGAAGAAAAACATAAAGCTTAAGTGATTCTTTTGATATCTGAACACTTTTATTCAAATACCTAGCCAGTAGTTACAACAAATTGTATTTGCTAAAAATAAAATAGATTTGACAAAAGATTCTGTTTTAACAAGGTACTTAGACTTTTTAACTGATTTTTAGGTGTATTCAATTGTGTGATATTGCGCGAAAACTTGAAAACCCCTTTTTTTTAATTAACGGAAACGAAAAATCTGAAATTTATAATAATCGGAAGGCAGTTTACGTCAGTAGATTTGAACAATTCATCAAAGTTTCACAAAAGTTTGTGAAATCATTTTTGAGTTATTGTAAGAAGTGTGGACAACAGACAGACAAACGGACAACGGCATACCATAATACGTCCCATCTTGGACGGGCTTATATATTGATTGATTGATTGTTGGGGTTTAACGTCCGAGCAACAATATTTCAGCTACATTCAGGCGATGAACATGAAATGGATGATAAAATGAACATGAAATGATGATGAAATGAAAAAAAGGGATGGGACACAAGGATAATAGGGTCGATAAATTTTGATTGCCACTAGAAGAAGGGAGGGATGGATAGGGTCGGGCAATTTAGCCTCCTGTGGCGGAGTGCAAAGGTTCCTACTCCTATTGAATACCACAGCAGGGTTCTTTTTTTTGTGCGAGGAACGTGACATCTTTCCCAACACGGTGCACCACTATGGTTTGCGGTCAGGATTTCCGTATTATAGCCTGACAAACCCAGCATGTAACATGCCAGGGGTACTCCATTCCACCACCTGGGGCACACATTCTAGTTGCTCTGTGGGCAGAGCGCCTAAACCCTGGCTAGGTTTCTGAGCACTGTTTAGTCGCCTTTTACGAAAAGATTAGCGCTGCTGCAGGCCTATTTGTTTAATACTCGGACCTGCACGGGGCAACGGCTTATACAAATCAATAAAAATCAAGATCATGTCTTTCTTATACATGTTATAAAATGTACAAAAACAAGCTGTGCCTCAGCACAATTTCTGTTAATGACAGTGATTTGAAATATGCATTCAGAAATTAATCCAGGAATAAAGATTTTACTTTTTTTAATGTGTGCCCTACATACTGGGCATCTTGCATTACTTCATAGACTGCAGTTGTTCATACCGTGCATGAAGTATGGCTACATGGTGAGATAACAGCATTCACTTCCTTGTCTACACATATAGTGCAATTATTGGCAGGCAAAACCTGAAATTGAAAAGAAAGGTCAGGATTAGACTATGTAATGAGGAGTGATATCTTTTTTTAAAGAGCAAAAACTTGTTATAATACAACTTGCTAGCCCTATGACATGTAAGATATGTTCAGACCTGTTTATGCTACTTTAAGATTAGCCATGCTTTTAATTGTAATTTAAGAAGAAAATTGTAAAGTTTTGTCTTTATGTCTTTCAACATGCATGGGTATAATTGAGATATTAACAATCTGTAGAGCGTTATTTGCAGTAAAATTTCGTAGAAACTATGGCAAATCCTAATGTTAAACACTTCTGGCTATTGCATTGAATATTTCTTCCAATGCAGAGTAAAAGCAACCTATCATAAATTGAACTTTTCTTTATATTTTTATAGCTTTTATAAAAACACGTGAAAAGAAGTCAAAATCTTTTTGGATTGACTTAGACATTTCCATAAGGTGCTGTCATTTAGCTTACACTTAATACAAGTCATAATATTATTTAAAATGTGATGATGCAAGTCTTGTAAGCATGAAAAGACATTAATTGTGTTTTTTAACACGTATATATATAACTTGGAGAACAAACTAACAGACATCATGATAGAATGAACTTTGTGTTTACACCACCTCTTTCATTTTCACTATGCTATGGAATAATTTTTCTCATGACAGGATAAAGATAGGGAAATTAAATACTTAAAAAATACAAGCTAACAGAGCAATACTTACCTTTTGAGAAGAACCAAAAGATCTCTGCAGAAAAGACTTTGACACACCATTGTTGGTGTTCTTAAACCAACTAACTAGCAGTGCTGGTCACAGTGCTGCAATTGTGATAATGGTGTCTGAGAAAAAAGATTGAGTTGGATTGTCTGTAGTAAGTGAACATGTGATGGGAGGTATTGAGGCTTCAGAAACTGGAAAGACTGCTGTATGTGACCTTGCACAAGTAGATGTATTTAAAACCTCTGAAACTGCACTGGTTGAAGATCTTAGCATTGTACAAGAAGGACTGCTAAAAATCTCTGAAACTGCCTTGCAGGAATTCCTGAGAAAGGAGCTGGTACTACTGTCTGAGGACAGGTCAATAGTTTCAAATGATACTAACTGAAACACAAAACAGTATTAACTTATTATGTGAAGTGAGTGTAAAGGAATATATGAACAGAAAGTTTAGCAAATGTAACACAATTATTTTAGGTCAGCAAAGTGATGTCTTTTACAGGCTGTCCAGCATCATCTGGAGAAAAAAAGATTAATTTTAAGGGAGCTTGTAGTGATAAACTAGGACATCCAAGTTAAACAGGGCAGTTTGTGCACAATAAAATAGACAAACCATCCCAAATTTAACAGACAAGAAGTTCATATATTACTTATAAAGTACAAGAACAGAATTTTTCATGGTCACTTTGTTTCAGATGACAGTGCAAAGCATAATCAAACAGTTTTGTCTTTTTTACTGAATTTTTTATGTTAGTATCACCAAATGTGCACACCTGCCTAAAAAACAAAGAATTTAAAATAGACATAAAAAAAATGTTCAGAATTTCAGGTTTGTAAAAACTTTCTTTGTTATAAACATATTTTATTGGAGAAAACAAAGTGTCCTATTTGGTTCATTGATTATTTCACTTCAAGTTCTAAATGTACAGTACAGTACCTCAACCGATCCGTGCACAAAAATTGCGATCAGACATCGATCAACGATCAGTTTCCGGTCAGTCATCGATCCATCAAACCGATCCCTTTAACTGGAGTTCGCATGATGTGACCACAGAGCGGTCAATGTACTTTACGGGATTTTTTGTTTTCTTTGTAAATTTTACACATATTTACATAATGTTACATATTTAAACATCAATTTATACTTATGTTTTCATTTCTTTTATTTAAAACAAATCTAACGTCATTTAACATAACAAAACTAAGATCAGATCGGTCACTGGCCATCGGTCATCGATCCGTCAGCAATCAATCAGTCAACGGTCATCGATCCATCAAATCGTTGCGTGGATCGCTTCAAGAACTGTAGCTACTGTATATCCAAAATAGTTCTAACTTTAAGTAGTTATTAGATTAAAAAACCTTAGTGAGCACACTCACATACCCCATGCGTCCCCATATTGGATACTAAAGTAATTTTTTAAGTAAGAGAAATACATGTAGAAGGACCCCATTAGAAATTTAACAAGAATGTTTTTTAGGCTTCAGACCTAGTCATGTTAAATATCTGCACCCGTTCAGAAAAAAAGTTTGGAAAACTGTTATTTCTGTGAATTTTGTTAAGTTCAAGGCCCATAATTTTGGTAAAAATCATTGGAGCGGAATGAAACGTCAACCTATGACTTATCATGGTGAACTTGTATATCAAAAATCATGTCAATATCTGCAAGCATGTAGAAAAAAAAGTCAGGAAAAACTGTTATTTCTGTGAATTTTGTGTAGTTCAAGGCCCAGAATTTCAGTAAAAATTATCAGAGCGGAATGAAACAAAAAACTTTGTTGCGTGGGGTATAAAAATTAGCGTAGTTATTAGAAAATTACAGACTTCAGTTGTATCCCTCAGCCAGAAAGTAGATGACTATGAAATTTTCCGATTTGAGATCATTACATAAAGGAAAGACTGTCTTAAGTTACTAGGTATACCTTTCTTTCTTCAGTTAATGTATGTGGGGTTTATCCTCCCCAAACTCCAATAAATGGTTTAATGTTGGTTCATCACCTCTATAGATTCATAATGAAACATCCATTTGGCATATTTTACCTCGGAAATTTTTCCAATTGGGAAAAAAAAATTGGTAACTTCTTCAAGGACTAGCATCTTTGTTAGACATTTATTCATCTGGATTGGTGTTGGTCCAACATTTGAATGTTTTGTAGTGCTCTTCAGTACATAATACTTGTTGTGTGAATAGTAGAAGTACTGCCATCCCACAATGATGGACTTGTTCTGTTCCCGGAAATTACTTTCCTCTGTAAAAACAAAAGAAACACAAACTGTGTACAACACTTGAAAACATGCTAGTTGCTTTAATGCTTCCATAAAAATAAAACAAGCAATTACTCAGGTGAAAAGTCGACCTCTATGTATATTGGGAACAGCTTTCAGCACAACAAATATTGTAACTAATTTGGTTTACTATAGTTTCAGAAAACAATCTTCACTTGAAATATCTTTAAAAATAACATAATGCATGGCATCCAAAAGTTCCTGGAGTAACTGTGCCACTGGGCAACTACATGTACTTCTCCATATATATGGTAATGTAAATTTTTTAAGTAAGTTTCAAAACAATGAAAATAATTAGTGAAAAAAAACAACACATAATTATGTCTACTTTATAAGCCCAGAACAATGTACAGCAAGAGGTAACTTTTGGTCTTTGTTTCTAGGAACATAGAGGCAAATGTTTTCTGTCTGTATTGTAATGATTAGTTATGAGCAATGTAAAATATTGAAATCAATTTTGACTTCCTTTTCAGCTTGTCTGTAGAAAAGTGCAATGCAAACATTTGCCATCAGTGGGGGATGTATGTCTAATAAACAATTAAAAATAAATATACATGTAAATAAATATCAGTATCACACAAGGAGTTCTGGTAAAGTATTAAAGCTGACTGTTTTGTCTGCTTTTACCTCAACAGATGAACCTCTACTGCTTCTACATTTCCCATTAAGTGACATAAACCTTTCAACGAATTTTAAAATCTATAAATTATCTGTTGAAGGCTTCCATTCTGCGTGAATATGATTTTTTGTTACAGTGAAACCTGTGTCATACGATATTTTGACCCCAGATTAAAATATCTTAGCTAAAACGATAACTTGACCCCCTTTACGATATTTTAACCATCTCCTGCGATATTTTAACGCTCCTTTGTTGCGACAAATTAACTCCCCCATTATGATATTTTCTTCTGCTGTGATATATTTACCCCCTTCTGTGATAAATTAACCCCCACTAAGGGGGGGATTTATCGCGGGGAGGGGGGTTAAGATATCATATGTCCTATTAGTTGAAAAAAAACTTCTCAGACTTCTTGAATTAAAAAATGTAGCGGTTAGATTTCGAAATTAAGTGTTTTGCTGAATCGAAAACATTTAGACGTTAAGAGAAATCTCTTGGTAGGCGGATCCGAACTTAGGGGGATTTGGTTACTCCTACAATGTTTTAGTGGCCGTATGAATAGGACACAATGGTAGGAAACACATTTGTCCAGGACAGGGGCGGATCAATAATATTAGAAAAAGAGATGGGCTCTGAGAAAGACGTTTATAAACAGGGGATATAAACCTATCGGTTGCTATTTACTGTCTATAAGTTGTTATTAATTTATATATACACAACAATAAAAATTTTAACTGAACCTTGGATTTATCACAACTGTAAAAGCATCTTTGCTCGCCAAGGATTACGGTCTTGCCCCCTCCCTTCACGCAATCAGAGGGGCAGGACCGTAACCCTTGCCTAGAGAAGATGCTGTAAAAGCTAGGCATTGGAAATAAACCACTCATAACTGGAAAACTTTTCATCAGTCTGTGTGATAGTAAAGGCCAATTTCACTCGAAACAATCCATTTTATTTTACAAAAATCTGTGTAACGTTCTCTTTTTCACCGTCACAAACTAGATGACTTTGAAGCAATGCCAGAGTATTGACTAACAAAGGTTTTTTTTTGTTTTTTTTTATAAATGTAACCAAATACATAGGAAATGGTGCAATTCAAATAGATAACAAACACCCCAGCATTACCAAAATAGATAACAACCACCCCAGCATTACTAAAATAGATAACAATCACCCCAGCATTACTCAAATAGATAACAACCACCCAAGCATTACTAAAATAGACAACAACCACCCCAGCATCAGTTCAAACCTATCACAGACGCTTTCACACAAAACAGTTCAACAAAATAAATGTAAAAATGGCTACTGGGTTTGATGAAATCTCACCTAAAATTCTAAAAATAGCTCCACCAGTAGTAAAAACATCCAATTAACAACCTGATCAAAATTTTTGAGACTTTAGTTTTTCCAGACAAATCAAAAATAGCACAGGTAGTATTAATTCACAAGAAAAACAGCACACTAGAAAAAGGAAAAGACAGATCAGTCAGTATACTACCAATCATCTCAAAACTTTATGAAAGAGCTATTGAATCTCAGATATGTAAATTTTTTTTAAACCAGATTTAACATTTTCCTGTCTGTTTTTAGATCTGGCTTCAGTTGTCTAGTTATTTTGATAAAAATTATTGAAGACTGGCGTAAATCTTTAGATAATAATAAATTCCTGCTCCTACTGAAATTGAAAAGCTGTGGTCTTTCTGAAAATGCCCTATTTTTATTAAGTACTTCTCCGTCTAAGAATCAGGCAAAATGTGTATAAGGTGTGGCACATGAAGAAAAAATTAAGACATTTCATTGCATAATCCAAGTGTTTATACCTCACAACCTCAAGAAATTACTGTCAAAGTGGCTGAAAAGTTCGTCTTTTTAAGACATTGATATGTCAAATTTAATTGAAATGCACTATGGAAAAATGGCGGGAAAATTCTCCCGAACTTTTTCCTTATATAAGCAGTCAAAAAATATCTACGTCACCGATGTTTCAGGATAAATTTAAATAGCTGTTAAGTTTTCTTGATGTATTGAATATATTTGAGGCAAACAAGACCAAATTGAGAAATATGCTGTGCCACCTGTTGCCCGATTCTTACACAGAATGGCACATAAATAGTTATCTTAACAACAGGATGCGGTGTATTAAAATTGTTTCTATACGCAGTCCTTTATTTTTGCATCTATAAAAGGGTTCCACAGGAGTCTTTGGGACCGGTCCCTTCTAATATCTTTATTAACGATATATTTCACTTTATTTCGAAAAGTGACTTATATAACTATGCTGATGACAATACTTTATCATATAGCAGCAATGATGATCTACGATATATTGTAAACACTCTGGAACAGGAGAGTAGTATTTTAATTAAATGGTTCTCAGACAATCATTTGAAAGCCAATCCTGACAAGTTTCATGCTATTGCGATGGGCAGTAAGACTCAAAAAGAGAACATTACTTTTAATTTAGGTGGTAATGATATTCTCTGTGAGGAAGAGGTAAATCTACTTGGTATAACAGTTTATTTTGAATTGAACTTTAATAGCCATATCTCTGTTGTATGTAAAAGGCATCGCAACAATTAAATGTATTAAAACGAATTGGAAATCATCTCAGTAAATTAGGTAAACTTACAAGATATTGTTCTTTTGCACTAGAAAATTTCAACTATTGTCCATTAGTATGGCATTTTTGTCATGAAAGCAGTGCAAAATAGTTACTAAAGATTCAGGAAAGAGCTTTACGTTTTATTTATAATGATGATAAAAGTATATATGAGGAGTTGTTAATAAAGTCTAAGATGGCATCCTCAAGAGTTAGACGATTGAGATTTTTAGCTATACATGTATATTAAATAATAAACAAAATAACTCCTGTACATTATATGATAGTTGTTAAAGAAAGTTCATACTCTTTTAGGTAACTATACAAACTTGGTGAACATACCAAGAGTAAACACAACACAGAATGGGGGGATGCGTTCTTGCTCCTTTTGCAAATAGTTTGGCTTACTCAACTGACAGGTGCAACATCATCTCCTAAAATCTTTCATTTATTAGTTTAATCTGGCTGGCATGTTAGTTTTAATGCTTTTAGCTGCTTAGTGGCATCTGCTTTTAAATTTAGTCTGTATTGTTTTTATTATAGTGCTTTTTTGTGCTTGATTACTTGCATGTTATTTATAATTTGTATGTCATGTTGCTTTATATTTATGTGTATGTCTTGTGTTTATTTATGTCGATTTGAAAAAGCTCTACAGAGCTTATGTTTCTTGATTGATGTATCGACTTTAAATGACTTGGGTCGATTGATCTTTGTCCCCTTATCTAATTAATAGAAAATAGCAGAAAACTTTACCGTTTTTTTTTCACTTTGATAAGTACGACATTCAAAAACTACATTGATTTATCTTTTCATTGACATATATATAGCCATATACCCTCTAGACCCATTTAACTCGAACAATCCGCAGAAAGCACTTTCCGGTATTTATTTTATCTCCATAAAAGTAATATCCATGAGCCTCCTTGGGCGATTAATGGAAGCATTGATTGTACAGTATAGGGAATAAAATTTTCAAAATATATATTTCGGCAAAAAACATGAAAAAAATTGGCGCATGCGCAGCAATTATATTTTCAAAATGGATTTCATGATGAGGTACAGTTGTATTTATTGTCTATTTTGTTTTCTCATTGTTCACTATGTCCTACTAATTCTGACCAAATTTGATAAGTTACCAATTAAAATTGTTAAACCATATATGTTTAACTGATTCTTATGAGTAGCTACTCACTATGAATAGGTTATACCATAAAAAAAATGATAAATAACGATTTTCCTTGGGTGTACTAATCAAGCTATCCGCGGAAAGCACTTTCCAGTATTTATTTAATCTCCATAAAAGTAATGTCCATGAGCCTCCTGTCAATGTAATTTTTTTAAAACATAAATGGGCGATTAATGGAAGCATTGATTGAAAGTATAGGGAATAAATTTTCACAATACATAATTCGGCAAAAAAAAAAAAAAAAAAAAAAAATTTGAATAAAAATTGGCGCATGCGCAGCCATTATATTTTCAAAATGGATTTCATGATGAGGTACAGTTGTCTTTATTGTCTGTCTTGTTTTCTCATTGTTCACTATGTCCTACTAATCCTGACCAAATTTTATACGTTCCCGATTTAAATTGTTTTTAACTCTTATGTTTAACTGATTCTTATGAGTAGCTTCTCACTATGAATAGGTTATTACATAAAAAGATGATAAATAACGATTTTTCTTGGGTGTACAAATCGAGCAGTCCGCGGAAAGAACTTTCTGGTATTTATTTTTTCTACATAAAAGTAATGTTAATGAGCTTCCTGTCAATTTAATTTTAAAGCAGACTTTTGGTGATTTATTGAAGCACTGATTGGAAAGTATAGGAAATAGAATTTTCAAAATACATATTTCGGCCAAAAAAACAAAAAAAATTGAATAAAATTGGCGCATGCGCATCAGTCATTATATTTTCAAAATGGATTTCATGATGAGGTACAGTTGTAGTTATTGTCTATTTTGTTTTCTTATGGTTCACGATGTCCTACTAATCCTGACCAAATTTGATAAGTTCCCAATTTAAATTGTTTAACTATTATGTTTAACTGATTCTTATGAGTAGCTTCTCACTACAAATAGGTTATTACATGAAAAGATGATAAATAACGATTTTCCTTGGGTGTACTAATCGAGCAATCCGTGGAAAGCACTTTCTGGTATTTATTTTGTCTCCACAAAAGTAATGTACATGACCCTCCTGTCTATTCAATTTTAAAACAGACTATGGACAATTAATGGAAGCATTGATTGGAAAGTATAGGAAATAAATTTTCGAAATATACATTTTGGCAAAAAAATGAATAAAATTGGTGCATGCGCATCAGCCATTATATTTTCAAAATGGATTTAATGATGAGGTACAGTTGTAATTATTGTCTTTTTGGTTTTCTCAGGGTTCACTTTGTCCTATAATTCCAGACAAATTTTGATAAGTTCCCAATTTAAATTGTTAAACCATATATGTTTAACTGATTCTTATGAGTAGCTTCTCACTATGAACAGGTTATCACATAATAAAGATCCAAAGGAATTTTGGAATCCTGTAAATTAAATTCCCTCTCAGAAGAAATAGCTGAAATAAACTTGAATGAACAAGTTTTTGATGATCTTTTTTTCAAAGAAATTAACTCTTGTAATATAAAAAATAGCATAACCTCATTATTATGAATCTAAAAGAACTAGAATCTAATAAAGAAGATCCTAATCTCAATAACCCAATGACTACTAATCAGAAGAAATAAAAGCAATAAAATCCCTTAAAAATGACAAATCAGCAGGAGCAGGCCTCAAATGAAATGATTAAATCTGGTATTCAAAGTCTACTCACTCCTTTAAATAAGTCATTTAATCATATATTTCATTCTAGTATCTTCCCTAAAATATGGAATGCAAGTCATACATGTATTTCATGAATACATGAAAAAGGCAATAAACCAAACCCAAACAACTATAGGGGCATATCAATGACTTATCTTGGTAAACTATTTGATAAGATCAGGGTAGGAAACTCACTCAAATTGTAGTCAGTCCTGAATACAATTTTTCTTGATGGTTATATAAAGTTTTGCTAAAATTAGCCAGCCCTGCCAAAAATATTGACAGTTTCAGGCTAGTGAGCAAGCTATTATTTCTAACTCTGATAATTTAGATAATTCATGACAGATTAATCAAGTGCAAGAAAAGTATGGTTTAAAATAAAGAAATCCTTATCATTAAACAATCCTTGAAGTTTATTGAAAAATTATTTGATACTTTAGTTGTTCCTGTTATATTATATGGAACGGGGGTTTGGGGAGCTGTAAAAATTTACAGAGCTCTGACCCATATTGTAAAGACCTACAATTGTACACCTAAAATTTGTATAAGAAATTCTTTTAGTTCATTGTAAAGCAACAAATATGGACTGCTCAGCAGAATTAAATATAACACCCTTACACATCTGAGTCAAATTAAATGTTTTAAAGTTTATAGTTCATATTCTTAACTTTCCAGATTCTCTGATTCATGATGTTATAAAGTTACAGATACTCCTAGTAGTGTCTGGATGTCACACATCAAAAATATGTTGAATAATCTAGGCTTCAGTTGTCTAAATAAAATGGAATTTTACATACATGTAAATAGAATTTATAGCAACGAATAATTGATCATTCTAAACAAAATATGAATAATTTGAGATCAGCAAGTGAAACAAATTCTGTATTAGTGTGCATTCTTAAGCAATAGAAAAAGGGAGATATAATAATATGGACAGATATGAGAGAATTTGTAATTCTTGTAATAATGGTGATATTGAGGACGAACACCACTTTTTCTCAATATGTTCTCATTATACATAACAAAGAAAACAATTGATCAAAAAACTGAGAAAAAAAAAAGTTTTTCATACTTAAATTCATTTTCTCAATGAAAGAATTAATTTACTTACTTAAAAGCTGCTCGTACAGTACAATTTGATTTATTATAAACTTTAATAAATTAATTTGAAATAAATACTGTAATCTGATTGGTTAAAATAATTTTGTTATATCACATGATCAATGGATAAACAAAATATGTCATGCCCTATTTAGTTAAATTCAGAGCTACTTTTCTCATGTTTAAAGATAAAGATATGTTTTAAAATTAATTTATAAGAGTTTTCAATGATAAAAATTTTGTCTATTGAAAAATAACATAAATTTGCATATTGTTTATTGTGTGAAGTGCAATAAACAAAATATGCACATGGAAAATTTGTTATTTTTCAAAAGACAAAATTTTTATCGTGGCCAATCCTTAATGAAAGAACTTAATGAAAGAATGTTAGGAAATCAAAGTAAATACCTAAATATTTCTGTAAAAGTTAAACTACTGTCATATCATGCTCATAAAAATACTCATATGTGATTTTCTAATGTGTGTTACAAATGTGATATGTTGCTTTGTAATTCTTTATATTACATGCCATAAACATTTAATGTAAATGTGTTTGAGCTAGAAAATATTGTCTAAATGTGATACCAAGGCTGTTTGTCATCCTTGATGGTAAATGTACATGTACTTACAAATGTAGAACTTGAATATTGTGATTGGTTTCACTCATATGACACAGAAATAAAAGTCCCTGTTTATTATCTGGCATCTAGTTACATATATTTGATGAGGCCAAAAAAAAATATGTCTGTTTCAGGTTTCCCGATGGACCCTAATTTTTCTTCCGACCCTAATACATTTTTTCTCCAAAGTTAACAAATTGGTAATTTTCAATTTCCCGTATAATATGGATCATTTCTGGTAAAACCGAAGATACGTTTGAACCCGGGTCACAGTAGCATTTGAATAGGAGACTGATTTATATCACATAAATCCAAGTGTATTTCTGATGATGAGCACAATGGAAGCCACGAGTATCTTCATACTCCAGGTTTAATAAAACAAATGATTGAAACATAGGATGCTTACCCTACCGGTGCACCTGGTCCATGCTCCCAGTTTTTAGTGGAGTCCAAGTTGCTCATTTGCTTTTGTTACTTACTATGTTTGATTTTAGTTACTATATGTTCTTTGATGTGTGTGTCTGGTCTTTGTCCCTCGATTACATTCTTTTGATTATCGCTATAACCTTGGTTCTCTTGATTACTCTTTGATAACACTTTATTTATATAAATATGCATTTTTCACTTTGTCTTTCCAAAAATACATCAATGAACAGAGAAATTTGTAACTTTTTAAAATATATTTGAAGGTAACATTTTAAAATACAGTGTACTGATATTTTGTTCAAAATTCCTTAAAAAAAGTGTATTGTAATAAAAGACATGATTAATAGGTGTGTTTGTTGAAAATTAAACTTTCTACTTAAAACCAAACACTTTCATGACTTAAACATGATGCTATTTTACAAATATAGGATCAACTTTAAAAGTCGAGAAAAAAAAATTACAAAAAAAATTACAATATCTACCTACCCTATTTTTGGGAGGAATGTAACCCTAAACAGACATTTTTTTTTGGCCTAATACAGAAGGCATAAAAATCTACATTGATTTCATTTTTGGGAGTAATTCCCCTTTGAATTTTTAACCACTGAAACAGATTGTAAGTGCTACTCCCAAACTGAATCTCATGGAACTAACATGTAGTGGATAACAATTTTAAGATAAAGGATATCATATGTAATATTGTTCCCTCTTCAATCATTGAGTGTTCAAATGAGAGTTTTCAAGATCTGGCAAACAGATCCTCGAAACTGGTGATTGCTTCCATTTTACACCACCTGAATGCTGATTGGTTAATATTTATTTTAGCATAGACCATGAAATACACTGAGAGTGTTCAAAACTAGCCCATAAAAGAGGGATACCCTCTGCCCTTTCTGCACCCCTCTGATCACATTTTGTTATAT
The DNA here is from genome assembly GCA_037379345.1 of Perna viridis. Lineage (NCBI taxonomy): Eukaryota > Metazoa > Mollusca > Bivalvia > Mytilida > Mytilidae > Perna > Perna viridis. The sequence goes on from CM074518.1 coordinate 19,429,959, forward strand.
AAAATGATGAATGATCTGTTAAAATTTTTTGCAAAAGTGTTAAATAAGTTTTTAAATTTTTAAATTTATGTTTAAATTGATGTTTAAATCCATTGCATATGTGAAAAAATTACAAAAAAAACCAATGGAATCCGTAAAAATTAATATTACATGTACTAAAAACTGGGAGCAAGGACTTTCGAATATAATGCAGGGATTCTTTTGAAATTTACATATTGTGATAGAATGTGGCACAAATATAGTCAGTAACTGTCATTATTTATTTGAAAACTAACCAAGAAGTAGATGAAATGAAGTGTAAACAAGACATGTGCTTACCTGAGTATTCATCATTGTTATTTTTTTCACCAAGGTATTTTTTACCCAGGTTAATGTCCTGTTGGCAATCTTTGGAAGTAATGGTTGTCGTTTTTTTCACAATATTCTGTAGGCGTCTATTGACTTCTATTGCTTCAATTGCATTACTACAAACTTATTTCATTTTATCAGCAAAATTCTGTAGAATCAAAACTGAACAAATTTGGCAGCTAATGCAGCTTTAACAATATACACGACTAAAACAAAACTGTGATCAGATACAATGTAACTGATAATGGGTCATCGACTATGAATCTGTCAGTCATTGATCCATCAAATAGTACATGTACATGTTATCTGGAAACTTTCATCCTTTTGATTTTTGTGGGAGTTACACTGCTCTGAACTTGAAAGATTTTCCAGGCTATACAACTGAGATTTTCATTAATGTTTCTCTTCTGAAATTACTCAACTGAATCTTATAAAACTTGGCAGTTACAACCAGTAGTTCTTAGTTCAATCAATTAGAAAGTGGGACAGTCGTTTGTTCATTCATCTACATGTAGGTATATTCTGAAAACCAATAACAAACCTGAATGTTACGGTATTGTGACTTGTGCTACAATGTTACATGTATTTGGGTGTGACATTTGTATTTCTTATGATTACAAAACAGTTTTACAGATGTAAAATATGGTATCTGTGATCTAGTGTTGAGGTTGTTGTCATTGAGCATTTTTAGGGTTTCATAAGTTTTCATTGCATAAAATTCAGCAACCCTTTTTAAGCCATTTGCTGTTTCATTCTTAGCTTCATCTTGATAGCAGGCTTGGATTTTGTGTAAATTTTCCAGCTGAGTTAAGTCAATAAACTTTAATTTGTAGAAATGATTTATTTTTTACTTCATTAGGTTCACTTACTTTTAATTGAACAAAACATAATCCTTCATGAGAATAATTTGAAATTTAACATGAAGGCTCATTTTGATGAATGTACTGTGTGTAAGCATTTAAATAAATGACACAATACATTAAAAACTCCCGATATAAACTTCAGATATATGGACACTGTGGTTTAAAAGAAATTGTTGAATATCTGAATCCTTAATAATAATAATAATGATAATAAATAGTAAGTACCGATACATGTATGTTTTATTTAGTTATATATAATAAAAACTTAAGCTATGGTGAGATTTTGACTGTCATACTGCCCGGGATTGTTCATACCATACTTTTCCGCATATTTTTCAGAATTAAAGCATTTGTTAGAGATGGAGAGACAAGCAGTCAGGTAGGTAAAATTAGGATTTCTAGAGCAGTTTAACAAATATATTGATCATATACAGTCGAACCTCGTTAAGTCAAGCATGCACAAATGTTGGAGTTATCTGAAGTTTGAGTAATCTGAGGTCAAAGACCAGAAATACTAGTAGTATGGTACACGGTACTTGGTAATGTCTTCCGTTTAATATTTGAAGATGTTTTTTTTGTATGTTGTATTCATTTGAGTTCAAGTCATCGTAGGGAAAATAGTTCTGGAGTAAGGGGAGTTTTGCTGAGACTTCATAATTAGTTCGAGTTATTCGAGATTTCAACTAATCCAAATGTGAGTCACATTGAGGTTCGACTGTATTAGCATTGGCATCAGCAATATATGTTGGTTTAGGGAATAGAATAATGAGTTTTTAAAGAAAAATTATTTAATGAATAATTTAATATGTTTATGGATGTATATAAAATGTACTTACATCCATACAAAATAAGTTTAAAACTTAGCAAATTGCAACAGAAAATATTTTGGTTTAAATATAAACATGTAGCATTATGTCCCATATACATGTGTACACAGGAAAAAGCCTGAATAAATCTCAGTTGATGAAAACTCAGGATAAGCATTTCAAAATTCGTATTGAAATTACATTTGAAAGGGAAGACAACTCCATATGAATAATTTTTTTGTCAAATTTTTGTTCCTTTTTTTTTTCTGTTTCATGTAAAGTATGATACATGAATTGATTTTTTCTTATTGAGTAATGTAGATTATGAACCACTTAATTTGTGGTAGGTCAATCATACTGCAGTTACATTTGCATCACTACTGTACAATTCTATATCCGTTTCTTCAATATATACACTAACAGGTCATGGATTGATTTACAATGTAACTATTCTTATTAGGACAGGTCTACATGAACTACTCATGTTAGGTTAGTGGGATTTAGTGTATATACATGTATATATATATTCCTCTATGGACCATTGTCAAATTCTAAGATTTTTTTTCTGCACCCTACCCTCAGCAGATAATCAGCTTGAAAATCTTGTGATTTTTAGGAACAATATGGTATACAGCTTTCTGTAACCTAACTTTAGGAACTCAATTTTGCTACTGGTTTTGTTAGGATCACAAGTGCTTGACCTGCAGAATTATGAGTCATTCAATTTTGTGTTTATTTCTGTAAATTTTTTACCTTTATCTCGAAATAATGTATTTCAGAAAGAAAAAAAAAAACAGTAGTTTTTTTAAACAGACTACAGTGCATCAAATCAGTTGAAAACTACACCTTTGAGCACACCAACAACTCTTTCATCCTTATATTTAATGCATAACAAATTGTTCATTTCATATTTGAAAGGGAACCAAGGTTATATCAGTAATCAAAAGAATGTAATCCAAGGACAAAGCAAAAATTGCATGGAAGACACAGATAATAGAATTTGAACCATTTGTTGTACAGGGCTTGCAACAACATAAATTTTCAATTTTCACTAAATGCTAAGAATTGTTGCCATAGAATATTTTTTATCTGTCATAAAATGAAAATGGCATTTCACTATCGGACACTAGAGTGTAATTATTCACAACACTATTTCCAAATGGGAAAGGGAGGAGGGGGTCCTCACTTTCACTAAAACCTAAAAATAGATCCAGTTGAAATTAATCTAATGCAATGTTTCGAAATACACCCACACATACGTAGCTTTTAAACTTTAAAATAAAAACCACTGTCATGAAATGTTCCTGTCTATAAATTAAGGCTAAAAAAAGGAGATACTTTTTCAAACATCAGTTTTTCAGTAGCCACCACAAGCCTCAAGTACCCCATAAAACACACATTTGTGAGCTGCTAGCTTTCAAATTCAATACCTTTGGTTCCTTACTTTCCGTATTATTCTTTTTCGAAAATATTGTTTTTATTATCAACCAATCATGAATGTTTCTGTATTTTCCATTGGGCTACAAATTGTTGGGGTAAAGATCTTGCTGAATACCAAGGAGACATAATTACGTTATTGTAACCACAAGCACTATCAAATTTGGAATAATAGTTTCTTTGTGAAACAGATGAGACATACATTTGGTATCTGTGTGACAACAGTTAATTTTTTTAATAAAGCTTTAAGCAAATGCTTTTGTCCACACTAATTTTTATTTTTTATTTTATTTTATCAATCAGAGTATGAGTTCAGGGAAGACACAGACAAAATTTGTTCCACTCAGTAAGTACATGTGTGTTTCAAAAAACAAGTCTGAGGTACATTTTCATATAATCTTCTGTTTGTATATATCATTATTATACACCCCTTCCCCCTCACTATCATTCGGGTATATTGTTATAGCTAAGGTTTTCCATCCTTCTTCTGTTTGTACTTCCATTATACAAAGGGGTTATCATCCCTTATCTGTTCCACCTCCCACACCCCTGAATTAAATTTAATTAAACATCCATAGATATTTATGATACCCATTGAACACCTGGATCCTTTTAGCCTACCTGGCCAATAGGCCATGTGAGCTACTGTCATCACTATGTGTCTGTAGTCAGTCGTTATCATCTGAAAATTTTTTTCAAACATTTCCTCTGAAACTACTACTCGATAGATAAACTAACCAAACTTAGCATGAATGTTCCTTTGGGTATTTTTAATATTGCTTGTGTGGGGATTTCTGATCTGGCAAAAAAAGAATGACCGCAAATACCAAAAATAGAACATAGGGTCAAATTGTAGAATTATGCAAATTACTCAAAAACAGTTCAGTTTAGCTAAAATCTGATGGGAGTAAAATTGTTCAGCATGATGGGATGGACCTATGCCAAAATTTTCAGAAAGGTCGGTTCACAAATGAATGAGTTGCGGGTTGTGAAATACAACTTTTCCCTGAATTTCTAACTTCTTCTCTGAAACTACTGGAGGGATAAAAAAAACAACGTATGAAAGAGTAACCAAGGGTACCAAGGTTATCAGGGTAATCGAAAGAATGTAATCCAGGGACAAAAACCAGACATGGAAAACAGACATACACAACAAAGAACATAAAGTAACTAAAATCTTACATACAAAGTAATGAAAGCAAATGAGCAACTCGGACTCCACTAAAAACTGGGAGCATGGACCAGGTGCACCGTTAGGATAAGCATCCTCTGCTTTTCTATAAACACCTGCCGAGTTGCTCATAAAAAGTCAAGTCCTGGGTAAACAAATGAGGAAAAGAAAACCCGTTGAATAAATCAGTTTTCATGGTGCAGATGGATACACCATAACGATCCAAGAGTTCATGATGACGACCATAAAACTTCTGTAGTGATGACTTCAATCTTGTAGCAACATAATCCTGTTCTAGAAGCTTATTTGTTAGAGTTCTAGCGTGATACAAAAAGTCTGCGTAGTTTCGGCAAGCTCTGGCATAACGTATGAGTTGTGATATGAACACTCCATACGCAGGTGCTGAAGGGATGTTGCCACAGATGAAAGGAAAGTTGACAATTCTGAATGAAAAGTCATCACGTTTGTCGTAAAGTTTGGTCAATAGTTTTCCTTTACCATTGATTTCTAAGTGTAGGTCAAGGTATGAGGCTGAAAATTATGTAAAACATGTTTAGCAGTCTATGCATGTGGGTTTTTGGTCAAAAACATGACCATAGGAGATAAAGACAAAGAACTATGCAAATAACTCAAAAAGAGTTGGGTTTAGCTAAAATCTGACAGTGATTGAAATTGTTCAGCAAGATGGGATTACCTATGTGTATGTTAACAACATAATTTTCAGAAATATAGGTTGACAAATGAATGAGTTACAGGTCCTGAAACGGATTTTTAAAAAATCTCTCAGACAACTTGCAGGATGGATTGTAACATTGCATGAAGCTAGGATATCTTTAACAATTTTTTTGTGGAAAACATGGCCACCACTAATAAAAGTTGACGACTTGTTGAAATAATTTGAAAACCCAAGAGTTTAGCCTAATTTTAATTAAGGGTGGGGGGTATGAAATTGATCAGCATGGTGAGATGGACCTTTGTTTTAATTTTTGTAAAGAATTGTTGTTCAATGTTGGAGTTATTGCCCTTAAAGAGAAAAAATGACAAAGATTTATTTTATAATATGAAAACTGGGTGGGTAACTAAGATGCTCTGCATTGATTAAATGATTCTTGTGACAATGGTATGCAAGGTCAAGAGTCTAGCTTTAGAAAGCTGTAAAAACTATTTTTGACCAGGAGAGTGATTCAGGCTCTCTAGAGCCTCTAGTTTCAGATTTTGATCTACATTTATTTATGAGTATTGGGACACTGGGGTACCCTGATCTCTTATTGGTAACTCTTTTCACACCACTTGATGGAATTTATTGGAACATTCACAGAGTCTTTCTTACATATTCCCATTGTGCACCTCTTATTATAGATTTTGATCCAAATCAATTACATTTTGGAGGTCAGAAGGTACAATTTTTATCAAATGGGGGAGTTTGATTGCATGGCTTTTATATTTAAAAAAGTATGTGAAAGATTTGTATCAATTATGTAGATGCACATATGCATAAACAAAATTTAATTATCCAATGAATGAAGGGAGATAACCAACAAAACTTCAGGTTTTACATATTTAAATAATAAGTAGACCATAGAAATATGGCTTTCAATTTATGGTTTATGCTTACAGCTCCAAACTAAGGCCGGGACCCTAACTTTTTTATATGCAATTTTCTGATATTCCAGAAATTTCTGTCTTTTCTGTTACCAGTACCAGTATTTATCATATTAAATCAAGAAACTACAATTGATCTGCCACCCCCCCCCACCCGCCAAAACCTACCGATCCTATTTTTTTTCAGCAAGTGACAGTAAACACACGTAATTTTTATTTTGGCCTAAATACTTGTATTTTTATAGCCTTGCTTACTAGACAGACATACTTTTATGTTGTTTTTTCTTGTGCCCATTTGTCTGACTCTGTCTTTTATACTATGCACTGTAACTCCAATATGCTTCTACAAACTCTAGTAGAACGTTGATGACGAAGTCATTTTATTTGATTAAGGTGAGCTTCCTCTCAATTTTTATAATCTGACTTTTTAGCTTACCTGGCTATAGGCCTTTTTAGCTATTGCCATCACTTGGCGTCCGTTCTTGTCGTGGTCAACAATTTTACAAAACTCTTCAACTCTGAAACTACTGGACCAATTGAAACCAAACTTGGTATAAATATTTCTTGGGGTATCCTGCATAGAACTGTGGTGGTGATTTTTGATTCGTCGAAAAACATGGCTGCCGTTACTAAAAATAGAACATAGGGGGTCAGACAGTAGTTTTTTTACATATATCTCCTAAAACATTAGGTGTAGCTAAATTTTGACAAGGTAAAAGTGTTAAGCATCATGAGATCTATCTCTGCTCAAATTTTGGTTTTAATCCGTTAAACCGTTATTGCCCTTTTTCAACGATTTTTGCCATTTTTAATGTTATTTCTTTAAAAATCTTCTCCTCTGACACTATTAGACCAATTGAAACCAAACTTGGTATGAATGTTCCTTTGGGTATCCTGCATAGAATTGATGTGGAGATTTTTGATTCATTGAAAAACATGGCCGCTGTTACCAAAAATAGAACATAGGGGTCAGACAGTAGTTTTTCACATATATCTCCTAAACTGTTAGGTTTAGCTAAATTCTTTCAATTGCTGAAATTATCCTTATTGTAAGGCCTGATAAAGTCTCCAGGGATAAAAGTTGTCATATGATTCCTTGTAAGAGTTATTGTCCTTGAAAGGTGAAAAATTACCAGGTGAGCGATTCAGGCTCGTGAGAACCTCTTGTTGGTTTTTGATTATGTGTATGAGACTTGATAGGTAACACAATTACAGGATTGTTGTTTTTGGACACTAACTCAAAAATATTTCAGTAATGTCAATGAAATTTCAGTGAATTGTTTATTTGTACATGTATTGATGGAAGCTCCCTATTAATATTTGTGAATTTTTTATTTGCCAATTTGGAGTTATTAAAATGCATAAAAAAACAAGGAAAGACTGCACTATTTTCAAGTCAATGGTGGTAGTACCCATTTTTAAATAGTTAATATCTATACAATTGATGTAAGCTCCTTATCTTTTCATTTTCCAGTGATGACTTTTATTCATAAATAGAGAGGAATTTCCCAAATTGCACACTGAATTAAAAATCCTTTAAGTAGTTTTCATGCAAATTTATTGACTTAATTGTTTATTTCCATTATGTATTCTCTCTGCTTTTTTACATTATTTTGAATAATACATTTTTGGGTTATGGGACAGACTGAATTCATTCACAAAATTGATAATTTCCAATTAACAGGCTGTAACTCAATACCACTGCCACCAAAGGCTGTGACATACACAATTGGTGAATTTCTAGATTTCAGGTTTTGATTTTTATGAGCTAGATTATAATACATTCACTTACAGCACCACATACCTCACTGCAATATGTCAACCATTAAGCAACCAGTCATTCTTAAGGAGGTAGACCTTGGTGGGGACATACATGTAACTCATGAAGTCAGTGATATGATTGTATCATATTGAATTTTACCAAAGGCTATCAAGCTTTCATTTGACACAGAATGAAATTAATTTAAGTTACTTTGATGCTTACATGACATTGATGTAAAAATGCTGAATACAAATGTTCCGATGATTTGTAAGGGTTTTGTCCCTTACTCTAGGTCTACCTCCTTAAATTAAAAAGAATAAGATCACCCATACATACTTGTTCTATTTATTATTAGCTTCAGATACCAACATCAATAATGGTATACAAAATGTACTATGTTTGCTTTTTTTTTTGTGTAGGTGTCATTCCAAACCAGGAACCAGAAGCCTGTTTGATTTTTGTAAGTACAGATTTATTTTATCTAAGCTCAGTGACATCCTTTCATTTGTCATTTCAATCTATCAAAAGCAGACCAACAATAGACTAGACTTGCCGCAAATCCATCTATATATATATAGTCTGACAATAGACCAATGTTTCGTATTTGTAAAAAGTGACATATTTTAAGCTTAGGGACAGTGTTCTTCCACTTCATTGAATCAAAATTTCATAGTAAATTTTTAAACATTTTAAACTGAAACTGAATAGAGACTAAAATCAGAAAAAAAAATATGATTCGCCTTTACACTATCAATGAATTTTGCTCTGCACATAAAGTTGCAAATAAGTTTTATTGCATATTATACAAGTATATTTAACTGTTATTATAAGTTTTATTTGTCTTGTTTGTAAGTATTAGTTATTACACATGATGATGACTGTTAAAAAGTGAAACACTCTCAGTAAGTTGGAACAATTTGTCATTAAAGATGTTGTCCTCTCATCCATTTTATTTATTATTTATACACATGTATGTGTTAATTCTGATCTTAATCTAAATCAGATGATGTACTTGCTTTTCATTTTAGGTATTCAGTTTATTAGGAAAGGCTGTCTTGAAGGTTAGTATCAATCTAGTAATACCTGAACACTGTGGATATTTACATGTATTTCTTAGTTATTAGTATCCCCCATTCTATTGCAATCAGCTAGTTTGTCTGTCATTCAATTCATCAGTTTGTCTGTTACATATTTTTATGTCCCCGCGACAAACTGTCGGGTGCATATTAATTTATCCCTGTCCATCCGTCCGTCCATCCATCTAGATCTGTCCGGATTACACGTGATCATAGCTTGTCCGTGTATTTCCTAATACAGTTTTTGAACTACATCTAAAATATTTTACAGGATATTTCTACACATGATGAAGGTGTGCAGGGCCAAAGGATTTTGATTTTCGTGAAATTTTACGGAAATTGCTGATAGTTACACTTAGTCGTATTGCTCAGAAACAGGACTGTATGGCTTGTCTGGCTATCTCCTCGTACAGTTTTTGAACTACATTTGAAATATTTTACAGGATATTTCTACACATGATGAAAGTGTGCAGGGCCAAAGGATTTTGATTTTTGTGAAATATTACGGAAATTGATGATAGTTACACGTTGTCATTTTACTCAGAAATATATGGATCATGGCTTGTGCGATTATCTCCTCATACAGTTTTTGAACTACATCTAAAATATTTTACAGGATAATTTCTACACATGATGAAGGTGTGCAAGGCCAAAGGATCTTGATTTTCATGAAATATTACGGAACTGGGTTATACTTAGACTTTGTTATTTTTGTCAGAAATATATCCCAAGCAACAGTTAGGGACTTGTTATGGGGTGGATTAAAATTGTTTATGTGTCCATTAATATGTCCATCGGTCCCCTTTTTCTCATCACAACTAGTCTGACACTACCAAACAGAATTTCATGACACTATGTGGCCAGGATACAATACGTAAATATGCATATATTTAGGAATTTCTGATCCCCAAATTGATCCCTTGGAAGGATTTCTGAATCTGCAAACCATGTCTTCATACAAAAATAAACATGTGCCTAATTTGGCAAATCTAGCAAGCACATTTGATTTCTTAATAAAATATAAAATCATTACTAACAAAAGAAGCTTGGGCTCCTGTGATAAACAGGTATTCTAGTTTTTAAACATACTTGTATTTTTATGGACAAATTACAAATTATAAACTACTCATTGTTCATCAAAGATAAAACTTGCCTAAGCTGATTGAATTGCATTATTTAGTAAAAAATCAAAAGAAATCAGTTATTTAGTGCATTCCAAAATAAGTTTCAGATAACAATGATAAATTGACCTTATTTTCTTCCTGCTTTAAAGCAGAATTCTGCTTTTTCCAATCTGTATATTACAATTAAGATTTTATTTTGACTATTTACTTCTGATTTTGCTTTGTTGACTTAGTATAATCAGGTTTGTCTTAGGTACAGTGCTGGTACCAGAACACTAAAGCTGATGACATGAATATTTGTAATATCTTTCTCAGTAGAAAAGTACTTAAGACTTGAAGCCCTTTAAATGAATTTTATCTCTCTATGCTTTCCTGTTATGGTCTGTTAATCTGTGGATCATCACACATTCAAAAATTGCTTCATTATACATGTACTAATCAGACGCAATGAATTAAGTGTAAGTATTTGTAAGAATCAGGCAAATTGGAAAAAAATCTGAAACGTGCATGTCAAAAACACACCAATCTGACAATGAAATACCACTCAAGGATGCTTTCTCTATTTGGAAAAAGACCATTATATGATCTCTGCATAACTGGCTTTCCTCAGAAATTTTTCAATAGAATTTAAGAAAAATGAGGATTTGAACAGAGTTATCTGTTCATTTTCAGTGCATTACCAGTGGCATTATAATATGCAAACACTAATGAAAGTTTTTGTTATTTGAAATGAACACTATTTGATCTCTTCATCACTGGAGATTTTTTTTTTTCATTTTGATGTTAAGAATGTGGGTTTCAGAAATCGAACACTGAAGTGTTCAGTTGCAGTGCAAATCAGTGAAATTATGAATTGTTTCCCATATTGGATGGAAAGTCTTGATGGTTGAATAAGTTCAATTACAATTTCAAAGTGAGGGGGTTATTTTCATACCATGTTTCACTGACTGCCTGATTCTTACAGAGTATGACACTTTATTTCAGGCCCTTCAAGATGGAAACATGGGTAACATGGGTGATGGTGAACAGGACAAGAAGAGTATTACACCCTCTCCGTTTGAGGGACGAGATGGAGACCATAATGATGATGAAGAAAGCATGCAGAATAATGGGCTGATGCAGAATGGACTTGATGATGAAAATGTGTTCAGGTATAGTTGATACATGCAATGAAGAACAGAGTTGCCTACCCTTATGAATTTTGCAAAGGGAGTGATTTTCAAGCAATTTTAGACACCTACAAATGTTGCCAGATTCCTCACAATTTAGAGGATGCCAAAATGGTCATTTTGATGATTATCATTAATGATATTAGGAAACAACTTTTTTGGACAGAAAATGAACCTTTTTTTTTTATATAATTTTTTTTTTAGTAAACCTTGTTGTTTTCATCAGAAAAGGGTAGGTAACTCTTGTTTAGAATGTATTTGGTAGTTGTAATTAGGTGAAACACCCCCTACTGGTGTCTCTGTAATATATCTCTTTTATTAATTTATGCCTTAATGGATTTCAAAATAAGTTAATGAGGAATATATTTGAGGCTTTGAATTGTACTAATTAAGCCGACTTGGTCTTGTAACTTTCCTGACTGAATGACATATGGTGCATATAGTGAAGGCAGATTCTTCTTGAACTTTGTATTTCAATTTACTGGGAACAAGATAAGAGAGTCTGATACACATTCTGATCAATTATTATTTACATAGATTTGATGTACCATATTTTGGTGTGTATTATGCACATTTTTCATATAAATTATTTCAAGAGTGTGGGTCAGGGCTTTCATTGTCTTTTCAGTGAGCTGGCTTTGTAGAGAAATTGGACCGTCTACACCTTCAAAATGTATGAAAGGGGGAATGGGGCCCATTGTGATTTTGAACCATCCATTTCCACTTTTAGAACTGTCTACATTTTGACAGTAGCCGGTTCTTAATGAAATTTTTGATGGGGGTGCATATTATACAGCAATATATAAGTATTGGCCATGGAATAAAAGATTTTTGTAAGAGAAAAGACATTTCTTATGATAAACAAAGAAACCAGAGGTGAAATGTTACTTAAAGAAAGTTTTATCTAATCACCAATTCAAATACATCTTATCTGAATAACATGTTTCAGACAAAGGTTGTACAATATTTTTTTCTTTATATATAACATGCTTAGAGATTAAAATGAAAAATCAAAAAGTAACCAAAGTCCTTTTATGTCAAAACCTCCTTATTAAATGCTTTTGCTGCTGAAAATGATAATGAAACTTATTTTGATGTTTTTTTACTATTTTCTTCTTAAAAGTATGTTTTTGAAAGACAAAAATTGTAAAATTTCAGTAACAAACAAAGCCAGAAAAGTCTGATTTTCAGGACTTTTTGATTTTTTTATGAACACATCATGGCCAATAAGTTGACCAAACAAGTGCAAAATATCAGTCTTTTGTTTTACTAAATGCTTTAAGTCACACCTTTTGACCTTCAAAATTGCACTGCATACAAAATATAAATGTGTTTTATACATTCTAAAATACAGTACTTAGCTTGGTCATAACATATGGCTTACTTTATCCCAAAAGGAGTTCTAGAAAATTTCTAGGAAATTTCTTTATTTTATCAAGCATTATTCTAAATTGGTTTTAGTAGGCCTGTAGTTAGATTTTGATTGGCCATTCTTTATGATTACTTCCACAAAGTTGTTCAGATCAGAAATGACCTTTTTTCAGTTTTTCAGAACAAATTATGCATATGATTCTTCTTTGCCTTTCTAATACTTTTCTTGATTTCTTGCTGCATACCATTCAGCCATTAACAGCTAGATACATGTATGATATATTTATTTGAAGAAGAAGTAGCCATCAAAATTCACCTATAGATGATGGCAAGATGAACCAGATAGTTGGTCCAAACAATGGAGATAGTGACATTTTTGACAACCAGAACCAGTTTCAGCAGCCTGGTTTCCAGTTAGACCCTCCTTCTTTTGAATCCATGGGACTAGAACCTGGTCATTTTGAGTACAACAATCAGATGATGCCCGTAATGGACAGTCCAAATTTTAATATGGACTATGCTCAGGTAATACTATTAGAATACCTTGTGCGGTGAGGATTCTAGTCTTCTTGATATTAAGAATCTTTTGCACATACGTTTGGTCTCAGAAGGGCAGATATTATTGAGACCAAATTGAAATTTATTGACATAACAATAATGCAACAAGGATGATTTTTTATCCACTTTTTAGCAGAATTCTGCTAATTGAAACTTAGATTTTACCCTTACAATTCTTTTTTTTTTTTTTGACTGTTTAATTATTTCTGATTTGACCAATTACTGCTTTGTTTGATGACCTTGTAAAAGCATCCCTGATGCAAGAGCTAGATTCCATGATTGTCTGACTTTCATTGGTCAGATTCATTTAAAAAAAAGGGGACAGACTGAAAAATTACCCGGTTTTTCACATTTCGTGTAGAATTGAGAATTAAAAGCTTATTAATATCTTGCAGACCGTTAACTTACTATTGCTTCCAATTTTATCATGTTGATTTTAGAATCTGGTTTTCTACCACATTTACAACAGTATAAGTGTTATCTCTATTATTTTTATTTAATCTGTTAAGTTATCTACAATTTACATAAAGTTTAGTTGTAACTTGTTATTTGTCTGTTAAAACTTCAAAATAACAATTTTTAGCTGTGCAAGTTTAAAAAAATAGGGAGACAAATTTATATTTCAGAAATGCAGTGATTGAATCAGATAAGGCCATGCACTATTTATCGCATTCAGAATAAAAAATGTTCCATCAAAGTCAAATATTTACCAAAAAATTGAAAGAATGGCCCATTAAAATTCTGAAAATCATTCAAATTGGTTCATTCTCAAATTTAATCCCAATCACTGTAAATGTCATTAGACAATATTAGAAAAATGAGTATTTTAACAGAGTTATCTGTTCATTTTCAGTGCATTACCAGTGGTATTATAATATGCAAACACTAATGAAAGTTTTCTTTATATGAAATGAACACTATTTGATCTCTTCATCCCTGGAGATTTTTTTTTTCATTTTGATGTTATGAATGTGGGTTTCAGAAATCGAACACTGAAATGTTCATTTGCAGTGCAAATCAATGAAATTATGAATTGTTTACCATATGGGATGGAAAGTCTTGATGGTTGAATAATTTCAATTACAATTTCAAAGTGAGGGGGTTATTTTCATACCATGTTTCACTGACTGCCTGATTCTTACAGAGTATGACACTTTATTTCAGGCCCTTCAAGATGGAAACATTGGTAACATGGGTGATGGTGGACAGGACAAGAAGAGTATTACACTCTCTCTGTTTGAGGGACGAGATGGAGATCATAATGATGATAATAAAGAAAGCATGCAGAATAATGGGCTGATGCAGAATGGACTTGATGATGAAAATGTGTTCAGGTATAGTTGATACATGTACTGAAGAACAGAGTTGCCAACCCTTATGAATTTTGCAAAGGGATTGATTTTCAAGCAATTTTAGGTGCCTTCAAATGTTGTCATATTCCTCACAATTTAGAAACTTACTGAAAGTTTTCTAATTTTCAGATTTTATTTGACTCTTGAAACTATTATACAAATGGATATTTCAGTTTAAAAAATCCATAAAAACGATGTTTAGCGTAGTCGTGATGAAAATTGTGGTGCCCAGTTGTGATAAAGATGCCAAAATGGTCATTTTGATTAAACAACTTTTTAGGACAGAAAATGAACCTTCTTTTTTTTTTTTTTTTTTATATCAAATTATTTTTTTTAAGTAAACCTTGTTGTTTTCATCAGAAAAGGTTAGGTAACTCTTATTAAGAATGTATTTGGTAGTTGTAATTAGGTGAAACACTCCCTACTGGTGTCTTTGTAATACAGTAGATTCCGCTTAATTGCATAGCCTATTTGCCAGTAAAAATTATGCAAATAACCGGGCTATTCTTATAACCGAAATTACGATTTTACCGGAAGTGCGAGTTCAGGTAAGACGACGATACTGTGGATCAACCAGGGATATCACTGTTCAACATTTCTGATCTGGTATTTAATTGTTATGGACCTTCTCATTGTATTGTTCTTTTATCAATAAATAATAATATCTATTGTGTTTGTCTTGTTTATTGACCTTCTTTACGCTGTGTGTATTTATAAGTAAAACCACATGTTTCTCATCTATAAATAGTCAAGTAATTTCCTGACTTTTCTACGAAAGCAAATCCCATATTTCATATTTCAGGCAGGATTCAGTGTAATAATCATCAATGTTAGCAGTTTTTGGGCTTTTGAAATGGTCTGTGTGTTTTTATTCCTCTGTTCATTGTACACTGATAGTTGTGTATTATACGCGTCATTGACCTCGATATATTCCTATGAAGAGTGGATAGTATGGGGCACCTTAGGGTAGTTGAATTTCATTAGGCATTGTACTGAATGAATGACTTTTAATTTTCGTATATTTATGCCTAGTAACCCAAGCTCACTCAAAACTGTTCAGCTCATTAAAGAAAATTAAATTTACATTGATAATCATTTGTAGTCGGAAGAATTTAAATAGGGACAAAAAAGACCCCAAGCCGAACCTCAAGCCGCATCATAAGGTGATGTTCGGCATGTCGTCAGAAGTCATTGTTCACCTAGGTACTTGTTTATTTTAATGTAATTAGAAATCATTTATATTGTCTTTTATGTCCATGATTTTTTAATCCATTATTAACACCTCCTGATTGATGATAATCTAGTTTTTACAACAATAAATATGATTGACATATTTATGACCCGAAGGCTTAAAATAGAATTTGGGAAAACCTGTTTTTACCTGGACGAGGCAAAATTCTCTATGCAATAAACCGAAATGCACCTCCAAGGCCTATGCAAATAAGCGATTTTTTCCCTAATAGAATAATAGGAAATGGTTTTGTGCAGGAGAAAATTATGCTAATAACCGAAATATGCAATTAAGCGATATGCGATTAAGTGGAGTCGACTGTATATCTCTTTTATTAATTTATGCCTTATTGGATTTCAAAATAAGTTAATGAGGAATATATTTGAGGCTTTGAATTGCACTAATTAAGCCGACTTGGTCTTGTAACTTTCCTGACTGAATGACATATGGTGCATATAGTGAAGGCAGATTCTTCTTGAACTTTGTATTTCAATTTACTGGGAACAAGATAAGAGAGTCTGATACACATTCTGATCAATTATTATTTACATAGATTTGATGTACCATATTTTGGTGTGTATTATGCACACATTTTTCATATAAATAAGAGTGTGGGTCAGGGCTTTCATTGTCTTTTCAGTGAGCTGGCTTTGTAGAGAAATTGGACAGTCTACACCTTCAAAATGTATCAGAGGGGGAATGGGGCCCATTGTGATTTTGAACCATCCATTTCCACTTTTTGAACTGTCTACATTTTGACAGTAGCCGGTTCTTAATGAAATTTTTGATGGGGGTGCATATTATACAGCAATATATAAGTATTGGCCATGGAATAAAAGATTTTTGTAAGAGAAAAGACATTTCTTATGATAAACAAAGAAACCAGAGGTGAAATGTTACTTAAAGAAAGTTTTATCTAATCACCAATTCAAATACATCTTATCTGAATAACATGTTTCAGACAAAGGTTGTACAATATTTTTTTCTTTATATAAAACATGCTTAGAGATTAAAATGAAAAATCAAAAAGTAACCAAAGTCTTTTTATGTCAAAACCTCCTTATTAAATGCATTTGCTGCTGAAAATGATAATGAAACTTATTTTGATGTTTTTCACTATTTTCTTCTTAAAAGTATGTTTTTGAAAGACAAAAATTGTAAAATTTCAGTAACAAACTAAGCCGGAAAAGTCTGATTTTCAGGACTTTTTGATTTTTTTTTTATGTACACATCAAGGCCAATAAATTGACCAAACAAGTGCAAAATATCAGTCTTTTGTTTTACTAAATACTTAAATTCACACCTTTTGACCTTCAAAATTGCACTGCATACAAAATATAAATGTGTTTTATACACTCTAAAATACAGTACTTAGCTTGGTCATAACATATGGCTTACTTAATCCCAAAAGAAGTTCTAAGAAATTTCATTATTTATTTTATCAAGCATTATTTTAAATTGGTTTTAGTAGGCCTGTAGTAAGATTTTGATTGGCCATTCTTTATGATTACTTCCACAAAGTTGTTCAGATCGGAAATGACTTTTTTTCAGTTTTTCAGAACAAATTAAGCATATGATTCTTTTTTGCCTTTCTAATACTTTTCTTGATTTCTTGTTGCATATCATTCAGCCATTAACAGCTAGATACATGTATGATATATTTATTTGAAGAAGCAGCCATCAAAATTCACCTATGGATGATGGCAAGATGAACCAGATAGTTGGTTCAAACAATGGAGATAGTGACATTTTTGACAACCAGAACCAGTTTCAACAAGGATGATTTTTTTCTACTTTTTAGCAGAATTCTGCTAATTGAAACTTAGATTTTACTCTTACAATTTTTTGTTTTTACTGTTTAATTATTTCTGGTTTTGTGGTAGAGCCTGGTACGGACTATAATTCCAAGACGTCTAAAACTGATTGTAATGTTTATTACAAGAGTAAAAGCGAGCTCACTGAACATACAACATGTTCAAATATATATACTATTCAATTATATAAGACACATCCATCAATCAATGTGAATCTGGACATAAACACCCCACGTGTCCAGTTCACCCGCCGATCCACCACCTGTGTACAAGCATTCTCTTGACCTCTAGGTACAATTGCATTTCTCTTGACTCGCTCACCACCTGTTACGCTCTGGAATATTATTATTTGTGTACAAGTATTTTTTGACCTCTAGGTACAATTGCATTTCTTTTGACTTGCCCACCACCTGTCACGCTCCCCGAATATACAACATGATCATATATATATACCATTCAATTATATAAGACACATCCATCAATCAATGTGAATCTGGACATAAACACTCCCTGTGTCCAGTCCACCCGTACATGTTTACCCGTACATGCATATAATTCAATTTATAGTTAACATAGACAATATTAATTCTTAAAGTCATTATAGATTCCTCCCTTCCTCAACAATAACAATTTAATCAATAATGTCTAAGTACTGTCCTATCATAGTTTGACCAATTACTGCTTTGTTTGATGACCTTGTAAAATCATCCCTGATGGAAGAGCTAGATTCCATGATTGTCTGACTTTCATTGGTCAGATTCATTTAAAAAAAAGGGGACAGACTGAAAAATTACCCGGTTTTTCACATTTCCTGTAGAATTGAGAATTAAAAGCTTATTAATATCTTGCAGACCGTTAACTTACTATTGCTTCCAATTTTATCATGTTGATTTTAGAATCTGATTTTCTACCACATTTACAACAGTATAAGTGTTATCTCTATTATTTTTATTTAATCTGTTAAGTTATTTACAATTTACATAAAGTTTAGTTGTAACTTGTTATTTGTTTGTTAAACTTCAAAATAACAATTTTTAGCTGTGCAAGTTTAAAAAAAATAGGGAGACAAATTTATATTTCAGAAATGCAGTGATTGAATCAGATAAGGCCATGCACTATTTATCGCATTCAGAATAAAAAATGTTCCATCAAAGTCAAATATTTACCAAAAAATTGAAAGAATGGCCCATTAAAATTCTGAAAATCATTCAAAATGGTTCATTCTCAAATTTAATCCCAATCACTGTAAATGTCATTAGACAATATTAGAAAAATGAGGATTTTAACAGAGTTATCTGTTCATTTTCAGTGCATTACCAGTGGTATTATAATATGCAAACACTAATGAAGGTTTTCTTTATTTGAAATGAACACTATTTGATCTCTTCATCACTGGAGATTTTTTTTTTTCATTTTGATGTTATGAATGTGGGTTTCAGAAATCGAACACTGAAATGTTCATTTGCAGTGCAAATCAATGAAATTATGAATTGTTTACCATATGGGATGGAAAGTCTTGATGGTTGAATAAGTTCAATTACAATTTCAAAGTGAGGGGGTTATTTTCTTACCATGTTTCACTGACTGTCTGATTCTTACAGAGTATGACACTTTATTTCAGGCCCTTCAAGATGGAAACATTGGTAACATGGGTGATGGTGGACAGGACAAGAAGAGTATTACACTCTCTCTGTTTGAGGGACGAGATGGAGATCATAATGATGATAATAAAGAAAGCATGCAGAATAATGGGCTGATGCAGAATGGACTTGATGATGAAAATGTGTTCAGGTATAGTTGATACATGTACTGAAGAACAGAGTTGCCAACCCTTATGAATTTTGCAAAGGGATTGATTTTCAAGCAATTTTAGGTGCCTTCAAATGTTGTCATATTCCTCACAATTTAGAAACTTACTGAAAGTTTTCTAATTTTCAGATTTTATTTGACTCTTGAAACTATTATACAAATGGATATTTCAGTTTAAAAAATCCATAAAAACGATGTTTAGTGTAGTCGTGATGAAAATTGTGGTGCCCAGTTGTGATAAAGATGCCAAAATGGTCATTTTGATTAAACAACTTTTTAGGACAGAAAATGAACCTTCTTTTTTTTTTTTATATCTCAAATTATTTTTTTTAAGTAAACCTTGTTGTTTTCATCAGAAAAGGTTAGGTAACACTTGTTTAGAATATATTTGGTAGTTGTAATTAGGTGAAACACCCCCTACTGGTGTCTTTGTAATATATCTCTTTTATTAATTTATGCCTTTTTGGATTTCAAAATAAGTCAATGAGGAATATATTTGAGGCTTTGAATTGCACTAATTAAGCCAACTTGGTCTTGTAACTTTCCTGACTGACATATGGTGCATATAGTGAAGGCAGATTCTTCTTGAAATTTGTATTTCAATTTACTGAGAACAAGATAAGAGAGTCTGATACACATTCTGATCAATTATTAATTACATAGATTTGATGTACCATATTTTGGTGTGTATTATGCACACATTTTTCATATAAATTATTTCAAGAGTGTGGGGCAGGGCTCTCATTGTCTTTTCAGTGAGCTGGCTTTGTAGAGAAATTGGACTATCTACTTCAAAATGTATCAGAGGGGGAATGGGGCCCATTGTGATTTTGAACCATCCATTTCCACTTTTTGAACTGTCTACATTTTGACAGTAGCCGGTTCTTAATGAAATTTTGATGGGGGTGCGTATTATACAGCAATATATAAGTATTGGCCATGGAATAAAAGATTTTTGTAAGAGAAAAGACATTTCTTATGATAAACAAAGAAACCAGAGGTGAAATGTTACTTAAAGAAAGTTTTATCTAATCACCAATTCAAATACATCTTATCTGAATAACATGTTTCAGACAAAGGTTGTACAATATTTTTTTCTTTATATAAAACATGCTTAGAGATTAAAATGAAAAGTCAAAAAGTAACCAAAGTCCTTTTATGTCAAAACCTCCTTATTAAATGCATTTGCTGCTGAAAATGATAATGAAACTTATTTTGATGTTTTTCACTATTTTCTTCTTAAAAGTATGTTTTTGAAAGACAAAAATTGTAAAATTTCAGTAACAAACTAAGCTGGAAAAGTCCAATTTTCAGGACTTTTTGATTTTTTTTTTTATGTACACATCAAGGCCAATAAATTGACCAAACAAGTGCAAAATATCAGTCTTTTGTTTTACTAAATACTTTAATTCACACCTTTTGACCTTCAAAATTGCACTGCATACAAAATATAAATGTGTTTTATACACTCTTAAATACAGTACTTAGCTTGGTCATAAGATATGGCTTACTTTATCCCAAAAGGAGTTCTAGGAAATGTCATTATTTATTTTATCAAGCATTATTTTAAATTGGTTTTAGTAGGCCTGTAGTAAGATTTTGATTGGCCATTCTTTATGATTACTTCCACAAAGTTGTTCAGATCGGAAATGACTTTTTTTCAGTTTTTCAGAACAAATTAAGCATATGATTCTTTTTTGCCTTTCTAATACTTTTCTTGATTTCTTGTTGCATATCATTCAGCCATTAACAGCTAGATACATGTATGATATATTTATTTGAAGAAGCAGCCATCAAAATTCACCTATAGATGATGGCAAGATGAACCAGATAGTTGGTTCAAACAATGGAGATAGTGACATTTTTGACAACCAGAACCAGTTTCAGCAGCCTGGTTTCCAGTTAGACCCTCCTCCTTTTGAACCCATGGGACTAGAACCTGGTCATTTTGAGTACAGCAATCAGATAATGCCCGTAATGGACAGTCCAAATTTTAATATGGACTATGCTCAGGTAATACTATTAGAATACTATTAATACCTGGTGTAGAGAGGATTCTAGTCTTCTTGATATTACAAATCTTTTGCACATACGTTTGGTCTCAGAAGTGCAGATATTATTGAGACAAAATTGAAATTTATTGACATAATAATGCAACAAGGATGATTTTTTCCCACTTTTTAGCAGAATTCTGCTAATTGAAACTTAGATTTTACCCTTACAATTCTTTTTTTTTTGACTGTTTAATTATTTCTGATTTGACCAATTACTGCTTTGTTTGATGACCTTGTAAAATCATCCCTGATGGAAGAGCTAGATTCCATGATTGTCTGACTTTCATTGGTCAGTTTCCTTTTTCCTCCTCATGGAGTAATAAAAATTATTTCTGTCACATAAATCTGGGCTCCCAATGACTGCTCATGCTATGTCTAGAATTTATTACTATTTTATAAGACTTAAAACAAATACTTTTTTCCCCAGTAGTTTTGATTTTTATCTTGTTTCATCAATCAGGGATTGAGTGAGTTGATGCCAGTGACACAGTTTATTTCATTCAGAATAGTATCTATGCTCATTCAGAATACTGTAATATGGTTTCATTACTAGCCCAAATATTACCTGTATCAACTCATCCTATATCCTTATAAAGCAAATGTTTGTTCCATTCTTAACCTGAATCAACATGTTTTATTTTTTTAAGATGGAAAATAGTAACATGGATATGGACAGAACATTATCGATTAGTTCTATGGATAATCCAACATTAATTCAAATTTTAAAGGTATAATATATTATCAAGGCTTTTGCTTAAACATGTGATACATTGTCATGTTACTGACCAAATTATTACCAGTATGAGTACATTCTATAGATATTCTTGTAAAGGCAATTTTTTTTTCCATATTAAAGACTGAACACAGTATTTTTTACCATATTAAAAACTAATCGCAGTACTTTGACATTTCTATAGACTAAACATCAAATAACTTTGGGATATGAAGTTAAATCTTCAGATAAAGAAAAGACAAGTTTCATACAAATACTGCGTCAGAGAAAGAAATATTTTGATCCTTTTAAATCACTTTGATATGAACATTTTGCTTTCACATACCAGTATCTGAAAGAAGATAATTATATCCCAGCAAAGTTTAAGGGGTATATAGGATTCACTCTGCCTGTCTGTCTGTTTGTCCTTATGTCCTACTTATTTTCAAAGCAGACAGCAGCTTAATTATGAAACTACATAGATTGAGATGTGCATAACTGTCAGGAATTTATGTTTACACAAAACTTGTAGAAATGATAGCTGTGATTGATTCATTGTTGGGGTTTAACGTCCGAGCAGCAGTATTTCAGCTGTTGAACATGGCTGTAAAGAAAAGTATTAATCTTGTATTGCATATTTCTGAGCTTTTCTTAATCAAAACATGGAGGCTGAAACATATATTGCGCTTTCTTTTTGCCTTTTCCTGTCTTTTTTTTGGCAAATGTTAACCAGTTTTCAACTAGGCCAGAATAAATCTCAAGATATGACACCAGAAACTTTTTAAGAAAAAATCAGTATTTACATGAAAAATAAGTGCTTCCAAAAAGGGGTCTATTTTTCTATATTAGAATAAAGTATATTTTAAGTTTGACCTTATTGTACCAAGGTTCATTATTTTTTAGCTATTGCCATCACTTGGCATCCATTGTCTATGTAAACAATTTTTCAGAACTATTCTCCTCTGACACTACTTGACCAATTGGAACCAAAAACTTGTGATATTAATGTTCTTTGGATTATACTTTATAGAACTATTGTGGGGATTTTTGATTCGTTGAAAGACATGGCTGCCATTACTAAAAATAGTCTTCTTGAGTCAAAGTTAATTTCTTGTTAAGGCTAAAGTCAACCAGGTGATCGATTCAGGCTCCCTGGAGCCTCTTGTTTTTTGTGCTTATTAGCCGTTGACTCCGAACACTTTCTTAAAAAAAAATAACTGTTACTAAGAGTACCCAGGTGTCAAAAGAATAGGTTCTTAACAAAGTTAAGCTGTCAAAAATTCAAAGAGAGTAAAATTATTGAACATTCTGAATACCCCACCCTTAACTTAGTCCTGCTATGAATATACAGTTTGTGACTGTATCTGGGAAAGCTTTTGATTTGAAGCCTGTCAGGTTTTTAGAATATCTTGGCAGAAAAGAGAGGATATCTCAATTTCATTGCACCAGCCTCTTGGCAGAATAGCATTGAAGAAATTATTTTCTACATAACTCTGAAAATCATTAATTAGTATTGGTTCTTGATTGCTTTGAAAACTGATTTATTCAGTAAGTCATAGTTTTCCTTTCCTCGTTTGCCTACCCCAGATTTGATTTTTTATGATCAACTCAAATAATCTTAATGTTTAAGGCAAGACTATGCAAACATATTGAAGATATAGAAAAAATCAAAAGAGGTAATGAGGTGACACGGCAAAAAATGATACACCTGGCCCAAAGAATGGATGATGACACAGAGAAATATGAAAAGGCAGCAGAAAAACGAAGGAGACGTAGACAAAGGGTAAGCTCTATTCTAAATATAACTACAGTACTAATAGTTCAGTGAATACTACTGTAATATCAGATCTAAATTGGCAAGAAAACAGGCAAGTTATCATTACGATTTATCATAAAATAGCCAAGCAAAGAGTAAGTTGTCATTGTGAAGGTCAAACAAATCATCATTGTTTTGATTTAACCTTACTCTGTAAGAGATAGAGATACTACAGTCGAACTTCACTCGCTCGAACTCGGATGGCTCAAACACCCGGGATTTCCCGAACACAATTCAAAGTACCAAAATTTTCTCCTATATAATCAATATAAATAACCTTGGATTTCTCTAACTTCGATTTCTCTAAAACTCGAACTGACTAGTCGGTCCGTTCATTAATAAATCTTAGAAAAACTCGAACTCGTCAGCCATTTTGTCAGCTTGGGTAATAAAAGCTGTGAAAAACTGAAACAATATTATTAATCAGTGATATTTTAGTTAATTACAGGTAATATTTAAGTCATTAATTAGGTAGTTTTGATCTTAACATAAAACTGATTGAAGTTCGAGAACGTTCTGAAGTCGGTATGATGAAATCATGACAGAAAATATGATGAAAACAAATTATTGACCAATGAACCTGCACTCTGGACATTTTTGAAAGAAAACACAGCATTTTTAATGTCCACAAATCAACATAATCTTCCAAAAGTGAATGAAAAAGATCCACGATCTAACACAACTTCGGAGGAAGTAAGCAATTTCTAACGATTAAGTCGAACTCTGACCGGCAACGAAAGAAATCTGGAAATATACGAACTTCAATTTCTCGAACTTCCGATAACTCAAACACTTTTCAAAGGTCCCTTGGAGTTTGAGCTACCGAGGTTTGACTGTATTTTATCTCAGTGTCCAGCATTTTGAAACACCCTTTTTAAAACAGAGGTTAAGTAAAAGAAAGTTTAATTTTAAAAAATATAGGAAAACTGGAACAAAAACAAATGTTAAAAATAAATAACATAAATACAAATATGGGTTAACTAGAGATAAACTGATAAAAAGACAGAGGTATATTAAAGAATAAATAGAAATTGTAACATGTACATTGTAGAAACAATATAAGATTAATTGAAGAAACAGAATTGGAGGTTAATGTTAGAAACAGGAAAATTAGATTTTTTTTCTGTGAAAATTTGCAAAAATGAAAATATTGCATTTTCAAAATTTATAAATTTATAAAACCATAATATTTATTCAGTCAAACCTTGATGTGTCATACTTGGAAGAGTAAAAATAGATAACTTGAACTATTTACAAAGTCCCAGCAAAACTCTCCTTACTTTAATAAAATTTTACCTCTGATGACTCAAACTTGGATGAATCGAAATCTGGGATAAATTAACTAAAAGTTTTCAATTGGTCCCCCCGATGGATTTCAAAGTTGATTAACCCTGATGTCTCAAATTCAACTAATTAGTTGCAAAACTGCATGATTGTTTTATTACAAACCATGATCTGTTTTTAAAATGATTAGTATGGATATAAAAATAGTGATTAAAGTGTAAACAAATTAATAACAGATTATCGCGTAACATTTTTGATATCACGTTTTATTAGCTCAAAGTTTGATATTGGCCCAAGAGCCAAGGGCTAATAATACATGTGATTTCAAAAATGTTGCGTGATGTTCTTTTTTATCATATGCTTTGCTAGACACCATATTGTAAACAAATACGATAATTGCCAAGCCTTTATGGAAAGGGGAGTAATATCACTTATGGAAAGCCATGTAATATCATTCCAAAGCATGTAATAACATTTTGATATCAGCCCGCTTAAACAATCTTGAAGAATATCAAATTTTTTTAAAAACTTGCTTTATTATACAGTAAGAAATGATATTTATTTTCTATAAGTATATGATAACCTTATACATTGTATATCCACGTTGGAACCCACACTAACAGTGATATTGGATATTTTGATAAAAATAATGAAGAGGAATTATAATTGCACTTGTTTCTGAATATTCAATTAGACATCAAACAGACGAAAATAATTGAGTGTATTTCAAATACTACATTTGTTTGGCTGGTGAATCTGTAATTTTATTGTAAAAATGTAGAGCACATCGTTTTACGAAAAGTTGTGTGAAGCAGCATATTACAAACTTGTGATGTTTTTGATGTAGAAACTATAAAAAGGACATTTCTATAAAATACTTGGCGCTGTTAAGTATTTTAAACATGATTAATAACACACAAAAGTATCTTTAAAAAATATATTTGCTATGAAATGCAACTCATCACGAAGAAACCTGTAAAGTGAAGAACATATGTACAAGCACAACAAATGACGTAAATACTGAAGTAGTTTTCGACCAACCTATTTCTGGTTTATGCTTGACCTTGGATGACCTTAACAGTTTTGCCTGGTTCTTGCCAAGGTTTCATTGTTAATTAAGTTGTTTATTATTTATAGGTTTCTGAACTTAAATAAATGGATGATGAAAATTTTATTAAATCTTATTTTGTAGGCCTATGGTAGCCAAAGGAGTACTCACACATCATAGACTTAATTATATTACTTCACATAAGGCATAATTTGATAATTTGATTTTAAGTTTTCTGATATTGTAAATCTAGTTTCCTGTTTTTATGTTGACATTTTACTTTATATTACATGAGAGTTACACATTATCAACTGTGTATCATTGTGCTGGCTTTATCTTTATCGTGCATCATTTCCTTTTTTTATCTTGTCATTTTCTTACCAGATTTAAAAAAAAAAATAGTCTAATAGTAATTGTTACGACTTTCAATATTTATAAGGTTTTTGTGTGTGTTTTTTCTCTTCAAAATGAATGTAATTGTACATGTACCTTGACTTCAATTATTTTTGTTATATATTTCAACTGCCAACAACAAAGAAGTTAATATGTCTGAAACTGTAATAATACCTCAAGTTTAAATATTCTTAGAAATAAAAAAAAAACCAATATTTATGTCAACCATTTACATCATTTAGTATAAACTATATCCCATTAAGTTAATGATTAGAATAAGGTCGTGATAACAAACTTTTCATAGTACAGTTTGTAGTATGTACTTTCATTTTGATAACAAAAGTTAAAATTTAAGTTTTCACTGTAAGTCTACTTATCTTGTCAATTAATCTCAGTATAGAAATATATATTCAATATGGTAGTTGACCTATTGACTCAGTACATGAGTACTTTGACATTATATAACAAGGAATTTAATGGTAAGCTGATAATCATTATGATCATAAGGCATTTTGTTCTACTTAAATGTGCTTCAAATCCCTGACTTTTAAGCTAATTATACTTTCCCTGTTTCATTATACATGAGCTTGGAACTTTGATCATGGAACAGTCTTTTTTTTTTAGATTTTTAGATTTTTAGGAATGCACTGTGTCCATGAGTCTATCTGTCCTTGAAACATTTACTCCCTTATTGTTATATGATTGCAGGTGTTATACACTCACTCAATGGGTAAGTGGTATACAAGAGTTACTTTATCTGTCTGTCTGAATTTTGCTACAATCATGGATTAATTGATTTCAAATTAAAATGGCATCTGGTTTTATATAGATGGGAAATACATTCAAAACAGTTTTAAGTGCTGTCCGGTATTAACTTTTTTGTATGTGTGGGGATTTATCTATCATCACAGCCAACTTTATGTTGAAGTCGCTACTGGTGTGTTATTTTATAAGCTACAAGTCAACAGGTCTATAGTGTACATCAAATTATGCATTTTTTATCATTTTTGGCAATGGAGTTTTGATGCAGACACAAAAGTTCTTAAAATAGAAATCAGCCTAATACTAATACAAACATACAGATATTGAGCTGATTTGTTGTACAGATTAAGTGGTCTATCTGCTTTATTTAGCTTTGTTTTTGCCTTTTTTGCTTGGTTTTTATTTGTTTTGTTTTGTTTTCTTTCTGTTTGGTGTCTTTGACTTGAAAAAAAGCACTCCACTTTCTATTCTTTCTGATTTAATTTTTTTGTATCATTTCCTGATGCATAACATGGACTTCTTTTACTTTGATTGACCAAGGAGAACCATCTTAAACTGTTGAATGCATGCCAAATTTACCAAATAATGTGCTAATGGGTAAATCCATTTCTATGTTTATAAAATCCTTTTATTTCTGCTTTTCTTCTGTTTCCTTCTACTCATGCAATAGCTGCGATGTGACACTTTGATTAAACATTTGAAATTAATCTCTCTAAAATATAATTTGTTACTGAAAACAAGTGATTTTTTTTCCCTTCAGTTGACTCTTCATTGCATTAATTTCTCTTACAATTAGTCTTTGTCTTTAATAAGAATCCAATGTACATGTTTTGCAAAACATCGTAAGTGTAAAATCAGTCGTAAGTGATGACGTCATAGTACATAAAAGTATTGTGATGTCATAACTTACGACTGATTTTACTCTTACGATTTTTTGTGAAAAGGGCCACTCAACCCAGATAACACTTTTTCACTATAGCAATCATTGGAAGCATAGAAAAAATACAAAAATTAAAGAAAAGAAAGTTAAACTGTAAATAGGATGTTTTATCTAACAAAAAATAAGAAAAAAATATATATATATAAAAATTACAAAAAGAAAAAAAAAGCTTTAAGTCAATTCAATATCCAACAAAAATGAAAAAAAAAGAAAAAAAATAGAAAAAAATTTAAAGAGAAATTTATTTCAAGACTTAAAAGACAATGCTTTATCTAAAAGACTATTCTTAATGACAAAATAATTTGAAAAGAAAAAACAATACCAAAAAGCAGGGAAAAAGTAAAAGCTTAAAGACAATTATACAAATTAAAAATAGAAGGAAGAAAAAAAAATTGAAAAATTTAGAACAGTTAATTCAAAAATGTTTCGAAAAATTTTTAAGAGGAAAACAAAATTAAAAACTCCAAAGACAATTCTTTTATCTAAAGAAAGTTTAAAAAGGAAAATTTATTTAAAGACTTCAAGTAAGGATAACAATAAAACTACATAACACTAATCCAATCCATAATCAAGTCAAGTCCAATATAAATCTGGCAAAATAGATATTACACCACCGAAGCAGTTGATTCCGCAATGGTCCTGACTTGGTACAGGCACTTCAAACGAAATGGTAGGTTAAATCTAGGTTTTACAGTGCGCTAAACCTCCCTCTTCCATTGTGGCATGACTATATATACCAGTGGTGATTAAAAAGAATTTGCATACTTTTGTCATAATCAGTAAAATAGGCAAGACAGTGCTTTGTCTAAAAGATATCATAAAAAAGGAAAAAACTTACTAAAAGACTATTTTTAATAATTGAAAAAATAACAATACCATACCATACATTCATTTCTTTAAAGACAATTCTATATATATAAAAAAATAATAATAAAAAAATAAATGAATAAATGAAAAAAAAAAATATAAAAAATTCAAAAGGAAATTTATTTAAGAACTTGAAAGATACTTTATCTAAAATAAAAATTTTAAAAAGGGCAAAACAAGAAAAATAGAAATAAATTAACGTAAAAGACAAGTCTTTATAAAAAAAAAAAACACCCAAAAAAACCTTTTAAACAGTAAAACAAAATTAAAAGTACAAAAGAAAATTCTTTATCTTACAAAAAATTATTGTCTTTTGAATTCCTCATATTATAAGTCTATAAAGTAGACCTGCATGAAGCAAGATCATAAGAAGGTGCTTTTCAAAGAAGGCAGTAATCCAGCAACACTTAATCTGCTAGCCCTGTAGTACTGGAAAAATCACTGAGTGGTAGTAATGTATTGGCAACTGAGTCACACCATGCATGCATCCTTTGTAGGGAGCACTGAGATTAACATCCCAATAGAGTTTCAAAACACTGACACCTGTGGTTTAGAGGGTAATCTTGGAAAAATGAAAATTGGAAGATTGGATAAACAATTTCAATCAATTTGTTTAATCAAATGGAACCAGAAAGGTATTATTTGTAGTGGCTCTTAATTGCATACATTATTCTGAAAACTATATTAAAAATCAATCGAGTAGGGTAAACAAAAAAAAAATAGGGATGATGGGTTAGGAGAAACCCCTGGTGGGTACTCAGAAATCTTTGTTATAATAGGCTAGAACTTTTTTTAGGGAAACATTTTTTATACCCCTTCCCATAAGAGTGGAGGTATGGGGGCTAAATTGCAATCACCTTGTCCATCCGTCCATCTGTTTGTTACATTTTTAGTAAGAGTAATCAAGGGAACCAAGGTTATAGCGGTAACATATTTCTCAGCTTCTATTTGAGGAATATTGGTTTGCATGATGACTTGTACCATGTTTCCCCTTTTCAGGTTCCTTGCTCATCTACTTCCTGTTTACCAAGCAACTAAGTAATTTATCAGGTGGTACATGTAGATTTTCGTAACAGTTTTCTCAGCTTCTATTAGAGGGAATACTTAGATTTTTGGTATATTACTTCTACATGATGATCTGTAGTGTGTCTCCTCTTTTTAGGTGCATCCCTCCTTTACTTT
This sequence comes from Perna viridis, assembly GCA_037379345.1. Classification (NCBI taxonomy): domain Eukaryota; kingdom Metazoa; phylum Mollusca; class Bivalvia; order Mytilida; family Mytilidae; genus Perna; species Perna viridis. The sequence goes on from CM074518.1 coordinate 19,460,510, forward strand.
AGTAATTTATCAGGTGGTACATGTAGATTTTCGTAACAGATTTCTCAGCTTCTATTAGAGGAAATGCTTAGATATTTGGTATATTGCTTCTGCATAATGATATGTATTTAATCTCCCTTTCTCAGCCTTGACTGAAATGGTTGAGTGGGGGTATTCTTAGCATGACATCAGGTGTGACATCTAATTTTGATTTTGATTTTGGTGTAATTTGTGTTGATAAAAAAATTGAGAAATTTTTGGCAGATGGGGAAAAAATTAAGGATTTTTTTTTTTTTTTTTTTGGGGGGGGGGGGAGGGGGGTGGGAGGTATCACTTTATATTTTGGTATTTTTAAGGTATGATAGATTTGCAAGGTGTAATGATATTTCAAGCCAGAGATAATTGACTTGGTATTTTTATGGCAAATATTTTAAATCTGTAATATGTGGGTGTATATTTTAAGTGTGGTATTTTTTTCTTGTCTTTTCAGAAAGTGTTTTTTTTTTTTTTTTTTTTTTGGGGGGGGGGAGGGGTTATGGTAAAAAATTTAGAGTACCTCCCTGGGCTGGAACTCTAGGTGGTTTTTGTCCCCCACTGCTTCATGGGATGGAATATTGAAATACCGGTGTCCATCCCTGTTTCTGTCTGTCCAGTCACACTTGTAGACTTAACTCCACAGAAACTGCGGAATAGATTTTGTTCAAATTTTGTTGGATTTTAAGTCATTGCAGAGCCTTTAAGATCAACAAGTTTCACAGGAGCTGTGGGACTTTGTGGAATTTGTACGAACTATACAAAAAGAACACTTTATGGACGCAATTCCTCAGAAACTTCTCTATAGATTTTGTTCAAATTTTGTAGGATTGTTAATCACCATATGTAGTTGATCATATTGCCCCCCCCCCCTCCATTTTGAATTGACAAAATTAAAGAAGTTATGGAACTTTGTTGAATTTATACATATTTCACTATTGGAATACTTTGTGGATGTAACTCCTTAGAAAACCGCTCTACAGATTTTGTTCAAATTTTGTTGGATTGTTAGTGGACATTTGTGGTTGATCATATTGCCCCCCCTTATTTTAAATAGACAAAATACACAGAAATAATGGGACTTTATATTGCATATATACATTTTTACTATAAGAACACTGTGGATGCAACTCCTTGGAAAATGCTCATCAGATTTTTGTTCAAATTTTGTTGGATTGTTAGTCACCATACGTGGTTGATCATATTGCCCCCATAGTTTTAATTCACAAGATACGCTGAAGTAATGGGAAGTCATTTAATTTAAACATACTTTACGATAGGAACACTTTATGGGCACAAATTCTTGGAAACTGCTCTACACACTTTGTCCAAATTTTGTTGGATTGTTAGTCATCGTATGTGGTTGATCATATTGGTAAAATTCTTAAAAAAGACGCTCTACAGATTTTGTTTAAATTTTGTAGGATTGTTGTTCACCATATGTAGTTGATCACTGACCCGAAATTTTGTTTAGACATGTAATTGGGTTTTTGCACTTACATTTTTTTTGTGGCAGTGGGGTACATATGGCTATGCGTATCACTTTTTGTTTTAGACCTAGTTGAACAATATGTGAAAAGATTACAGTCAGACTTAATTCGTTAAAAAACGGAATGTGGTAGATAAATATTGATGTGTGATGGAGTTTGACCACAACTGATTTTAAGCTTATTCCTCGAAAGAATTGGAGCTTTTTGGGTTCCAATGAAGTGAAGTCAGGCAGTGTTAAGTAACCCATTGGTCTGCCACTGCTCATGTTTTACCCTGGGATTACTAATAATGTAATTTTAGGGTCCGATTTGGGTCCTTTGTGGCCGATTTACACCATAACACTGTTTTACTTTACTATTTTAGAAAAACTGGTACAAATTTTGCTTGAAGACAATTGTGGCCAAACTTCTTATATCAACATTTATTTATCATTTTTATTAGGAATTTTCTCTTAGCTCTTTCTCTTTCACTTGTTAGCTGAACCTTTTTTAATTGAGCTTTTGGCTGCATTTTTCATCTACTGTCAGTAATTTTTTTAACATTTTGTTTAACTACTCCAAATTAAAGACCCCCTGGATGGATTTTTATCATAGAAGGCAGGAATTATGTATGTGAAAAATGATACTTTTCTGAGTACATTTGATCAAATGAATTGGCTACCGTTGTTTATTTAATCATTCGATTTTCATTTTTCCCAGGTCAACTTCTCAGAAACTGCAGGTGCCAATGTTTTGTAACTCTGTTGGGGTGTTGACCTCAGTGCCCCTATGAAGGAAGTATGTATGTTTGGTGTGGCTCTGTTGTCTTTATGTTACTACCACTCGGATTATCTGGTACATAAGGGATAGCAGACTAGTGTTGTTAGATTCCTGTCTTCGTTTGAAAGCATCTCCTTGTGATCTTGCCTTATACATATCTACTTTTTAGACTCACCTAAATTGTTCTCAAAAAAGACCTTCTTCCAGAATTCAATTAATTTTACGCCTTTTGGTCTTTTAATTGAAAAAACAAAATAATGCCCCCTTTAAAAATTGAAATCCCACCTTTATATATCCATAGTACATGTCCCACTGTGTGGATAGGATATAAATCAAAACACTCCTTTGAATTTTGAACTATTTTGGATCATTTTAGTGGAAAAAAAATATTAATGCCCCCATTAATCAATCACAAAACATGATTAAAAGCCCCATTTGTGTATCCCTTTTTAAGGCATCCACTTTTGACAGAAATTTTCAATGTTCTGAAATCAAGACCCTCCATCCATAATTTAGTAACATGTCACCCCTCTTTTGATTTTTTTATATAAAAAAGTGAAATACCCCAATTAAAAATCAGAATGCAATATTCAAAGCCCCCCTTTTATATATTCATTTTTTTTCAAGACACCCCTCTTAATTGGTACCTAAAAATTTCAACCCCCCTCCATCTACTTCTGTTTAAGTGAATGGTCCTTGTTCATGAAATCTTTCTTTGTTTTTGAACTGTGCAGGTCTGGGTGTCAAAAGCATGCAGCAATGCTGTTTTTCATCCGGCCAAAATTTGAAAAAAATAACCATGAGCTTTAAAGTAAGTTTTATATCTAACAAAAAAAAAACTAAAAAAAAAAAAAAATTTATAAATGAAAAAAAAAAATCAAATGCTTAAAAGTAAGTTTTATATCTAGCAAAAATTAAAAACTAAAAAAAAACTAAAAAAAAAAAAAATTTTATAAATGAAAAAAAAATCAATTGCTTAAAAGTCAGTTTTGTATCTAACAAAATTTAAAAAAAAAAAAAAAAAATCGAAAGCTTAACAGTCAGTTTTGTATCTAACAAAAATTTAAAAAAAAAATTAAAATAATTAAAAAAAAACAAAAAAACTTAAAGGTAAGTTTTGAATCTAACAAAAATTTTTAAAAAAAATTAAAATAATTAAAAAAAAACAAAAAAACTTAAAGGTAAGTTTTGTATCTAACAAAAATTAAAAAAATGAAAACAAATATATAAGAATTAAAAAAAAATGAAAAAAAAAAAAAAATGTAAATAGTTCTTTAAAAATGTCAGAGAAGATTTTGGCGTTGCTACAGAATGCTAAATTGTCCAACTCTTACCACCTCTCTTTTTCCAGGAGCAGTCAAAACTAGTAGACCCTATTTTCCTTGATCTATCCAATTTTTTCACTGCATTTATCTTTGACTGGATATAAAAGCTAGTTTTGTATCTAACAAAAATTAATAATAATAATGATATAAAAACTTTTGAATTTTTTTTTATCAAGCGAAAATATGAAAAAAAAAAAAAATCATGGGCTTTAAAGTCAGTTGTGTATCTAACAAAAAAAAAAAAAAATAAAAAAATAAATAAATAAAAATTAAATAAAAATTAATTCAAGACTACAAAGTCTATTTTGTACCTAACAAAAATTAAAACAAAAAAAATAAATAAAAAAAAGTTTCCTAATTTTTTTTATCTAGCAATATTTTTAGAAAATCATATACTTAAAAGTCAATTTTGTATCAATTAAAGTGATTAAATGCTATAAAGTCTGTTTTGTATCTTACAAAAAAAAAAAAAAAATTAAATTAAAAAAAAAAAATCAAGAGCTTTTTAAGTTTTTCTAACAAGCAATAATTTAAAAATCAAATACTTTAAAGTCAGTTTTGTAAAAAAAAAGTTCTTTAAAAATTTCAAGGTTTCGGTTTGTTAAGTTCATAAATAATTAGTTTATTTCTGTTGGATTGACTGATCATTTACTTTGATTTTATGGGTTTGGGTTGGGAGGAAATTTTCTATGTTCTCCACGGTTTTTTTCAATATCCCTCCATTTAGATTGCAGAAAAACTCAAAACCCTTCTTCCAGAATTGAATAAATTTTTCACCCACCACTTTTTGGCCTTTGAATTGCAAAAACAAGTTAAAACCCCTTTTACAATCAGAAAACAAAATTCAAAGCACCCTAATGTTTTTTTTCTTTTCAACCCCCAACCCCCCCCCCATTCCTTATAATTGAATGATCCTTGTTCATAAAATCTCATTCTTAGTTTTTAAACCTGTGCAGGACCGGGTGTCAAAAGAATAATCCTGCAGCAGCGATAAGCTTGTTGTAAAAGGTGACTAAATAGCACGTTAGAGAACCTTGCTGTGGTATTCAACAATTGTAGGAGCCTTGGCTTCCTGCAGGAGGCTAAATTGCGCAACTCGGAACAACCTCTCCTTTTTTTTTTCAGAGGCAGTCAAAACTACCAGTAATAGACCTTATTTTCTTAGTTCTTCTGTGCCATTTTTCATTGCATTTATCTTTGACCAGATAAAAAAAATAAGTTTTATATCTAACAAAATTTAAAAAAAAAAAAAATTAAAAAAAGAATAAAAATTAAGAATTTACAAAATTGATAATAAAAAAATAACAGCATTTTTAAGTTATTTATTCAGCAAAAAAAAATCATGAGCTTTAAGGTAAGTTTTTTATCTAACAAAAATTAAAAACTAAAAAAAAAAAAACAAAAAAAATAAAAATAAAATAAAAAAACGAAAAGCTTGAAAGTCAGTTTTGTATCTAACAAAAATTAAAAACTAAAAAAAAAAACAAAAAAAATAAAAATTAAAAAAAAACGAAAAGCTTAAAAGTCAGTTTTGTATCTAACAAAAATTAAAAACTAAAAAAAAAAAAAAAAAAAAATTAAAAATAAAAAAAAAAAAAATTAAAAAAGTTCTTTAAAAATGTATGAGAAGGGTTTTGAGGGATTTGGAGGAAATTTTCTATGTTCTCAACTTTTTTTCAATATCCCTCCATTTAGGTAGCAGAAAAACTCTAAACCCCTCTTCCTGAATTGAGTAAATTTTCACCCACGACTCTTTGACCTTTTAATTGCAAAAACAAGTTAAAGCCCCTTTTTAAAAATCAGAAAACAAAATTCAAAGCTCCCTAATATTTCTTTTTCCTTTCAACCCCCCCCCCTTTCCCATTGTGATACCTTAAAATTTCAGTCCCCTCCATCTACTTCTTTTTAAGTGAATGATCCGTGTTCATAAAATGTCTTTGTTTTTGGACCCGTGCAGGCCCGGGTGTCAAAAGAATAATCCTGCAGCAGCACTAGGCTTGTCGTAAAAGGCGACTAAATAGCGCTCTTTTCTAACAAAAATTAAAAAATTAAAAAAATTCAGAAATTAAAATTAAAAGTTTTTAAAGTTATTTTTATCTAACAAAAATTTAAAAAAAGAGGCTGTCAAGTCAGTTTTGTATCTCACAAAAATTAACAACAGTAAGAAGTACTTATAATGTCGGACAAGGATTATAGCTTGTTTGTTATTAAGTAGCAGTATATTTCTGTGGAACTTACTTTGATTATATAGGTTTGGGTTGGGAGGGAATTTTCTTTGTTCTTAATTTTTTTTTTCATCATCTCTTCATGTAAAAAAAAAAAAAACTCAAAACCGTCCTTCTAGAATACAAGGCCTTCCATTTAAACATTGATTTTTATAGGTACCCTTTATTGGTAACTTAAAATTTCAAGACCCCCCATCTCCCCCTTTTTAAAATTTCAACTCCTAAAAAACTGCTGTATGGAATTTCATGAAACTTTTACATTATTCTCTAGCTCATAATGCTTTTGTCCTTTTTTTCCAACCCAAATGACTTATTTGATTTCCTTTACCATATCTAGGGAGAGGAGTGGAGGGTATCAACAAGTGAGGGTTGTTTTTGTTGTGTATGAGATCATCATTCTTTGTTTTTTTTTATGTTCAGGCCATGTACTTTGATTTTAAAGTATTTGATTTTTACCACTGTTTCCATAATTTTTAGCAGATATTCAAAGTTACAGAAAATCTCTCAATTACACCTAATGCATCAAGTTCCTGAAATATTTTTCTGTCAGTACGTCTGTTGTTGTGTCAAAATAGATTTGAAGGGTGACTTAGAAAAATTCATTAGGGTTGTCAAGTGGGACTGAATCTTTTGGAGGGGGACTTAGTTTGAAATAGTTGTTAAAGGGGACTGATTATTTCGGAGAAAACTTAGTTTGAAATAAATGTCTTGAATTTTGATAAATTTCCTGAATTACATAATTTTGACATTTCACAAAGTGAATATTTTTTAATTTGGACTTTGATCTTCTGTTAGGACTGGAAACCTTTTCGGAAAAGGGAAAATGATCCATGTGGTGAATTGTGGGTGTACATGTATGCTTCTTCCAGTTATAGAAGATTTAATAAAATAAGTCAGCTCAAAATCTTTATTAATATATGGTAAAAAGTCTAAAAAAATGTTGCTTATATAATGGTAGTTAGGGAGTTAAATTATTGCTTCGGGTTTTATATGGCATGCTTTTGACATGCATTGAATTATTGCTAGAAATTATAGTGAATTCATTTCGTCTGTACTGTATTTTTTTTCAGTAAAGCACTGTTGACCTGTAGTTTGTAGACTAGCATAACAACATAAGGGCAGAGGGTGCTTGAACTTACCCTTTCCTGCATTTTTATGCAGGAGCATTGGTAGAAAATATACATTTGACATACCATATGTTTTTGGTGCCTATACTTTCTTCATTTGACATATTTAAGATTATTTAATGTGTTCTTATTTCAATTAAATTTATTCACAGTGCCCCCTATTTCTAATATATAACATCTAAATATGTCTTTTTAATGTCTAAGGCACTGACCTTTTTTCTCAAAAGATCTTGATTACAGAGTTGCATTCCAGTTCCATTTTGACTTCATCAATTTCATTTATTTTGTACTTGCTGAGGAAGCTACCATTTAGCAGTGGGAGGGGGTGGCTTCGAAATTTGAAGTATTGTTAAATTCTTTCTTTGGCCCAATTGGAGGAATTGTATGTACATCTAGTTTCAAAAATAACTTTCAATTTATTTATAAGGTTATTCAACTGAGAATTGTAGCAGTTTCATGACATGTTGACTTCGGTAGGGTTTTGTTTTCACATTAATTTTCATGAGTTTGCTCAGGTTTCAAAAAAAGGAAAAAAAAAAACATTTTAATGCATGTGATTGCTGGTAAAGATAATTAATTTGGATGTTCTTTTTTAAGATTGATAGTTGCCTTTACCTTAAAATATATTTAGAAAGATGTAGGTACATGTATCAATAGAGTGTAACTGTACACATCTAGCTATGAATTGAAACATAAATCTGGTTAGTCTATCCTATCTGATTCCTTGGCAATAATGTGTATTTTTATATTGTATACTAATGTTAGATTTTTATGTAGACGATTACATGTATTTTACTATATTACATTCTGTATAATTTACATGCTTAATTATGCTAACTACTTGTCTTAGCAATAAAATTGATATTTGTAATTGGATCTTTTTTCGCCTTTAAATTAAAAAAAAATCACAACTTCTTTCTGCATTGTATATTGTTATGGTTACTTAGGATCTGTCATTAAGTGCATGTACCACCTGGTCAACATTTGTCACTGTATAGATGTAACTATAGAATAATCATGGCAAAGCCCAATCTTTTAATGCAGGTGTACAAAAGCTATTAAGTACCAAATTTGTTAAGACAACACATCTTATGAAGGAAATCTACTACATAAAGAAACAAGCATGTTATGGATTACCATTACTTCCTATCCGTGAAAAATCAATAATTTGAATCGATTAAAACTAGCTTTTCAGGTGGTATTTATTAATCTGCAGTAAAAAGTTTTACTAGTCAATATCAGGATGTGGTAATGGCGTCTGATATTATCATATGGTGGTGATGCCTGATTATGAGTTTAAGAGTTACATTCCCGTATTCAAATGCATTTGTCATCAAGCAGTTGTCGATTTACATACGGTGAGCTGCATGTCTGCTCCTGACACAGAAACACTATTTGCATTGCTTTCTGAAACCAAAAAAAAATTATGGTTCCTCAATCAAAGCAACATGATACAGTCCTTGAACCGATCAACACAACGATTTGACAGATCGATGATCGTTGACTGATTGATGACCAGTGATCGATCTGATTGCATTTTTGTTATTTAAAATGACGTAAGATCTGTTTTAAATGAAAGAAATGTAAAATAAAAGTATAAATTGATGTTTAAATCTATTGAATTATATAAATATGTGTAGAATTGACAAAGCAAACAACAAAAACTGTATAACACATTGACCGTTCTGTGATCACGTGATGCGATCACCAGTTAAATGGATCGGTTTGACAGATTGATGACTGACCGGAAAGTGATAGGTGAGTGATGACCGATTGCAATTTTTGTTGCACAGATCGGTTCAGGTACTGTAGTTGTTGATAAACTAGTCAATATCATGATATTTAGACTGCCGGTAGGCCAGTGGTATTGACTGCTACTGTGTTAATGACCTCACCTGCTGCTCTGTCAAGATATTGGCCAGTTTATAAATAACTATTATATAATTATTTTCAACTGTTGTCTTCTCACAATAGAGTTGCCTTCATGTCATTATACCCCTATAGCTTAACAAGCGAATTGCATGGGATATATATTTTATATACGACCGCAAAAATGTACAGTTTGACCAAAGGTCAATTGTATATGGGGGTCAAAGTATCATATGACATTGGATTTGACATAATGTGAACAAACTTGCATTGATTGAGCCTGGAATTTCAAGCATTTCCCTGCTATGTACATCAGGTGCGTAGCTGAGGCCAAATTGAAGTTTTAGAGCATCATTTATGTCTCTCCTGGATGTATTTTATCTAAAAAACAATTTTTAAAAATTGGCAAAATTAAGTGCAGGCAGCTTTTTGCCTAACAGCAGCTACGCGCCTGTACATGCACTTGACTAGACATGATTTGTAACATCAACAAACTACTGGAAGGCATGCTTATGTCATCAGATCAGCCACACTATTCTGAATCCCAGTTAACCAGTTGTCAGTATAAATTTCACTAATAAGTTGCTGCATTAGTGGAGAGATTGAAGTCTTGTAAGTATGTACTGACCCATGATTGAGATAACCTATGAATCTCGCATTGTAGAAAAGAGGGGCCAGTGGTTTGTATCACTATATTTTATAATGAGTATTGTGATATCCTGAGTTTTTTAGTTTCTGTGAGTATAATTAGTTCCCTACTGGCTTTAACTGAAGGGGACTTAAGATTTGTACTTCATCTGTCTGCCAGTCCAGAAAAAAAATTGAAGTTTTCCAGGCTTAAAGATATTGAGCTGATTTTTGGTATATACATGAGGGCACATACAAGGCCACAATTTGTTTTCAAGTGCAATAAGGCCCCTCTTAAATGTCCATTCTATTATTTAAATGCAATATTTTTGTGACATTTTGTATCAGTTACATTATATTATTAAGTTTTGATGCATTAAAGTTCAATTTACTCAAGTACTAGCAGATTTAAGCCCAAAAATTGTATTTTTATATGTGTGGCCATGGTTAATGCCTTTTAGACCAGTCATATGATGAAAACTCAAATTTTGGTGCTGACAGTAACTTAATTGATAAAGTTCACACTTTAAGTGGTCTACACATATCAAATGTATATTAGAAACCAAGCAGTTTCAAAGATAACAGTATTACTAAGTCCAGACCTATATACAAAGCTTGTTTAAGTGTGATTGTGTCTGATATTCAAAGTTAGCCTTTATTTGGGCTTTGAATGATAAAAAAATGAAACAAATCGAAAATGATTTAAAGATCTAAGCTTGCCAGGTACATAAGCAGATAGTCAGCTGTATTTTTGAAACCTTACAGTGTATGCAGTACTCTAAAATTAGGTGTTTTTGAGATATCACTAGGTATGTACACTAGATGCATGAAAGTCAATGGAATGAATATATGAGGTCTTTTTTTTTTTTACATTATTAATATTATTTACTAGCAAATACAAAAGATTCAGACCAATGAAACCCACATCTGTGATTTTATAGATCCAAAGACAAGGCTGAGAAACTCCCAAGAATCAGCCATATTGCATTAACTGGGTAAAAAAAATACATTTAATTGTCAGATTTCTGCCTAAACCTTGTTCATTTTGATGTTCCATTTCATACCTAGCACTCTAGCAAAAGTGCAATTTCACTGGAAAATCCCTTAGAAACCGCCCTTTGGGCAAGTTTTGACTATTTCACTATTTCATTTGCCCAACATGGTTTTATTTTATTTTTGCCAAAGACCTATCATTTCAATTGCGCTTTTTCCCCAGGTAACCATATGAAGTTTTGTATAGTATTAGTGTTGGATGTAGAACCAGGAACTGTATATTAATAGTAATATAAAATACTTGGTAGAATAAAATACAAAAAATACCAATCACACTGTCTTGAGCAAGTCCGGTTTCATATGATGTTCTGACCCCTGCAAAATATTGACTGTGGGGATAAAATATCATAAGATATTTTAACCCCAAGGTCAATATATTGTATGAAATATTGACCCCCGGGGTTATTTTCACATACTGCCCTTGTTATGTTTTATCCCCAAAGCAGGGGGTTCGAATATTGCAATGGCGGGTTAATTTATTGCAGAAGGGGGTTACATTATAATAAAATGGGGATTTAAATTTATTGCGTCAGGGGGGTTAAAATATCATAATGGGGTTAATTTATCACACCAGAGGGGTTAAAATATTGCAGCAAGAGTGTTAGAATATAACAGCAGGGGGTTAAATTAACATAAAACAGGGTTTATTTATTGCATCAGGGGGTTGAAATATTGCAGCAGAAGGGTTAATTTATTTCACCGGGCTGGGGGGGGGAGAGGGGGGGGTTTAAAGAGGTTAATCAAAGGAACCAAGGTTATAGCAGTAATCAAAAGAATGTAATCCAGGGACAAAGACCAGACATGGAAAACAGACATACACAACAAAGAACATAAAGTAACTAAAATCATACATACAAAGTAACAAAAGTAAATGAGCAACTCGGACTCCACTAAAAACTGGGAGCATAGACCAGGTGCACTGGTAGGATAAACGTCCTCTGCTTTTCTAGAAACACCCGCCGAGTTGCTCATAAAAAGTCAAGTTCGGGGTAGACAAATGAGGAAAGGAAAACCATGACCCATTGAATAAATCAGTTTTCATGACGCAGATGGATACACCATAACGATCCACGAGTTCATGATGACGACCATAAAACTTCTGTAGTGATGACTTCAATCTTGTAGCAACATAACCCTGTTCCAGAAGCCTATTTGTTAGAGTTCTAGTGTGATACAAAAAGTCTGCGTAGTTTCAGCAAGCTCTGGCATAACGTATGAGTTGTGATATGAACACTCCATACGCAGGAGCCGAAGGGATGTTGCCACAGATGAAAGGAAAGTTGACAATTCTGAATGAATAAAATATTGCAGCAGTAGGGTTAATTTATTGCACCTGGGGGGTTAAAATATAAAAAAAAACTGGGGGTTAAATTATTGCATGGAGGGGGGTTAAAATATAACGGGGTTAATTTATGGCAGCAGAGGATTCAAATATCACAGCAGGGGGTTAAATGATCATAACTGGGGTTAATTTATTGCATCACAGAGCTAAAATATAAAAGGGGTTAATTTAACATAACAGGGTGTTCAAATATCACAACAGGGGGTTAATGAAAATAACACAGTTTATTTATTGTATCAGGGGGGTTAAAATATTGCAGCATGAGGTTACAATATCATAACAGGTGGGGTTTAATTTTTTGTACCAGGGGGATTAAAATATCTAAGTATTGATATATCCATTGGGCAACTATTTTTTATACAGTTTCTACGAGGCTTACTGAAGGATTTTCATTAAAAAAAATATATTTGATATGTGCTACATTATATATATCTATTGTAAATATTTATTAATTGGTTATAGTGTAAAAATTCTGGGGGAAAATTTTCCCTTATGTTTTCTGTAGTGGAACATTAACAAATCTTAAGTTTTAATATCTCCAGTGAACTACTTTTATTTGCATTTATATTTCCTGAAACAGTTTATATTGGCTAAAGGATTTCCAATAAAAAATATTTGGGATCAAGAAAGGCAAGAATCACTGATTATCAGCCTCTGCCTGGTTTTTAGCAGTCCTGTAGTACTTAAAAATCGCTATCTTTATGAAGTTTTTAACTACTTTTACCCCTTCTGAACATTATTGTCAAGGATAAGAGAAATAACCCTGCAAAATTAATATTAAGGTTATTATATGGAAACCATAGAAATCTATTACTGTGAAAGTACTTTAATTTGTGGATACCAGTTTTCATGGATCAGGGAAGAAACTCAAGTTCATGGATTTTTGATTTCATTGTTTGGAAGTTTTTAGTACGCACACCAATGGGAATCAACTATTCGTCGGGAACGAAAATTTGTGGTTTGACTCACCCATGAAAACCGAAAAAATTAGTACCTGATGAATAATATTACTTTCACACTAATTTTTATGCAAGTTAATGGGAACACCATTAAAATGCTCCTCGCTGGCCCATTTTTGTGGTATGAATCCTTTTGTACAATTTCATTGGCATCCACACATTTTTACAGAACTTTAAACTTTGTCTGAAGTCATTGTGAGGACTCCAGAAAAAAAAACTTTTCTAGACCCTTTTTGGCCCCTAACTCCCAAATTGTTTAAATCATAACCCTAAGAATCAATCCCTGCTTTACTGTTATTGTATGACACCTTTTGGTACTTTTCAATATGAACTATTCACTTATACCAAAGTTATCTGTCTCAACACCAAATGCAAATTGATGTTAGAAATAAATCATATATATAGGAAGTTATTCTGATATCTGAATTTTCTAGAGGAATATAATACAGAATGGTTTATATTGTCTTTGAAATCTGAACGAACTTTTTTAAATGTTTTTTTTTTTTGGGAGTGGGTCGGCATGGCCCTTATTTGAACAATGTAAGAGATATATGAAATCCGATTGCAAAAATGCAAGCAGGGATTATAATGAACCAATAAAAAAATAAAAATCTGAACAAAATTGAAAAAAAATTTTTTTTGGGGTGGTCTTTATAGTTCGAAAAAATCAAAATCTGAACAAAATTTTAAAAAATATTTTTTTGGGGTGGTCTTTATAATTCGAAAAACATAAATAAAAAGTGAAAGCAGGAATTTTCATTAGGAATCCAATAATTTTTTTTTTTTTTCGGAAAATAGACCAAAAATTTAAAAAGTTGATTTTTTTTAGGGTGTGGCCCCTTTATAACTCAGGAATGAAAAAAAACCCAATAATTCCAAAATTTTGGGGTTGTGGTCCAATTTTGTACCCCTTTGACTCCAAAGTGGTTAATGACAAACCTAACTTGTACATTTTTTTCAACAAAATTTCAAAAGGAACTGATTGACATCTGAATCATAAATATCAATCAACAATAAACTTTTTCTATCAATTCTTATGGTAACACCCATTTTCTCCCTTTTTGCCCTTTATTTCGAAAAATGGTGGTGCAAAACCTCCAAAACTCCCTGGCCCCCTACCATGTCCTTAGGAACAATGTGTAAAAACTTCAAAAATATCTAAATCTTTTTCAAGTAAGTTAAAGCTTGAAAAAAAAAAAAAATTTGTGCCAATACTTGTGCCAAGTTCAACATGTTGCAGTTCTATCATGCTGCACTTACCAAAGCTATGTATCTGCATTTGAGATAATCAGTAACATGTAAGACAAGAGGCTCCCAGGAGCCTGAATCACTCACCTAGTTAAAATTTGTCTTTCAATGGCAATAAATTTAAAAAGAAGTTATCTTACAATTTTGACTCAAGAAGATTTTGGTATGACTTACAATAAGGATCATTTCAGCAATTGAAAGTTTCTGTCTACCCTATTATAGTTTTCAAGATGTTGGATGAAAACTGTAAAAAAAAGAAAAAGTCATTTTTCAACTTTCAAGGGCAATAATTCTTACAAGCAGATGTCTGATAACTTTGACCCCTGAAGACTTTTGTAGGCCATATAATAAGGGTCATTTTAGCAATTGAAAGAATTTGGCTAAACCAAATGGTTTTGGAGATGTAATGTGCAAAAAAATACTCTTTGACCCCTATGTTATATTTCTAGAAATGGCAGCCATGTATTTTGATGGATTAAAAATCCCCACATCATTTCTATGCAGGATACCCCAAGGAACATTGATACCAAGTTTAGTTCCGATTGGTCAAGTAGTATCAGAGGAGAAGATTTTTGAAAAAAATAACTTAAACTAGATAAAGTGATGTCCCCGCATTTAACCTTCATACAGCTATATCATAACTCATAATTGTAAAAAGCACTTTGTCAGATGTGTTATTGTGTCTGTGAGACACAAATGATGCCCCCGCATGTGGTTTTCAGCATAGCTGAAAGAAACTTAAACTCAATCTGTAACTAATCATGACACTCACATACCAAAAACCACTCAAATATCTTCAAGCATTTACAAAAAAAAAGCGAAAAACTATTATTTCAATATAATTTTTAAAGTGCAGGGCCCATTATTTTGGTAAAACTCAGCGTAGAAGAATGAAACTTATACTCAATTTGTAACTAATCATGACAGATTCACATACCAAAAAGCAGTTCAATATCTTCAAGGGTTTACAAAAAAGTGCGGAAAATTGTTATTTCCATGAAATTTTTAAAGTCCAGGGCCCATATTTTCGGTAAATCTCAGCGTAGCGGAACGAAACTTTAACCAATTCTGTAACTAATCATGACAAACTCACATACAAAAAATCAGTTCAATATCTTCAAGGATTTACAAAAAAAAGTGCAGAAAACTGTTATTTCCATGGAATTTTTTAAGTCCAGGGCCCATAATTTTGGTAAAACTCAGCATAGCAATAAATTAACTCCCTTGTTATATTTAAACCCCCTGCTGCAATAAATTAATCCCCCTGTTACGATATTTTAACCCCTCATGCGATAAATTAACTCCTCTGTTATGATATTTAACCCCCCTGCTGCAATATATGAACCCATTCTTGCAATAAATTAACCCCACTATTGTATTTTAACCCCCTGCTGTGATAAATTAACCCCCCTCTTTTTAATGATATTTCAACCCCCTGCTGCCATATTCTTACCCCCTCCTATGATAAATTAACCCCCCTGTTATGATATTTTAACCCCCTTACTGCGATGAATTAACCTCCCATTATGATATTTTATCCCCCCCACGATTAATTACCCCCGTTATGATATTTTAACCCCCTTACTGCGTTAAATTAACCTACCTGTTATGATATTTTAAACCCCATGATGTGAAATTATTACTCCCTTTTTTATTCAACTTGCAATTGGGGGGTCAAAATATGGCAGGGGGTATATTAAAAGCAATGATATTCTATTAACAATACTCCTATATGGACGAAAATGCCTTTAATCTCAACAGAACATTTATTTAAATCTTGTTTATTGTGAAAAAAAAACCTAAATCAAGCGGAGGGTCTAGCATTCTTTCAATCATTTCATCTTATAGGTAGAACAGTACTGTTTCTTATTATTTCAGGTTGGCATTTCAAGAAACAAGACAGTAATGCAATGACTTTTCTCACAATTTGAGTTAGGGAGATTGTTTTAAAGCAGTGAAGTTTTCACATTGTCGCCTATGGGAAATAAAAGGTAGTTGGAATACACAAATATTAAAATTATTTGTAGAGCAGTTTCATGAAATTATGCTGAGTCAGCATTTCTTGATAACATGAGAAAATATAAAAAAATGCTCTGAAATTAAGTTTTGTCCATTTTTTGCTCCAATTCTCATATTTTTATGTTGGTTAGGTACTTTTCTTTTATTGCATAACTTAAAACAATGATATTTTCTCAACTTTTCATGTAATGATGCTTTCACCACCCAACAATGCATTATTTTGGCTGGTATATGGTCCATAATGCAAATTCAATTCAAAATTGCATCTTTTTAATCAGTACTAAGTTTCAGGAATGAGATATTCTATAATATAATAACCTGTAAAGAATTGTAGTATTTTTTTTTTTTGCTGTTTGTTTATTGAGAAATGCATGTATAGGTATAACTATAGTAAACATTCATGACGTCACAAGGACCGTCCCTTTTGGGGAGAACAATCTGTCATGAAGAGAAGGCCAGTGGCCATGGGAATAATAATTTTTTCAATTTAATATATTTTGAAAGAAATTTCATTTTTGCACTTTAGAATATGCCAGTTCTAAATTTTCTGTTCAAATTTTTTTCACAGCACTTTAAGCAGTGGTGGGGGCTAGGGTCAAAATTAAGCACATTTTCAAATTGTATGCAAAGAAGTCATAGAAATAGCAAAAATGCCACATGACCCTATGTTTTGAAAGTTGCAAAAGATAACTTGACTCATGAACCTTAAAGAGTGATACATAAAACTTGCTTGATTTCTAAAGGTTTATACACAAGGGTCATCACTTAAAATATGGGTTTGCATTGAAAGCAATTGGAGGCTATTGCAATCAAAATTTCAAAATCTTCATAAATTGCTTTTTGAGGTGAATTCTAATTAGTTACAGTAGCAGTAAAACACATTAGGTTAAAATTTTGATCTTTTTACCATAAAAGGAGATGTTAGGCTGAAAATATTATGATTAAGCAGTTTTTTTTGATAATTTGTCTTTGCCACACATGAAAAATGCCTCAAGTAAATAGTTTTGCCATAAAAACTTTTAGTTTGGATTAAAATTTTCAAAGTCATCTTATTGTAAGTTTTTGTAAGAACAGAAGCATAAGATTTTAACTTTTTTTCTGTTGCGACCCATTTTTTATGCATAATAGAACTATACAATTCAAGCCAAAAGGCCTGTAATATATCAAACCCATGTTTCTTTGTTTAAAAAATGCATTTTAGAGAGCTTCAAGGACATTAATAGTTGTGTTTTTCAATAAACTAACACATATAAAGGTCAATTCTTCCATTTTTTACACCTAAGAATTGCACTAGTTCATCCAATAGGGCTATGATGGCAAAAATTCACTAGAAAATTGGCCACCCCTTGATGCAAGAAATTAATTTTCTCAATAAATTTGACCACAAAAATCACTGTCTTATCTCTCTTCTTATGTTGAATATAATGCAGGTTATCAAAATATGTGAATACAGATCCCTTTAAATCCACTTTTTGGAGTTTTTAGGCTAATTTTCTAGATTTTTGTTATATGAACTCAATATTTCAGGTATACAAATAGTGCAAAGTTGGGTTTTTCTGCTTTTATTTCTTTTCCTGGAGCTAATAAAGGTCACATTAACACATTTCCATGCTATATGGGTAATATTCTCTGCAAAAAGAAGGATTATAATGGCACCTACTAAAACATGGAATGGAGTGTCGCATCTGGTTCTGTGTTTTTGTAATATCATTTCTAAAGTAATTTCAGGAAGGTTTTTTGTGTAAATTTCTGTTATATTGTTAAAATTCATCACATTTAAAAGAATGTCCTTCCTTTTGTCCAATGCCATTGAGTTTGAATGTGTTTCTATGCATTTCTATTGTATGTAAGAACATGACTCAAAAAACACCCCATTTCAAGAATTGGAATTTTGCTGGAGAAACAACACAAGGTATCTACTTATACTTCATTTAATATTAGTATATGTTCATTAGTAGATTTATGCAATATTTGAAATCATTGGATGAATTTGCTTTCCTTATAAGGTAAACAAGAGACTCCAGTTGCCAAATTTACAGGAAAATGAGGATTTCAGCTATCAAATACCTTATATCAGCCTTTCTTGGTGATCCATCTAAAAAATTTAGAGATTTTTGGGTAAAGTAGGTTTTAATTGAAATATTTCAAAGTTTTGCTTCCCTTTAAACCACTTTTTACAAAAAAGAACTGAAGTTATTTTTATACTATCTGCCTGTCTGACCCAGCAATCCAGGAAACATGTTTAAGTTCTATGAGAGTATTTTTTCATCTCTAAATTTTCTAATTTTGAAAAGATTTACTTTATTTTTCCTCTTTTAGTCACGCTTGGCTAGTTTACAATGCAAATTTAGTCATTAATACTAATTTATGGTATTTTCTTGGTATATACTAAAGTGTGGAATGGAGTTTATGATATGGTTTTAGGAAATGGTACAACTATAAAAAAAAGCTTTTGTAGTCTAATTTAGATAAAAGAATAATCAAGGGAACCAAGGTTATAGCAGTAATCAAAAGAATGTAATCCAAGGACAAAGACCAGACATGGAAAACAGACATACACAACAAAGAAATGAAGTAACAACAAAGAAATGAAGTAACTAAATCATACATACAAAGTAACAAAAGCAATTAATTTATGATGATACAAATGTATAAACCTCAAATATCATACATTGATACAGTAAAGTAAAAAAAATACTTGATGTAAGTGGGGTAGGTATAACAAAATGCTTGTGAGGATAAGGAAAATGTAAGAAAGCAACTGACTTCATTATAAACAATCTCAATAATACTTTGTTACTCATTTAAGATGTTATGTTTCGTGTTGTCAGTGTATGTAGAACAGTGCTATTTCTCATTATTTTAGGTACTCAGATACATTTGTAAATACTCTGGACACTGTAATTGGATAAATTTCACTGGTACCCAAAATGTTTTATCAATTCCAGACTCTAACATTATAATACTTCAAAAAAAAGTGCTAAATTTTTTGGAAAACCATTTTATATTAATGTTATGATTTTTAAAAATTTATGTGCAATTTGCAGACAAAGGAGGATATTTTGACCCCAAATATCATCTGCTTAAAATACTTAAGAAACAAGGCTATTATGCTCTGATTTCACTCACAATTCAAGATAGGGAAATGAAGGTCTCACTGGAAAAAAGTCAGTTTATAGCTCCTTCATTGTTTTAAAGGAGTGAACTTTTCAAAAGTTTTACTATTGTCACCAATGGGAAATAAATAGTACCGTTCTATATGTACCTCTAAGCACCCATTTTTTTAAATGAAACTGTTTGATAATTTGATAATTTTATTCAAGCAAAAATCATTCCCAATTATGATAAATTAACAGTAAATTAAATATAACTGGAGATTTATGGCCTTTACAAAATAACAAAGGATCTAGTTTAAATTAATCAATCATTCAGTGACCTTTTCATTCAAAAAGTTCCCTGTTTAGATAAAAGAAAGACCTAGCTTAGATTTTAGTTCAAATCCATTAATGGGGCTATATCAAAATAGCGACATTTTTTAAAAAAGTGAATATCAAAATATCGATAGTACATGTTGATCAATACAGCGAAGTTTCAAGATAGAAAACTTTTATTTACATAAATTTATTCTAAAATGTATCAAATTTGAACTAATTTGATGGAAATATTTTTTGTAAGTGGATTTTTTTTTATAAATTGAAAAAGACAGTTGTTTTACACATCTGGATACAACTGGATTAAACCAGATCAATGTAAAAAGTATTATTTTGACATGAGTATGATAGCCAATAAAATTTTACAAGTGAAAAAATTAACGAAACTCATATAATACAAATTAGTCTGACTACTAAACTGACTTAACAGATCTGATGGTACTAGATGGGCGGATGGACCATAGTCATTACCATGAAAATGACAGAACTTAACATTCGAAATCATAATGTTTACAACGAAAACAAATCTTCCACCATCAATTTAGTGAGATGTTCTATACGCATAATCCAAATATATACAACTTTATTGAAAAGATTAAACAGATCAAAATTTTCAACTATTTTAAAATACATGCCACAGCAAACCCGTTATGTATGACCACAGAAGAAAAACTGCCTGCTATGAGAGAAATTCAGAGAGAGTACCTGGAGGGAGAATTGAATAGTCTTGACTATGTGAAAGCTATGTCCTACGAAGCTTTACCAGTTTTCCTGTCACAAATTTGTAAATATCCTTCTTAAAACTTGAACTGTTTTAAATGTTTTACCACTAGTAACAATAATATGTATTCGGAACTATATATATCCTGCTCAAAATCCTACTTCAACCTTCCCGTTGGTGAGCAGGGCACAACAAAATAAATAGATGATTTCTATAGTCTGCCTTAATAGCTGTGTGATGCGCACAGTGTGTGTGTTGTTTGTGTCTGTGCTTGTCATTCTCGCTTTCAACACCACCCTGGCTAGCAGTTCTGCTACGAAAAGGAAGCAGAGTACGTAAGTCTCCCCTGCCAGGTACAGCCTCTCCACAGTTAGACCTATGTGGCCCAGAGATGGGGTCCTCCTTGAGGTAGCAGATGGAAATTGGATATCTTACGGATCCAAGCAGAACCACAGGGTCTTGGAGGAGGCTAGGCCTCTAAATACACGGCACGCATAGCTCACCGGCGTGTGGATATGCCCTGGTGCCTGCAATCCTAGTACCCAGCTATGGGTAAATAGTAACAAACCACTGCCTTGTGGTTACCTTTGGGAGAAGGAAAGGCTAAGGAGTCAACCCTACAGAAATCCGTCCAGGTAAGGGCATTAGCGAGGTAAGGCAGTTACCTAGAGAGAAGATAAACTCTTATCTAAAAAAAATCACGGGCAGATCTAGACTCGTTTGCCATGGAAAGCAATAGTTCTAGTGGAAGGAAACCATAAACAAATTAACCTGGTCCTCCAGGTTGGGGGTTGGGCAAGGGGGTAATCTCCCCTTCCTTTAAAAACACAGCAATTACAGAAACAAGGATTAGAAATATTTCTACTAATATCGAGTCTTCAGCATATGAGCAGAACACTGCATCTGTGACTGTGAACAGTGAAAGCCGACAGGAAGCTGTCCACACGAGAAGTATACTGAACACACAAACTAAAATGAGAGTCGGATTCTGCAACGTACGTACCATGTATGAAGCAGGAAAACAGACTCAAGTACTGTGTGAAATGAAGGAAAACAGACTGCATGTATTAGGCATAAGTGAATGTAGATGAATAGATTGTGGGAAGAACATTACAAGTACAGGTGAAATTATTGTATACTCTGGAAGAAGAGACCATCAACATCATGAAGGAGTGGCACTCATTCTAAGTAAAACAGCAGCAAAATCACTAGTAGAATACCATCCTGTAAATGAAAGAATCATTAGAGCAAGATTGAAAACAAAACCTGTACAGACATCTTTAATACAGGTTTATGCCCCTACAAATGAAGCAGAAGAAGAGGTTAAACAGGAATTCTATGAGGCTTTACAGGCTGAAATTAAAAAAGTTCCAAAACAAGATTTGACGATCATCAATGCAAAAGTTGGGAGTAATAATGTAGGTTACGAGCGAGTTCTGGGGAAACATGGCTGTGGAAGTATGAATGAGAATGGCGAATACTTCACAGAAATTTGTGGAAACAACAACATGGTCATTGGTGGAACACTGTTTAAGCATAAGGAGATACATAAAATCACATGGACGTCACCTGGAGGAAAAGATAAAAACCAAATTGACCACATTGCTATCAATGGAAAATGGAAAAGATCTTTACAAGACGTGAGAGTGAAGCGTGGGGCTAATGTTGGAAGCAATCACCATCTAATTACTGCCAACATAAAGCTTAAGCTGATGAAAATAGCGCCAAAAACCAGCATTAGAAGAATAGACACAGGCAAGTTAAGAGAAAACAAAGTGAGACAAGACTTCAGATTAGACCTCAAAAACAGATTTCAGGTCTTACAGTGTAGTGCTGTTGAAAATGAAGAAGTGATTAATAAACAATGGGATAAAATCTGCAACTTGTTCAGTGATACAAGCCAGAAGACTCTAGGGTTTAAAAGGCAGGTACACAAGGAATGGATTACACCAGATACCTGGAAAATCATTGACAAAAGGAAAGACCTTAAAGCTAAATTATGTAACACCCACTCGGAAAGAATAAAAGAGAATCTAAGAGAACAATATTCCAACTGTAATTGAGATGTGAAGAAAGCAACAAAGAAAGATCATAAAAGCTTTATAGAAGGTATGGCAAGAGAAGCTGAGAAAGCTGCTTCTGAACAAAAAATGGGAGATCTCTATCAAATAACAAAAAAGTTGAGTGGTAAGAGAAGAAAAACAAACATGCCTGTGAAAGATAAACAAGGCAACCTTATTACATCAGAGAGAGAACAGAATGAAAGATGGAAAGAGCATTTTGAAGAAGTATTAAAGCGACCAGAGCCTAGTATGCTGGCACACATACCGGAAGCTGAAACTAATTTAGAAATTGAGACAGAGGAACCATCTAAAGCTGAAATATACAAAGCAATAGCATCCCTTAAGAACAACAAAGCGCCTTGGAATGATCAACTGCAAGCAGAACTATTTAAAGCAGATCCATACCCAGCAACTGATATTTTACATCCATTATTCACCAAGATATGGAATTAAAGCAAAATACCTACAGCTTGGTCAAAAGGAAAGATGATCATACTGCCAAAGAAAGGATATCTAACTAATTGTAACAACTGGAGAGGCATCACCTTACTATCAATACCTAGTAAGATTTTTTGTAGAATAATAATCAACAGAATTAAGACTGCAGTAGATGCTAGAATAAGACAAGAGCAAGCAGGTTTTAGGAATGGAAAAAGCTGTTGTGATCAGGTGTTCACACGAAGAAACATCATAGAGCAATGCACGGAACGGCAAAGGCAACTTATAATCAACTTTATCAATTTCGAAAAGCCTTTGACAGCATTCATAGAGAAAACTTATGGAAAATCTTGAAACACTATGGAATACCAGCAAAGATAGTAGAACTTATTAAGGCTTTTTACCGGGAGTTTAATTGCTCTGTAGGCAATTCATCAGATATATGCTTCTTGGTAAAATCTGGTGTGAGGCAGGGGTGTGTGATGTCAGCTCTCCTTTTTGTAATAGCAATAGACTGGGTAATGAAATCAACCCTTAGTGGTGACAACACAGGAATAAGATGGACTCTTTTTACCAGTCTCGAAGACCTAGACTATGCAGATGACTTAGCACTACTGTCACATCTAGAAAAACATATGCAAAGTAAAACATCAAAACTGCAAAGTAACGCGGAAAAAATTGGACTGAAAATCAATATCAAGAAAACTGAAGTTGTGTCCTTAAATACCAAACAACCAGCACAAATACAGATAGATGGAAATAATCTGAGTAACACAACATCATTCTCATACCTTGGAAGCATAGTTACATCAGATGGTGGTGTGGACAAAGACATAAATGCCAGACAAAGTAAAGCTAGGGGTGCTTTCATCAACCTCCAGAGCATATGGAAAACAAATAACATAAGTAGAAAGACAAAAATAAAAATCTATAACAGCTGCGTTCTGTCTGTACTACTCTATGGGGCAGAATGCTGGAGAATGACAGAGAAAGATATATGCAGACTTTCGAGTTTCCACAATGGATGCCTCAGAAAGATCATGAGGAATTTCTGGCCAAATAAAATTACCAACGTAGAATTACATGAAAAAACAAATACAGACGATATGAGAACTTTACTTGTAAAGCAAAGATGGAAATGGATTGGGCATGTGCTACGAAAACTAGCCAACAACATCACTTAGATGGACACCAGAATGGAAGAGGAAACCTGGTCGACCAAAAAACACCTGGCAAAGAACTGTGGAAAAGGAAATGAGAGATCAAAGCCTAAACTTGGGGAGAACTGGAGAAAACTGCTCAAGACAGAGAAAAATGGAGAAGTCTAGTCCTTGCCCTATGTGTCCCTGGGCATAACAAGGACTAGAGAGAGGAGTATATGTTTATTTACCTATAAATTACCTGTTTTTTCCAAAAAATTCGCTAAGCTAGAAATTCTCCATAATGATTTGTTTTTTCTGCATCATTTTGGTATATCGCTATTTTGAAAATTTTGATAAGTTCACATTTTTGATTATCCCCCCCCCCCACCACTATGAATATGGGAGAGTCCTTCATGATGTCATCAATTACCTTTGATTTGGTATTGGTTGGCAAAAAATTAAGTGAGTTGCTTGGTGTATCAATTTTTAAATCATCATAGCTTTTTTTTTTTTTTTCAAAGATAATTGAACATTTTTTTTGTTCCTTATACTGATAATAAAACTTTTATCTACGGAATTTTTCAATAAATATTCAATAATTAGACTATATGAGCATAAAACTTTAAAAAATGTTTTTTATGAAATTAAAGGTTTACTTATAAATATCATTTCAACTTTTTTTCAAGTAAAAGAGTTATAAATTCTTATACAAAATATGAATTATATGTTTTTCATTTCTGTTTTTTTACCCTTGTCAGTGTGCTCTCTGTATATTCTTACTCCATTTAACCTCATCATACATGTATGTGATTTGTGTATGTATTAAATTATGTTGACTTGTAACATTACATACATTCATGTAAATATTTTCTATATGTGTAGTTAACTTATGTGTAAATATGTTCTATCTATTTTCATGTAATACCAATATCAGGGAAATAAAGAAATGAATAAATGAATGACGTTGTCAATTGTTTAACTTGTTTATTTGCCAACCAATTTGGCGCTTAATGATATGCAAATTAGTGAATATGACATCACTAAGATTGGCAAACCCTCCTATAGTTTATATAATATAATCTCTCCAATCTCAGTCTTGTGCAGGGCCACCAGGCTAATCTGCCCACTTTTGCACCAGCATTTGAAATCTGAAAGCCTAGGGAGGGAATCGAACCCTCATTCACAAGACTGGATCAGCGATCCTAAAAAAATTACATGTACTGCCCTTTTAAGAAAAAAACCTCATTGTTATGAAAGTCATAGTATTAGAAGAGATATCAAGTTTATGTGGATGTACAACCGATTTTTTTCATACCTAGAGATACATGGGGGAAAATGTCGACATCCTGACATTTTTTACTGAATTCAACTATTTTCAAGGTCACTGAAAGATTGATTAATCTAAACCAGGTCCCTTGCTATATAGTAAACACCATAAATCTCCAGTTATACGCCCTCGAATGGAGTGTAAATGGTTGTACATGTATTATGAACAGGGTCCTTTATACTTATGGGCAGAGAAAGCATCAATATCTGGTTTATGCATTTTGGTATACTTGGTATATATGATTGACAACCACACCAGTCTAAAAAATATAAATTAATTTCGATGATTAAATATAAATTGACTCTGAGTAGCTAATTCAGGGAAAAAAAATATCCCATAAAATTCCAAATTTCAATGTAACTTCCTATATAGAAGTCCTTCACCTTTTAAAACCACATAAGCATATTTGATTGGTTACTTTCAATAAACAGATATCTTAATTTCTAATTACAGGTATAGCAACATAAAGAGTTTTCCCCAAAACAGAAATTTTAACAATTACTAACAAAGAGAGATAACTCAAACTTACTGTATTTTTTTTTTCAAAAACAATGAACTAAAATCTGTTTTATCAATTATTTCTGAAAAAAATAAGAAAAATATACACATTTAAGAAGCATTTTTCTATAATTATTTGATTTTCAATAATTAAAATACAAACAAATAAAAACTAAATATAAGGGTATAGGTAATTTTAATTTTTATTAAAATAAATTTCCATAGAAGTTAAAAATTAAGACACATGCATTAAAACAAATTCTTGTTTAAGTATATATTGCTTACCTTTCAGTTTAAGAGTGCCTTTCAGAAGATCATTATCAAAGCCTTCAACTGTCAGTTCATATTTATCCAAATTTTTCATTTCTTTTCCTCCAGTTTTAGGATTCCAATATATAATCTATAAAAAAGTAATTTAACATGTATGAAGCACTATATCTATAAATTATTGAAAGCATAATAAAAACATTAAATACAACTGAAATAATGCACCAACAAAATTAATTCTAAAAAAATTCAAAACAAAAATCAAAACCATAAAATGCAACTAAAACAATGCTTTCCTTTCCTCGTTTGTCTACCCCAGACTTGACTTTTTATGAGCAACTCGGTGCGTGTTTCTAGAAAAGCAGAGGATGCTTACCCTACCGGTGCACCTGGTCCATACTCCCAGTTTTTAGTGGAGTCCGAGTTGCTCATTTGCTTATGTTACTTTGTATGTATGATTTTATTTACTTTATGTTCTTTGTTGTATATGTCTGTTTTCCTTGTCTGGTCTTTGTCCCTGGATTACATTTTTTTTATTACTGCTATAGCCTTGGTTCCCTTGGTTACTTTGTAACTTAATCTATTCTGAAATAATTGAAAAAGCAAACAAAAGTGTATAAAAATGCTCCCCCCATTAAGTTAAACATAACCTTGTGGTAATAAATAAGTAAAGTTTACAATAAGGAATAAAGTATTTAATTCTACATGTATCTATTGTTAAAAGTTGTCAGATCTTCAGTAGTTAAAATATTACCATTGTCACATTTAGTGGCATTAACAATACCAAGGATTGTCATTCTCAAAAGTGTTGAAGGATGAAATGAAGATTCTCTATGATTTAGTGGTTTATCTTCTTAAATGATGGCTATATACTTGTGCAACATATGTATCACACTATGAAATCCCTGTTTTGGTTTGGTTGCATCATCAACAAAGTATGATTCACTTGAAAGCCATGTTTTTACTTTTGTATGTTCTCATCTGAAATTGGATTCTGTAGTTCCTGCAAAGGTGGATACCAAATTCAAACAGAAAAAATATTAACAAAAATCATAGAGAAAAAAAGTTTTACAACTTGTGACGCTTTAATATTGCAAACATCTTCTTTATTTAATTATTTATTTCAACATCATAACAAACTGGCCATGACTAGCTTATAACAATGTTGAAATTAATTAATTTTATTTGATACTTTGCAATATTAAAATTTTCAGTCATTATGAAACCTAAAATTATGCTGTTAAAAACAATTATTAGACATCCTAGCATATAAACTTATATGATTATATTATATTTAATTCCTTCAAATTTGGTTTCAATACAATTTATATGAAATATATATGAAATTCATGTATGTATTACATGTTATGGAAAGGTTTACCTTGGCAGAAATGAAAAAAATACCGTTTACTAAAATGTATAGTTGTTAGAATGGTTGGACCAACATGCACACCATGGAATCAAGAAAAGGTAGTCTTTTATCCAGAATATATTCCGAGATTTCAGGTACTGTAGTACTTTTCCATGGTAAACAATTGGGTTATTATCCTCATCATCCCATACATGTATGATATATTTCCCTTTTTAAAAAGTAGGTGATTTATGTTGGTTTACAGAGTCTGAGGAAGATAGTTCTGATACAGGATGAGCCAATGGTTCTGATGGAGGTTCTATTGATGTTGGTGGATAATCTGAAGCAGAGTCTGAGGAAGATGGCTCTGATACAGGATGAGCCAATGGTTCTGATGGAGGTTCTGTTGATGTTGGTGGATAATCTGAAGCAGAGTCTGAGGAAGATGGTTCTGTTGATGTTGGTGGATAATCTGAAGCAGAGTCTGAGGAAGATAGTTCTGATACAGGATGAGCCAATGGTTCTGATGGAGGTTCTGTTGATGTTGGTGGATTATTTGAAGCAGAGTCTGAGGAAGATAGTTCTGATACAGGATGAGCCAATGGTTCTGATGGAGGTTCTGTTGATGTTGGTGGATAATCTGAAGCAGAGTCTGAGGAAGATAGTTCTGATACAGGATGAGCCAATGGTTCTGATGGAGGTTCTGTTGATGTTGGTGGATAATCTGAAGCTGATAATGAATTGCATGGTATTTTTAATGATTGATGTGATGGTACAGGTGGTTGTATCTCCATTTGTTCAATTGACTGACAATTGTTATCTGTGTTGAGTTCTGAGTTTTCAAGTAAAAAGAGTTCTTTTATATTTTTGTTCTTTTCGAAAAATAAGTTAGTCATCGACTTTTTGCTTCTCTATGTCTTTTCTATCAGTAATTTGTTGTTCAACAGCTAAAATTTTGTCATTTTTATAAGTTAATGTATCCAAAAAATCATCCACTTCTCTTTCTGACTTCCACTTGCCGCCCATTTTTTAAATTGCCCGATGGAGTAAACAAGTCTGGTCATTAATTTCTTTTCAATTTGGATTCTTTTTCCTTAATTCTCTTTCTCAAAATTGAACCCCTCTTTAACTGTAAGGTCAAAAATTCCGTAATATCTTTGTGCCTCAAGTTTTCTCCATTTCTTCTTGCTGTTTCTATTATTTTTGCTTTGTCATGTTTGTCTCTTACCAGTCCAAAGTTTTATTATTTCGCAGCATAAGTTTGGCAATTATAGATGTAACATTGATATTGGTGGAAACAGTGTTTTGTCTATCGAGTTGTCCAAACATTCTTTCCATGGTAATGTTAGTTGCAAAGCAGCTTTCACTTTCCTGTATTTTTTTCAGGGTTGGTTGATGATTATTTTCCATTTGGTAAAAAATTTGAAAAAAAAAACTTACGACATTTTAACAACATAGATCCAGTAACATATTTAATCACTTCAAAAACAGTTTAGCTGCATTCTTCCTTTAAAAGTGCCATCTTATATACTGGTGTATCATATTTCTCATAATTAAATAAATCATAATCATCGTTCAAAATAATTTCCGGAGTTTTGGTAATTTTTTCCAGTTCTTCTACAAATGTATTAAATATAGTACCATTTCGAGTATTTGTAAATCTTTTGATGCAATTGAATTATAAGGAGCTGTAATTTTAGTACTAATAATTCCAAGTGCCAAACAAATGGAGTTGACAACATCATTTTCTAGAAGTTGAAGTACTGACTGTTTCAAAAAATTTTGTTTTGATCAACATGAGTAGCTGGTAATAAAACTTTTTATCTTCTCCCTCAAGTAATTAACTCCACAAGCACTGTTAAAAAATACATTAAAACGGTGTCCCTTCAAATGCATTATAGGTGTATCGTAAATTCCACTCTCCACCATAAAAATCAGGTTCCCCTACCTTTCCATTATATAAAAGTTTCGAACCGCATACTAATAAGTTCTCGGTAAAAGTATTGAACACTGAAATTGATTTAGGTCCAGTGCTAATTCATCATCTATGTTCTTATTTTTCATTTCATAAATAAGCCTATTAATCTTTACTTTGGTGTTACTTCTATTAGTCATAAAATTGGTGATTTTTGAAAAAAAACTTTTCTTTATCATTGACCATATCAACAATAGCACCTACATAGTTTTCAGCAGATCCACTAACTATTTCCTTAATTCCTGTAAAAATCAATTTATATAGCACAGGATACTGTATAATTAAATAAACTTGATGTGTCGACATGATACAAATGGTTCCGTCTGAAATGCGATATTTCTAATTTCAATGTGCTTTTAATATTCTATCAAAAATCAACTAACTGCAAAGTAGCTAAATCCTGGCATGTAACTCATCAAGATAAACCTGCATACCAAAAATCAGTTCAATATTTCAAGGCATTTTGAACAATACAGTTTGGATAACAAAAATGAACACATTTTTTTTCTGAGTTAAAGGGACACAACTCCATCAAAAATCAACAAACCAAAACAAAACTAGTAATCCTGACTCAAACTATAACTACTTGTCTATTAACTCATCAAGATAAACCTACATACTAAAAATCACTGGCAGAGCAGGACATGCTTACACTTACACTGTGAATGTAAAATGTCTTTGTTTCCTGTTTTCATGTGTCAACTATGTTTTTGGGTTTTGACATATTTGAATTGTCTTAGGTATTTTTAAACCAATATTTCTTAGAGTATTTTTCAAAAACATATTTTGGGATTTTTGTCATTTCCCTTGTTTTTCTTTGTAGACCCTTGATTTTCGTGCAATAATTTTAACCTGAAGTAACACCTTAAAATTTTTCAAATAAAGTTTGATAATTTCAAAAGAAATACTGCCAAGTGTATATTCTCCATTGCTAGTATTAATCTAAGCCTCATAATAATAATGACCTTGCTTGGTTGTGGCATCTTTAAGAAGGGTTATATTTTCACTTTCATTGATGACTTCCTCTATCTGCATGTCACACACTATCTTTGCTTCCGTCATCATGTTATGAATGAATGAAATGGATGGTAAAGGATGAATGGTATGGCCAGTGAAGATCTGGATGACTGAACTGATGATTGATGATATATTTTGGATGGGTACATTGTGAGGCAATCAGATGAATCCACTGTTTCTGGAGCAGCTATAACACTTGCATTTGCCCTGCCATTGCAACAATAACTGTCACATGTGTATGTGAATGGATCAGCAAGTTCCTCTGCAATATTGAAGTCTGGGAGAACATCAATATTATATCTGCAGAGAAATCTATACATTAATGCTATTCTTGCATCATTGCATTGTGGCATTTTCAATATTTGTGTCCTATATTGACATCATGTCACTTTGTGTAAAATTAACATCTCATCAAATTTTCTATGTAAAATTATGTATTTTTTCAATTTCTTTTTTTTAAAGTATATAATATTTGGATAATAAAATTATAGCTAAAGATGACAGATGGAATTGATAAAAGGTTTTAGCGTATGATTGTTTTCATAACCAGTCTAGGACATAAAGAAGAGAGCAATTTATATGTTAGCCCAAGCAAGTGCACAATGTTTCTAATAATACTAAATAAGTACATACCAAGTAAGGTGTGTTATACAGGAAATGTATCAATCTACAATAAAGAATTTAATAAACACATCATCAATGGAAAGGAAAAAATACTATACTGTACTGTTTTAATATAAAATAAAAATATTATATCATACATAATAGATGCATTGGTTGAATCATGAAATTTATCATGTTAAAGCTTATCAAACAAAAGAAAATTTGTACAAGTATTTAAGTTGTTTTAGTAGTCAAAATTACACATATTGCAACAGAAGTTGTTTTAATTGAATATCATAGCATTTTGGCACAAATATGAAGAAGAAAAGAAATTAATGGTTGTTAAAATTCCGAAGGAAAGTTACATTTGAAAGGGTGACAACTCAGTAAAATTCATGGTTTTTTGTCAGTTTTTCCTTTTTTGTTAATTTGTCAACTGTCTTATTATGTAGATGATTTTCTAATAAATGCTAAAATATTAACTATTTCTACATTAGTTTATCGTGTAAGGCATCGTAATGAGTTTCTATCAAGTTAATAGACATTAGAGTTATCTCCCCTCTCCAAAAGAAATCTGAAATATTTATGTTAACCCCAAAATAGATTACATAAGACTATATTAGGTTTCTATTTTTGTTATAAACTAGAGATTAAAGGTATTTTGTTGCAATCTGTGGTAAAATTCTGCTATATTGAGTAAACTATTTATGCACAACAACAGAAACATATTCAAAATTTAGAATGTAATTGACATACAAAATCATTATTAATAGGTCAATAAAACAAAAGTGTAAGAAGCTGAGCCCGATTTTTTTTGGTGCTAGACCAAAGAAGAAATAGCCTACAGGTAGGCAAACCAACCAGACACATTATTTGGATTTTTTAAGCTCGATTTTCAGATAACATCAGCTTGACATCTGTTTAAAAAAATGTACAATTGTGGATAAAAAATACTTTCTATAGTCTCCATGTAATATATGCAGTTGATGTATGCACTATGGATATCCTATTTAATTAACCATGATGTATGTTATCATTAAGGTAATATTTGTTCACTATATTTTTCAAAGTATTTTCAAAACTTCAGATATCATTGAAAGACCAGATTGTCATGAAGGTATAACTAGAAGCATGTTTGTCTGTAAAAAAATGACTCATATTAAAAAATCTTACTAGTAGTCTCCTAAATATACAATTTACATAACTTATTTATAATAATTTTCCCTAACAAGGGAAGCAATCTAACAAAGGGAAGACAATATACAATTATGGCCTTCTGAGAAGGTGAATATCAAAAATTGTCAACCCGAACTAGGGTTATTTCCCTGCAGACTTTAGTGAGGTTGACAATTTTGGATTTTCACTGAATTAGAGTGCCATAATTGTTTTATTATACCGAACAAACAAAGGACTGACTAAAAAAATGCATGGTTTCAAATGTTCTAGTCGTAATTTGCAAAGTTTATTATTCACCTGCTCTTGTATTTTTGATGGGTTATTCACCAGAGAATAATGGGGTTATTCAACGACAGCATGAATTTTGGGGATTATTCAACCTTTCTTGCAATGAAAACAAAAAATATCCAAATTAATCTATGTCACGTGATTATATTTAATCCAATAAAATTAATCCTTTATTATGTAAGGTGTAATATTCACAGTTGAAACCCAATCTATTGAATAAATAACCTAGACTGTGTAAAACAGCATTTATTTAATATGCTGATGTATGTTTCAATGAAGATGTATACTTAGTTGTCAACTGTAATTTAAACATCATTTAACAAAAAGTATAAAAATCGAATTTCACTGTTATTTTACATGTACTTTGTCATAAAATAGTATTATGTCATTAGTGGTATTACAAATATTATTGAAAGTTATGACACTACATGTATTTGATATAATTACCTACAAATTCAATCTAGACTCATTTTTGTATCCACACATGGATTGCAACCAAATATTCTATCAAATTCTTAATGTTTAGCAGACAAAAATCCAAATATGAAATTCTTGAAAATCTGTATTAAACCTAACTGGTCGCGATACATTACATATCATGTGATGTGTAATATTTAGTACAAAAATTATGAGTCTTTTATATGCAGTTGTTGGTTACAATAAATATCAAGTTGTCCCATAACAATGAATGTAACAACTTTATCGTACAATCACAAAGAATAATCTTCCATGCAAGGTGTAGTGTTAACGGATTCAATTAGTTACCCTGACTGAAAATGCTGCATGAATTTTAGTCAGTTACCTCCCTTAGACAATACAAAAAAATTAATTAAAGCTAGCCTATTTTTATATGACCACAATTTTTGAAATAGGATGATGTTATGGTGCAGTCGTTGTTGTTTATGAATGGCTGCATACTCTGTAAGTTGTATTAAATTTTAGACGTTACCGTTTGAAAAGGTATTAGGCAAAACTAATTTAATTCTGTGTTTGACGTCAACTTTTGTTTTTGGTGTGTAGGGGTAAAGGATCAGAAAAAAGAGCATGAAAAGACTTTTTTTAAAACAACCTAAGAACTGCTTTTGAAAGATATTAACTTGTATTCCTTTTCAGTTCACATGCGTTGTCACCGGAAATGAGTGATTGTTCTTTTAAATGAATTGCTTATATTCAATAGATATTTATGACTATCAGTGACTTTTAAAACTTTCCTCAATGAGTTTTATTTTGCTGACACTAAAACTTCCAAGCAATAACAAAAAAATGAAAGCCCGAATTGAACAGGAATTTTGATGGGTTTTTTTTTTTCTGAAAAACATCTTGCCATTTCAATGTACGCACTGATGTCAAACACAGAATTAAATTGTATTGTAACATTTATTTTAGGATGAACTTCTTCATTTGACCATATCTTAACCCCTGGAGTAATTACTAATTTACGACAAATTCAGAATGTAGTTTAAGCATCATCCAGTAGAAATTGACCATATAGCTTATGCATAATTGTAACAAAGGTAAGTTAAACCCGGCATTAAATATGGCAATGTAAGATTTTTTTATTGACATGAGAACCATGGTAAACCTTTGTTGGAAACCAATCCAAGATTAATATTCATGTGGATTTATATTTTTGTAATACAACATGCACCAAATCAAAATAATTAGTTATACAAACTGGATGCTACATGGACGATTTCTAAACGATGTACATATCATGCATAAAACATTCTGATAGTCTGATGAATATTGCTGTAACCTTTCATTTAGGATGACTTCCTCTAATTCTCGTTCTTTAAACTCCTGCCCAATATTCAGAAATTCAGTAACATAAGTTTCATCATCTTGCTCTGGTGTTTTGACAGTACTTTGCTGTAAAGATTTCTTGTTTATAGATAGACGGGCAAATAATAATGCAATTTGTGATGGCTGAAGAAGCTGATCTGCTTTGAACACACGAACTCCATTTTCATCCACTTTTGATCGCATTTTTACCACTGAGTTCCCCTGCCTCAAACTCTTGTCTTAGAAATTATTTAATGGCTAGTGGATGCCTTACAAATTTCCTTTCTTTTTTTTAATGCCCAACCTCAGCAACTGTACACTGATAACCAGTGACACCAGCTCCACTCATGATGGCTTTCCTTGTGTCCTCCACTGACGAAATGCTGTTTCCTGATGATACATACATTTTCATTTTGGATCTCATGTGGGCTATATTGGCTTCACAGAAGCTTTTTCCAGACTGAGCTTTGCTGTAATCATACCTCAGTATCTTCAAGCCTAAAATGAAAAGTCAATACAAGAAATTTTTGATAAACTACAGACTTTGATTTGTTCAACTACAAATGTATAAATATAATTTCACATAAACCAAAGTGTCAATTTATCAACAACATCATTAAAAATAGGATACCATTTTTCCTATATTTAGCTAAATACCATTGAAATCTGAGTAAATGAACAAACATTATTAAATTCTTTATCTTGTTTGAGGTTGTTCATTGTTGAATACCCTCATGCAACATCAAGATGTAGAACAGGAATAAAAGCCCTATTCCTTGATAATTTGTATATTTTGTAATGTAATATGTGATTTGTTGTCACACACACAGTCACTCCATAACCTCCC
This sequence comes from Perna viridis, assembly GCA_037379345.1. Lineage (NCBI taxonomy): Eukaryota > Metazoa > Mollusca > Bivalvia > Mytilida > Mytilidae > Perna > Perna viridis. The sequence goes on from CM074518.1 coordinate 19,495,491, forward strand.
TTTATATAGTTAAAATCCGAGTTATTTAAGGCGCATAATTTTGGTAAAAATCAGCCAAGCAAATCGAAACATGAATTTGATTTTATGTACCTCAATCACTACATGTGTTGTTTTTTTAATTGTTCTTGTCACACATATACTCACTCCATACCCTTTCATTCTTTTTATCATAAGTTGACCATAATTACAAGTCATAAAACTGAATGATATATTATAACTTGCTGCATTTGATTACCAAATATCACTGTACGTCCAACTTGCTTGTATCTTTTTAAATTTATACCTGTTCTCTCACTGATTCCATACAAGCTAAGCCACAGACATTTGCAATGGAAGCATCCTGCATTATCACTGTGCAGGAATATCTTCTCTATATGGGGCATTTGCTTCTTAATGGTCATCTGTGTGTTTTCTAGGATGAAGGCCACAGCAAACCAGTCCTGACGTACTCCATTGAAAAGATGAGCATAGGTTTTGTGCTGGAAAAAAGTTTTATTTCTGCTAGTAATACATACTGTGGAAGAAAAATGTATTATTGTTCGTTAGGAACCAATTTTCGTGAATTTTGTGGGAAAAGCAAACCACAAAATTTGATTCCAAATACCGTATTTTGGTGTGTATAGTGTGCAATTATGTATTGTGCAGTGAATTTCACATTGATTTGTATGCTGAGGATTTCAAAGAACAAATAATTGGGTTGATTAATTACCAAAAAATTATTATGAGTGCTTCTGAATGCATCAGATTTTTAAAATGAGCATAACAAAATTATTTGACTAATTAGTAATATCTGAGCTGCATTTCGGTAAATGTGATATGTATTTTTCGTAGTATTTGCAAGATTGATGAATACAGTACTTTCACTACCGGATGTGACGACATATAAACAACTTTGCGGGTGTTTCATGAAAGCAAAAGGATGCTTACCCTACCAGTGCTACTGGTCCAAGTTTTTGGTCTGGGTCACTCATTTATTTAATTTTAGTATTTTGATTGTTGTAATTTTGTTGTTTTATGTTGTTTGTGTTTTGTATGTCTGTTTCCCCAAATTTGTTATTGTCTTACGATACAATTTTGGTTGCCTCCTTTTACTTTTAGTGAACCTGTTTTTTATCATGTTGGAGGAACAATCATTTACTTCTGTTTTTATCGCTAGATAGGAAATCTCATTTTTTGTTTTCATTGTGTAATATCTAATTTTGAATACAAATACGAGTACCTGCAAAGATCCATTTTCTGTTCTAACAATAGCTACACAGATGTGCCAGTTCAGACCTCTCTGATCAAAGAAATCAGATTGTTTCTCTCTGTAACATAACAGCAGAAATTTCATTGCCCAATCATTCACCAGTAAAAGTTGATGAGGTTCAAAGGTCTCCATTAGATGTAGTCATGCTTCGTCTTGGTTCTTGGTTTGCAGAATATGAGCTTGCCATTGTCTTACACTCTCTATATCCAAGACTGCTGCTGCATAATAGTCATCTCTTGTGTCTCTATCTAAAAATGAATCAAATTCACTCATGAATTAAAATGACACATTTCTATTCATTTGATAAAATACAACCTATCCACACTTTATTAGCATGTCCACTTTATACAACTTTCAAGATGAAGAACAGGGATAAAAGTCATGCATATTCCTTGAATTAAAAAAAAATAATGTGTGCTTTTGTTACATGAATTATTCACTCCATATCCAATAATGTTATGTATATCCATCTCTCCTGTATTTCTTGTGATTTTTTTTCAAGAAAGTCTTCTAAAAACATATTTTTTATGTATTTCAGTAAACATGGATATTTTTCATAGTTTTTTTTTTTCTTTAATTAATGAGCATAACTGCCATAACTGCTTATTTACCCCTATGTTCTATTTTTTAGGAATAACAACCATGTGTTTCATATGAATCAAAAACCTTAACTGTCATTTTGTGTAGGATAACCTTAGGGACAAATATGGCACCTTTCATTGAATTATGTTATATGGTTTATGAGAAGACAATTTTCAAAGTTAAACAAATGAACAGTTATGAAAACTTTGGCATGGGTAACATCTTATGATAATACACTATATTATTCTTTGTCAGAATTTTGCTAAAATCAATGGTTTTGAGATATGTTTAAAAAACTGCCTTCCCACCCCTATGTTCTATTCTTAGGAACAGCTACCATGTTTTTTTTTAAGGATTAAAATTCTTGTGCACAAGACACTAAGGACAATCATGCTAAGTTTCAATGCTGTGGGTCCGGTAGTTTTAGAGAAGTTGATCTTTGAAATTTTGTCCATGATGACCTGACGAATGGACAGATGAATAACTTGTACCAAGTGATGAAATAAGCTTACCGACATTGAAATTGACACACCATGTTTACCTTGAATGTAGCTTTAACCATCAGGAATCTGTGTTAACTTAGAAAGATCATTGGAAGGGGCATTTTTATTCAATTACCTAATATTCTTGATTTATATAATATTCTATTTTCCTCTTTTTCACCTGGACAGCAACCTGTAAATTTTTAAAAGATATCATATGATAATAGTCTAAATTGAAGAAAAAAGAAAAAAACAAAGAATTATTTGTAAGAACCTGCATTACTGTCATATTGCCATTGAGATGACATATTGCTAGGGTACTAGAATATTGATCTGCTGAACCTGCAAAAATTCTTTTAAAATATTTCTTAAACTTACCCATAATAGGAGGCACATATATCTAGTATGAACACTAGTTCTAATAATAGTGGGTAAATACTTTTTAAGATTTCACTAAGTATTTTAATGCCCCTTTTATGTGACAGATGGATAGACGGCTAGCCTATTAACACTAACCTATATATTATGTATTTTTATAATGGTTTGTGAAAACACTTTATTACCCCATTTGTACACTTTTTGTATGATCAACATTCATGTGAGATTTTCATGTCTTATCCCATGGGTTGAGACAGCCTAATGTATACACGTTTATTGTGACATCATGAAACAAACAAGCGACATCCCAAAATGTCATTGACAAGCATTGGAAATGGCATTGTTTGACATTGTGTAGTGTAAAAAAAAGAATCACAAGAGAATATAAGACAAGGAAATCTCAAATAACCTCAGGTAAGATTTTTTCTAGAAAAGCAGAGGATGCTCATCCTACCGATGCATTTGGTCCATGCTCCCAGTTTTAAGTGGAGTCTGAGTTGCTCATTTGCTTTTGTTACTTTGTATGTATGATTTTAGTTACTTTGTTTTCTTTGTTGTGTATGTCTGTTTTCCATGTCTGGTCTTTGTCTCTGGATTACATTCTTTTGACTACCGCTGTAACCTTGGTTCCCTTGATTACTCTTAACATCTCTAACTCGTTGGAGACTTGAAATCTTACCCTCTGGTGTATGAGATTTCCCAGTCTTGCACACCCACTGGTGTGAGAATCGTATAATCTCACTGCAAGTGCACATATTTTAGAAGTGTAAATGTTTGTGTACTGTTATATTTGTTATGTTTTCAATGATTAAATGAATCATTTTTATCTTTTAAGTTGATATATTATGCCAAGAATTATACCTCTAACTGTACTTTTATTCTGTATTGATATGCTTGGGGCAGTTCCGGCTCCTTTCTTCTTTTCAGACAATATCTGCAAAAAATATCATATCACAATTTATTTAATTTACAAAAAGTTCTGTTTTTGCATTTCTCTGGTCTAGAAAGCATTCCTGGTCGACCTCAGAGTTAGTCAATCTTGCAATAGTCTGAAAAACCTCACACATAGTTGTGGGTGCAACACTTGGTGTGCATTTCATATTTGATTTTAATCCTGAATATAGTGTGAGAATGAAGTTACTGTAGGTGTGTCTCATATTATCATTTAATAAAGCAGTTATAGAGGTCTATACTCACGACTATACAGACCTCACTAACAATTGATGAACCTCGCCTGAGGCCTGAGTCATTCAATCACCATCTCGGTATGTATAGTCTTCAGTAGTCTACTAGACCTCTTCAAAAGTATTGTAATAAAATTGCGTACCTGATTTTAAAAACACTTTGTTGGTGTTTACAATTTTTATAACCATTTGATTTACTGTCCAGAGTTGTTTGGCTGTAGCTCATTGATGAAGATCTTGGTGTGACCTCTGAATGAAATACTGTTTCAATGAATGATGGTTATTTGTGTGTTTGTCGCAATTTCCCATATCCTTTCTCACCTCCATGGCTACATATGTACATCTGTATTGAAGATAACGCCACGATTTTGCTGTAATCTTTATCCTATATATTATAAATCAATAAAGTATAACCACTGTAGTTAGAGATAAATTCTGGATATATGTAGCAATGATATGGTGATGTGTATTTGCTTTTCAACTTTGATAGGTTATTTTCGCTTTTTTAATTATATGCATTGATCATTTTTTACCTCTATTCCAAGACTGCAGTCTGAGCGTGATTCTATAGATTCAGGGGCTGGTTCGCTGGCTCCCAGACTGCAGTCTGAACACGATTCTACAGATTCAGGGGCTGGTTCGCTGGCTCCCAGACTGCAGTTTGAATGTGATTCTACAGATTCAGGGGCTGGTTTGATGGCTGGTAAACTACATGTAATCAAACTCTTCCTGCATTTTGCACATAAATAATGCTACCATATAATTTTATTGCATATTAAAAATTGGTTTCAATTTATATGATCTGCATTATACATTTTTGTATTGTGTGCTTTATTGCAACTCTTGAATGCACTGTTGGCGACATTGTGTTAGGAAGTACCCGACCTATTATTAATTTCTTCTATTTTAAATAAAATTTTGGGCAACTAAAAAACCCAACATGAGGTTGCATGTGTGTCATGCTAAAGCATACCCCCACTCGTTCCCCATTTTTATCTATCATTACATATACTTAAAAATTCAAAGTTCCATATAACAGGAAGTTGATATGCAAGAGCGACAAGAATTGCTTATAATATATGGTACATCTATATGATGCTGCACACCAGATTTGGAAGTTATGTGATTATAGTGGGAACTGAGAAAAATGTGACGGACAGACAAGGGTATTCCAATATACCCCTCACTTAATCCCTTTTGGGATTCAGTGCCCGGTGCTATTTTCTCTGGCCAAATCAGAATAGCTCCGGGCATTGAATCCCAAAAGGGATTAACCCCTGACACAGAGAGTGGGGGTATAATTTTTTTTTTTGGTGTGCCTTTGCTTTTTTTATGATTCTTTTCTTGTTTTTCATTACTAGCCGAATTCTCGTCCATAATTCCTTCAACAAAAATATCATGAATATATGGAGTGCAACAATTGATTTTATTTCTACATTGTAATATATACCAGTGTCATGTGATATTTTTACCCCCTCCTAAAAATTCTTACCTAACATTATATGGTATTTTTATCCCCCTATGGGGGGTCAATATTTTGTGGTGGAGGTCATGTTATAATAACCCCAGGGTACATATTTCATATGATATTCTTACCCTAGTGTAAATGTATTTGCATGATATTCTTAACTATCTGTGGTATATTTTCAGAGGTGGGGGTGGTGGGGGTGTCAAAATATCATATGACACCAGGGTAAATATTTGTAAAATTCATGTATTTATTTTATTTCAAGCAAGTTCTTGACTATTGAAGTCTGTGAATATATGTATTCACTCCTGTGGGGTCTTCTTGTTTATGACACACAGTCCAATGATAGTCAATTATGTTGAAAAGTACAAAAAATGTTTCATCAAGCTGGGGTTGGGATGGAGAGTGGTCATGGGGTCATCTGCCCATCAAAATAAGATATTACCACCTTAATGACCTTGCCATTTCAAAATGTTATAATATATATATATATATATATATATATATATATATATATATATATATATATATATATATATATATGTATGTATAATGTTAGGCACATGGAGCTGTACTTCATTGAGTGATTAGTAAATCAAATGACTGAATTTTGTTCGACTTGCATTTGTTAATTATTGTATTAAATTTTAATTGGTTGATTAAAATATGAGTGCATCCCATGCATCCATATCAACTTCTGGCACGGTTCCTGTTACTTTAATATAAACAAATATTGATAATGTAACATATCCTTCTTAATTTTTGTATTTTTATGTGACAAAAACAAGTTATATTATAAAGTAAAATAAAGTACAAAATGTACCAAGACTCTTTTCTTCATGGTTTTGTAAAACTTAACACTTTTTTCATATTCTTGCATTCAAAACAATGGTATTTCATATTGTGGTAGCTAAGTACATATAACTGAGATTACACTCACTTTTACTTCCTAAAACTAGTAAAAGTAAATCTTAGACTTTACAAACTTTTACATTGTTTCAGGCTCAATGGGAGATAACTCTTTACCCGGGTTGTACTAAAAACATGATTTTCAGGTCCAGTGGGTGAATTAAATTTAATGACATGATAAGCATTTTTAATGATTAAAATTAATGACAAGTTAATTACATTATAACAGAATTAATTTTAATTAATTGATTACGGTATTTTAATTACTAAAGATTAATGATAAGTTGAACAACAGACCCCAGGTCCAAAAAATCTAAACAGGGCTTGTTAAAGACAGTGTTCAGTGAATCATATATATATATATATATATATAAATTGATCTGTTGACCCCAAATCAAACACACCCAACATGCCAATCGTTAAAACTGTAATACGGCAATAACTATAAGTGTCCTATAAGCCTCTCCTTTATCATCTACAATGTATAAAATGGTTTGTTTAAATAACAAATAAAACAAAAAAGAGAAAAAAAAGGATGATAATAAAAGATTTTCTTTAAGTGCACTACTCGAACAGTCCACAGAAAGCACTTTCCGATAATCAAGTATCCACAAGCCACGCCTCCTGGCAATTTATTATTATTATTTTTTTTAGATAAACTATGGATATCTTTGGGAGCATCCATTGAAAAGGTATAAAAAATAAAATTATCAAAATATATATTTCAGCAAAATTGTATTCGGAATAAAATTAGCGCATGTGCATCAGTTATTATATTTTCAAAATGGATGTCATATGATCAAGTAATCCCTTTTGGGATTCAGTGTCCGGAGCTATTTTCTGATTTTGCCCTTAATGATTAACTAATTTCAGGTGACACACATTTTACTTGCATTTGTAGTATCAATTACTGAATTGGCCGACCCGCCGTCGCCCACGTCTCACAAGCATTTGTTTTGTCACTGGAGTACTGGAGACCATGATTTAACCCTAACTCACAAAATTATACTCCGCCATCAAGGATCGAACCCTAGAGGCTAGACCGCTCGGTGACAAGCCAGCAACACACCGATCCATCTAAAGAATTAATCCCATAGCCAAGTCAACTGAATTGAATATATAAATAAATGTTGTCTTGTCAATTAAATATAGACATATAGCATTAGATTAATGCACCCGGCACCAGATTTTCAATATAGTTGTTAATATGGAGTATGCAATGTCTAAATCAGCGAGCACCATGATTGTCTGTGCGAGACTCAGTAAAGGACATGGTAAAGGGGAGGGTGCTTTGCAAGTGCAATATTTTTATTTATATTTTAGTGGCAAGCAAAATCAATATTTTTATTTGAAAATCTGCCTTGTTAAATAATGGGGGAGTTAATTTTCAATGAATGAAGTAACTTGAAACAAAAAATGTTTTTCCAATCCCAACCCCATACCCCGCTTTCCCCTTGCTTTCTATAGCAATATCCTTTTCAGTTTTGGCCGGTCAGATAAAGTAGGCAAGGGTTGTTACTTTTGGAACAGAGGAGTAGTGGGCATGTAATTTTTCAGCGGAATTTTGAACTATTCTGTAAGATTCCAGTTTTGAAAACGTGTCTGCTCCGTTCCATAAGTAACAAGCTCCGCCTGTACTCTATTACGATTCAAAATGTCAACAAACAGGGTCTCTCATTTAAAAATGATTAAAACTTAAATGAAAAATGTAATTTTTGTAGGAAATATGGTATCAGCATACAGGAAAATGATTCCAAAATCAAACTAGGTAAGAGTAACATGCACAATTTCAACTTGAAAGTTGTTACAAGCAGTTGAAGGGCGATACTCTGCGGTGCCACTGAATCTCCAACTTTTTGTATGGCACATCGTTCTGACCCTAAACTGACATGTCAATATCCAAACAAAAAAGAGGAGGGTTGCTGGGTCAGAGGAAATTTCGGACTTCCCCAAACTTTGGAGGGTATATAGGAATCCCTCAGTCTTACTGTCTGTCCTTCCGTCTGTCCAAATTCCTTGTAAGCACAAATCCTCCTAAACAGCTAAAGGTATTGTGATGAAATTTATAGGAAGGTTGGGTATGATATGTAGATGTGCATGAAGAAACATGATATGTCAGGACATCAAAGGGAGATAATCAAAATTATGAGTTTACATGTTAACACCTTGTAAGCACATTAATTCCTTATAAACTACTCAAGGGCTTTTGATAAAATTTTATAGGAAGGTTGGATGTCATATGTAGATATGCATGAAAAAATATATTTACTGTGGAAGGACTCCATAGGGAGATACAGTGTATAATCCAAACTAAGGGTTTTACCTGTTACATTGTAGCAACATTTTATTTTCTGTAAGGGAATCCATAATAATAATAAACACAATAAATAAATAATTTTGACTCGCATACTGCCATTGATCAGTTATACCAAACTTCTCTATAATTTTTCAGAATTAAAACATCTATAAGAGGCAGACTTTGGTTCTTATTGGTCCAATCGTTTCAGAGCAGAAGAGTTCTGAAAAGTTGTTAACAATGACAGACGCTACATTGTAAGTGATTGCAAAAACTCTGATAATACCATCAAATGCTTCAGGCCAGACTGCACCCACACGGGAGAGATATGAAGCTTCTAGAAACTAAATTTCAACAAAATATGCTGAAGGTGGCCAAACTAGAAAAAAAAAATGGATGCCATCGTTCAAATGGCAAAAGATGCATCAAAGGCTGATGAGGCTTCATTAAAGTTGGTACAGAGCGACAAACAAGAGAATGAGCTCATTTCTTAATATAACAACAATACTAATAGTTCACTGCCACTGGATACTACTAGTAATATGAGACCTAAATTGGAAAGCAAACAGTGGAGTTATCATTATGATTAAACAGCAAGTTATTATGATTTAGCATACAAAAGGCAAGCAAAGAACAAGTTGTCATTATGATTTAGCACACAATAGGAAAACAAACAGCAAGTTATGATTATGATTTAGCATGCAATAGGCAAGCAAACAGCAAGTTATCATTACGATTTTGCATACTAAAGGCAAGCAAGCAGCAAGTTATCTTTCTGGTTTAGCATACAATAGGAAAGCAAACAGCAAGTTATCATTATGATTTAGCATACATGTACAATAGGTATACAAACAAGTTACTGTTATAAGCACATACTGAAGCCAAGTAAAAGTTTTAATTTTAGAATATCAGTTTAAAGGAAAACATATGATCTACAAGCACCTGAATGTTTATATATTAAGTATTGGTATCTGAACTAAACACAATAATTATAACAATATATTGGTTTAACACCAAGTTTCACTCAGGTCTGACCTAAGTGTGAGAGGACCATTCCACTCTGAGTGTATTGTATATAAGTATTTGTATCTGAACTAAACACAATGACCATGATAAATTGATCATATCTTATTTTGTAGGTCTATGATAACCATAAGTCAGTAGAAGACTCCAATCAAACACAATGATGAACCTCAGAATTGTAGAACAAGCCATGATGAGTGTTTCCAGCTATCTATACAGAGTGGTTTGATAATGTTTTACATGTGTATCATTCCTTTGTACATCTATTTTCTGACCAATTCTTTTTTGTGAACTACTGTATGTCTATCTGTCCACATGTAGTTGAGATATACCTCAATGTGAGGACCAAAAATAGTTAAAGAATGTTTGGTTTTTGCTTTTTATTAGCCCCTACCGTCTTATAAGTCAAAAGGGATTTTGGATTTCCGTCTGTCAGTCCAGAAAACAGTTTTAGTGTTCCACACTTTTTCTTCTTAACACTTGATTTTTGAAATGAGTCAGCCTTAATGATTTACAGATCACTTTACCCTTTGCTATGCTTCACTGCTTTTGGTCAGGGTTATGGCCCTTGAACTTTGAAAAATTTACCGAAATTTAAGTTTTCCACACTTTTTTCTAAACACTTGCAGATATTTAGCTGATGTTTGGTATGTGAATGTGCCCTGATATGACACAAATCAAGTCTAGGTTGTGTTCTGCTTTGCAGATTTTTATGAGTTATGACCCTTGAATTTACCGAAATTTAAGTTTACACAATTTTTAGCTCACTTGTGAGCTTTTGCCACTTCGTGAAATTTAAGTTTACACACTTTTTTTAACCCCTTGCAGATATTGCGCTGATTTTTGGCATGTGAGTCTACCTTGATGAGTAAAAGATCAAGTTAATATTTCATTCTGCTCTGCTGATTTTTGTTCGAATGATGACCCTTGAACTTTGAAAAATGAAACAAAATTAAAGTTTTCTGCATTTTTTTCTAAAAATGCTTGCAAATATTGAGCTGAGAGAAACTCCTGACAACTCCTGATCTTGATCCTTTGCATCTCAAAAAAATGTTGAAATATTTATATATTTTATAGTATTATACAAGTAAATTTGAATGTATATTGTGTATTCATTTGGTTGCTGTTTTACAGTCAAATTGTGATACGGATTCTAACTTATTACCTTGCATATATCATATCCCTTATGCGTTTAATTCTACATTTCATTCTCTTTCAATAAAATATTTTTTTCCCTACCTACTGGCTCTCATTCTCTTTCAATAAAATATTTTTTCCCTACCTATTGGCCCAGGCTTCAAACCATTGGGTAGGGGAACAGCAAACAAAAATATTTTTATGTTTGGCCTGAAGGATGTGCATGTGACATATTTTATGAAATGGTCTATGAAATTTCATATCATATAGGTCATATTCTGATTAGAAACAAATGACTAGAAACATTTTTATGTGACGCATAAATAGATGCTAATGTATTGAGAAGTTTGGGTAGAGCTAATTTTAAGCGAAACTTGTACAACTTGTACAATTACTGAAGTTATATGTTGTGTGAAGGTGTATGCCAAATGCCAAGACTGAGTCCTGTGACTGTATACATCATCAGTATGTAACTTGCAGTGTGAAGTATGAAGCTGTGGCAACCAAATGGGTTACGTTACACAACGTGACTTCACTTAAGTTTTGCTTGAAGTTGGGATGTACCGAAATTTCTTCATATATTGCCCTGTTTTTAGCTCACCTTGCTAAAGGTCATGTGAGCTATTGCTATCACTGGCGTCCATTGTCATCCTTCCTTGTTTGTCGTCATTGTTAACAATTTTTCAAAACTTTTCTCCTCTGACACCACTTGACCAATTTTAATCAAATATGGTATGAATGTTCCTAGGGGTATCCTGCATAGAATTGATGAGGAGACTTTTGATCTGTAAAGAAGCATGGATGCTGTTACTAAAAATAGAACCTAGGGAACAGACAGTAGTTTTTTGCATATATCTCCAAAACTGTAAGGTGTAGCCAAAAACGGACCAAGTAAAAGTGGTTAGCTTAATGAGATCTATTTGTGGAAAATTTTCATTTTAATCTATTTAGCCAAGTTGGAGTTATAACCCTTTTACGACATTTTTTTGCTGTTTTAATGTTATTCTTTCAAAAATCTTCTCCTCTCACACTACTTGATCAATTGGAATCATACTTGCTATAAATGTTCCTTGGGGTATCCTGCATGGAACTGATTTGGGTGTTTTTTTTTCGTTGAAAAATATGGCCACCGTTGTTACTAAAAATAGAATATATGAATCTTTGGTGCATTGTTCATATCTATTGACGTAAGCTCCCTTTCAATTTTTATAAATTTCAGATTTTTCGTTTCTGTGTTATGAATTTCTATACTTTAAAAAGGGGGATTTTCAAGTTTTCGGACAATTACTCAAAAACACTTTCACCAACTTCTATGAAACTTAGGTGAAATGTTCATATCTATTGACCGAGTTCCCTTTTGATTTTTATAAATTTTAGATTTTTCGTTTCGGTGTTATGAATTTTCATACTTAAAAAAGGGGGTTTTTCAAACAATAACTCACAAACACTTTCACCAACTTTAATGAAACTTTTGTGAATTGTTCATATCTTTTGAAGTAAGCTCCCTTCCGATTTTTAGCAAATGTCAAATTTTATCTTTCCACGTTATGAAGTTTTACTCTTTAAAATGAACAAGGAAATTCATTTGTTGAAAATTGGTTGAAAACAGACCATTTGTTATGATAGCGCCAAATTTTTTGTGCATTTTTTATTTACTTTTATTTTGGGGTGGTGGGATGGGTATGGGGCAGGGTATTTGAAAGAGCTCACAGTATTTCTAGTTGATCATATAACTTCATTAAAAGCATAAGGACAAGTTAAAAAGGCAATGGGCGTATCATGCACTGAAAGTGCAATTCTTTATTTCATATTACTTATATTTCTAAAACTGTTGGGTTTAACCAAATTATTTTGGGCAACTCTTTTTGAAATCATTGCACTTGAAAGGTAAAAATTAACCAGATGAGCAGTTCAGGCTACTTGAAGCCTCTTGTTTTATGATCTTTGAACACCAATACAAAACTTTAAAAATTTTGGTCTACATTTAAATGCATTTTTTAAACAGTTCCCATTCAGGATAGGACTCACATGATATGAAATCTACAGAAAATATTCATAAAATATGAAACCTGAACCAACCACACAACCACATGTACATGAAAAAGTAATCAAGGGAACCAAGGTTCTAGCGGAAATCAAAAGAATGTAATCCAGGGACAAAGACCAGACATGGAAAAAGATGTACCCAGCAAAGAACATCAAGTAACTAAAATGAAGTCACTATTTGTAAGTCAGGTCTAAAAATGATACCCGACCTTGATTAATTAAATGCAAACACTTTAAACATAAATGTACAGCTTTATGATAAACCTTTCTTTGTAAACATCTATACACAACATCTACTGTCCTAATTATTATGCTTTCAATTTCAGATTTTTACAGTTTTTAATGTCTCGAGATGTGTGATATAACAGTACCACACATATAGCTGGTGCAAGTAGATGTGCATAAAGCAAGAATCTAACATCCAAAGCTTGCAAAGGGGGATAATCCAAGTTTCATGTTTCCCCATTTTACAGCCTCCAAAAACCATAATATGGAATTTCATTGAAACTATACAGGAAGAGATTATGCACTGTAATTTTGTTAAAACTTTTCAGAAATAGATGGAGCTTCTAATGTGAATTTGTTGAAACTTTACAATACAAGGATAGATTAAGCTATGGAATTTTGTTGAAACCTTACAGATGGGGCTTAGAATGTGAATTTGTGGAAGCTTTACTGGGATGGATTCAGCTTTGGAATTTTATTGAAACTTTATAGGAATACATAGAGCTTTGGATGTGATTTTTTAAAAACTTTACAGGGATAGAGTAAGCTTTTGAATTTTTTATTTTTGGAAATTTATTTTTCTTGGTCTGCAAAATTATACAGCACCATTTGTTTAGCTGAGCAATGATTCTTATCTTTCAAATTTATTCTAATAATTCTTTTAATAATGTCATATTCTTTATCAAATCATTAAGTCTGAAATCATATTTTTGCAATAGAATAGAGCACCAGCTGGGAGAAGTAGTTTCCATCTACCTATTTGTCTCGCAGGATCGGTTATCAAATGATGGCGTGAATTTTGTGTCCTATTTATTATGTTTTTAATTTCAGGTTGTCTCTAGATGTGCAATATAACAGTCCCACAGATATAGCTGGTGCAAGTAGATGTGCATAAAGCAAGAATCTAACATCCAAAGCTTGCAAAGGGGGATAATCCAAGTTTCATGCTTCCCCATTTTACAGCCTCCAAAAACCATAATATTGAATTTCATTGAAACTTTACAGGAAGAGATTACGCACTGTAATTTTGTTAAAACTTTTCAGAAATAGATGGAGCTTCTAATGTGAATTTGTTGAAACTTTACAAGGATAGATTAAGCTATGGAATTTTGTTGAAACCTTACAGATGGGGCTTAGAATGTGAATTTGTGGAAGCTTTACTGGGATGGATTCAGCTTTGGAATTTTATTGAAACTTTATAGGAATATATAGAGCTTTGGATGTGATTTTTTTTAAAAATGTACAGGGATAGAGTAAGCTTTTGAATTTTTTATTGAAACTTTACAGGAAGGAGAAAGCTTGGAATGTAAATTCACATGAAGCAGTATTACTTCTTGACAAGGATGATTACCCAACTAATAGATCTCAAGTTTTGTGTGCATGAGTTCATTTTGAACAGGATGGGTTCCATTTATGAGCTTACTCATAATTGTTCATATGTACATACATGTTGGTCTGCATGATGATGAACAGTATGCAAGTTAAAGAACTGTTCAAAGCATGCTTGTACAGTACAAAGTGGTAAACTTTGTACATTAGGCTAAGTAATTGGCATTTGATGTACTGTGGAGTCAGGCTACAACTTATTCCATCAAGGTTGTGACAGAAGAGAGGGAGATGTGCTCCAGTTCCTCACACATCAGTGTGAGGTAAAACTTTTTATCTTGTTACGCACCAAAACGGGTCGAATAAAGTCAAGTCAGGCAGTGTTTGGGGTTCACTGCAGCAGCCATCGGCTGCCACGTCCCCCATTTCGACCCTATAATTATTAAATTAGTAGTATTGTACTATTTTAATAATTATAGGGTTGCATCGGGAGATGCGGCAGGTTGTTCAGCTACCATGAACAGATTACTTTACTATTATTTTTGTTCATAAAATCGCGATATCATTCAATACTTCATTGGCATCAATCGTGTTTTTCTAGCTGATCGCGTAATTATTTGGAATTGTTTAAACTCTTCATTTTTTAATATTGTTTTGTCTTACAAGCATTCGTGATTTATTACATCTTCTTGGAAATTGTTTTCTTCAATATTAGAACAGTAGATTGCGTGTCGTGTCGTCTTAGGTAGAATGGCACTATCTTATTCTCCCTTTAAAACATTTGGCAGGATGGAAACGGTTCATGTATTTTTTTTATCCTCATCTGAAACATAACTTTCTTTTTGGAAGTTTATTTTTCTTGGTCTGCAAAATTATACAGCACCTTTTGTTTAGCTGAGCAATGATTCTTATCTTTCAAATTTATTCTAATAATTCTTTTAATAATGTCATATTCTTTATCAAATCATTAAGTCTGAAATCATATTTTTGCAATAGAATAGAGCACCAGCTCGGAGAAGTAGTTTCCATCTACCTATGTGTCTCGCAGGATCGGTTATCAAATGATGGCGTGAATTTTGTGTCGTATTTATTATGCTTTTAATTTCAGGTTGTCTCTAGATGTGCAATATAACAGTACCACACATATAGCTGGTGCAAGTAGATGTGCATAAAGCAAGAATCTAACATCCAAAGCTTGCAAAGGGGGATAATCCAAGTTTCATGTTTCCCCATTTTACAGCCTCCAAAAACCATAATATGGAATTTCATTGAAACTTTACAGGAAGAGATTAAGCACTGTAATTTTGTTAAAACTTTTCAGAAATAGATGGAGCTTCTAATGTGAATTTGTTGAAACTTTACAAGGATAGATTAAGCTATGGAATTTTGTTGAAACCTTACAGGAATAGATGGAGCTTAGAATGTGAATTAGTGGAAGCTTTACTGGGATGGATTCAGCTTTGGAATTTTATTGAAACTTTAATTTACAGGGATAGATTAAGATACAGAATTTTGTTGAAACCTTACAGGGTAAGATGGAGATACTGAATTTCGTTGAAAGTTTACAAGGTAAGATGAAGATACGGGATTTTGTTGAAACTTTACATTGAAATTTTACAGGGAAAGATTTAGCTATGGGATTTTATGACATGTTTTATGTAATGTTCTTTGGAATTTTTATATCATGTAGGTCATATTCTGATTAGAAAAAAGAAACTAGAAACATTTTTATGCATAAATAGATGCTAATGTATGGAGAAGTTTGGGTAGAGCTAATTTTAAATAGAACTTTTACAATGACTGAAGTTATATGTTGTGTGAAGGTGTATGCCAAATGCCAAGACTGAGTCCTGTGACTGTATACATCATCAGTATGTAACTCATAGGGTAAGGTATGAAGCTGTGGCAACCAAATGGGTTACGTTACACAACATGACTTCACTTAAGTTTTGCTTGAAGTTGGGATATACTTAGAATTCTTCATACATTGCCCTGTTTTTCTTTTTTGATCTTGTAACAGCATTACAATATTTTAAAACTTCAGTCTTCATTTATAAGCATTTTTTAAACAGTTCCCAGGGGCAGATTCAGGCAGGGCTTTTGCGGGCATGCGCACACCCTAAAATTTGCAAAGCATGGGTTGTCAGGGGTTGATTTAGGGGATTTTATGTTGTAACTTTCTTCTTAATTTTACCACAAAGGATATCTACATTGCACCCACTCTAGAAGAATATTTCAAAAACTTAACCTAAAAAAATTGTTCGCTTCTCTCCACTAGCCAAAATTTTAACTCTGCACCCTCAAATCTAAAATCCTGGATCTGCCCCTGGTTCCCATTCAGGATAGGACTCAAATGATATGAAATCTACAGAAAATATTCATAAAATATGAAACCTGAACAACCACACAACCACATGTACATGAAAAAGTAATCAAGGGAACCAAGGTTCTAGCGGAAATCAAAAGAATGTAATCCAGGGACAAAGACCAGACATGGAGAAAGACGTACCCAGCAAAGAATATAAAGTAACCAAAATGAAGTCACTATTTGTAAGTCAGGTCTAACAATGATACCCGACCTTGATAAATTAAATGCAAACACTTTAAACATACACGTACAGCTTTATGATAAACCTTTCTTTGTAAACATCTATACACAACATCTACTCTCCTAATTATTATGTTTTCAATTTCAGATTTTTACAGTTTTTAATGTCTCGAGATGTGTGATATAACAGTACCACACATATAGCTGGTGCAAGTAGATGTGCATAAAGCAAGAATCTAACATCCAAAGCTTGCAAAGGGGGATAATCCAAGTTTCATGTTTCCCCATTTTACAGCCTGCACTCCTCCAAAAACCATAATATTGAATTTCATTGAAACTTTACAGGAAGAGATTACGCACTGTAATTTTGTTAAAACTTTTCAGAAATAGATGGAGCTTCTAATGTGAATTTGTTGAAACTTTACAAGGATAGATTAAGCTATGGAATTTTGTTGAAACCTTACAGGAATAGATGGAGCTTAGAATGTGAATTTGTGGAAGCTTTACTGGGATGGATTCAGCTTTGGAAATTTATTGAAACTTTATAGGAATACATAGAGCTTTGGATGTGATTTTTTAAAAAAAACTTTAGAGGGATAGAGTAAGCTTTTGAATTTTTTATTGAAACTTTACAGGAAGGAGAAAGCTTGGAATGTAAATTCACATGAAGCAGTATTACTTCTTGACAAGGATGATTACCCAACTAATAGATCTCAAGTTTTGTGTGCATGAGTTCATTTTGAACAGGATGGGTTCCATTTATGGGCTTATTCATAATAGCTTGTATGTACATACATGTGGGTCTGCATGATGATGAACAGTATGCAAGTAAAAGAACTGTTCAAAGCATGCTTGTACAGTACAAAGTGGTAAACTTTGTACATTAGGCTAAGTAATTGGCATTTGATGTACTGTGGAGTCAGGCTACAACTTATTCCATCAAGGTTGTGACTTAGAAGAGAGGGAGATGTGCTCCAGTTCCTCACACATCAGTGTGAGGTAAAACTTTTATCTTGTTACGTACCAAAACGGGTCGAATAAAGTCAAGTCAGGCAGTGTTTGGGGTTCACTGCAGCAGCCATCGGCTGCCACGTCCCCCATTTCGACCCTATAATTATTAAATTAGTAGTAATATACTATTTTAATAATTATAGGGTTGCATCGGGAGATGCGGCAGGCTGTTCAGCTACCATGAACAGATTACTATTATTTGTGTTCATAAAATTGCGATATCATTCAATACTTCTTTGGCATCAATCGTGTTTTTCTAGCTGATCGCGTAATTCTTTGGAATTGTTTAAACTCTTCATTTTGTTAATATTGTTTTTGTCTTACAAGCATTCGTGATTTATTACATCTTCGTGGAAATTGTTTTCTTCAATATTAGAACAGTAGATTGCGTGTCGTGTCGTCTTAGGTAGAATGGCACTATCTTATTCTCCCTTTAAAACATTTGGCAGGATGGAAACGGTTCATGTATTTTTTTTATCCTCATCTGAAACATAACTTTCTTTTTGGAAGTTTATTTTTCATGGTCTGCCAAATTATACAGCACCTTTTGTTTAGCAGAGCAATGATTCTTATCTTTCAAATTTATTCTAATTATTCTTTTAATAATGTCATATTCTTTATCAAATCATTAAGTTTGAAATCATATTTTTGCAATAGAATAGAGCACCAGCTCGGAGAAGTAGTTTCCATCTACCTATGTGTCTCGCAGGATCGGTTATCAAATGATGGCGTGAATTTTGTGTCGTATTTATTATGCTTTTAATTTCAGGTTGTCTCTAGATGTGCAATATAGCAGTACCACACATATAGCTGGTGCAAGTAGATGTGCATAAAGCAAGAATCTAACATCCAAAGCTTGCAAAGGGGAATAATCCAAGTTTCATGTTTCCCCATTTTACAACCTCCAAAAACCATAATATGGAATTTCATTGAAACTTTACAGGAAGAGATTACGCACTGTAATTTTGTTAGAACTTTTCAGAAATAGATGGAGCTTCTAATGTGAATTTGTTGAAACTTTACAAGGATAGATTAAGCTATGGAATTTTGTTGAAACCTTACAGGAATAGATGGAGCTTAGAATGTGAATTTGTGGAAGCTTTACTGTGATGGATTCAGCTTTTGAATTTTATTGAAACTTTATAGGAATACATAGAGCTTTGGATGTGATTTTTAAAAAAAACTTTACAGGGATAGAGTAAGCTTTTGAATTTTTTATTGAAACTTTACAGGAAGGAGAAAGCTTGGAATGTAAATTCACATGAAGCAGTATTACTTCTTGACAAGGATGATTACCCAACTAATAGATCTCAAGTTTTGTGTGCATGAGTTCATTTTGAACAGGATGGGTTCCATTTATGAGCTTACTCATAATAGTTTGTATGTACATACATGTGGGTCTGCATGATGATGAACAGTATGCAAGTAAAAGAACTGTTCAAAGCATGCTTGTACAGTACAAAGTGGTAAACTTTGTACATTAGGCTAAGTAATTGGCATTTGATGTACTGTGGAGTCAGGCTACAACTTATTCCATCAAGGTTGTGACTTAGAAGAGAGGGAGATGTGCTCCAGTTCCTCACACATCAGTGTGAGGTAAAACTTTTATCTTGTTACGTACCAAAACGGGTCGAATAAAGTCAAGTCAGGCAGTGTTTGGGGTTCACTGCAGCAGCCATCGGCTGCCACGTCCCCCATTTCGACCCTATAATTATTAAATTAGTAGTAATATACTATTTTAATAATTATAGGGTTGCATCGGGAGATGCGGCAGGCTGTTCAGCTACCATGAACAGATTACTTTACTATTATTTTTGTTCATAAAATCGCGATATCATTCAATACTTCATTGGCATCAATCGTGTTTTTCTAGCTGATCGCGTAATTATTTGGAATTGTTAAAACTCTTCATTTTTTTAATATTGTTTTTGTCTTACAAGCATTCGTGATTTATTACATGCTTTTTGGAAATTGTTTTTCTTCAATATTAGAACAGTAGATTGCGTGTCGTGTCGTCTTAGGTAGAATGGCACTATCTTATTCTCCCTTTAAAAAATTTGGCAGGACCGAAACGGTTCATATTTTTTTTTCCTCATCTGAAACAACTTTCTTTTTGGAAATTTATTTTTCATGGTCTGCAAAATTATACAGCACCTTTTGTTTAGCAGAGCAATGATTCTTATCTTTCAAATTTATTCTGATAATTCTTTTAATAATGTCATATTCTTTATCAAATCATTAAGTTTGAAATCATATTTTTGCAATAGAATAGAGCACCAGCTGGGAGTAGTTTCCATCTACTTATGTGTCTCGCAGGATCGGTTATCAAATGATGGCGTGAATTTTGTGTCCTATTTATTATGTTTTTAATTTCAGGTTGTCTCTAGATGTGCAATATAACAGTAACACACATATAGCTGGTGCAAGTAGATGTGTATAAAGCAAGAATCTAACATCCAAAGCTTGCAAAGGGGGATAATCCAAGTTTCATATTTCCCCATTTTACAGCCTCCAAAAACCATAATATGGAATTTCATTGAAACTTTACAGGAAGAGATTAAGCACTGTAATTTTGTTAAAACTTTTCAGAAATAGATGGAGCTTCTAATGTGAATTTGTTGAAACTTTACAAGGATAGATTAAGCTATGGAATTTTGTTGAAACCTTACAGGAATAGATGGAGCTTAGAATGTGAATTTGTGGAAGCTTTACTGGGATGGATTCAGCTTTGGAATTTTATTGAAACTTTATAGGAATACATAGAGCTTTGGATGTGATTTTTTAAAAACTTTACAGGGATAGAGTAAGCTTTTGAATTTTTTATTGAAACTTTACAGGAAGGAGAAAGCTTGGAATGTAAATTCACATGAAGCAGTATTACTTCTTGACAAGGATGATCACTCGACTAATAGATCTCAAATTTGTGTGCACGAGTCCATTTTGAACAGGATGGGTTCCATTTATGAGTCTACTCATAATAGTTCATATGTACATACATGTGGGTCTGCATGATGATGAACAGTATGCAAGTAAAAGAACTGTTCAAAGCATGCTTGTACAGTACAAAGTGGTAAACTTTGTACATTAGGCTAAGTAATTGGCATTTGATGTACTGTGGAGTCAGGCTACAACTTATTCCATCAAGGTTGTGATTTAGAAGAGAGGAAGATGTGCTCCAGTGCCTCACACATCAGTGTGAGGTAAAACCTTTATCTTGTTACGTACCAAAACGGGTCGAATAAAGTCAAGTCAGGCAGTGTTTGGGGTTCACTGCAGCAGCCATCGGCTGCCAAGTCCCCCATTTCGACCCTATAATTATTAAATTAGTAGAAATATACTATTTTAATAATTATAGGGTTGCATCGGGAGATGCGGCAGGCTGTTCAGCTACCATGGACAGATTACTTTACTGTTATTTTTGTTCATAAAATCGCGATATCATTCAATACTTCATTGGCATCAATCGTGTTTTTCTAGTTGATCGCATAATTCTTTGGAATTGTTTAAACTCTTCATTTTGTTAATATTGTTTTTGTCTTACAAGCATTCGTGATTTATTACATCTTCTTGGAAATTGTTTTTCTTCAATATTAGAACAGTAGATTGCGTGTCGTGTCGTCTTAGGTAGAATGGCACTATCTTATTCTCCCTTTAAAACATTTGGCAGGATCGAAACGGTTCATATATTTTTTTTTCCTCATCTGAAACATAACTTTCTTTTTGGAAATTTATTTTTCTTGGTCTGCAAAATTATACAGCACCTTTTGTTTAGCAGAGCAATGATTCTTATCTTTCAAGTTTATTCTAATAATTCTTTTAATAATGTCATATTCTTTATCAAATCATTAAGTCTGAAATCATATTTTTGCAATAGAATAGAGCACCAGCTGGGAGAAGTAGTTTCCATCTACCTATGTGTCTCGCAGGATCGGTTATCAAATGATGGCGTGAATTTTGTGTCGTATTTATTATGCTTTTAATTTCAGGTTGTCTCTAGATGTGCAATATAACAGTCCCACAGATATAGCTGGTGCAAGTAGATGTGCATAAAGCAAGAATCTAACATCCAAAGCTTGCAAAGGGGGATAATCCAAGTTTCATGTTTCCCCATTTTACAGCCTCCAAAAACCATAATATGGAATTTCATTGAAACTTTACAGGAAGAGATTAAGCACTGTAATTTTGTTAAAACTTTTCAGAAATAGATGGAGCTTCTAATGTGAATTTGTTGAAACTTTACAAGGATAGATTAAGCTATGGAATTTTGTTGAAACCTTACAGGAATAGATGGAGCTTAGAATGTGAATTTGTGGAAGCTTTACTGGGATGGATTCAGCTTTGGAATTTTATTGAAACTTTATAGGAATACATAGAGCTTTGGATGTGATTTTTAAAAAAACTTTACAGGGATAGAGTAAGCTTTTGAATTTTTTATTGAAACTTTACAGGAAGGAGAAAGCTTGGAATGTAAATTCACATGAAGCAGTATTACTTCTTGACAAGGATGATTACCCAACTAATAGATCTCATGTTTTGTGTGCATGAGTTCATTTTGAACAGGATGGGTTCCATTTATGAGCTTACTCATAATAGTTTGTATGTACATACATGTGGGTCTGCATGATGATGAACAGTATGCAAGTAAAAGAACTGTTCAAAGCATGCTTGTACAGTACAAAGTGGTAAACTTTGTACATTAGGCTAAGTAATTGGCATTTGATGTACTGTGGAGTCAGGCTACAACTTATTCCATCAAGGTTGTGATTTAGAAGAGAGGAAGATGTGCTCCAGTGCCTCACACATCAGTGTGAGGTAAAACCTTTATCTTGTTACGTACCAAAACGGGTCGAATAAAGTCAAGTCAGGCAGTGTTTGGGGTTCACTGCAGCAGCCATCGGCTGCCAAGTCCCCCATTTCGACCCTATAATTATTAAATTAGTAGAAATATACTATTTTAATAATTATAGGGTTGCATCGGGAGATGCGGCAGGCTGTTCAGCTACCATGGACAGATTACTTTACTGTTATTTTTGTTCATAAAATCGCGATATCATTCAATACTTCATTGGCATCAATCGTGTTTTTCTAGTTGATCGCATAATTCTTTGGAATTGTTTAAACTCTTCATTTTGTTAATATTGTTTTTGTCTTACAAGCATTCGTGATTTATTACATCTTCTTGGAAATTGTTTTTCTTCAATATTAGAACAGTAGATTGCGTGTCGTGTCGTCTTAGGTAGAATGGCACTATCTTATTCTCCCTTTAAAACATTTGGCAGGATCGAAACGGTTCATATATTTTTTTTTCCTCATCTGAAACATAACTTTCTTTTTGGAAATTTATTTTTCTTGGTCTGCAAAATTATACAGCACCTTTTGTTTAGCAGAGCAATGATTCTTATCTTTCAAGTTTATTCTAATAATTCTTTTAATAATGTCATATTCTTTATCAAATCATTAAGTCTGAAATCATATTTTTGCAATAGAATAGAGCACCAGCTGGGAGAAGTAGTTTCCATCTACCTATGTGTCTCGCAGGATCGGTTATCAAATGATGGCGTGAATTTTGTGTCGTATTTATTATGCTTTTAATTTTAGGTTGTCTCTAGATGTGCAATATAACAGTCCCACAGATATAGCTGGTGCAAGTAGATGTGCATAAAGCAAGAATCTAACATCCAAAGCTTGCAAAGGGGGATAATCCAAGTTTCATGTTTCCCCATTTTACAGCCTCCAAAAACCATAATATGGAATTTCATTGAAACTTTACAGGAAGAGATTAAGCACTGTAATTTTGTTAAAACTTTTCAGAAATAGATGGAGCTTCTAATGTGAATTTGTTGAAACTTTACAAGGATAGATTAAGCTATGGAATTTTGTTGAAACCTTACAGGAATAGATGGAGCTTAGAATGTGAATTTGTGGAAGCTTTACTGGGATGGATTCAGCTTTGGAATTTTATTGAAACTTTATAGGAATACATAGAGCTTTGGATGTGATTTTTAAAAAAACTTTACAGGGATAGAGTAAGCTTTTGAATTTTTTATTGAAACTTTACAGGAAGGAGAAAGCTTGGAATGTAAATTCACATGAAGCAGTATTACTTCTTGACAAGGATGATTACCCAACTAATAGATCTCATGTTTTGTGTGCATGAGTTCATTTTGAACAGGATGGGTTCCATTTATGAGCTTACTCATAATAGTTTGTATGTACATACATGTGGGTCTGCATGATGATGAACAGTATGCAAGTAAAAGAACTGTTCAAAGCATGCTTGTACAGTACAAAGTGGTAAACTTTGTACATTAGGCTAAGTAATTGGCATTTGATGTACTGTGGAGTCAGGCTACAACTTATTCCATCAAGGTTGTGATTTAGAAGAGAGGAAGATGTGCTCCAGTGCCTCACACATCAGTGTGAGGTAAAACCTTTATCTTGTTACGTACCAAAACGGGTCGAATAAAGTCAAGTCAGGCAGTGTTTGGGGTTCACTGCAGCAGCCATCGGCTGCCAAGTCCCCCATTTCGACCCTATAATTATTAAATTAGTAGTAATATACTATTTTAATAATTATAGGGTTGCATCGGGAGATGCGGCAGGCTGTTCAGCTACCATGAACAGATTACTTTACTGTTGTTTTTGTTCATAAAATCGCGATATCATTCAATACTTCATTGGCATCAATCGTGTTTTTCTAGTTGATCGCGTAATTCTTTGGAATTGTTTAAACTCTTCATTTTGTTAATATTGTTTTTGTCTTACAAGCATTCGTGATTTATTACATCTTCTTGGAAATTGTTTTTCTTCAATATTAGAACAGTAGATTGCGTGTCGTGTCGTCTTAGGTAGAATGGCACTATCTTATTCTCCCTTTAAAACATTTGGCAGGATCGAAACGGTTCATATATTTTTTTTTCCTCATCTGAAACATAACTTTCTTTTTGGAAATTTATTTTTCTTGGTCTGCAAAATTATACAGCACCTTTTGTTTAGCAGAGCAATGATTCTTATCTTTCAAGTTTATTCTAATAATTCTTTTAATAATGTCATATTCTTTATCAAATCATTAAGTCTGAAATCATATTTTTGCAATAGAATAGAGCACCAGCTGGGAGAAGTAGTTTCCATCTACCTATGTGTCTCGCAGGATCGGTTATCAAATGATGGCGTGAATTTTGTGTCGTATTTATTGTGCTTTTAATTTCAGGTTGTCTCTAGATGTGCAATATAACAGTCCCACAGATATAGCTGGTGCAAGTAGATGTGCATAAAGCAAGAATCTAACATCCAAAGCTTGCAAAGGGGGATAATCCAAGTTTCATGTTTCCCCATTTTATAGCCTCCAAAAACCATAATATAGAATTTCATTGAAACTTTACAGGAAGAGATTAAGCACTGTAATTTTGTTAAAACTTTTCAGAAATAGATGGAGCTTCTAATGTGAATTTGTTGAAACTTTACAAGGATAGATTAAGCTATGGAATTTTGTTGAAACCTTACAGGAATAGATGGAGCTTAGAATGTGAATTAGTGGAAGCTTTACCGGGATGGATTCAGCTTTGGAATTTTATTGAAACTTTAATTACAGGGATAGATTAAGATACAGAATTTTGTTGAAACCTTACAGGGTAAGATGGAGATACTGAATTTTGTTGAAAGTTTACAAGGTAAGATGAAGATACAGGATTTTGTTGAAACTTTACATTGAAATTTTACAGGGAAAGATTTAGCTATGGAATTTTATGACATGTTTTATGAAATATTCTTAGGAATTTTCATCTCATATAGGTCATATTCTGACTAGAAACAAGAAACTGGAAACATTTTTATGCATAAATAGATGCTAATGTATGGAGAAGTTTGGGTAGAGCTAATTTTAAGTGGAACTTGTACAATGACTGAAGTTATATGTTGTGTGAAGGTGTATGCCAAATGCCAAGACTGAGTCATTTATAATAATAATTATTATATTAATTATATTATATTAATTATTATATGATAATCCAAGTTTCTTGTGATTTTTTTTGGAAACATTACATGATAGATTAAGATATGAAATGTTGATGAAACTGTACAGGAATAGATGGAGCTTCGAATGTTGATACTTTACAGGGATAGATTCACCTTTGGAATTCATTTAAAACTGTATAGAAATATTTAATTTCATCTACAAAACTTGTGATATTACTGCATATATGACTATTAAGCAAGTCATCAACAGATTCGAAGAAATGCCTGGATATTTATTCTATGGAAGATATAGAGATGACGGAAATTTTATATACAATAGACACACAATGAAACTGAGTGTTTTTCGATTTTGCAAACTTAATTTATCCATTGCTAAAATTAGCAGTCAACATATCAAATTCTAAAGTAATGTTCTTAGATACATGTAACTACAAAAAACGATCGTTTTGAAATAGAATATTTGATTTAAGTATCTTCATTAAACCACCTAATACTCATCAATTCCTCTACACATCTTTAATGCACAATACCAACGTTTTTTTGGGGGATTAATAAAAGGTGTAACTATCAGACATATTACAAACACCTGTAACATGGAGAATTTGTCGAAAATCCTTATAATTTAAGATATTTTTATTAAAGAGAAGAAATTCCAAAAAGTTGATCAACACCAACATCGTGTCAGCTCTAATAACAGACGTTCTGAACGCTTTAGAAAAACGGAAAATGACACTTATGATATCCCATTAGTTTTTATTACAAAATACCACTTGAAAAACGGCATGCTAATTATTGGAAAGTGTTAATAAAAGTTGAAGACTTAAAAAAATCAACCTCTTATTGCGTACAGCAGATACGCAGAAAGAATTTTTTACGCATTCTCTTTTGTGCACGATCTATAAGTTAGATCCCTGATGAAGCAAACTTGGGTCTTGTTTGTAATAGTCACGAGGAACCGATGATAAGTCCTACTTCGAGCAGCACAAACACCAATAGGCGCAGGGTTCGAGAGGTGAGCGTACGTGGCTTACGGGCATCAATTTCAATACATTTTTTTTGTTGACGAAGATTGGTTTTAGTCGTCTTGAAAAAAACTTCTCAAACACAGGCATGATGTCTAGCGATTTGGATTCAGAGTGCATTACTTCCACAACATCGAAATCCTAGCTCAAAACCTACTCCAAAACTCTAACTTTCAATGTAGCGGAAAATACGCCATTTTTTCTTTAAAAAAAGCATGTGTTAAATCTAGAATGATTGTTCTTTTTTTTTCTGCAACTATATCATTACAAACAGATATGGCAAAGAAACATGGTGTTTAAAAAAATGATCTCATGAAAACGATTATTCATTTTCATCACATTCACCTCTTAAATCGTTCTCTTCTTTCATACCTGGCCGCAATTCTTGAACAATATCTGAAACCAGACTTTCTATCGTCAAATTGATTTCCGTATCTCTTTGACAACGAGGACAACCACCTTTTCTTCCAACGCTACATTAGGCTGATCGACGACACCTTGTTCTTTATCTAAAAACAAATTCTCTTCCCCACCATATTTTACGTCCAACTTAATTCACTGAGTCAATTTTAGAATTCGTCTTTAACATGTCGTTCCCATATATAAATTTTATTTACAGGGTACTCAAATATAGAGTTTTCTTTTTGTGAACCAGGGGAAGTGTACTTGACAGATCCTGTAGTGGAACACTCTTTGAAATTAATCGATCCGTTACAGAGCAGGGAAATCATAGGCTTCAACTTTGTTTTAAATGATAAACGCAAAACAAGAGCTATAATTTCGACCTTAAAAGGCATTGTATATATAATAAAGGTTTGCTGGTGCTATGCATTAATATTTATAGAGTAAGACGATGTTAAAAAGTTATTTATCTGCATGGTCATTAATGTATTGTTTTCATAACAGTACATCCTCAGCAATGTTCATAGTGTAAAGTTGTTTTGTAGTCATTGACCTCTAAATAGTACTTAGTTTTAAAACATAATTTCTACTGGGTTGGTTTCACAACAAATTCTAAAATTGAAATTTTGTCGAATTACTTGAGTTATTCCTCAATTTCAAAAGTTGAATCAAGCTGATTCAATTTCAAACATTATAACATGTATATCTGTAGACTATATCATTTATAGGCAAAACTTTTTTGTAGATTTGGAATCGACACGATACATATCTAACAAATCAACAGTATATACAAAGATGAATAGTTCAATACGAATATTTTTTTTGTGCAGGGCAAACGATGGAAAATTCTTTGGAAGTTATGTACGACCGAGAAGATCATATAATTTAATGTGGTCCAACGAATCACACTTAAATCGAAATGGACAGTTTATCACTATGTTCCAACAATATCCGCATGTTGATTGGTGCCGATTTTTATCACTTAGTCGTTGTAAGAACCCTTGCAAAATATGCTTTTATGTGAAAGAGTAATCAAGGGAACCAAGGTTATAGCGGTAATCAAAGGAATGCAATCCAGGGACAAAGACCAAACACGGAAAACAGACATACACAACAAAGAACATAAAGTAACTAAAATCATACATGCAAAGTAACAAAAGCAAATGAGCGACTCGGACTCCACTAAAACCTGGGAGCATGGTCCAGGTGCACCGGTAGGGTAGGCGTCCTCTGCTTTTCTAGAAACACCCGTCGAGTTGTTTACAAAAAGTCAAGTCCGTGGTAGACGAAAGAGGAAAGGAAAACTATAACACATTGAACAAATCAGTTTTCATGGCGCAGATGGATACACCGTAACGATCCACGAGTTCATGATGACAGCCATAAATTTTTTGTAGTGATGACTTCAATCTTGTAGCAACATAACCCTGCTCCAGAAGCCTATTTGTTAGAATTCTAGCGTGATACAAAAAGTCTGTGTAGTCTCGGCAAGCGCTGGCATAACGTATGAATTGTGATATGAACACTCCATACGCAGATGCTAAAGGGATGTTGCCACAAAAAAAGAAAAGTTAACAATTTTGAATGAAAAGTCATCACGTTTGTCGTTAAATTTGGTCAATAGTTTTCCTTTACCATCGATTTCTAAGTGTAGGTTAAGATATGAGGCTGACTTCACAGTGTCTGTAGTATCCTTTATCTCAAGTTCTTTGGGGTAGATGCAATGTATCAAATCCCCAAAATTAGAATTGTTTAAAGATGATACATCATCTATATAGCGGAAACTAAGATTAAAGGATCTAGATAAACGATATTCTTTCTAAATTATGTCTATGTATTATAAATACTAACCAATTAAATTATGTTTTATACATTGTTTTAATATAAAAGTTCGAACAGGCTGAATACTTCATGACACTTATTAGGAATTTCTTTACGGTAAATATTTCAAGTTTATAGATTGTTGCAAATGTAGTATTGTTACTTTGTATGTATTGTTTTGGTTATTGTATGTTCTTTGTTGTGTGTTTCTGTTTTTCATGTCTTCTCTTTGTCCTTGAATAACATTCTTTTGATTCCCGCTAGAATCTTGTTTCCTTGAGCACTCTTTGACGATGCCAAGACGTTTTTAAGACCTTCAATTATCACTTGGTTGTCATTGATGCGTTCGTATACAATGTATTTATAAACGATTTACGAAAAATATGATTGTCGTAATTTAACTCAAAGGAAGATATACACATTGAATATGTGACTGACCCTTTCTTATCATGCATAAGTCGCACGAGCATTGTATTTTATTAAAGCATTTCTATAGTGGTGAGTTTCGTGTGACATCGATAGATTTGTCTCTAGAGAAAAAATATCATAAGACAATTCAATTCTTGCAACTAAAGGGCTTTCTGATTGTGGTCTGTTGTTTCTTATATAAACGTTTATTCGAACTTAAAAGCATGTTTTCTTTATGACAACATGTATGAGGGATTGAAGAACAATTTATTGTGATTTACCTTTGTTAATCCCTTTTTTGCAAATACATTTTTATAATTTGTTTTTTTAAATACAAAAAACTTAGATTAAAGTCTGATTTGTTCATCGCTGTAAAATTGTAAAATCTGGGTTCATGTTTTAGATTTTGAAAATGTATAAGATAAATCGGGAATGTGTTCAACGAGTATGACAAGGTGGGAATACCCTAATGAAAATGCGGTAGTATGAATTATGATTCTACTAAATAGAAAACACCAAGACATGTATACTGTTAGATCAATACATTAGAAGTTCATAAAAGACTTGCAACTAATCACAAAGAGTAGATTTTCTTTTCTTGATACCAAAAGAAACTAAAGATATTGGGTTTCCAAAAATACAATCAACTGATGAGATAACGGAACATCCCCCCTAAAGAGAATTGGGCAGAACTAACATGGTTGAAAGAAATTTTCGTTACAATCATTAATCCACCTCTTTGCCAAACAATAAGTGCAACATTGTCAAATTTTGAGTGGCCCCGTGCAGGTCCGATTGTTAAAAGAATAGGCCTGCAGCAGCGCTAAGCTTGTCGTGAAAGGCGACTAAATAGTGCTCAGAAACTTATCCGGGGGCTAGGCGCTCTGCCCACAGAGCAACTGGGATGTGTGCCCCAGGTGGTAGAATGGGGTACCCCTGACATGTTACATGCTGTGGTTGTCAGGCTATAATACGGAAAACCTGACCACAAACCATACTGGTGCACCGTGTTGGAAAAGATGTCACGTTCCTCGCTCGTTAAAGAACCCTGTTGTGGTATTCGATAGGAGTAGGAACCTTTGCGCTCCGCCACAGGAGGCTAAATTGCCCGACCTTACACATCCCCCCTTTTTCCAGTGGCAATCAAAATTTGTCGACTCCATTATCCTTGTGCCCCATCCTTTTTTGCATTTCATCATCATTTCATGTTCATTTTATCATCCATTTCATGTTCATCGTCTGAATATAGCTGAAATATTGCTGCTCGGACATTAAACCCCAACAAACAAACAAAACAATTTTCAGTAGTTTTGCTTCCATTCACGTAAACAGTTGCATTTTTCTATATGCAAATTGCACCAAGATAGTCGTCTTCACTATAAGTGCAAAAAATTGATTACCTTTTGAAACAAAAATGGAATGAAATTCAAACTTTTACCCAACCTTACTAAAATTACCTTTAGAGACCAGACAGTTTTATTCAGTTTGCTTGTGTATGCTTAAAGTGAGCAATTTTAGATACTTTTTGGTCTAACATGTTTGAGATTTACAATTTACAGATTTTGAAAATTTGCAATGAAATGGTTTAGTTTTTTTTTTTTTTTTTTTTTTTGTCACGTACGTCATCAAGTGTGATTTTGTTCTAACATTGATCATAAAGCACAAAATGATCTACATACATATGCATTATGATATTTTATGTATCATCAGCCATT
The DNA here is from genome assembly GCA_037379345.1 of Perna viridis. NCBI lineage: Eukaryota > Metazoa > Mollusca > Bivalvia > Mytilida > Mytilidae > Perna > Perna viridis. The sequence continues at coordinate 19,526,697 of CM074518.1, forward strand.
TTTTATCAATTTTACTGATAAAAACAGATTTTCGACGCAGCATAATTGGTTCTCAAATATGTACACTTGAGCTCCTTTATTCATGGGTTTAAGTATATATTTGTATAATTATGTATCAACTTAAAACTTAATAGTTAACCATAATGCACTTGAGATTTTTTGTATTTACATAGAATTCTTCATCAAAAGTGCAGTTTCGGAATTACTTTGTTGGTGAACTAATTTCTATGTGGGTAAATTAGAACAATTATAATCACCAGTTTTCTATCAAAAACAGCTACAATGGACACTGAATATTTGGGAAAATCCTAAAATCAATATGATCTTAGATAATATATTTAGGTTTAAAAAGGATCACGATCAAAGGTGCCTGTGATTTTGAAGAATGACCTTGACCCTGTTATAATGATAACTCAAAATCGTTAACAGAGAGGTTTTGACACTAAAATATGAATCTTGATTAGCTCTACGTTCTAAAAATTGCGTTTGAAATGTTATGACGACTCGTTTTGCAGTTACTGCTCGAAATCCAGCATTATAAGTGATTCGTGGGTTTTTAATCAAATTTCTAACGGTTATACATAAAAAACTTCTTTAAACTACTAATGTTTTCAGAATAAAACCTTCGACAAGAGAACGTTAGGAGTCCATTCCGCAATTTAAAGAGTAAAACAACTTCCCAGACACTGATTTTTAATCCTATTTCCGGAGCAAAGGTCTCTTTGGAAATTTCGTTTCATGAAAAATAGCTAGCATATCTATGTGTGCTTCGAGTATTAAATACACCCTAGAAAAAGTCAATTCATTTCTTTAACTGTATGTAGTATTTATTGTCACTGAGATTATATTCATGGAACTGCAACTTAGCTGGCAAAATTTTGCAAATAAGTGTTTACAACTAAACAACTGCACATAGAAAAAAAAACATCTAATTAAGAAATAAACTATATTCATATCTAAGCATATACAAAACAGTTAGAACATTAAATACAATATCAAGTAAGACATGTCCAAAAATTGTTGGTATTCCTGTTGTCATAGAAAAACAGTTCTATAGCAAAGAATCATGCAAACAATGATAATTAGTGACTCGTGTACATCTTAAACACAAGAACAGTTTGACTAGAAATCCTTTCGAAGGTCTAAAAGACATCATTTTCGGCATCAACACTGAAATGATTGTGGAAGTTACATATTAATTTTAAATGAGTCGAAAACTATCTTATAGTATATTTTCTGAATGATGAACATTTAAAGGATTATTTAGATGGTCCATCAAATGCATCTATACTATAAGCTACTTGGGATTAAAAATCAAAATAGAGATAAATCCTCCTCCCCATGATTTTTGGTGGAACCATACTAATATTTGAATTGAACTATCAAGGGTTACCATACTATTTTTTAAGTTTTGTCTGGGGAAATAATTTTTCCGTATAAAATGTTTATACTCTTTCAATCCTCAGCTAGTCATGCCTTAAGAAGTTAAAAAATTAAGTGCTGCATGGTATGCCTGGATGCAGACAGATGGGCAGACATTATCACAGATATCAAAATATATTGGAGATCATTAAGAAATTGTTTTCATCCTTATTAAATACAAAAAATGACTGGATTTACCAGTACTAGACATATAAATCTTTTAATCTTAAAATGACATGCTTCAAAGCTCTTACCACAGCCATTCTTAAAAAATGATAAATAAATGACCAACAATTTGTGCAACTCATTCGCTGTGTCTGTTCAAAAATATGAAGAAACTAGTCCTATTATAATCGAAATAAATCACAGAAATTCCATTTTATCATTGTTTTAGTACGGATTGGCTATTTAAATAAAAATACCAAAAAATAAAAACGGGTACGTTAGGAAAACACAATCAAGTGGAAAAGATTTCTGTCCTTTTTCAACCGAATTCATTTCGCCATCTTGCTTGCACTGACATGTCATAAAAATATAGAGAAGCATCAAAACAGATGGATATTTCATAGACAACTGTATCTAAAAACAAGAATAAAACGTAAAAAACATTGCGATCATAATTCACAATATCGACGAAAAATACACAATTAAAAAAACATAACCGAAAATCAGAAAAATATGACACTACATGAAAAAAAACTTAAGTATTTGTAATATAATTACTTTGAAAACATTCAGATGCTCCGAAAAAGTAACCATTCCTTACCCGTTCTGTCAGCGTCACGAGTCGCATTGCAAGTGGGTAAAATCCATTTAGCGTCAAGTATGATAAAGTGTCAATCCAGTAAGATGTGTAATCTAGCCAGCTAAGTCTCTGTTTGCTCCTCAGTGGTCAATCAAATTGTGAAAATACCATTAAACTTCTGTAGTGTAGATGTCATTAAAGGCTGAACATATTCCTGACTTGCAAGGGAACTTGAGAAGAAATAATTATGCCTAAAGTTGGTCAGACGGCAAATCACCATTCAATTGATAGTACATTTATTATAATTTAGTAAAGTTTATTATTTTGAAAATTACAAAATGTCAAGTTTATATGATAACCTCTGCTATGAACATGCATGCGTATACGTGAATGCACGCAGTATTTTATCTAAAGCAATGATTAAGCACAGTTCTATCTGACAAAGTTCTCTCAAGACTACTTTCTCTTTTCGAAAAAATGTTCCAATACATATACAATTACTGAGATCAAGTACGTTGGATATTCGATGTAAAATTTTACCATTTGATATTCAGTTTGATATTGAAAAAAATGAATGTCGAATATCGAACATCGAATATCCAACTTACTTAATCTCGGTGTTCTAGAAGACTATTTGTTAGTATTCTAGGGCGATACATAAGTCTGTGTACTTTCGGCAAGTTCTGGCATAACGTATGAGTTGTGATATGATCACTCCATACGCAGGTGCTAAAGGGATGTTGCCACAGATGAAAGGAAAGTTGACAATTGTCGTACAGTTTGGTCAATAGTTTTCCTTTATCATCGATTTCTAAGTGTATGTCAAGATATGAGGCTGACTTCACAGTGTCTGTAGTATCCTTTATCTCAAGTTCTTTGGGGTAGATGCAATGTATTAAATCCCCGAAATCAGGACTGATTAAAAATAATACGTCATCTATATAGCGGATAAAAACTTATAGAAAAAAAAACAGATTCAACATTAAATATTTCATTCTCTGTAAACGACTAGATACATTTTGTTGGAGGAAATGGTGTCTTGAGCTGATAATCATTTAGATTGGAATTTAAAAACACTTTGTCCAAATTCCCTTCTTCTACAAGCATTGATTGTTATACCTGTTACTATTTCAGACACTTGCGAACATTAAGTACCACCGTAATCGTCTTCCAGAACGGAGAAGCTTGATGATTTGGTGATCCAAACGCCACAAGGACATTCATACGAGACCTGTTTCTTCCTATCCATCTCATATAGTCGGACATGAGGTAGCAGATCTCAGGTTCAATGCAATTTTTACTCGACGTACAACAGAATAATGATGTGAAGGCAAGAAATACTACTTCCAATCTATATATTTTAATTGAATTTCAATAAATTTCTCTATAGTTTTTCTGCATACAAAATACCTATCCAAATGATATCGCAAATTTCAGGGAGTGGCCTGTAATCGCTTCATATAAGTAATATGTTTCACTGGCCTAAATAGCCGATACCTTGAAACGAGGACAAAACATGTCTTCTTATAAAGTAGTGGTATCTTTCTTTACACGGTCCTCTTGATTGGCTGAATGATTTTCCTATTAGTAAAGTCTTAAACTATGCATGGGAATATTTGTTTAGCATTATGAAATTATCAAATTAACATATTTGTATAAAATCAGCAACACAAGAGGATAAACAATCAGAGAAAATCAAACAGACAGACAAAGAACATGTCAAGCAACAAAAGGAACTAAAATCGAGCAGCATAAATCCTACTAAAGCAGGAGTTGAACTCCGTACGGTAATAAGTTCCTGGAAGACTTCAATGGTGCTCTCGCGAAAGACTTTTTTTATTCATTGCCGATAGAGTTCATTTCCTTCACATAAATCTGCTAACAATTTTAAAAAATCACTTTCACGTCCTATACCATCTTTTAGCCCATGCAAAGCCTGAATTATTGCATGCAGACAAATGCGGTTTGGACCTAGTAAGCTCCAAAAATTGATACCGGGACACAATCCTGGAAGAGCAAGGAAACATTTCCCAAGGTGGATTCCAGTCATAGCATTATGATAAAATAGGATAGACATGTCTCCTAGTGAAGCCACCTATTTATAAAGTTTTTAAAACCGTCCTCATTACGGTATTTATTGCGAAATTAAATCAAAGCTTGGAAGCTTTTAAGAGCCTGATTTCAGTCTGACATAAAGTCACGTCTTTTGGTAGAGTCAGAATTTGGTATTTTCGTATCTTCTTCACTTAAAGGCGTTTATTATATGTTCTTTATTTTTTTTTAATCATTAACCTTTTTTGTTTCTGCAAGAAAGTCCGAACTACGAACAATAACAGTCTCACTAATTTGCGACAAGAAGTGTCATGAAACGTCAAGAAGTGGTAATAATCAGAAAGATGTTAAGGAAAAGCGATAAGGTGGGGGACAAGGACGGGAACAAGAAAACTGGATAAATGAAAAACGTATTTTCGTATTAATAAATGAACAGTGAAACCATTTATAGCACGTTTAATTTCTATCTACCTATGAAGTTGTCAAAATTGAATGATACCGGTATTTGTTTCTTTATCATCTCCAAAATTTGTTATGCGTTTAAACCATTCTTCTGTAAACTATTGAAATGTCATTTTTTTTTATATTTACACAAATCAAATCGAGAAATTTGTCCTCAAACTATTATTGTAATTTTCCTGTATTGTATATCTTCAAAGAACAGAAATGCCAAGAGGTCAGCTGTTTCTATTAAAGAAGGTTCATAGTGATCAATTTCCCTTGTGAAATGAGAATTTGTTTGTCCTTGGAAGGAACATTTGTTGGACGTATTCCTGAACGAGGATTTTTTTTCTCTGTGGATATTCTTTTATCAAGGTAAAATCCAATTTCCGTTATTTAGTTTTACCCATTTGTTCCAAAATATATTTAGACGCCCCCCCCCCACACACACACACACAGGTATCTCTGATTTTAAAGCTAGTTTCTACCTGCTTTGTTTACCTCCATATAGTCATTTGGTTTTATTCTCACGGAAAGAACTATTTTTCTTCTTGTTGTCTGTCTTGAAACTTGCCACCATTCCTCTTATTCTTAAAAGTCATTTTGGACATTTGGAGAAACCCGTGGAATGCGATAGCATGAAAAAAAAAAAAAACATTCTTAGACACTTTAGCAGCACTACTGTCATTACTTGAAATAGTGTTTGATTCCTCTTTACAAATAAAGTAGAAGCTTTAGAATTAAATCCTGGTAAACAATCTTTAAATTGCTTGTCGGTTTCAGAGCGTGATTTAAGTAAAACTTGTCAATCACTTCTGAAAGGTATTTTACTCCTGTATCAATAATAGGTTTCTTCCTGTATATAAGGCGATGAAAAGCACATCAACGTGCAGTTTGATCTATAGTTTCAACTAACAAAGCTAAAATATATTTTAGTATTTCAATAATCAAGTCTATACCTGATTAATATTCATTCAATTTTGTCATACGTGTACCCAACGCTTGTTGAATGTATACTAAAATAACTAATGCCATTTTAGCAGCTATCTGTCCATAGTATGCATAATTTTCAAAAGCTTTTTCAGGTGTGAAATCAACTAATTCACATTCACCTTCGCACCATTCTCACCATGACGCTTGACAAGAATAGGAAAATTTTCCCTATATTCCTCCGTGTACGAGGACAGTAGACTTATTACAATGCCAAGACTGGTTGATAATGGTAATTTGATTCTTATCTGTCACATCTTTGTCTCGTGTACCAGACCTTGATCAAATAATTTAATAGTCCGAATCAAAATCTAACACTCTTACCTCCTCAATGTTAGGATATAGGGAAATGCGTTCATCGATATCGCTGTCATGAGTTTCTAGATGAGAAACATGCTGCTCACCTGAAGTGGCATTTCTCTATTACTGTTGTACTCGCACCGGCCACCTAATGTGTCAGATTTATGCGAGATCAAATCTTAAAGTAGTGGTAAAAACTAGTTTAATTGCGACGAGACATTTAATAGTAAATGACTGCTTAAGACTTCAAATTTCTGCACGAGTTACATTTCTAGTTCAGACAAACCAGAATTGGCATCGTCCTCTGACTTACGTGGAGTGTGTGCGGATCTCTTATTAGCACTCGTACAGTTAAATTCTGAACTGCTCGACGCCGCAAATAGACTCTCTCTCTTCGAACGCGGCGTTGCCCTATTTCCGCCATTGTCACTTTTTCTTCTAAATTTGCAGTAATAACGGCTTCTGCCATCATACGAATTGCCAGTTATCAAAACTACCGACTATAATAAACAAAAATTGTATCAAACGCGAAGAGACAGAAATGCACGTTGGTCATTTTTTTTCGTCAAAGAAAAAACTGATCAGGACGCATGCGCGGGAGTCCAAGTCATTGGGTTGCTTTATTTAAATCGCTCTCAGGAATTGATTCTTTTTGATTGGGATTCAAAAGTTTTTTTTTTTGTCTGCTAGACGCATTGCAGCCAATGTTTATTATCAAAGTACATGTAAAAAATAGCAAAATTAAGACTACAATACAACAACACTCTTCAAAAAAAAAAAAACCATCAATCTCTCTAAGGTCTCTCTAGTTATGACGATGATTGTGATTTTCCTTAATGTTTTGGATTCAATAACTCCACAAGAATCCATTCAAACAATGCTTTATAGCTTAATCTGCGAACTATACTTCCAAGCTTCTTCCGAAACTATAAACTTTCATACTTATAGCTGTCAAATAGGGTCTCCAGTCTTACCACAACACATGTTACTCCTGTTATGGAAGTGATTTTAATCTGTTTACATGTACACATGGTTTTGCTATTATCACGTGATTATCATATGATTTCGTTATGGATATAAATAGTAGCTGAGATCGGTGTTTTACCGTCAAGTGTTGCGTTTCTGTATTTTATATATGCTTTATGTTTTGAAAACGAGATTGAGTTAACAACGCATGATTAACAATCGTCGCAATGATTGGTCAGTTCAGTAGGCATTTAGTATTTAAGCGAGTTCATTGGCGCGTTAAATAGCTTCTTCTATAGATAGCCATTCAGATATGTAGCACACCGTCTCTACGCTGTAAGACTGTTACAGTCTGCACGTTCTTTGCTCTTAACTTACGTACGGTAATGCCGTTTTCTCATAGGAATGCAACATTACGAGAGAATACTTTACTTTAGATTTAGATTTATTCGGACCTTTCGGCTTCTTTATACGCTAATTTATCATGAAATTATTTGTATTTTTGGTTTCCTGTCGAGCTACAATTATGGCGCAGTGAACAAAAGTTTAGGGTGTTAGTCACTTCCAGTTGCATTGTCATACCGGTTAATTTTTAAGTTATTAAGCGTTATGCATTTATAAGCGATATGCACCATTGTTTTATAGCAAAGGCTTTGTACTTGGTCAAATAAACTATGTGTTTCTAATGGAGTTTTCATTGATACAGTGTTACAGTTACAGAGCCCAGTGCACGAACGTACCACAGGGTGTCTTAATAAGGTTATTTAGTCTGAATATAAGTAGTTGATATAGATACGTAAAATCTAGAAAAGCGAATACATTAGTGAATGTTCGAACATTTTCCATCATTTATTAAAAGAATAAACACACTACTTATATGGTTAAATTGGTATTGCTCTTTTCTTAGTCAGATTTCAAAGTGTTAACTCGTAATTTTCACTGAGAAATTTGCACATACAACAGATTCCCGTTACACTCCCATAGTGATATCAATTCAATGTGAAAAATTCACAAGATCTTCTCGAAACCCTCTATGCCAGATTATTATTGAAAAATAATAGCATAATAGACTAATGATTTTTCAACCCTTTATACTGGTATTCCCTATACTCAGTTAAAATCCTGACTCAAAAGCATCGTATATCGTTGTTACTTCAAAAAAAAAAAATAAATAAATAAAAAATAAAACAAAAACAAAACAAAAAAAAACGGAAATCCATTGTACTAACTTTTCACACTTTGTAAAATAAAGATCCCAAATCATCTCCTAAGCATACCGAAGAATGCTTTGTCAAAATGCTGACGTTATTTATCGACAACGTATTTGACCAGTATGGTTGACGTGTTTTTCAACATACGGTCGGCATTTAAAGGGGAACAGACCTATTCCATTATTCATATGCGACTGACAAATAAATCATCTGATCCGAAGGAGGAAGTTCGTTTTGCCAGATTTCATTATCTCAGTTTCCGCTAATTTAGATTACCATTGACTTTACGCAACCCTATTTTCAGGGTTTATGTACATCGCATTCTCTCCTAAAGAACTGGAACTAAAGGCCACTAGAGACACAGAGAGGTCAGCCTCATGTCTTGACCTACACTTATGAGAAAATCGGCTGATGTTTTTAGAAGAGTAAAGGACGCTTAAACTATACGTGCACCTGGTCCACACTCCCATCTTTAGTGCAGTCCGGAGTGCTCATTTATTTTTGTTTCTTTGTCCTTGTTGGTTTGGTTATTTCATGTTCTTTGTTGTGTGTGTCTCATTCACATGTCTAGTCTTTATCATTGGAATATATTCTTTTGATTCTCTCTCGAATCCTGGGTCCCTTGATTACTCTAAACAAAATATAACATTCTCATATCACATCCTTCCCGAAATTCTTCATAAGTAGCCAAAATTAATATATTCTGGTATTTGAAACAAGTCACAACCAGGGCATTCATAACCATCCCAATGTTGATAAAACCCTAACATTTGACGTATCACGATTTATATTGAAATTAGGTCAGTTCTTGAAAATTTGCATTTCATGTCGTCTTAACAATAATGTGAATCTCTAAATGATTTCTTTACTCTCATGAAATTGTGTGTATTTATTTACCATTAAGCACTATTTGTAATCAAACAACAATAAACAACTCAATTGTCACATACCTAAGAATGTCTTGATAATTGAAAGATGCCACGATGATCCAAAGCTCTAACAGCCTTTGTAAGACTTAGCCTATCTTAATCTTAAAACACGAAAAATACCTGTACACATCTACATATTACACATTGTATATCAAACAAAGGTTGCTGTTTGTGTCAGGGTGCAGGCTATTTTCCAGCAAAGAGTGATTTGTCTAGATTTCAAAACAGCTACATTTGCTAATTTCAAGACATGTTTTAGCCGAAGATCAGATATTAAGATCTTTAGAGAGAAAGCTAATACATTGTAACAGAACTAAAACAAAAACGTTGGGTCACGTATTAGTGGCAGATGACAGATTGCAAAAGGTAGTTCGACGATGGACACTACTAGGGGAGAGATTTTACTGTCCGCAGCATTACCGCTACTAATCGAAATAAACATGGATTACTTCTAATTCATATATTTGTACTAACGGAACTATTTCCTTACATGATCAGACTTGTATATATATATATATATATATATATATATATATATTCGTCTAAATAAAAGTCAACAATCACTCTTACGGGGTGATGTGATGGATCGTTAAAAACGATGCGAAACATAACAATGAATTAAATAAACGTCTAAATATGTTTAACATCATCAGAAGATGGTAAAATTTAAAATGAGTATTTCGGATAACTGATATCCTTCTTCAGCATAAAACTGTATGAGCATAAAACTCACAATACTTCACGAGCATAAAACTCACAAAGTTCAAGATCAAAACAGATTCAGAAGCTGAATCGCGTACGCTGTGGGTGATTGTACCTTTATCAAAGGCTCACATAAGCAAATGATAAGGAGCCTGAATGAAAATAACAAAGGGGGTCTTTATATCGAAATAAAAAGTAAAAATTAACTATGGAAAACAATTTAAAAAAAAAGTCCAAATATAGTACAGAATATTGATGTATAGCATGTAGTGCTGTCCCAGCCTTAGACCAAGACCTAAAAATGAATTATTTTTTTCTCGTTTATTCCACCTGGAGATGTTGTTTGTAATTTCTTCATCCAAAAGCTTTCCCGAGATACTCTTTTACATTTTGACCAGTTTTTATTATGTTCTATGATGGTAACAACAATGTTTCCATGTATTGTCTTTGTCACTTGACTACATTCTTTTGCTTTCCGCTAGAAACTTGGTTCCCATTGATTACTATCTCTATTTCTCTTAGATGTATTTGTTGACAGTTGTTCTTCAGCAGGTGGATATTGTATCCAACACCTTTATTAGTTTTGCTTGAATTTTATCGAAAACTGCTGTTTAAACTGTTTACAGAGATTTTATTACTAGTCTTTAGTTGCTCCTTCAAATACAACTAAGTTCTGGTTTATTTCGGTCATCATTGAATAGTTTTGAACATCATTGAACATATGAACTGTGTTTAGATCGCCAGTCTGCAGCTTTTTGCCATCTTTGCTTGCCCATGTTATCTTCTTTTATAAATTCTTATACTGCCTCTAACACGTTTGTCTCGTTATGATTTTTGTTGCTTGTTCAAAATTAAGTTTGGTCTACATGGTCGGTCTAACTAAATATAAAATGCTCACATTGCTTCATTCTTACTATTTTTCTTAAGCAGCCAAAACAAATTAAAATAGAATGATCTGCATTTAAACTACATTAGAACCAAGACATTTATAATAATTTTATTAACCAACTCAACTAGATGATTTGATGCCTCGGGACCAAAATGACAGACCTCATAACTACAACAGGGCCAGTATGAAATTACACATATATTAACATTTAGTATATTTCATGTGAATAAATTGTTTAACTCTTTTTTTTATCTAAAATAAAAATAGCCAAAGTTTACATTTTAATTCCAATTGATTTTGTGCAATGTGAACATTTCAATCATGCATAATGTCAATTGTATGCAGTGAGTGAATGGGGTTTAGAAAAGTGTTAAGTGACATGGTTTTCAAAGAGTGCATGTTAGTGTCATTTTGACAGTTTTCAAAACCAAAACAAAAGCTGATAATCACAAAAGAGAAATATAGTATGTGAATAGTCACACTTTCTGGCATCACTTCACAAATGTTTTATTCAAAAATACAGTGTTGTGGTCATGGCATATTTTCAACATTTATTGTGGCACAAAATGATTCAATGAAAAGTGTTTGTATTCTTAAGACATTAGTACTTAATCCTGGCCCAGACAAATGCTACAGAAATAACTTGAAAAATCAAGAACGTCTTTTCAACATTGTATTCTTTACATTCTATTATATACAACTTCATATTTTTAAGCCTTATTCTGTGATAAGCCTTAAATGCACTACAACCCTTGCAGATCCTGAGAGCGATCATTATATTAATGGGTTAAAAGGGTTTTTGGCAAACATACTATTGGTCAAAATAACAAGTTTATTGGGTAAATTAGGACATATCTGTTAGCACTAACAAGAACTCCTCGACTACAATGTTACTCGAGTTTTTTCATTGAAAACATATATGATGTTCAGTATTCTAAAATTCTCCAATAGTCTGTTCAACAGCTTGTAACAAGCAATTTCTCATGAAAACATATATGCCCATCGAAAATAATTTTCTTCTCAGCACGAATAAATTGAGGCAGCAAACAAATAATGAACTGCTCTTACAGTTTTAAGTTCATGGTGCCCATGGCACAGTGGAAACCCTCAACTTTTACAATATCTGAGAGTTGTCATAGATATGGCCCCAAAAAACTAACTGAACATTCCCAAAAGGAATCCACTATTACTGGTATTTTTGTGTTTTAATGTTATGTCAACATGAGGGCTACAAATAACCATAAATGCACATCCTATACCATTGGTGTTTTAATACCCCTCGCAAATATTTATAGCATATTTTTTTCAGAAATCTGAGGTCTGCAGCTGGTATACTTTGGGTCCTTTTTTAAGCAGAAATCCTTGATTGTTTAGTGAACTAATAAATCCTTCAAAGTCCAAAACTTGTACACCACATTCCTACAAATGGATGAAAAAGCTACATTATACATGTATCAGTAAGTCTGCAGTACAGGTATAAACTGTACATTCTGTATTAAAACAGAATTTTAATATATGATTAAACATTTGTGATAAGGTTCACTGACAAGACACAGGAAACCTTGCTGCAAGCAGTGGGAAAATACAAAAAGGGAAATTTTCATTGCAGTTTTAAAATAGAAAGCAATTAATTGTTGAAGTAATGTAATACAGATTTGTCTTTTCTCTTTATTCTGGAAACAAAATAAAAATAAGCTGAATATGTACAAAGTGAACAAGAAGGTGTAAACTACTTAAAGATGTGCTTTTCTTTTGTTCTTACTGAGGTTGGATTTACTAAATTGAAGGGTAAATTTTTCATTGATTTTGTGAGTCACCTCCCTATGTTGGAGGGTTAACAGGTGTGTATTTGATTGCAGGTTATATGTCTTTCTCACCACATGGTATACCTACAAATTCAAGAGTACTACCTTTGCAATTTGTCTCATCTGCTGTACAGTGAAGATAGAATTGTAGGTCTGTTCTGCCATCCTTTGTAAAGCTGCTATAAATCGCTTTGGTTGGGACCGCCCACTCATACCAGAACCATGCTGTGATCGTTTGAAGTCAAGTCCACCAAACTGATCAGTGTATGTATCAACCATACTGAAAACAAAGAGTAATACATGTATTAATAAAGAATTAATCATAAAAACATTTCACTAACTGAACATTCCCAAAAGGAATCCACTATGACTGGTATTTTTATGTTTTAATATTATGTCAACATGAGGGCTACAAATAACCATAAATGCACATCCTATACCATTGGTGCTTTAATACCCCTCACAAAGCACAAAGGATATAGCACATATTCTGTTTACCTGTTGGTTTGTATATTTGTCACCAGTTCCCATCCACTACTTTTTTTAAACCACAAATTGAATTTTATGAAACTTTGCTCTTATTTTTTTATCAGGGGTATTACCTAGTGAGCTTTGTTCAGTTTTTTCTAAAGTTCTGATGTTGCCGCTGCTCCATATTTCCTGTTCAAATTTTCAACATTAACAGAAGTGTGAGATGTTCAAATCAATTTTTAAAATCTACAGTAAAAACAGCAACAGCTGATCAGTAGTATAGACTAAATACTTGTAACACACATGTACATGACTACATTTATAAATGGAGACCAGTACTATGTCCCTGTCACTCTGGGATACACTTTAAGCCTGACAAATGATTAGGTCGGATAAGTGTCTATACTCGGCGTCACATAAATAAGATACTGTTAAAATTTGAATTAAATTATTTTCTACGACTTTATTGACACCTACCGTCGTTTAAATTGTCTTAAATGACTTGCTCATTCGTTTAGCCAAACGGCTTCTCCCTAAACATTGAATAGTTAAATTCCGATGAGATTTTAATTCTCAGTCCCAATATTTACATTGTCAAAAGTCGGCCATGTTTACAGTGATTGGGTTGCTAGGAGATGTTGTTTATGTTTAAATGGTTTGTCCAAAAACCAAAGAACCCAGAATGCATTTCGGCGTAAGTTCGGATATCTCGGATTTATTTTACGTAAACAAAATACAATATCGAGAAGTTGATCAAGCAGACGATTGTCACTGCAGTTCGACGGGAACTTACGAACTTCATTTGTAAACAAATCGTCCCATAGAAACCAACATGGTGGATATTATTATGGGATTTTCCAGTAAGGATTTGTTACGCATGCTTTAAGCCAATAAGTGACTTGTCGGTACTAACACGTCATGCATATATGTGAACTATCAACTCTAGCGGTAAGTCCCAACGATTCAAAATGTAGAGCTTCAATTCGAAAATGTGCTATATGTGACGTCGAGTATAATACTTATCTAAATATTTTTCTTGTTTCCTGCACATATCAAGATAATAAAACTTGATGCTTTGACACATACTGACCTCCCTTAACTAGGTATACTCACCTATACTTCATTATTTCTATAACATCTCCAGCATCCTCTTTAGTGGCTACCTCCCTCAGCTCCAGTCTTGCCCTTGCCTCTGTAAGTCTAATGAGAGACTCAAGCTGTCTGGTGGTGATAGGGGTACTGTCTTGAGTTTGATGTCGTTTCCTCAACTCCAAATAAAAGTCCTTCATTTGTAAATAAATGCATTAAGTTACATCACTGTATGACTTTGTAACTGTTTTATCAGATACAATAATTTGATCCTTTTTTAAAAAAGAAAATTATGAACTGATATATTGATTCCTAAATATGCAAAAGGTGTTCTACATAAATAGTGTAGCTGCAAAGCAGTACTATTCTAAATCTGTCTGAACAAAAGCTGCTTTCAATACAGAAATTATAGCTATCTATTTAAAAGGTTTATCCAAATTTTGTGATGTTGAAAAATATCCTTTACATACTAATATATGGCATGGGACAATAACAAAAACTAGATAAACTGAGTTTTTCACCGGAAAACTATAATTAACAGCTGATAAACCTAGTATATTATTCAAAAACAATACCTAATTTTCATTAAACTACTAGTTTACAGGACGCTAATTATAGTTAACCAAAATACTCTGCATTAATTGAGCATAAATTATGGTTGAGGACCCCTAAACAAATATTTATCACTGTGAAAGTGTGTTTAACGATCAAACCAATTTTGTCATTGCAAAGTTAGTTGGATGAAATGAGTTCCTGCCAAAACAAGCGATAATGAATCATATTTATCCACACTAACAGATATTTTTTAATAATTACTAAGAAAACAAAATTAACTAAAATTAAGATCAATTTTAAAATTCCTTTTGAACAAGTGTTGTCCACTTATATGTTGCAGTCTTATTATGAAAAATTTTTCATACTGGTCAACATACAACAATCTTCATATAAAGCTCCTTATTTCATGAAAAAATAATATCTATCATTCGATTGGTCAAGCCCATATCAAACCAAATATTTATTGTTTGTACATCTCACATTTGCAATACTTTCAGTTCGTAAGTTGATTTATGATTCCTAAACCAAATCAGGGTTTTTGATAAGTTAAACATGAAACTATCATTCATTTAGCAGATAAATATTTACAAAACCTTATGTCAGTAACGTCATAATTTAATTTACTGAAGCTTCATTAATCCTTAATGATTAGATAAAACACTAACATACTGTTATAGTACCAATTGCTATTCAAAATACACTAACAACTTTAATTATCATTTTCAATTGTAAACTACCATTTTCATGCTAATTTTTGTTACTGTCACATGCCATACATATCATAATTCATGGAATTTCCAGAAGACTTCTATAACATCTCTCATTGGGAGACACTAATTGCTTGGGTTTTAAATTAAAAAACAAAAAGGCAGTCCAATTTTAGTCATAAGCCAATTTATAATAGGCAAAAAGGTTGATAAATTAAGTTCACAGTAAGTAAGTCATTTCACGCACCTTTGTAGTTAAGACAGTTGACTATTCAGTTGTTATTATAGTAAAAACAAACATTTACATGCATTATTTAGGACAGCAGGAAAATTTCTGGACTAAACAACTTTATTCATGGATATCAAACCAAATATTTGAATGTGTGTTTCAGAAACTTACAGTTTTGCATTGATACTGACATTTCAGATTGTTGCTCTAGATAGGTAACATATTTTAATGAAAACTTGCAAATTTATGGAAACTGCATACTGTGCATTATATTATAACCATATTAAACTTGACATCATATTCTTTATCTGTTACAGTTTTACCTGTAATACTTTGGCAGCTTCAGGTCCAATCTTTGGATGAACATACTTCCTTGCATATCCTATGTACTAAATAATCAAAACATTTGTATGTATATTACAATTAAAGTTCACTAGACAAACAAATTCATACTTTCAGATATGGATAAAAATCATGCTTGCTTCATCATTTTGTTCTGACTGTTCCTAGCTGGTGGATTATTTTTGGTAATAACATACTAGTGAGCATACTAAAGGCATATGGAAGAGTAATCAAGGGAACCAAGGTTATAGCGGTAATCAAAGAGTAATCAAGGGAACCAAGGTTATAGCGGTAATCAAAAGAATGTAATCCAGGGACAAAGACCAGACATGGAAGAGTAATCAAGGGAACCAAGGTTATAGAGGTAATCAAAAGAATGTAATCCAGGGACAAAGACCAGACATGGAAGAGTAATCAAGGGAACCAAGGTTATAGCGGTAATCAAAGAGTAATCAAGGAAACCAAGGTTATAGTGGTAATCAAAAGAATGTAATCCTGGGACAAACACCAGACATGGAAAACAGACATACACAACAAAGAACATAAAGTAACTAAAATCATACATACAAAGTAACAAAAGTAAATGAGCAACTCGGACTCCACTAAACACTGGGAGCATGGACCAGGTGCACCGGTAGGGTAAGCGTCCTCTGCTTTTCTAGAAACACCCGCCGAGTTGCTCATAAAAAGTCAAGTCCGGGGTAGACAAATGAGGAAAGGAAAACTATGACCCGTTAAATAAATCAGTTTTCATGGTGCTGATGGATACACCATAAAATCAGTGATTTTTATAGTTATGTATAGTTGATAGCTTATTGTCAATTTTTATTTGTATGATTTAGTTGACTCTCGTTTGTATTTTATACCATCTTGCAGTTTAGTATGAGACTCAACTCAGGCACTCAAAGTAAACAGTAGGCACTAGTGGTTTTGATGTGGTATTTTCTGTTTGGGATGTTGTCTAACGGACATTTTAATCAAGTTTTACTTCGAGACATTATGGAAAAATAATGAGGGTTATCACATATCTTCAGCTGATCACAAATGATAAGCCCTAAGTCTTTTTGTGAAAGTGTACCTTTCTTAGTAGCTGATGAGGTATTGGATCAAATGGCTCTGACCTGGGTGTCTTCAACCTATCACTCAGAGGTTTGTCTGATTCTGCTAGTAAAATAGATTCATTGATGCTGTCATCCTATAAGGGATCAATAGCAAATACATATTTGGACTAATATCAATCTGCACGGAATATTTATGAGGTCAATGCCATTTACATGTTAAACATTACAAATTTACATAACTCATTTTGTCTATTGAAAAAGCTATCATGTAGTATATTGTAAATCATGTTCTGCTAGATATATAAGTATGAAATTGATTTATGACCATGTTCTAAAATTGAAGAAATTTTACAAATAATACAAATTTCTTTTTTCTGCTCTCAAGAAATTCATTGGTTTGACTTGTCACAGATAAACTATATGTATAATAGCCAATGCAGTTTTGGAAGTCTAATTCCATCTTCCATCCCAAGACATAAATGTAAGATTAAAGAAGTCCATTTTACCTCTTTCAATGGAATATAGCTTTAGAACAGCCAACTGTTGGCTGAAATAAACATAAGCATAGAAGATACAAACCTTAGATCTCCTGACGGTGACACTCATCATTCTACAAATTAAATATACAAGAATTTAAAGAACAAATGGAAAAAAATCTTTCAAGAAACTCTATTGAGCCTGACCCACATTTCCTATATCTATTTTGCAAAAAAAAAATAAAATAATACTAATTTATAATTGAAATAAGTCTCTGTATCGGCTCCAATGGCATTTTAGGTGACATCTTTCCATTGCTTGAAGAGCTACCTAGTTGGCAAACAAAAGCAAATTGTTTCTTCATGATGGTTATAACAAATCACTGTATATGATACCAAATTTCAAAGCATCATGGGAACCAAACCTGTTGTACACCCGTAGGTCTAACAGACAACTCATAAATTTGATTACAAAATTAGTGAACATCTTTTATGACAAACATGTAGAAAAACAACAGATGCAGAATGGCATATTGACTCATTAACTACTTTTGTCTAAGTCTTACCTGTTACGTCCAGCATGGAGTGCCATCACATGATCTGACAGCATGTTATCCATTTCCTAAAATTTCAATTAAAATTTTTTTTTTCAAATTATATAGTAAGATTAAAATGAAAAATTAAACTAAGATAATTTTGTAGTATTCTATAGTTGGTAACAATTATCTATTTCTTTTTAGAAAATTATCCATGGAACTGTTTCTATTTAGTGATAAATATACTTACTAAGTTGAAGAATATAAACAATCTGAAAATTTATAACTTTTTTTTGCAACTCATTTGTCTTGTAACATTACAGAAGTAAATATAATCCATACCTCATCAGGTTTATCAAGTAGTATGAAAACTAAATCAAATCTTGACAACAAAGCACTTCCCATCCTAAAACAGAACACAGAAGACATAAACATTCCAATTTTACACAACAGTAAATTGAGCAACATATTGAATTTGAAATGAGAGTTTAACTTGTGTCACATTCAATTTTTTTTGTTTGAAATGTTCAGAATTCATTATTACGCATAATTGTTTACTTTGTCCATAAGTATAATTTTCATTTACATGTATCATCCACTCATTGATTTCGATTAAATGATTAACCATATTAATGTATTGGATATTCATACAAGCAATTAGCACCATACACATGTAGTACAGTTGTCTGTTACATACTTTAGATTTTCTGCTACTGTTTTTGCCTTATTATAGTGACCACCCACAGGGTTAGCAGCTGCTATTATTGAAGTCCTAGCTGGCAAACTGAAATCAACAAATACTTAAAGCAGTGAGAATCTTACTGTTTCATATATCTGAGAGACTAGTAAGGCCCTTAAAAGTTAATTTATTGGTTCTCAGGCCATTTTCCATTAAATGTATTGTAGAAGCAAGACATTTCTTTTCATTGCCACAAAAAAGGTATTACATTGTTGAGAAAAAAATAATGTAGGAGGTGTTATTTTTTAAATTTTTTCATTGATTTGCTACTGAGGCACCCTCAACATATATGAGGGAAGACCTGAGAAGCAAGTCATTAATTTTATATGGCCTATATGAACTTGCACGAAATGTCAGCAGTGAATATACATACCCCTGATAAAAATGAATTTTGTCAATGTATTAATTTCGCAGATTTTTGTCTTGTAGCCATATTCGCGGATTTCAATTTTATCAGTTATGAAAAATTATATATAACCGTACAGTGTTGAAAATCAGTTTCGTGGGTACTACTCTTCAAGCTTTACTGTCCACCTCGAAAATTGTAAATATTAGTACACAACAAAAATTAATACTTTTACAATAACTGAAAATTGCAATAATTCAAATATGTGATAAAATGAATTACACTTCACGAGAAAAGAAGTGATTGAGTATGTCCAATTAACAAACTATAAAGAAAGATATCATGACTAGTAAAATGAAAGACTATCATGGTAAATACACAGCATTCTCCGACAAACCAAATAAAATAAAATAATGTCAGATTTAAGAAAAGCTGGGTTGTACCAGTATAAATAAATTGTAACCAACAAGATTTAACAAACACTGTATGTATGCAAAATTACAAGATACTTCATTTTTCATTGATAGGTTCTTTTCCCCTTAGATGTACAGTACATACCTACAGACAATACCAGCCTTTGCAATACTGATGCTTTGTTGTTCCTGAAAAATAAATGAAATTGAAAATTAACAGAAACACTATGAGTGAAAAGTTCTTCACAAAATACTTGCAATATGGTAGAAACTAGAAATCATTAAGATAAAATCCATCTCTGTGGGCCCCAACATGACAATTAAGCCATTTATATGAATTTGATTTAGGTGATCAACCCGCATGCCAAATATCAAAACCTACATCAAAAGACAAAAAAGACAAAAAACAAATGTTACAACCTGGACAAGTTTGTCAAGGAAAGAAAGGAATTTGACCTTGAGGTCATAATTCAAGGTCATAGGCCCAAAGCCATGGTACACAATACATCATCTTTACGTGATTTACCTACATGCCAAGTATCAAAAGCCCATATTGAAAGACAAAAAAGTAACAACCCGAACAGGAGTTTATCAATGAAAAAAAACAAAGAATTTGACCATGACGTCAAAGTTCAAGGTCATAGGTCAATATCCATGGTATTCAACACATCACTTTTAGGTCAACTACACACATGCCAAATGTCAAAAGCCTAAATTGACAGACAAAAAAGTTACAGCCTGGGCACGATTTGTAACGGACAAATGGACAGAGTGATTGATCACCATATGGTGGCCGCAACTTTTAGTGATGGGGCCCTAATTAAAGTTTCATATCTTTTTTTTTTAAATTGTAAATAACAAACAATGTAATTGAAAATGAACAGTGCCTAGTAAACATAAGCATGTTACCACGGCTCTCATATAGTCATGAAAAATAAAGAGCAGTTTAGCCTATGAAATTAAATTTGCGAGAAAGCTTTCAGATAAATGTTTACTATAAGACTTTCAATTAACCATTAATTCAGCTTCAGTTATGGGGATTACAGAGGACAAATTAAATATTTAGAAGAATCTCTTATAAGTGATTTACCATACTTCTTAACAATATCACAGAAAATGGAGGTCTCTTGTGCAAGATAATATAATACCAAGACCAAAATGGAGTAGGCCATGTTTATAAAGTATATAGATATCAGGCTAAAAACAAACTAACCATAGCTTCTAACAAAGCCTGGTGCTGGTTTCCCATCTTATCAAACTCATCTATACAGCAGCAGCCAAGGTCTGCTAGGACCAGTGCACCAGCCTCTAAAGCAAAGTCCCCTGATCCACTGTCTCTAGATAGAGTAACCTGAAGAAACAAAAATTGTTGATGTAATAATACTACAACAAAAAATATGAAAACTCATACAATGCTAACTTAATTTGCCATGCACTTCCAATGTATTTGCTGTTTGGAATGCCTTAATTGCTTTGATATCTATATTAGATTTTTGAAAATGAAACCTGAAAAAATGCTTAAGAATAGCCAGACACAGAAGAGCCTTTTATATGATTAATACTGAATGTAAACATTTATTAAAATCACTCAAAGTGATCTGGAGTTATTGAAAAACATCCAAATGGAGGGACATACAGACCAGTACTGGTTTATCATAATACATCAGTCAAATGAATGGTGTAAATAAATGTACATACAGTTAAGCCAGAAGTTGTAGTTGTGTTCCCACAGACATAAACACTCCTAGGAGCTATACTGGCTGTAGATTGTAGCATCTGGAAACACAAACATAATTTACATACAGAAGGTATTAACAGCATTTCTTAGATTAAAATGCTATAACCTGCAAAGAAACATTTTTGCAAATCATCAAACTATTTTGAACTTGCACTGAATATTCTTTTTTCAAAAAAGCTTTGACAGTTTTAATGAAAAAAAAACATTCATACAGTGGTAGCTTTTTGTTTCCTTCATGCATGCTGCAGAAAGGTCTTACAAAATTCCAACAAATACCGGGGCTGCTCTGGCTTCCAAAATTCTGTCGCCATAAAAATCGCCAGCTGCCATTTTTTGTCCCCAATTTTCAGAAGTCAGAGCCTAAGTATGCCAAAAAGTTAAACTTTTTTTTAAAACATGAAGTATTAAGTCCACTGATGAATTATCTTTGTCAATTCATCAAAATAACCTCTCTATTCATGACATACATGTACCCAAGATTCACTCTTGATGCATGTATAAAGCAGTTTTTTAGCTCTAGTCTATCACTTTCATATGCATAAAATAATTAAGTACTACTCCAGAAAAAGTCATTTTATCTCTATCAAGGACTTTAAATTACTATTCTTATATAGTACCTGATTTTAAAACATGTTCACCTTCGTCCTTTATGGTCTAATTTATCTTACAATATAATTTGATTTTTTTTATATGTTTTTAACAAACTTGATTCTTTTTTTCAAGTGATAAAATTTCTAGCAAACTACATTTTGTACCATGGACCATTAATTGTGTCCCTGTCATCCTTTTTTTTTTTTTTTTTTTTTAATCAATTCTTTCATTTAAAATGTTAAACACTTCCTGATGGGATAATCATTGTTAATTGGATTTAATTTATTCTGTCATTAGGTAAGTCTGTTTCTGAATGTATAACGTTGTTAAACAGGGCTTATGAAGTTTGTATGTAGCCACATGCACATGGCCATAATTGTGTTTACCTTTGACCAGATGAAGAGAGTTTTGATTGGCTCAATAATATATTTACATTTGTTTGACACCTCCCATGAGGATATCGTCAGTCACAGACACCTGGTCTTATTACCTTCAGTCGTAAATTGGTCAAGGTCAATTAACTCTGACCAGGTGTCAATACAATTGTTTAATTATAGAGAATATCCAGTGATGAACTTCCTGTCAATTTTAATATACAAAACCTATGTGCCAAGAAAATCGCCAACTGGTTATTTTTGTCGCCAGATAAAATAAAAAATTGCAAATTACGACATTGGCGAAGCCCAGCGCGATCCCTGCAAATATTTAAATAAATGTTGTAAGATATTAGGTACACATCAGTTATAAATCAGTCAAGTATGCACTTTTTCATTATAAGAAAGGGGTATCTGTAATATCTAGAGACAGTTACCACCACTAACTGCTGTTAAAGAGCTTGGTACATTGCTGTTTCTTAAATTACTGACCTGACTTTTCCCCAACCCAGGATCTCCTACAACCAATATATGAGGATCTCCTCTCACAGGAATTCTGTTCTGCAAAATCATAAATGATTAATGACAACTTTTTGGAAGGTATCATATAACACCTCATCATTGCATGGCAGGGAAAAAAACTGTGAGCAATGCTCATTTACTTGATACCCCCATTCTCCTTTTAGATAGCATGCACCTTTTGACCTCAAAATTGATAGATAAAATAGAAGATGCACAATGGGAATATTAAATAAAGATTCTGGGAAAGTCACCTTCAATTCCATTCAGTGGTGTAGGAGGAGTAACAGATAAAAGATAGGTACCCTTCTGCATAACAAAAGGAAGGATGTATGTACAGAAGGTAGGACTGACACCCCTATCACTACATATCCCGACTTGCAAACTTATAATGCTTACCTTATCATTGGTAAACTTGTGTGAACCTCCAAACAGTCCCAGTATAAGTCCTGCCTTTACAAGCTAAATACAGAAAAAGATAATTTCTCTTGATAATTTGATTAAAATGAGCAGCAAAATACTGGCTCAACTATCCAAATGTTGATAAAGAACTTTCCTGAATTCATAAATTTAAAAGTGCATAAGACTCACTATGTATAGATGTACCATGTTTTGTGAGTCCGAGTTGCTCATTCATGCTTTTGTTACTTTGTATGATTTTAGTTATTTTATGTTCTTTGTTGTGTATGTTTGTTTTCCATGTCTGGTCTCTGTGTCACAAAAAACGAAACTATGTACATGAATGCTTAATTGGTGAACATCATCATAATAACTGTGATTTATGTTCAACAAATTATTAAGAATTAGATTTAGTAATTATCAAAACCTTAAAAGTACCTGACTATCAGAACTTAAAAAACAATGAACCATATGTTAATATCAATAATTACCTCATGTCCATAGATTGAAGGGCATAGGGAGCTGAAATCAGATGAGTGAGACTCATTAGATATGAGTTAAAAACAGTATAGGAACCAATCTCCCAAATAATAATTCATTCTTATTAAAGGCCTCTTTATCTTCATGTCAGTATTAACTATCTCTGTACTGGGAATATATTCATCTACACTAATCCATATAATACACTATACTCGGCGTCACATAAATAACATACTGTTAAAATTTGAATAAAAATATTTTCTACGACTTTATTGAGACCTACCGTCGTTTAAATTGTCTTCAATGACTTGCTCATTCGTTTAGCCAAACGGCTTCTCCCTGAACAAGTCGCTTTTAGCTTAAATCATGCGTAACAAATCCTTACGGGAAAATCCCATACTAATATCCGCCATGTTGGTTTCTACGGGACGATTTGTTTACAAACGAAGTTCGTAAGTTCCCGTCGAACTCCGGTGACAATCGTCTGCTTGATTAACTTCTCGGTATTGTACGTTGTTCGCGTAAAATAAATCCGAGATATCCGAAATAACGCCGAAATGCATTCTGGGTTCTTCGGTTTTTGGACAAACCATTTAAACGTAAACAACATCTCCTAGCAACCCGATCACTGTAAACATGACCGACTTTTTACAATGTAAATAATGGCACCTAGAATTAAAATCTGACCGGAATTTAACGATTCAATGTTTAGGAAGAAGCCGTTTGGCTAAACGAATGAGCAAGTCATTTAAGACAATCTAAACGACGGTAGGTGTCAATAAAGTCGTAGAAAATATTTTTATTCAAATTTTAACAGTATGTTATTTATGTGACGCCTAGTATAATTAAGAATATCATTTATAATTTATATATAAAAAAAGTTTACAACAAATCTGTGAGCAGCAACTCACCAGTGATACCCCACTTTCCATCATGAAATTTGGTTCCCAAGGAAAAGGAAATTTTCAGTACATTTGTAAGATACAGTTGCCAACAAACGAATTCAAGAATCTACGAACTGATATATTTTACCCTATATCACAAAATTTGGTACCCACGAATAAAAGTACTTTCACAGTATATCAGCAATCTGTGTTTTATCCTTAATAGTAGCTTAGAAAAATGTGATGAAAATTTCGTAGGTTACCACAGTATCAGGAAAATTTAGGTTTTTTGGAAAACAGGTAGTAAAAGTTGTAAGTGTACGAAAATGTATTCATGGATTTATTATAACCATATGAAATTTTGTATAAAATATCAACAGCTGTGATTATGATGCAAAGAATTTTGTTACAGAATGATGGAATCACAGATTGGCAGAATGATTGACACGGGTAAAACAGCATACCCCCTACTACAGAGAAAAAAATTGATATGTGATGAACATGTAGCATGTTAAATTCATTCAGTGCATTTCTTTGTCATAAAAATAAAAAACAAAAATCAAAATTGAAAAAAAAAAGAAAAAAAACAAACAAACAAAACTTTCCCAAAAATAAATGATTTAAGTCCATCAGAACCTTGTTCAACAAAAGAATGACATATTCAAAAATAGAAAAAATGCACTTATTCTGATATCAAACCTTTACTATCAGTACTAACCTTTAAACATAGTTATCTACATTATAATCAATGTCATAATAACCTTTACATAAATGAACCTACCCAACCAGAAGTCTAAAGAGATTCTTTTCACTCTGAATTTCTTCAATGGCATAGAGTTCCTTCATAGAGAATTCCATGGCTAGACCACAGTTATCACCAGATTTATTTCCCTTGGCATTCACCACAGAGTTAGCATAGATGTACAGTAGGAACATACACTTGTCTTTGTTTCTTCCCTTACCTAAGTAAAACAACATTCATAAATGTGTAAAATCCTGAATTTCAGTCTCCTTTAAGGAGCACATGATCAGAATGTAAATATTCCAGATACCAGGGGTTTAAAGTTTCTATGTCACTTTCTGATTACATGACAATTTGCACTTACAAAGGCTTCTTCAATTGTTTGAATAAACTAGATCAGGATTTTCTGACATATTTTGCTTATTTTGTTCAAAAATTTTACTCCTTGATTTTTATTTTGCAAATTTACAATGAAATATATACTGACTTAAGGGAGTCTCCATTAAAGACCCAGGCAGAGGGTGACACATGCCAAATTTTGCTAAAAAAATTCATCCATTAGATCACAGACATATGTTCTATAAATGAATGTTGGTTTGTATTGAATTCACTAAAATGTTAAGAATGAAATAAATTACATAGAAAGCACTATAAATAATGAAATAAAAGAAAGAATCTCTTTGATCAGTTAAGAATTTGGTAGATTTATTAAGGAACTATGAACATACAAGTTCAACACTGCACTGAAACAAAAAAAAAATGTTGGGATAAAATTTATTCCCTGCCACTCATATTACAGGATCTGCATGCTTCATGCAAAAACAGTCTCTTAAATATATTCAGAAAAGATCAGACAGACTTCCACAATACCTTCATCTACACTGTTAACTTTTACAATGCCTGAGATTGTGACTACATCTCCTGGGACACAAGTATCAACTACAAAGAGACACACAAAAAGTTATAGATATTTTGATATTTAAAAATATATACTTTATACATTCATTTTCATATTTTTTTTAAATACATTATAACATAAAAACCTACTGCCTATTGGAATTTACTGATGAATTCTTATGAAATAATAAAAACCTCTCTATTGATCTGACAGAAATGTAAGTCTATTGTAATTGTTTCCAAATACAAAACAATAAAATACTCATAAAAAATGTTTTCTTCTATTAATGAGACCAATTCTATGACAAGACCTGTGATGCCTGCAAATATTTTATTAAAGAACTGGTAAACAATCTTTGAGATAAAGCATAAAGCTCACAACATTGCATTCTGAATAAAATAATTTGAAACAAGTTTCGGGTAACAAAAAAGTTTTATGTTTTTGATCTCCACACATATTTTAAACTAAACCTTCCATATTCATTTAAAGAAGTAAAAATTCTAAACTGCAGCCAAATTTGAAGTCTCTGATATCTACATCACATAAATAACAATGCATCCATATTTTGAGAGAAAAAGACAGGATGTCATATAAAAGACCTGTTTTCACAATGGGTGACACATTTAAAAGCTAACCTAAATCTTGGGTTAGTTCACAGTCAACTGTTCTTGGGATTCTTCCAGTCTCTTTGAGCCTATCAACCATTATCTCTTGTACCCTGAAAATATTAAATTAGTTGGCAAAATACTTAGAAGACATATTAAAACATTTTAAAAAGAAATAGCTGGTTTGGTTCAACTTATATTTGTTCCAAAGTCTGGCCATTATTTTGGTCGAGAGTGATAGCAAAGGGATTATCTGGGATTGGGTTGGTTAGTACTTTGCTTTTAGTATAACGAGACATTCATTTAATTCAACTTGTATTCAGTTTCCACGTATGTATACAATCTGACATTACAGTAGTTAGATGTTTTACAATAATGATGTTATGTAGTAACGTCGGTAACAATTGTCCATTGTGATATAGTCTTGACAGGGATAAATATTAACTATAACAGGTCAGCCCATGGATCTACATGTAAAAAGATAATCTAGATTCTCCATCTATTATTTAGATTTTATGAGGAGAGTGAATGATTTTTCTCCTCAGATGATCTATGGCTCCACTTAGTACCAGCAACTACCATACATTTTAAAAGTCTTAGTATCGCAAAACTGGATAGAATTCACATTAAGGTACAATTTCTATCTCATCAGAAGATATGGATGGTTAAAGAATATTGTTCAATGACTTCAGTTGAATTTGTAACTTGAATCATAATGACCATTATATACATGTAGATACATATATTTTGAGTTTCTGCTAAACTTCTAAAACATTGTAAAATTAAATGGTTACAATCCAAACAACTTTACACAAACTTGACCATGATGGAAATTCTAATTAGTCCAAAGGAACAGCAACATAGATCAACTGCTAAAGACTGTCCACTTCTCTGCACAAAATTCATTAAAACAAATGAAAGGAAAATTCGGAGCCTTGCAACATTTTAACTTTCTGTGATGATTACCTGATGGTCTGCCAATCTATTGTTCTTGTCATCTCTGAGCTTCTCTTGGGAAAAAATGTTTTACCTCTACAGTCCTGAGCTGGGCACTACAAAGAGTATTGAATGGTTTTTAAATTAGGTTTGAAACCTTAACAAATGAAGTTGTATGCTTCGTCATGCTAGGCACACCCCCACTTGTTCCTTTTTCAGTGAAAAAAGGGAAAATCCCACAAAACAGGAAGTTGATATACTTACAGGTGCATGTCCATCTATAAAATGGTACATATCACATTAGAAATTAAATTTGTCTATACTCGGCGTCACATAAATAACATACTGTTAAAATTTGAATAAAAATATTTTCTACGACTTTATTGACACCAACCGTCGTTTAAATTGTCTTAAATGACTTGCTCATTCGTTTAGCCAAACAGCTTCTCAAAAACAAGTCGCTTATTAGCTTAAATCATGCGTAACAAATCCTTACGGGAAAATCCCATACTAATATCCGCCATGTTGGTTTTTACGGGACGATTTGTTTACAAACGAAGTGCGTAAGTTCCCGTCGAACTCCGGTGACAATCGTCTGCTTGATCAACTTCTCGGTATTATACGTTGTTCGCGTAAAATAAATCCGAGATATCCGAAAAAACGCCGAATTGCATTCTGGGTTCTTCGGTTTTTGGACAAACCATTTAAACGTAAACAACATCTCCTAGCAACCCGATCACTGTAAACATGGCCGACTTTTTACAATGTAAATATTGCCACCTAGAATTAAAATCTGACCGGAATTTAACGATTCAATGTTTAGGGAGAAGCCGTTTGGCTAAACGAATGAGCAAGTCATTTAAGACAATTTAAACGACGGTAGGTGTCAATAAAGTCGTAGAAAATATTTTTATTCAAATTTTAACAGTATGTTATTTATGTGACGCCGACTATAGTGGCATCCATATCAAAACATTTAAAATTCTTTGATGTTCAGGGGCTCATACATTATCTTACTTGAAAAATAAGAAGTTTTGTCTATTTATACTACAATCTACTTCTTTAATCCAATTCCATGTTTCTATTAAACAAAAACTCTAGCATTATTTTTTGTATTTGTTTGAACATGAAATGCTAATAGCGTATTTAAGATCAATATGAAGTTCAACGAAATCAGTTTCTGTTTTCCAAGGGGACAATACCTCATAGGAGACAATTTAGTCAAGAATCATTTTATCATTCTATACTTGAAACAACTTAACAATAACAAAGTACTCGCTGACATCCCTGGTTGAAAGGTATTGAACCTAACATTACTTCCAAGTGCCATACATTGGAATGCCACACAATGAGTTCTATATTATTCATTGAGTCCCACTTCTAGACATTATGGGCCATAAAAACTCCTGTTACTGATCTATATACATTTTTATTATGCAAGAATGTTACCAAAAAGGTCACCAAAAAATTAATTATAGAGCTATACAAATACATAAACAGTTTAATTATTAATTTCATAATTAGTTAGGTAACAACATCTTATGGTACCAAACAATTAAATCATGAAAGGTTAACCATTATACATGTATATATACTGATTAACAATGCCTAAAAAACAGAAAAAGTCTGGATTGACACAAAGATGTTTTATATAACCTGTGATTAGACAAATATTTTTTTTCAAAAGCATATCAATGATACAGTAGTAACATAATAATATATTTAGTAAACAGTAGGGCAATAATAAAAAAACATAGCAGAGACCAAACTACATGTAATTATTTCACACAATGTATGTATCAATTATAAGACATATTAAACAAGAATAATTTAGAACACACTAACTCAATTTCAAAACTCAAAAGCACTATTGCAGAATGCATTATAAAACAAACTTTGAAACATACATGTAGAAAACATTCATTTAAAAATCAAGTTAAGCATCCTTGAGTTCCATTGTTTCAATAATTAGGGCTATTCCAGGAAAAAAAGTAGGGTGTTGGACAGCACATTTTGTATAGATGGTTTATTTCAAAGTGTACAAAGTAATACGTTATGAAAATTATAATTCTATGGGTGGTGGGTATAAGAACATGTGCCTTCCAACCCTCCCATATACTTTTTCCTGGAATTGCCCTTATAGTTAATTCAGATATTATTGTATACATTATTTTGATTTTTTCATTATAGCAAAAAGAGTTCTTTTCAAATGTTTTTTGTGATAATATAAATTTTTTCAACAATTTCTGAATTTGCAGTGTATAATTCTCTTTTCAATATTATAATGCAATTTTTTTTTGTGCAATAATAAAAACATAACAATAATATCTGATTTTTCAGTAATTTTGTCTTCACTTCCTATTTGACTAAGATTTGCGAGAGGATTCAGATACTTACTTTAGTTGGTACTGTGTATTTACCATCAGGAAGAGTGACACTCTAAAATTAAAGAATTTGAGTTATGAGTACAACTCAGTGCTGCAATTCAAACTTTCTATGGCACTTGGTGCATGGATTATTTAATTGTCTAATTAATTACAGGGAAAGTACTTTAATTTGTGGATACCAATTTTCAAGGATTAAGGAAAATAAACAAGGTCATGGATTCTTGAATTCATGGTTTTGAGGTTTTCAGTATACACATCAATGGGAATCTCCTTTCGTTGGGAATCAAATTTCGTGTTCTGGCTCACCCACAAAAACCACAAATTGGTACCCCACAAACAATAGTACTTTCACAACAGTCATGCACGCTTTAGAATCTTCTTGTCTTCCTTTCTTGAAGTTTTTATTGTCCCTTGATGGTCTATTTTTGTCATTTATTCCCACAGGTTTGACTAAAAATCATTAAGAACCATTATTTCAACATTTCCAATACAGAATCAGGCTGTGTTGAAATCTAAATGTTAATAAAAGTGGAGTTCTATGCACTTTCTACACTTAGCACTTACAGATATTTTTTTAAAAGTAGTACCAACTTTTGGAAATTTTGGCAAAAACAAGTTTGAGTTCAAAACAAAATAATATAGTAGAAATTTTCCTGTATATTAAAACACCTGGTTTAAAAGTAGCATAAATAAGGAAATAATTGGATTTAAAAAAAAAATGAAACAATGTTATTAACAAACTAGTGCTAGATACCTGAATCGTCCCACAGCTGACACATTCAAAAGCTAACTTTGTACACAATGGCTTGATGTTACTGACCCTGACGACTGTACCCTTCACCGAGACAAACTTTCCTGTAAAAATTAACTTATATGTTAAATACAAGTCTTCTGAAGAATTGACCAAAAAAAGGAAAAATTTTAAACATGTATGTCAAAAACTTATTTGACTCCAAGAAGTATTTTCACAGTATTTGAAATGACCACTATTTCATCTCTGCATATTGCTGATTGAAGCAGGAGGTTTAGCACACTATAAAACCTGGTTTAACCCACCTTTGCAAGTACAAAGTCAGGACCATTGTGGTGGTTTCCAACATTCCAGTTTATATCTTGATATTGTGATTTTTTATACAGACTTTCCTCTGAATATTTCTTTTGATTATTGCCTAGAGTTTATAAGTTATGTAATTTTGTTATTAACCTTCATTTACTGGAGATGTTTTGAGATTTTTTCATTCATTGAGGTTTTTGACTGTAAATTCATTTGTGGTGCACCACAATGAAATATGACTCATTTTATCAAAATCATATGAAAAATCTTGTCTTTTTTCCTTGATTCTGATAGTGCATATAGTCTACACTTTCAATGTTGTGATTTATTTTATACCGTATTTCACCCACTGCCTGATTCTTATAGAGTCTGACACTTAAGTATATCTTTTATTGGTTTCCTTCATTTATAGATTTAGTAAATAGTCATGTATAAACTCATTTGCACAAAATTTAAAATGTAATTAGGATAAACTGGACTTTATTGAATAGAGAGATAGATAGATATTTTATTTTTAAGTGCAGCTTTGCATATATTAACATAATATTACATTGATACATAGTCATGACACTAAATATATCTTAATGTTTTTGTTTTTGTTTTAACAACCAGCCTTTAGAGGCTTATGATGCATTTTATTACAGCTATAACATATAAATTTGAGATCTTTCCTAACTTTCAATTTTGAGGCTAAAATTATTCATTTTATCTATACACAAATGTGTTCTGTTCTAAACCAAATATAACTAAGAGTTTTGAAAAAAGCAATGCAGTACATGTAGTGTGTAGTATAGTATACATACACTAGTATCACTCTAAATATATAAATTATAAAAAATTATCATGCACAATCTAGGTTCACTTAGAATCAAGATGGAATTAGTACGTGGAAGCTGTTAAACTGGAAATATAAAAAACACAAAAATGAAAAAAAATAATGGTCAAGAAAAACAAAAGGAATTTAATTTATTAAGTAGCTGTTTTTGTAAGAATCAAGCAAAATCTGAAAAATGTGATATATCCCCAAAAAGGCTACATATTTTTATTTTTGTAATAAAGTTGTTTTATGGGTCTATACTAGAAATGTGTAATTATTCATTTGAATCTGCCTGCTCTTAGGAGATAATCGACATTGAAAATACAGTAGATTCTATTGTATTTGAGCGCCATTTACAGAGTTATCTCCCTTAATTTTGAAATGTACAGTGCATTCTATATAATTTTTATCTCCTAAGAGCACGAGTTATATGAAAAACCACATGTTTATTTCTGTTTACAATTACATTTCAAACAAAATATCAAAAATAAAAATATGTAGCCTTTTTACCCATGAATCACACTTTGCATGATCCTTAGCTGGAGTGCTACTTAAGAGCAAAAGAGCAATATATTCTTTACTTTTCTTTAGACCAGATACAGTGGAACCCATCTATTAAAACATGTGTTGGTTTAATTGAAGGTTCAAAATACATTTAAAAAGATATAAAGGGACTTTAATTAAAGTGTCTGGTTTAGACTGGTTTGTTAAGAAACCTTTCACTGTATATGACAACAAATTATTTATAGCTTTGTTTCAATCAGAAAATTTTCCGCAATTGACTTTGTTCTTATTTTCAGTTATTACTTTCTCCTAAAAGGAATACTGTAAACCAACTTATTATCAGACTATTTTCTTTCAAATTTTGCTGTCGTTGGATAAGATTTTTTTTTTGCATTTTTAATAAAATAATTGCTTGAGCATATAAAGATAGCACCTAAGTATGCATTTTTGCAACTATTTATTTTCGCAATAATTCTACATCCATGAAAGTTGCAAAAATAAATTGCTCACGAAAATTAGTTCGTTAACAGTATTTATCACATACAAACCATAATAATTAGCTTTGAGATTTTTCAGTGGAATCTGTGTACCAAAGTTGACAACTCTAGCTTGAATCATGGACACAGAGTAACTACTGCCATCTGATTGGGAGTCTGAGTCTACTTCCTGTTGTCTTTTGTGAGTTATCAGCTAAAACAAGAATAGAACTTTTCTCAAACAAGAATATTCTCAACATCTGTGATGTTGCATAAAATATGAAGAATTCATACCTTTGCTAACATACTTTACCCAAAAATAAATCAGCTCCTCTTTATTTTGTAGCCAATCAAATCAATACTAATCATTACACAAATTTTCAGTTTTACACATGGACAAGTTTTACTCTACAAAAAATATTGATAGACAGAAAAACAACATAACAGAGGCTTTAAGGCAACTGCATCAGTGATGCAGCACAACAATTAATAGTTTATATATTCATAAGTCTAATTTAGAATGTAAGTCAAAATCTAGGATGGATGTTGATATCTTGTTTGCATGTTGTTAAGATTAGACATTTCAACTGACAAACACTTCACTATTTCCACTAATGACTTAATTGGAGAGAGGATAACAACAGCAAAAGTAAAACTGACTGAAACTATGCTTAAAACAAAACAATATAGCACAGAAGTCATATATGAACAGCGAAGAAACACATAGAATTATGAACCACTTTAAACTCCATTATAAACAGTAGGACAGGGTAAAATTATCTATCGCTATAATAGACAGACAGACAGACAGATAGAAGAGGGACAACTAACTAGCACATCATGGAGCTAATAGAGCCTAAAAAGTCTGCTCGCTATAAAGTCACCTGATGAACTGCTAGTCCAAGACATGACAGTATTCTATCTGGCATATCCTTCATCTCAGTGGACAACTCTGGTATACTTTCTATTACGACTGCAAAAGGAATCAAACAGACCCTAAACATTATAATGATACTACAAAATATACTTCAGGTAGCTAACAGAATAAATATCCTAATTATCTAATATAAAACATTCATAAATCCTTTTTATGGATATAAATGACACAAATACATAAAAACCTTTTCCATTACTTCAAATGACGCAAATAAAAAGATGCTTTGAATAAATTGAATTTTCAAGTTTAAATGAAGCTCTGTAACCTTGTCTGTCTGCATGAAAAGCTTTACCTCAGTATAACAGAATAAAAATATTTTAATGAAAAAATACTTGTATATGTACATGTATAATTTGGTTACATATGGTAGGGAAATAAAAACCAAAGCATTAAATGGTGTGCACATGGCCATCTCTACCATGAGAAAAGATTATAACACAGATTTGGCATCGTATCAGCAAGTCTGCAGTCATTTAAAAGCAGAGGGCACTCAATTTTTAATGGGGTATTAGTTGCTCATTTGCTCTTAAGTTTCCATGAGCATTCTTTTAGTTCATCAGAATTATTTATAGTATTTTGTATGTCTTCTTAATCCCAAGATTATGTTATGCAATTTTTTTTCTTTGTTTTAGATCAAAAAAAAGGTTCAGCTCTTTCCTGTTCTGAAAAACTTTAATTTTGAAACATTCCCAGTGAAATACTTATTAGTTTCAACAAATGCAATATAGAAATTTTGCAACTGACAGAAAGACTAAGTGAGTGAAAACTCTTAAGGCATTTATATGAAGAACCCTAACACTATCCTGATGCAAAACTAACAATACCATTGTTCCGCCCAAATGGGTGGGTAGGCTAGGTAGATGTTTTCTTTGCCAAACATATATAACACAAGCAAGAATATTCAGTCTATTTACAATTAATTTTCTGAATGATCTCTATCATGTGTTAAGATGGAGTTATATCTGCTATCAATGCCATATGTTGCTTTTGTTTTGTGAGATTTTTTTTTATTTTGACCATGGGGTTGGTTAGTTAGCAGGAAACAACATACTATTTCAGATTAACATAACAACTTACTCTGATCTGATAGAAGATCCTTCATATCAACAACAAATGAACCTTTCTCTTCTATGTCATCCTTAAATGGTAAATGAAAACAGTTACAACTACCATATTTTGGTGTTTATTATGTTTATTAAATTAAAGGTTTTGATATGTGAAAAGACATTGTTGAATTTATATGGAAATAAACAACATGGGTCATTAACTTCAGGAAATGTTCAAATTCACAACCTTAGTGTGAAAAAAGCTAAATTACGATTTTGAAGTACATGTAAGATCAAATACTGTATATATACATAACATTAGCATTCTGTTGTTTTCCAGGATTCCCTTTTGAGTTGCTCCATCATACTGAGTAAAAACTATAACAAATATATCACAATTAATTGTTCAGTAAATCCATCATATTTTGATGGCAGGAATATCTAACCTACCCATTTGTATGCCTGTGACCAGCTCAAGAAATATTTCTCAAATATCTGGACTTTCTTTACAGTGGGTGAATGGTCATTGTATACTGTAAAAAAAAGGGGGAAAATGAAAGTAAAAGTTGCCTAATCAAATCAGTGTTCATCATGGAATGATAAAACAAAATACATGTATGTGTTGTTGATAAACCAGTAAGAACCATGAAAGACTTGTATTTTAAATTAGTATACTGGTAATAAGGATTACGATTTCATATCTGATACTCTGGAGCTCACTGATATCAAAGGCATTAATATTTGCATGAACAAGACATTAGTGTACAATCAATGGTAATCCGATTTACTGTACTGAACTGCATGTACATTATACATTCGTAAGGAAAGCCATGCTTTTATGGGAAAAGATTATTAATTTTTCTGGATGTTTTATATCAGTGTAATTTATGTATCTGGACATTCTGGTATACACCTTTCACTACTGTGAAAATTAAATTATTAAGAGAATAGGCAGAAATTGGCACACCTTCATCAGAAAAATAGAACTTCCATCCTTTGTACGGGGACTGGACCTCTATGACTGTCTGGACCATCTGTGATGCTGGCCTTCTATTGGGCTGTGGATCATCCATCATCCTACCTCCCCTTCCTCTGCTTTGAGATTCTGAAAAATACATGATCATACAAAACAAAGTTGCATGACATAGTTTATATTAAAAAATTCCAAGCAGAGATACCATTACTGTAGTAAGATAAGATAACCCCCCTTTTCAGTGTTTACAACAATATAGAGATAAGAAAAGTACATTCATTCCATAAAGACAAATATTATACCAAACTTATAAAAATATAAAAATATATACCAAAAAGACACCAAGTTGTTTTAGTACATGTAAAAAAGTGTTAAGGCAGACCGTGGTACACCATAAAAACATACATCAAAGACAGGAAAATAAAAAGATAATAAAAGTTCTTGAACATTGTAACATACTTTCATGCCTTCAACAGCTTTCAATGTGTTCTGTTTTAGATTATTTCAATTTTCAGTTAACTATACTTAGAGGCAAACAAATTATTCACGTTTCACTTAAGAAAATCCCATTTAATCCAGTAACCACAGTTTCATGGTAACTCTTCCAATGAGATTTTGCTTACTTTCAAGACAATTTGTTATTAGAATGACAAATGATTTTCATTCTTTGCAACTGTAGCTTAAAGTGTTACTCATTTTAATGTGACTGTTTATAAGTAGGACTTCTTAATTGATAAAGCACATCAGGTAAGAGAACCACATATTTTTTGTTTTTGTTTTAATATTAAGTAAATACATGTAACTACAAATGTACACACACATACATAAAGGAATTACTGTATTCATCCATGTATACCACACTTTTTTCCACTTTTTCTTTGTTTCAGGAGGGGGATGTGCGGTATACACCAAAACAATGAGCTTCTAGATTTTTATCTGGAGACTTAATTTTCTCGAATCATAACAAAAGTCGTGAACAAAAAACAACATTGAGCCATTTTGTATTTTTGAAAACAGTTTTATGTGAAAAAAACAAATGAAGTTTTACTGCTACTTAATGGCTGTTTTATCCATCAATGCCATTTTCTTAATTCATAGATCATACAAAAAACCAAGACTAGCTACTTATTTTTCTGTCAAAACATGCTGTCCTAATTACAACTTATTCACCTGTGTGCTGTGGAGTGTCAAATACACAATAACTGGAGTGCCAACCTGTCCTTGGCCTATTGTCATTTAATGTCAAATAATAAAAGATCAGGATCAATGTCATGGTACTTACATGTATACTCATGCAGACTGTAAATAAAGAAAAAATATATGAAAGTTGGCTTACGAGAAGTTCCTCTTCCTCTGTTGCCATAGTTACTATAATAACGACCTCTCCAACCACGTCCTCTCCATCCTTGTCCTCTTCCCCGCCAGCTACCAGCACTGGAGGTACTAGACTGACTCATGCTTGTGCAATTACTCTACATCTACCAAGAATATTTAATAAAAAAACTAACAAGTTAATTTTACAGATGTTAAAAAATTTCAAGAAATAAAATTGCAGGGATTCAAATTAGCAGTGGTCTGTGGTTCCCCAAATTTCTGAACGATGACCTTTGAATTATTTTTTTTACCTAAGTCCTAGATTTCGAATCTCCTACATTGACATTTTTTGTATTGAAACAAAGAAAATGGTATTTACTTTGTTTTAACACAAAAAGAACGTCAATCTTGTGATACTTATTTGACAATTCTTTAAAATCAAGATACATTTTTACATGTATCTCAATATTTTAATTTGAGACTAAGAGATACAAAAAATTGTACATGTACATGTACTATTAGCAATCAGAAATGTTGTTTTTTATAAATGTAAATTAAGCACCTAATTTGTGTTTTTACTTCATCCAATCATATTACACATGGCAAATAAATGGTACTACACATAAACACTACATATTTAGAATTTCTAAAACTTTAAAACTACATGTACATGTACATTTATATTATTATATTATTATAGAATACAATACATCACTAAACAGTTTAATTAATAAATTGTCAAAAATTAGAAAACTATTGATTGTTGGAGTAAGTACATGTAATTAATTATTGAAAACCTTTTTTTTACAGCTTGGCAGTTCAAATCAGTTGAACAGTTCTGACAGGCTTCTTGAAACTTGACATTCATTAAATAAATTATCTGATGTCAGACAAAGTCAATTAAACATGTTTAACGAGGATTTGTTTAATATACATTGTATGATGATACCAATTTAAGATGTTAAATTTTAAAATATTTATGAAAGTATAAAAAAATACTGATTGTGGATTTTTCTGAAAGCTGTAAAAATAGGTAAGTGCATTGTATGCATTAAAAGTACTTAAGCCTCACTTTTTAAAAAAAATACAACTTAAAAGGCTGTCAATGGCAGACCAAAGCAGCAATTGCATGCTAACTTTTTTCTTCAAAACATAATCATAAACTCATTGACCTAAAACATGATTTAATAGGGAACTTTGAAAATATATTCTGAGTGAGTCATCATCCACTTGTAATACAATAAAATCCCTGTTCAAAAATATATTGTTTACAGATTGCAATTGTCAGCCATATGTTATATAATACTTATATGTTGTAAAAGGCCATAATAAATCATGCACTGTACATGTTTGTTTGTTTGTTGGGGTTTAACGTCCGAGCAGCAATATTTCAGCTATATTCAGACGATGAACATGAAATGATGAAATGAAAGAGGGATGGGACACAGGGACAATGGGGTCGACAAATTTTGATTGCCACTGGAAATAGGGAGAGGTGGGCAGGGTCGGGCAATTTAGCCTCCTGTGGTGGAGCCCTATGGTTCCTACTCTGGGAGAATACCACAGTAGGGTTCTTTAACGTGCGAGGAACGTGGCATCTTTCCCAACACGGGGCACCACTATGGTTTGCGGTCAGGTTTTCCGTATTATAGCCTGACAACCCCAGCATGTAACACGCCAGGGGTACCCCATTCCACCACCTAAAGCACACATCCCAGTTGCTCTGTGGGCAGAGTGCCCTAGCCCCCGGCTAGGGTTCTGAGCACAATTTAGTCGCCTTTTACGACAAGCTTAGCGCTGCTGCAGGCCTATTCTTTTAACACCAGGACCTGCACGGGGCCACTGTACATGTAAATAAGTGTGCGCTAATAAAGTATTGTATTACATTGTATACATTTTGTAAATCCACAAATTAAAACTGAAAGTAACTTATCCACAGGGAATTGAAATAATTGGAACAGAACTTAGATAGACAGAATGACAGAAAGACAGACAAGGTGAGTACAATAGATTAATCTTGAAATACTTTTAAATGAGACAGTTCCACATTCTTAATATCAAGCATTTTTACCTGCCCTAGTTTGATTGTGAAGACTGTACCTGTATTTCATGATGATCACATATACAACATGTACATGTACAAGCTTGTACGTGTACATAGGTGAGGAAAACACAGATTTTGGAATGACTGAGACATGGAAGTACCTCATTACATGCACAAGTACCTGGGAAACTTAAATAGAAAATGTTCACTTGCAGAGTTAAATTTGCATCTTTAGACATCGCAAAATTAACATTTCCTGTTTCCTGGGGCATTCCCTTACAAAAAATATGACTTACTCTTACAACGTAAGAGGTTGGAATTCTGTTCATCCATACCCCAACCTCTTACTTCCGAGCGCCATATTTCATACCGCTCGTTCCACTGTTCTTTGAAATCAGCAGAATTATTGTAAAATATTTACCATTTAAAACATTTTATACAGTTTCTTTACCATAACACAGGATAAGGTGTATAAACTGAAGGAAAATAACCTATTTGATTAGAAAGTCCAGTAATCCTGGAAATCCTTTATAAAAACAGTTTAAATGAACTTCAAATTTGGTTTTCAGCATTTTAAATGCGTAATTCCAGTCGATAAAATTACAGATTTCAAAATGTGCAAAACAAACATATTAAATTAACCTACGAATTGCCTTTACCAACTTAAAAGTTCATTTTGTCAAAACTATATTGTATTCCGTAAAATAAGTGACCTAATTCAAAATGGCCGATCACTTTGATAACTGTCTTCATTACAAATTTTTTCTAGGTATTTAACAGGAATTAAGGATTTTTGTAGGTTAAATTTCTTTTCTAAAAATAAAAGACTTTAAATATTTTAAAA
This sequence comes from Perna viridis, assembly GCA_037379345.1. Lineage (NCBI taxonomy): Eukaryota > Metazoa > Mollusca > Bivalvia > Mytilida > Mytilidae > Perna > Perna viridis. The sequence goes on from CM074518.1 coordinate 19,566,675, forward strand.
CACGTTTAGCTAATTCACATTTGGGATGGCTATCAACATGTCAGATGCTAAAAGTTAGGATGGCACAAAGTCAGAAAATAGCTTAATTGCAAAACAACTTCTAGCACTACTGCCAGTGCTAGAGTATACAATCACTCATTCACTTTGTCTGTGAATTAACTATTCAACTTTTTTGGGGAAACTCCTGTTGATCAAACATATCACCCAAATCAGTAGTCAGTCTAATCATTCAAGGTTTAGAAAAGAGGAGATGAATCATTAATATACATAATTTCTAACTAACGATCGACATGACAGAAGATCGGTCGTCTGTAATGTTTTGGTTCTACTTTCACTTTGATTTTCCCGCCAAAGAGTCTACTTCAAAGTCGTTTCCGGGATAATACATAGATCCGTATTTTTTTAAATGAAAAAGATACAGTGCGTTAAGGGTACTCATGATATTTGAAGTCTTAGTCAGGATCTATCCAACTTTTATCTAGAACTATAGTACCATTGTTAATATAATAAAGTCTTTGTTATTTGAGTAATTGTTGATTTGAACATTTATTTTATATCAATCTATATCACAAGTTCATAAAATCTTGAGACGAATTTGCCGGTATGAACCTATATTTCAGTGAACTTTTCAGGTTTCCCGGTCTCATATTACAATAACTGACTTTTTACCTATCGTGAAGACAAGACATAAAACGTAAAGTAGACCGTGAACAAGAATACTCAACTAAAAATCAGACATCCATTCCATGCGCCTCCGTTGAGGCACACCAGGCAAGTAACTAAAAGCTCAAGAAGGAAATATTTGGAAAATGCATTCAACTGGTTCTTAATTTACAATTATATCAAACGCTTAAAAATGTGTGGCAACATTTTACTGTACCAACCCACAGTATACGTTTGTTTGATTGAATGGTGGTGGGATTTATCATTACTATTACATTAATCCCCAGATGGATGTTGTCGTGATAAAAATGTTGCTATGCGAAGTATAACTGTACCACAAAACCATAGTGCTTATGTTAATGTTTACAACCCCCCTTTCCCCCCAACATTTGACATGTTGGTATTCGTTTCTAATGAAGATATGAGCAAATTGGAACCACCACGAAGTGGAACAGCAATCTAATCATCACGATGGTTAAACATATGTCGCAACTCAGCCTGAAGTAACATATATTTCCCTTTTATTTTTTTTGTGTTTTTGTTATAGTACGTAGTCATAGCTACTGTAGGGTAAACAATGACTTTGTCATATGGGATTATTTTTAGTGTATAAGACACTTCGCTATCCCATAAGCAAGGTTTAATTGCAATAAACATCATATCATTCACTGATATATCGCATTATTTACAATGGTTCCATCAATCAATTTTGGTCACTGTTACGGCTCACCCCAACTGATCGTAAAACGTCAGTCCAAAATGGTTGATAACCTCCTACATTAATGTCATGAGATTTATCCTACATGTAAATATTTACAGGTTATTTCAAACAAATTATAAATAATTCATCATTCCTGTCATCATCAGATATCGCTCATAAAAAATTCATGTAATATCAGAGTTAAGATCAAGAAACCCATACCTGAGTAGTCACAAGTTTCTAAGGTATAATTACAGGTTAACAAAATAAATTAAGGTGCGTGTTTTGTTTCAGTAGTGTTGATTAATTGTTCATATCAAGTATATAAACTTATAGGATCGGAGATAAAAGTCACACTTTTCGAAGTGGAACTACCAACATCTGAATTTCGTAACAGATAACTTGAAGATAGTTTTAATAGCAACACACTCTTATATAGATTTCCAGCAGAGGTGTAGAAGTTTTAGCGTGAAAGGAGTCTCGAAAAAAAAAAAAATTCCCAAGAGCCGTAGGAAGAATACAAACAGTTGCATGTGCTACAACTCTTTTTGTGGTAGGTTTGATCTTAATTTTATTTTAACATTTATGCCATTTTTTTCACTGTTTTTGTTTTCGATTTGTTGTTTTCACTTTTTTGGTGTGTGTGTGTGTGTGTGTGTGTGTGCATTAAACCATATATGTTAATATGTCAATACTGTAGTATTAAGTGTTGACCACAAATTAAACAAAATTACCACAACGTCAATAGTCTGTTAAATGAAGAGACTTTGGAATTACCGTGACGATAATGATAATGCAAGTCAGTCAAGTCTAAATCATTCGATGGATCGAACACAACATATAAACTCTCAGTACACATTTCTTTTGTAGAAAAAAAACTCGGAGCCGAAGAGCACAATTTAACTGCCAAAAATGACAAGCTTCTTTATTTCCTCCGAGGAACAGCAAAAGCCAAAGAAAGGGTTGCAATGTTACAATGTTGAAGAGCGGAAATTAATGGCAGACATCTTGTACGAAGAACAAAATAGCAAAAGATGTATGTATGTCTTAGGGAGAGAGAGAGGAGCGGGGTCATTGTCAAACTCGCATCAACACATTTTCAAATCGAACTTAAGGTTAAAATTTTTCTTACACGCATGTGACTTTGTGTTATATAGATTCAAGGATACACATGGTAAGAAAGGTATCACAGGACAGACAAACCACTGAAACGCTATTATTTGTAGTTTGCGCATAATAAGCTGTTACACGAAAGAAAAAAAACATTAACACAAAAACAATACCGCATGAGAAAGAGCATCAGAAAGGGCGATCGCAACAACAGATAAAAACACAATGGCAGAAATCACTTTTGATATTGAGAAGCAGAGAAGAGATTAAAGGCATTACAATAATACAAAAGTGCAATAACTTTTTTCAATACCAAAGAAATTTCGATCTTTGCCAAATCATAGTTTCCCATGATTTCCGATTTCAGCAATTGCAAAATTTGACAGTGATGAGAGAAGACTTATGGCAGAAATAGCAAGAGAGAATGACATGGAAGAAAAAGGTTGGCACATTGCAATTTATGTTAATGATACTTATATTGAAATGCTTTTCGATATTCTAACCGCAAAACATCATCAGGCTTTGCCACGAAATATTGAAATTAAGAGATTAAAATGTCAAGGAACAATATGAATATGCGATCATAAAATCATGTATATGCAGTACTAGTGTATATATGACAGAGTAGCGTGTTTAGTCTGAAATCATCCTCCCAAGTCAAAACCATGACTTTGGGAGGATGGTCTGAAATATATGAAACTACTATAATAAATCTAGATGTTTCTCAAGTTAGCAAATCTTAGAATTGAATTTTTGTTTTAAAAAAATCCTTTAAAGCATTTGTGCATCTCTTTTTTAGTAAACCAAAGGAAGAATTTTGAGGAGAAAAGAGAACAAATGAAACAGAAAAGGGAAGAAAAAGATGCCGAGCGAAAGGCTAAGGCATTGATGAAATTACAGCGAGTTGAATCTATAACGAAACCCGATCTTGTGTCAGACACTGTAAAACACTACGACACAAAACGAGCGGATGTTCTTGATAGATTGAAAACAAAAGACACCATGAGAAAAATGAGGCTACAAAAATCAATGAGCCGCGAAAAACCGGATATGGTGTCGGATGTTGCGAAAAAGTACAACGAACGGAGACTTGACGCTTTAGAACGCATTCAGAAGAAACAAGAAGACTTAATAACTAACTATGAAAGAAAGATGAACAGGTGTAAATCCAAATCCACGTCAGTAAAAGATGTTACAAAGAAAATCGACCGAATACTTGGCGAAGATAGGGAAACATCAAGTACGGACAAGGAGGGTGAAAATGAAGGAAGTGAAAATGAACAAACGCAAAGTTTAAAAAGATTCGCTTATAGCAAAAGTAGTGCGCGAAGGATGACATATGATGTACCCGATGATATTCCTGACGTTGAAGATGAATTGGTTACTGACAGCAAGATGTTTCCATGCCAGTCCCCCACAAGTAGTAGTGATACGGAGAATGGATACTCTACCGAACAAACCTCACGTACTGCTATCAGACAACCTCGGTCAGTATCTAGGTACAATTCATTCGACACAAAAACTGTGCTTCCGCCCATAGAATGTACGTAGTCTTTGGAACTTTCTGTTGCATATATGCTATCTTGACACTTAGCACAATATGACACATTATTCTGTAACTGTTGAATTGTGAATTGTTGCAAACAAACATATGTAATGAAATACACAGATACAGTAACGCCGAAAGTCATTCTTTTGTTAGATAATTATGCTTAGTTGCAAAATGTTTGGGAAGCAGAATTTTAAGAATGTTTGCAAAATTCTAGGTCCATTATTTACTTAAATTATTCACCATTATGATCCATTAAGCACTGAATTGTTATACACAAGAAAAATTGATTCGTTTCAAAATGTGACATGTGTTTTTCATATTGGTCTTAAACAAATGAAAACATATTAATATGAAAATCTGATTGTCGGTCTGAAAGCGAGAATAAATACGATTGATCAAGCGTTTTCGCCCGGAAATGCACATTTTATGGCAACTGTTAATGGATAGAGTTCAACTTCAACCAGTCCATGACACTTATTTTTCTGCACAGCAACTTTTAATGATTCAATGAAAAAACAATATAGCCGTTAGCACTGCATTGTTTATTTCAAGCAGCATCTTTTCTCCAGACCACCCTAAGGTGAATAGGTTTGTTTGTTTGTTTGTTGGGGTTTAACGTCCGAGCTGCAATATTTCAGCTATATCCAGACGATAGGTGAATAGGAAAAGAGTAGAAAAGGTTCTAGAGGCATACTAAAATGTCCAGAAGAGGGTCTTCGTCCAGATGGGACGTAAGGTAGACGCGATGCATCTAATCCTGTTTTTTCCCATAAACTGCGCTTGTTCCCATCAGTAGCACATCCCTCTAACCCAAATGTTACATTTCTTCTCTTGATGGTGCGTGATCTACCACTCTTACTCTTGATTATAAAAGTAAAGCGAGGCCCCAAGATCTCTCGTGGGAAGTATAAGTAAACAATCAAAATTTACTGCCAACAAATTTGTTTCCACAAATTTAGGGATGGGGCGTATGTCCACTCCACCCCTATGAATCCGCGTCTGCCTGCACTACATTATCTGTTTGTAAAATAACGCTTTGTAATAATTTTCATTGTTAAAGTTAAATAAAATAGAACAGTTAAGCAAACTCATCGTTCTGGTTATAGATTATATCAGTATCACTTTCAATATCAATTTTCATCAACGGCTGAAATTTGTAATTAAGAGTATGCACGAACTGTCCCCTACTAAATGTTCTCCGGACAACAACAAATTGTATTTCTCAATGAGGAAAGCTTCCTTCTCAGCATCTGTTCTCGTACGAACAGCTGGTGCACTAGCTAGTACTTCTCAGCTTCACATATGATGTTGCTTGAAACGCGTCAGGACCTTGGTTTGTGTAAAGAACAGATGTTGGAACCTATGCCCATGTTGTAGGCGGAAATATAATTAAAATAAATAATTTATATTTGGTTTTTATTCCGGATACATTTTTAAATAGATATATGTACTTTTTTAAATGTTTCTAATCTTTAATTGATTCATTTCTAACTCATTTTCTTTATTTTATGATCGTTAATGATCGTTTTACTTTAGATTTTTACCTTATTGATATTTAACTTCCTTATTTGTATTTGGCGCAAAAGGTAGTCTTTTTCTGGCGGAAGAAGGACTACTCGGATTTTTTTGTTTGGGTGGGGGGCAATTTAAGTACGATTTTTTATCCAATGGGCGAAAAAAGACGATACTTTCTACAACGCAGGTAGGTCGTCCTGTCACACAACATAAAAGCAACGACAACTGCACTGAACTACATGGTCCTGGCTTGGGACGGGCACATTAAGTATGTGGCAGGGTTAAACATAACTGTTTGTGAGCGCTAAACCCCTCCTAATCTGTGACAGTGGTAAGTTTTTTTAAACACCCTTTAATAAATCCCCAAACCCTTGTGTTTATTTAGAGTTAACAATTTTTCTTGGAACCTTAGGAACTGCGCCGAACTTTCTTTCTCTTTAATAGCATTTCTGCTGTGATATAAATCAGTAAGGTGTTTATTAATCGCGTGTTTACGAGATCTAGATTTGTCATGACTGCTTTAATTGTCCAATCTTAATATTAATTTCTTCATTCTGTTGTTTAATCGGGACCACAGGCCTTTTGGACCAGGATTTTTATCACAAAATATCATTCACTCATTTTGTTTCCAATATTTCAGTTATTATGTGTTTTCTCAGACATGTCCGCTTTGCTATTTAATGCTGTTTATACTATGTCCTATTTTTCGTATTTATATAGGTTTAACCTCGTCTGTTTTAATGTTTGTAAAATTGTGACTGATTTCGATTATAATAGATTTTTGTTTAAAGTATAATTTTTATTTCAAGTTTTGCGATGAAGCTTCCTTATTTTACATTTGAAGTTGGAAATTATTAAATTGAATTTAGATCTTTGCAATACGTTTAATAATAGACAACACGAAAGCGTTGTTTCAAAGTTCTGTCCATTTGTGTATCTTTTATTTGTTTGTTTAATGGTAAAAGGAAAAGTTAAATTGATATTTCATTGTGTATTTATATATTTGGGAATTACTAGAATTTGACTTGACTATGTGGAAATAAAATGTGTATAGGTTGAACCTTGTCTGTTTTAAGGTGTCCACCGAGTCTCGTAGAAATCGCACAATAAAAATCACAATTTTTCCCCACAAAAATGAAATAACACGGAATAAAATTAAACACGGAAAAAGCAGTTATATCCACTGAAAAGACCAATTCACTGCATGATAATTAGATGTTTAAATAACTTAAATAATTTTATAGGGGCACGGTATATAAGTAAAATTTTCGGCTAAATTGTATTCGTAATTTAAATTGGCGCATGCGTATCAGTCATTGTGTTTTCAAAATGGATATTATAATTATGAGGTACATGTATTCTTGTGCAATGTCATGTATTTATTGTCGTCTTTGTTTCCACATAGTTCACCATTTCCTCCTAATCCAGACCAACTTTGTTAAGTTCCATAACGATTTAAACTTAAGTGATTAATTAATTTCAGGTGATACTGGCCGCCCCCTTGAAAAAGAATCCTCGAGAGAAACATTTTAATTCACGCAGTGACACACAAAAATACGCTATTTTCATTTTTGCAATTTGATAATGGGGGCTGAGCTCCCATTGCCCCACAAACCGCCTATGACTTCATACTGCTAGATGACTCCAAAGGGAGATAAATCCAAATCAAAGGCTCGGGACCAGGTATTCCCTTTTTGAGCTTACTCACAGTATTTCTGCTCTACACTAATTAGTTTCTTGCAACATTGATGCAAAGGTGCTGGAATCTTCTTGCAATTGTTTTGTCACAATAAAATTGCAGGAATTTCTGTAACTGCAACAACCTGCAAAGTTTTGGCAAACATGTCTTGCATACAAATTTGTTTGCTGCAATGTAGTTGTAACTACATGTATGCAGCATTTTATTTTCTATAAGTGAATCCTTAATATGAATAATCAAAGCACCGAAGGTGCTGAAACTCGGAAGTCGCTTGGCGTGCAATCTGCAAGATAGGTTCCCAATGTTAATTTTTTAAGCAATGTGCTATAGTGCCGGTCATGACATGGACTAAGGTTTGAGAATGTTCTGGTGTTGAACCCATATTTCCCTTGCAACCTGCAGCAAAACAAAACAAAGATTACACAAATATCATGAAAATAAGATTATTGCATTTGTTTACGTTCTTGAGACCTTAAACTTGATAAAAGGCAGCTGACGATATTGATTGTGAAGCTTCTTGATAAAATGATTTTCATTATACAATTCACGGGGCATAGTTATAATCCAACACTACCCAAAGAGAGATAACTCCAATTAAAATGTATTGGCTATTATTTATCTTTGAAATTACTACGCGGTCAAGCGCAAAAAAAATAGTTTGGCGTCTCGATTTACCAGTTCGACAATATTTAGCTGAAAATTAACATTTAAAATGTTTGAAATATCATTCATTTAGGATATCGGTGAAATATTTAAGTTTAAAAGAGAATCATGCATTAATTTGAAGAAAGCATTTCCGCCTGTGAAGTTATCTGCCTGAAGCCCTTTGTCATTCTTATACTTACAATACTCGAAGCCACTGACGTAACTTCCGAGTAAAAATGATAAATAGATAATGCTTTATTGGGCAATTAATCTGATAAGAAATAAAAGCTCTGGTGAGCTTTTTACTGACATACTCCCTGTGATCATGTTTATACCCTAACTTTCTGAAACAAGCAACCAGGTTGAGGTAAAATCAGGCTCTCTAGAGCATTTACATGCAGTGTAACAAAAATATAGATCACAACATTTGCAACAGCAATAAATGCTGGTAAGGGAAGAGAATAAAGAGTTTTTAATAGAAAAATAATATTATGAATAATTTAATGTGTTTCTGGACATGTACTAGTCCAGTCAAAATGAATCATAAATTTAAACAAACTGCAACAGAAAATATTTTGATTTAATTACATAGCATTATACCCCATACATACACAGGAAAAAGTCGAAATAAATCTATGTTGTTAAAAAATCGAAATGAGCACTTAAAAATTTCTTGTTTTTGTCAAATTTTTGTTCCATTTTTTTTCTCTCAATTTCAAGTTAAATATGATACATTGATTGAATTTTTCCGATTAGTTCAGCTAGATTATGAACCAATTGTGCTAGGTCAACCATACAATCACTACATTGCAATTCTGTATTCGTTTCTTGGACACACCCTCACAGGTCACAATCTATTGATCTTAAAATTCCTTGTAATGGTTTTAATGTCAAGTTTTCTGAATAGGTCAGGTTCTCATGATCTACTCATGCTAGCTAGGTCAATGGAATTTAGTGTATAGTTGCACTACCATCATTAAATTACAATTCCATATATCTGATTTAAAGGTTTCACTTTGCAAAACATTGACTTTTCATTTATGAAAACGGGGACACTGGGATACCCTGATGATCTAGAATCTGTCCTTTCTCCAACACCACTGAATGGAATTTAATGAAATTTTCACAGAATCTTAACAATATATTCCCATTGTGCACCTGTTATTATAGGCCCTTGAAAGATGAAAAATGACAGGGTATTTTTTTTTTTTAAAGTTTTCAGCCAATATCTTGAAAACCATAATAGATAGAAAGAAACTTTCAATTGCTGAAATGATCCTGATGATTAGTCCTACCGAAGTCTTCTTGAGTCAAATTTGGACAATTCCTTATTAAATTTATTGCCCTTTAAAGACAAAATTTAACTAGGTGAGCGATTCAGCCTTCTGGGAACCTCTTGTTTTTGTTTATTTTTCAGTCATTATACGACCCGTAGATAGAAATCACCCAGTCTGTCTGTTCATCAGTGTATTTTTCTATTAAACCTCTAGCTGCTCACAAATTTCAGATATGAAGGATGTGCATGTGATGTTCTAAGAGATTTTTATATCATATTGGTCATATCCTGATTAATAATTACTAAAAACATTTTTATGTTATGGATAAATAAATGCTAATGTATGGAGAAGTTCGGCTATAGCTAATTTTAAGCTGAACTTGTTCAATTACCGAAGTTATATGTTGTGTGAACTAGGTGTATACCACATGCCTAGACTGTCCTGTGACTGTGTGCGTCATCAGTATGTAACTCACAGAGTAAAGTAGTAAGCTGTGGCAACCGAATGGGTTACGTTACACAACTTGACTTCACTTAATTAAGTTAAGCTTGAAGTGGGATGTACCTAAAAGTCTTCATACATTGACTTGTTTTGTTATGATCTTGTAACAACAAGATTTAAAAACCTTTGGTACATAATTTAAATGCATTTTTTAAACAGTTCCCATTCATGATAGGACTCACATGATATGAAATCAACAGAAATTCTTTCATAAAAAATGAAACCTGCACAACCACATGTAAATGAAATTACAAATTGTTAGCCAGTTCAAGGAATGATACCACTTTGACCAATTAAATGCACACCCTTAAACACACATGTATATTTTTATACCAAACCTTTCTTGGCAAGCATCAATGCACAAATATTGTCCAATTTACTACATGTATGTTTTCAATTTCAGGTTTTTACAGTTTTTAACGGTTTTAGATGTGCAATATATCAGTGCTACACATAGTAGATGTGCATAGAGCAAGAAATGCTTGCAAAGGGAGATAATCCAAGTTTCATGTTTCCTGTTTACAGCGAATACTCCTCCAAAAGCCATTATATAAAATTTCATTGAAACTTTACAGAGATAGATTAAGCTGTGTAATTTTGTTGAAACTTTACGGGAATAGATTAAGCTTTGTATGTAAATTTATATAAAGCAGTATTATAAGTACCAGGTAGATACTTGAAAAGGATGATAAACCAAGCAATGCATTGGTAGCATTTATGAGTTTACTCATAAAAGTTTACATGTACTTGTAAGTGGGTCTGATTATGAACACCATGCAAATAGTGGAACTGTTAGAAGCATGCATTTACAGTTCAAGGTGGTAAACCTTGTACATTAGGTTAAGTAATTGGTATTTAATGTATGAAGGAGTCAGACTACAGCTTATTCCATCCAGCTTGTAACTCAGAAGGGAGGGAGATGTGTTCCAGTGCTTCACACATCAGTGTGAGGTGAAACTATGATCTTGTTACGTACCAAAATGGGTCGAATAAAGTCAAGTCAGGCAGTGTTTTGGGTTCACTGCAGCAGCCATCGGCTGCCACGTCCCCCCATTCGACCCTATAATTACTAACTTAGAATTTATACTAAGTTAGGAATTATAGGGTCGCATTGGGAGATGCAGCAGGCTGTTCAGCTACCATGAACGGATTACTATTATTTTCCTCTACAAAATCGCGATATCATTCAAAAACTTACTACATTGGCATCAGTCTTTTTTCGTGCTGGCCGTGTAACTATATATTTGGAGGTGTTCATACTTGTCAATTTTTTAACTAGTATTCGTGTTAAATTATATATGTTACTTAGAAACGAACTTTTTGTGATAATGTTTTCATCAATACTGTAACTGTAGATTGCGTGTCATGTGGTCTTCCTAGCGTGTCGTGTGGTCTTAGGTAGAATGGAACTATCATATCTGCCTTAAAATATTGGAATGTATAAAATCTGTTTATTTTTTTCTCATCTGAAAAGCAAGTATTTTTATGGAAATTTATTTGTCATGGTCTGCAAAATCATGCAGCACCCCCCTTTTTTTATAACAGAACAATGATTCTTTTCTTTCAAAATTGTTGCAGTAATTCTTTAAATAATGTCATAAACTTTATACAGACACAAAGTCTGAAATGATATTGTGCTGATAGGGAAGAGCACATGCAGGGAAAAGTAGTTTCCATCTTCCTACATGTATATATTACGCGAGACCGGAAATTAAATGATGGCGCGAATTTTGTGATCTATTCATTATGTTTTCAATTTCAGACTTAAACAGTTTAAGATGTGCGATATATCAGTACCACACGTAGTAGATGTGTTTAGAGCAAGAAATGCTTGCAAATGGAGATAATCCACGTTTCATTTTTCCCATTTACAGCTTTCAGCCCTCCAAAAGCCATTATATACAATTTTATTGAAATTTTCCAGGGATAGATTAAACTGTCGAATTTTGTTAAAACTTTACAGGGATATATTAAGTTCTGGAATTTTATTGAAATTTTACAGGAATAAATTAAGCTTTGGAATTTTGTTGAAAGTTTACAGAAATATATTAAGCCCTCAGAATTTTGTTGAAACTTAACAGGAATACAGATTAAACTTTGTATGTAAATGAACACAAACCAGTATTGTAAGTGCCAGGTGGATTAACCAAGTAATGCATTTCGAATCATGTCTGCATGTGTTCAATTTGAAGAAGATGGGTAGCATTTGTGAGTTGTCTCATAAAAGTTTACATGTACATGTAAGTGGGTCTGATTATGAACACCATGCAAATAGTGGAACTGTTAGAAGCATGCATTTACAGTTCAAAGTGGTAAACTTTGTACATTTGTACTCTACAAAATCGCGATATCATTCAGAAACTTGCTACATTGTCATCAATCTTTTGTTTTTTCGTGCTGGCCGCATAACTTTATATTTGGAAGTGTTCATACTTGTCAATTTTTAAGATTGTTGTTTCAATTAATATTCGTGTTAAATTATATGTTACTTGGAAACGAACTTTTTGTGATAATGTTTTCATCAATACTGTAACTGTAGATTGCGTGTCATGTGGTCTTCCTAGCGTGTCGTGTGGTCTTCGGTAAAATGGAACTATCATATCTTCCTTTAAAATATTGGAAAGTATAAAAACTATTTTTTCTCATGAAAAGCAAGTTCGACAATACTCAGACATATGAGTGATGAACTTTATAGGAAGAAAAAGTTTTTGCCCCCAGTTTTTAGTGGAGTCCGAGTTGCTCATTTACTTTTTTTACTTTGTATGTATGATTTTAGTTACTTCATGTTTTTTTGATGTGTATGTCTCTTTTCAATGTCTGGTCTTTGTCACTAGATTACATTCTTTTGATTACCGCTATAACTTTGGTTCCCTTGATTACTCTTTTATATTCGTCATGGCTTGCAAATTCATGCACAATCAAAACATTACCATTGATAGTGTCTGAATCTTAACAAACAATATTGGACAAAAAAGAATAAATTTAATTACCATTCCATATAAAATTCAGACACTATCAATGGTCACGGATCCATGGTGCAGAAACCAACTGCATACAGACCTGTTCTTTGCATAAAAACCAACATTCATCTCCCACACAAGTAAACCAAATCAAGAATTGTGACGCCTGCAAAAGCGTTATGTTAATTAGCAATTTATATATCTTTTGTCTCAAATGTACAACATCTATATAAAAGTACGACTGGTTATGTGATCTGTATCTTCTTCAGAAAGTATTAAAAGGGTATGTTTTTGGTCTGCATAAATCACATTCTTTCCGATGTATTACTTGACTGCCGCTTGAAGCTGTTAATTATGTAAACATTAATAAATGCTAATTATTTTAGTTCGTGTACAGAAGAAGGATAAAATTTTGTTTTTTGTTTGTTTTTTTTTTGGCGACTTTCCGAACACATTCGTGACAAGGAAATGAAATGGCGTTCACACCCAAATAACACCTCCACATTTAATTCATTACAACATAGTTCATCATATGTCGAAGCTGTTTCTTGGGAGTAGACATTTTGCCGAGAAAAAAGGTCAAAATTAACAATTTTAAGCAATTTTTTGTTAAATGACGTTTTTTTTTGCACCATTATGACCATTCAGACTAATTAATCTAATTCCTGCTATTAATATAATTATTTTCCTATGTTATGAACAATGTTTATGTTATTAGAACAAAGTTGATGTTTTTGGCAGTATTCATAATTTAATACCCCTACACCTAATAATAGCCATGTCCATTCACCCCGTTCTTTAATATTCGATAAACTTAATACTTACCCATTTATTCTGACTTAGTATTACAATTTACTGATACAGAATCGTTGAATGTATAGTAAGTCAAACCGATCCAATGCTTAGTTTAGAAACAATATATTTTACTTAAACATTTAAGACTATGATAAAATAAAGTTACTCGATAATAATATAGAAATGACAAGTGGACTAAACTATTTTCTTGCTAAAATAGGGTTACTGTCCGGTTGCCAAAACATGCTACTTTTGTCCTGTCTGAATTCTGAATGCACAAACTGAAACATATAAAATTTTTATCGAACAAAACTGTTAAAATAATGAAAAGTATTTCATATCAGTTAAAAACCTTGGACAAAATGTTGAATGAATTTTAATTTTCAGTTTTGCATGTTTTCATACCCATTGATAAGAGTCATTCATTATAAAAAACAAGTTTCATGCAAATACTGAAAACGTAAACCATCGAAGGATTTGTTTTGTTTATTTTAACAATTGAATTTCATGATTTTGTTTGTTATCTTTCAACAATAAAAACAACACAGTGACTTTTAGCATTTACAGGTGTACGTATTTTCATTACAGTAATATCATATTTTAAGCTGTTTGGATGTATTCTGGAAGTATATTATATAAAGTGACAGTTTCAATCCTGTCAGTCGTCTTTACATGTACATGTTCTGATGGTTTGATAGTGAAATTATGTTAGTTCTCAAATAAAATTAAATTAATCAGGGTGTTATAGGATTTTGATGGACTTGGACATACAGTGGACACACAGTCACTCTTTTACTTTTTTTTCTTCAAACTACAAATAAGACTTCGTTGTTTACATTGCCGCGATTGAATACAACCTTCCAGTTCATTCAAGGAATAGTGGAGATTATGAATTTACGTAGCCCTACGTCAATCCTACATATTACCTAATGATTAGAATCAAGGCATGCGCTGATGCAGAATTTTACCTAACAAATAACTGACAGGTTAATAAGGCTACAATGTCAATTTGCTTCTATTTTGATGTACATCCGAACACTTGAACAAAAAAAAAAGATTTTGGCAGGAAAATTTTACAGAGGACTTAAACTCAAAGGAATGTGTAAGTTTTTTGTTCAGTTGATCAAGGAAAGTTTCATTCTTGGGTTAAAACGTGAAATAACAAAGAACACTTTGGCAAATGTTGTTTCTCAAAAGCCGTTCAATGTTATTGGTGCTGTAATCGGAACTGGATACAGTCAATCTGGCTGTTGGAGAATTCATTTTCACAGTGTAAAGACAATATGCCATATACCCGAAACCCATACAAAAAAGAATTACTATTGTTTGTATGGTTAAAAACAGGATACAAGTATCAATTTTTTTATGAAAATGCTTCAAGCTGTTCTTTAATCAGTACTGAGTAGCGGAGTATATGGCCAGCACTTAAACAAAAATATAGTGTACAAAATTAATGTATTAGGCAAATTAGTATTCATCGTTGATGGTAATTAAAAATACCCACCAAAACCAAAAACAATTTAATTAACTAAACTAAACCGAAGCAAACAAACAGAAACAAACAGAAACAAAACAAAAACAATCAGTATCCATCATTGAAGATAATTTGTAAAAAAACCACAAAAATGCAATAAATAAAACAAAAAAATAAACAAAAAAAAAAAAAAAAAAAAAGAACGAAAGGAAACGAAAAAAATTTCGAATCACCAAAACAAAGAATAAAAAAAAAGAACAATTAAAACGAATAACACAGCAATGCTTTTGTGCTAGTGATTATTATCACAGGGATTGGATATGCGCCTAGTGCAGGGGGAGTCGAATACTCTACTACTGCCGCTGACTAGCCTACTTGTAGGTGAAAAAGAAAGCCGAGTGCGTAAGTCTTTCTTGTCAGTACAAAGCCTCTACCAGTCTAAGACCTGTACAGTGCCTCCTCGCGACAGCACACGGTAACTAGGGTCTAGTATCATAGGCTAAACTGTAGAGGATCTCGGAGTATCAAGGACCCAAGAGATGCAGTGTGTAGGCCCATCGGCGTGTGGATACGCCCTAGCACTCATCAACCTTGATCCAGCTATGGGTTAAATAGCATCACACTACTGCCTTGTAGAAGGCTTTGGACAGTCAAAGGGTATGGGAGAAAACCCAGACAGAAAATCCGTAAAGATGGTACTCGTTAGCATGGTGATGCATCCATCTAAGGGAAGGATCCCCCAACAGAAAATCTACTGGTCCTCCAAGTTATGGGGGTTAAGCTTAGGGCTTACAACCCTAACTTGTAAAAAAAGATATGTTACGGAAACAGCAGCTGCCCTACATGCCAGTGGCGTAAAGGGCAGTAAGTAAGTAAAGCTTTTGTTTAAACTTTAGTATTATTTTTAGTGCAGGATTTTGATGACTATTACAGCAATTGTTCTAAAAATGACACGATTTGAGTTGGGAGATGTTCAATCTAATTCTTTCATTGTGTCTGCAGTAAGGTGCGCGGTGATTTGTAAAGGGATGACATAACTTTTTGTATTTAACATATTTTGTATTGTCTATAAGCGTCCGTTTATAATAGGGATACTTTTATCACGGTAGTTTTTCGATTGATGGTTTTAACAATTATCACTATGTTTCGCATGAGTATCATGATATTAGTCAAAAGTTGATTGATTGCTTGATTAATGGGGTTTAACGTCCGAACAGCAACATCTCAGCTATATTCAGGCGATGAACATGAAATGGATGATAAAATGAACATGAAATGATGATGAAATGAAAAATGGGATGGGACACAAGGATAATGGGGTCGACAAATTTTTATTGCCACTGGAAATAGGGAGAGGTGGGTAGGGTCGGGCAATTTAGCCTCCTGTGGCGGAGCCCTATGGTTCCTACGGGAGAATACCACAGTAGGGTTCTTTAACGTGCGAGGAACGTGACATCTTTCCCAACACGGTGCACCACTATGGTTTGCCGTCAGGTTTTCCGTATTATAGCCTGACAACCCCAGCATGTAACACGCCAGGGGTACCCCATTCCACGACCTGGGGCATACATCCCAGTTGCTCTGTGGGTAGAGCGCCTAGCCCCCGGGTAGGTTTCTGATCACTATTTAGTCGCCTTTTACGACAGGCTTAGCGCTGCTGCAGGCCTATTCTTTTAACATCCGGACCTGCACGGGGAGCTAATCAGTAGTATGACGGTGGAAGTCAAAAGTATTACCATACTTGCAAAAGCATCATTATATAATTCTGATGACTACGTTTTCACGATGACAGTTAAAAGCATCATGATGGAAGTGAAAAGCATCATGGTAGAAGTTAAATCATCACGATGGAAGTTAAAAGCATCGTGATGGTTGTCAAAAGCATCATGATAACTAACTCTTCAGAATTGTATCAAGATGCTTTTTACAAGTATCATTATACTTGTGCCAAGCATCGTGATACTTGTTAAAACCATTGCGATGGAAAAAACTATCATGATTGAAGTATTATTTTAACATGAACGGTGACTCATAACTGTATGTTTAGTAGTATCACACTTGATATTTTGTAGGTTCTTTTGATGATGTTATCAACTTAAATGTTACATTTCATTAGAGTGTTTATGTATAAAAATTTAAATTACAGATGCTAGCTCATTGTAATAGATATAGGAGATACGGTGTCAGATTAACCGCTTGTTTCTGACTTCACATGGATTTTGTTTTACAAATTGCTACCTTGAGAAGAAAGTTTATTTCTTAGGAATAGAATGTCATTTCGTGCCACCCTAAAAAAACCGCACTGTAAATAGTGGAAAAAATGTGTACCTAGGCCTCTTTACTCTCAGTTGAGAAACATTCTAATGTATGTAAGAGTTTCAAGAGCTGCATAACTTATAACAATTTTTCATTGGAAAAAAACTTCACGAATTGTAAAATGTACAGTAAAGAGATCAAGAGAATTCTCGATTTTATCTTTGTAAGTATCCGTTCCATTGCTATTTGTTGTCTGTCAAATTTGTCCTGACTATTTCGTACAATGTTTGCAATCTTTTAACTTTATAAAATCTTAACATTATAGACATGTTGGAGCATATATTCAACAAACGAAAGAAAAGAATGCAAGACTGTAAAATAAAATAAAAATAAATATTAAATTATGCATTATTTTCGTCATAATACGATAGTCCAATACATGACGTTCAGAACAGTTTGTACAAGCATACCTAGCGCCTTAAACCTAGAAAACTATTTTTTATGCGTCTGGAAGTCAGGAATGCAACAAAAAAAAAAACAACAACAAACAAACAAACAAAACAGAAGAAACAAAAACAAGCAGAAAAGAAAAGAAGTCAGAGATGTTTTGATCTAGGATGTCCAGATATCAATCAGTACAGATTTAAGTGGAAAATATACACTGCGATATTATAAATATGCAGGAAATGATGCAGAGATTTCTTGTTGACGAAAATGGACGATCGAAGTAAGCTCGATCCTACAAGAAGACCATAATGATGTTATGGTCATACGTGTAACAATCGAACATTTGAATGTTAATGATTCAGAATAGACAATAGAATAGAATCGTTTACTATGAGGAGAGAAAGTGGAGGCCTTTATCCTAGGAAACTGAAAAAGAAATATAGATCATTAAAACAAAACACTCTGACGTCAAAAAGAACTAGGTTCTGGACAGTAGTAAAAACGAGTATTATCCAACGGTTAGACATGGCATTAGATACAAACAAAAAAAACCCCAAAAAACATGAAATATGAACCAAAATATCACAAAGAAACAGAATAATTGAGCAATACGGACTTCACTTGGAGCATGAGTCAGGTATACCGGTATGGTAATTATCCTCTGCTTTTATAAAAACACCCGCCGAGTTGCTCAACAAAATGTCACGTCGGGGTAGACAAAAGAGGAAAGGGGACGTATGACACTGTAACAAATTGCTTTTTCATAGTGCAGATGGATACACCATAACGATCCATGACTTCATGATAACAACCATAAAACATTTGTGGAAATGTCTTTAATCTTGTAGAAACATAACCTTTGTTCCAAAAGCCTCATTGTACGGGGTCTAGGGCGATACAAAGGATATCATGTTAAAAGGTACCGTGTTATCGTAGTTACAGTTAGCTCCGAAGTAACATATAAGCTGTGATGTGGAAACTCAATTGCAGATGTTAAAAGAGCATTGTTTAAGATAAAAAAAAAGTTGGTGGTATAGAATAAGAACCCTTACCTTTTAACTAACCTTACCCCTAACACTAAAAATTAACCCAAACCATGACCTTAACAATAATCCTCAACCCCCAACCCTAACACTAACCAGAATCCTAACCCTAACCCTAACCCTAACCCGAAGCCCAACACTAACCCTAACATTAACCGTAGCCCTGACCACAGCCCTATCTCTAACCCTACCCTAATTCTGAACACTAACCCTAACCTATAACCATAAGCCTAACCATAACCTTAACACTAATCCTAATCCTTAACCTTAGCCTAAACCCTAACCCTAACCCTAAGCCTAACCCTAAACCATAACCCCAACCCTAACTCTAAACTTACCCTAAACAATAACCAAAATCCTAACGATAAATCTAAACCTAACTCTTAACCTTCACCCAAAAACCTACCTTAAACCATCATCCTAGCCTTAACACTTAACCCTAAACACTAACCTTAAACCCTAAACCTAAACCTAACCCTAACCCAAACACAAAACTGTAACATAACCAAAATATCACTTACAGAGAAACAAAATAATTGAGCAATACGAACTTCACTAAACACTTGGAGTATGAGTCAGATACACCGGTATGGTAGTTATCCTCTGCTTTTATAGAAACACCAACTGAGTTGTTCAACAAAATATCACGTCCGGGGTAGACGAAAGAAGAGAGGGAAAGTATGACACGGTAACAAATTGCTTTTTTATAGTGCAGATGGATACACCATAACGATCCACGAGTTACCCGTAACACTCAACCCTAACCCTAACCCTAACCCTAACCCTAACACTAACCATAAACCTTACATTAAGCCCTAACCCTAAATTTAACCCTAACGCTAAACCTAAACCTTTACCCTAAACCTAAACCTAGATTCTAACCCTTACCCTTTACATAATCCAGAACCCTATTCATAACCCTAACACTAACCCTTACCTTAACCCTTACCCTAAAACTTAACCCTATACCTAAACCCTAACCCTAACCTTAACCATTATCCATGAACCTAAACCTTAACCTTAACTCTAACGCGAACACTTACCCTAACCCTATACCTAAACACTTCCCTTAAATCTATACCTCAATTCTAACCCTTACCCGTACTCTAACCCTACATCCTAATCCTAAACCTTACCCGTACTCTAACCCTACATCCTAATCCTAACCCTAATCCTAACCCTATCCCTAACCTTTACCTTTAACCATAAACCCAAACCCGAACCTTAATTCTTTTACCCTAACCCTAACCCCAACCCTGACTCTAACCCTACTCCAAACCTAACCCTAAACCTTAATCCTCAACCATAAACCCAAACCCAAATTTAACTTTTACCCTAACCCTAACCCCAACCCTAACCCTACACCTAAACCCTAACCTTAATCCTAAACTCCAACCTTAACCCTAACCCTAACCCTAACACTAACCATAACCCTAAACATAACCCTAAACCCTAATCCTGAACCCTAACTCTAAGTTTAATCTTTATCTTAACCTTTCCTTACCCCTAACACTAAATCTTAACCTTTAACCCTAATCCAAACACTAACCCTGACCCTAACCCAAATCTTAAAAAATTACTCTAAGCCCTAACATTATACCTAAACTCTTAACCTCAACCCTGACCCTAACCTTAACTCTGACTCTAATCCTAATCCTGACATCAACCTTAGCCTCTAACCCTAACCTTAACCCTAGCCTCCAACCCTAACCTCAACCCTAAACCTAAACATAACTCTAAATCCTTACATTAATGTTAAGACTAGGATAAGGGTTTATGGTTACGGTTACGGTGAGGGTTAAGAGTAAGGGTTAGAGTTATCATTTTAATTTTAGCTTTTGTTTAGGGTAAGTTTAGGATTAGAGTTAAGGTCAAGGTTTAGGGCTAGGATATAGGTTTAGGGTTAGGGTTAGGTTTAGTGTTTAGGGATTAATATGGATTAGGGTTGTGGTTACAGTTAGGGTTAAAGTTAGAGTTAAGCTTAAGGTTAAGGGTTAAGGTTAGGGTTAGGGGTTAGGGTTAGGGTTAAGGTTAGGGTTTGGGTTAAGGTTAGGGTTGGGGTTAGGCTTTGGCGTTAGGATTAAGTTTAGGGTTAATGTTATGTTTAGCTCTTAGGGTTTAGGGTTAGGGTTAGGGTTAGAGTTAGAGTTAGGGTTTAGGGTTTAGGATACTGGTTAATATTAGTGTCAGGGTGAGCGTTTTGGTTAGGGTTGAGGGTTAGGTGTATGGTTAGTTTAAATCTTAGTGTTCACATTCAATATCACCAACTTTATTCTCATTTGATGCAATGCTCTTTTATCTTCAATCTAGTTTTCACATCACAACTAATACGTTACGTCGGAGCTAGCTAAAACTACAGTAGCACGACACCTTTTGTGTCGTTCTTGACCCTTACAATGAGGCTTCTGGAACAAGGAATATATTGCTACAAGATTAAAGACATCCCCACTAAAGTTTTATGGTTGTTATTATGAACTCGTGGATCGTTATGGTGTATCCATCTGCACTATGAAAAAGCAATTTGTTACCGTGTCATACGTTTCCGCTTTCGTCTACCCCCGACGTGATATTTTGTTGAACAACTCAGCTGGTGTTTCTATAAAAGCAGAGGATAATTACCATACCGGTGTACCTGGCTCATTCTCCAAGTGTTTAGTGAAGTTCGTATTTGATAATTATTTTGTTTCTCTGTAAGTGCTATTTTGGTTTATAAGTCATGTTTTTGTTGTGTGTGTCTGTTTGCTGTGTCCAATTGTTGGATTATATTCGCTTAACTTCGTTCAGATCTTAGGATTTTTTAGTCACATAACTTTGTTTTATGATTTGTGTTTCTTTTTTCAGTTTCCTATGATAAAGGCCTCCACTTCCTCTCCCAAATGTAAACAAAATTGTGTCCATTCCAATCATTTAAATTTAACTTCATCATGATCTCGTAAGGTTAGGGTTAGGGTAAAAGTCATTGTAGCGGTTTTTTGTTTGAGTTATGTTTAGGGTAAGGTTAAGTGTTTAAGGTTAGTATTTAGTGTTTAGGGCTAAAACTGAACGTAAATATTAACCCTAACCTTAACACTAACTCCAACGTTAACACTTAATCTAATGCCTAACCCTAACCCTAAACCTAACCCGAAACCCTAACCCTTAGCCTCACCCTAACACAAACACTAGCCATAAACCTAAACCCTTAACCTAACACTAACCCTAATCTTAACCCTAACTCATGTCTAAACCCTAACCCTAATCTTCAACCTACATTCTAAAGCTATCCCTAACTCTAACCCTTACCCTAACCCTTACCTTAAATCACAACCATAAACCCTAACCCCTAACCCGAACCCTCATCCTAAGCCTAGCCCCAACCATAACAAAAAACCTTTACCCTAACCCTAAACCCTAGCCCTCAACCATAGCCCTAACCTTTACATTAACCTTACCTTACACCGAACATTAACTTTATACCTAAACCCTAACCCTAAACCTCAGTTCTAACCGTTACCCTTACCCTCAACCTTCACCTAAAATCCTAACCCTAACCCTAAACCTAATACTAACCCTAACCCTCAACCCTAACTCTAAGTCTAATTTTTATCTTTACCTCAATTGACCCCTAACACTAAATCCTAACCTTTAACCCTAATCCAAACACTAACCCTAACCCTATCACTAACCTTAAAAATTACTCTAAGCCCTAACATTATACCTGATGTTAACCCTAACCGTAACCTTAACCCTATCCCTTACCCTAACTTTAACCTAAACTCTTACCCTCAGCCCTAACCCTAACCTTAACCCTGACTCTTACCCTAACCTCAACTCTAGCCTCTAACCCGAACCTCAACCCTAAACCTAAACATAACCCTAAATCCTAACCCTAGGGTTAGGTTTAGGGTTTAGGGAGTATGTATGGGTTAGGGTTGTGGGTAGGGTTAAAATTAGGGTTAGGCTTAAGGTTAAGGGTTAGGGTTATAAGTTGGGGCTAGGGTTAAGGTTAGTGTTAGTGTTAGAATTTAGGTTTAGGTTTAAGGTAAGGGTTAAGGTAGAGAGTTGGGGTTAGGGTTTGTGTAACGGTTAGAACTTAGGTTTAGGATTATGGTTAGGGTTAGGGGTTAGGGTTAGCGTTAAGGTTAGGGTTAGTGTTAGGGTTAGGGTTTAGGGTTGGGGTTAGGGTTAGGGTAAAAAATTTGGGTAAGTGTTAGGTTTAGCTCTTAGGATTTAGGGTTAAAGGTGAGGGTTAGGGTTTAGGGTTGGGGTAAGCGTTTAGCGTTAGGATTAAGTTTTGGGTTAGTATTAGGTTTAGCTTTTATGGTTTAGGGTTAGGGTTAGGGTTAGAGATAGGGTTGGTGTTAGGTTTTAGTGTGAGGGTTAGGGGAAGGGTTAGATTTAGGTTTATGGTTTAGAGAGGGTTAGGGTTAGGGTTTATGTTTTAGGGTAATGGTTAATATTAGTGTCAGGGTGAGCGTTTTGGTCAGGATTGAGGGTTAGGTATATGTTTAGTTTAAATTTTAGATCTAGTTTTCACATCACAACTAGTACGTTACGTCGGAGCTAGCTGAAACTACAGTAACACGGCAACTTTTAACACGATACCTTTTGTGTCGGCCTTGACCCTTACAATGAATCTTCTGGAACAAGGAATATATTTCTACAAGATTAAAGACATCGCCACTAAAGTTTTATGGTTGTTATCATGAACTCGTGGATCGTTATGGTGTATCCATCTGCACTATGAAAAAGCAATTTGTTACCGTGTCATACCTTTCGTTTCCGCTTTCGTCTACCCCGGACGTGATATTTTGTTGAACAACTCAGCTGGTATTTCTATAAAAGCAGAGGATAATTACCATACCGGTGTACCTGGCTGATTCGCCAAGTGTTTAGTGAAGTCCGTTCTGCTCAATTAGTTTGTTTCTCTGTAAGTGCTATTTTGGTTTATATTTCATGTTTTTTATTGTGTGTGTCTGTTTGCTGTGTCCAATTGTTGGATTATATTCGCTTAACTTCGTTCAGATCTTAGGATTTTTTAGTCACATAACTTTGTTTTATGATTTGTGTTTCTTTTTTCAGTTTCCTATGATAAAGGCCTCCACTTCCTCTCCCAAATGTAAACAAAATTGTGTCCATTCCAATCATTTAAATTTAAATGTCCGATTGTAACTCTTATGATTATAACTTCATCATGATCTCGTAAGGTTAGGGTTAGGGTAAAAGTCATTGTAGCGGTATTGAGTTATGTTTAGGGTAAGGTTAAGTGTTTAAGGTTAGTATTTAGTGTTTAGGGCTAAACCTGAACGTAAATCCTAACCCTAACTCCAACGTTAACACTTAATCTAATGCCTAACCCTAACCCTAAACCTAACCCGAAAGCCTAACCCTTAGCCTTACCCTAACACAAACACTAGCCATAAACCTAAACCCTAAACCTAACACTAACTCAAACGATAACCCATGTCTAAACCCTAACCCTAATCTTAAACCTAAATTCTAAACCTAACCCTAACTCTAACCCTAACCTTAACCACAACAATAAATCCTAACCCCTAACCACAACCATAAATCCTAACCCCTAACCCTAACCTTAAACCTCAACCCTAGCCCTAACCTTTACCTTAACCTTGCCTTACACCGAACATTAATTATACCTAAACCCTAACCCTAAACCTCAGTTCTAACCGTAACCCTTACCCTCAACCCTAACCTAAAGCCCTAACCCTAAACCTAACACTACGCCTAACCCTAAACCCTAACCCTAACCCTAACCCTCAACACTAACTCTATGTCTAAACTTTATATTAACCTTACCTTACCCCTAACACTAAATCTTAACCTTTAACCCTAATCCAAACACTAACATTATACCTAATGTTAACTCTAACCGTAACCCTAACCCTAACCTTAACCTAAACTCTTACCCTCTGCCCTAACCCTAACCTTAACCCTGACTCTTACCCTAACCCTGACCTCAACCCTGGCCTCTAACCCTAACCTCAACCCTAAACCTAAACATAATCTTAAATCCTAACCTTAACCTAAGACTAAGATGAGGGTTCAAGGTTACGGTTACGGTGAAGGTTAAGAGTAAGGGTTAGAGTTATCATTTTAATTTTGGTTATTGTTTAGGGTAAGTTTAGGATTAGCGTTAAAGGTCAAGGTTTAGGGCTAGGGTATAGGTTTAGGGAGTATGTATGGGTTAGGTAGTGGTTAGGGTTAGGGTTAAAATTAGGGTTAGGCTTAAGGTTAAGGGTTAGGGTTATAAGTTGGGGTTAGGGTTAAGGTTAGTGTTAGGGTTAGGGTTTAGGGTTAGGGTTTGTAATGTTAGGATTAGGGTTTGTGTTAGGGTTAGGAATTAGTGTTGGGGATAAGGTAAGGTTAAGGTTAAGGTTAGAGTTAGGGTTACGGGTAGTGTTTGGATTAGGGTTAAAGACAGTTAGGGTTAGTGTTTAGGGTTTAGATTTAGGATAAGGTTTAGGGTTAGGGTTAGTGTTAGAATTTAGGTTTAGGTTTAAGGTAAGGGTTAAGTTATAGAGTTGGGGTCAGAGTTTGTGTAAGGGTTAGAACTTAGGTTTAGGATTAAGGTTAGGGTTAGTTCTAGTGTTAGGGTTAAGGTTAGGGTTAGGGGTTAGAATTAGGGTTAAGGTTAGGTACTGGATTAGGGTAAAGGTAAAAGTTTGGGTTTAGGGTTAAGAGTTGAGGTTAGGTTTAGGGTTAGAATTAGGGTTGGTGTTAGGGTTTAGGGTTGGGGTTAGGGTTAGAGTTAGGGTTTAGTGATGGGTTAGGGTTAGGGTAAAAGTTTTGGTTTATTGTTAGGTTTAGCTCTTAGTGTTTAGGGTTAGGGTTAGCTTTAGGGTTTGTAGTGTAAGGGTTAGTGGTTAGGGTTAAGGATATGGGTTAGGCTTAGGGTTTGAGTTAGGGTTACGGTTAGTGTTTGGGATAGGGTTAAAGGTTAGGATTTAGTTTTAGGGATAAGGTAAGGTTGAGGTATATATTAGATTAAGTGTTAGTGTAGGGTTTAGAGTTAGGTTTTGGGTTAGGTTTAGGGTTAAGTTTAGGGTTAGGGTTAGGGTTAGGTTTTAGGGTTAGGGTTAGTGTTAGAATTTAGGTTAAGGTATAGGGTTAGAGTTTATGTAAGGGTTAAAACTTAGGTTTAGGATTAAGGTTAGGGTTTAGGACATGGTTAGGTGTTAGGATTAGGGTTAGTGTTAGGGTTAGGGTAAAAGTTTAGGGTTAGGGTTAGGTTTAGCTCTTAGGTAGGGAGGTCGGTAGTGCGTTTATCGATATTCTTGCTTGGGCAAAATTTTCAATTTTGAGTCAACTTTAACACGTTAGAAAATGGTCAAAAATCCATTGCATGACCAAAAGATATATGTAATTAAAGTTGAGACATTTTTTTCTTTCTAAATATACATTTTTCATTGTTATTGGAGTTGTTGTTTATTTGGTACAGACATTTGAAGTGACGATACTTTGAGAAAAATGGCCGCCGGAAAAACTATTTGTCAAAGATCATACATATTTCATAATTCATTCCGCAAGCTGTTACTGGACCGATTTTCTTTATTTATGGCTTAACTTTTTGGAAATATCTTCCATGTTGATAATCCGGTTGTCAGACTAATTTGTTTGTACATAAACATATTGTTTACGTAATTTAAAAGAAAAACATGTTGAAAAAAATAGTTTTTGCGTAAATCTAATCCTTTCAGCGTCCATCCGTAACATTGGTTTCAGAAGAAAAACAATAATAGCTTGCGGAATCGATTGGATATAAGGGTGGTCAGGGCGTGGTTTTTCTTAAAAATTAAAGCGGGACCGGTTATCGTTCTTGCTAACCGGATGTTACTGATCCGCCATAGCTTCTGCTAAGATTTTCGAACGCTCGTGGAAAAATGCCTTTTACCGACTCTTTTCTGGACGGACTTTTGACTGGTGGTGCAGACAACGATGGACCTAGGCCATGGAGGCCAATCACTTACGGTAAGTACCTAAATTATATCTAATATAAGCATAATCGTCCTGTTTCCGTAAGGTCAAATTCTAGAATGACCTTTTATCATCTGCAAGCTTAAAAACTACTTTCACCTTCTTGGAAGGTGTGATTTTTGTTTGATTCTGTATGAGCTAATTAAAAAAAAGTTACTTTCGTTTAGAATTAGTTGGAATATGGTTCCATAATATTTTCATTAAACGATGAATATGTAATGAGGTAAATTCGCCCCACGATTGATTGCGATCCATTCGGAATGTTTCGGACTTTATTGACTTTCCTATATCATCGGAAGTCTCTGCATTTTACCTTGCTCTTTTCTATTGGTTGGGAGAATTTGCACACATTGCATTCAATTTCCTTGATAATACAAATTTACTTTATATGCAGTGCTGAATTATTTGAAACTCACATGTTTAAGCATAAACCTTCTTTGTATTTATTATAACTGTTTTATTTATTCAAAATTATCATATGTAGAAAAAAATTCAACCTTAAATTGCTTCTTCAAATGATACACAACTTTTTTTTTCTGATTTTCATTTGATCTTAATATCAGAGTTAATATATATTAATTATGTCTTTTATTAGAAAAATTATAATGTAGCCGTGCTTGTACTTTACTTGATAGATAGAACTCATTTGATGTGATTTAAATATGTGGTAATCGTGTATTTTACATATGACATGCATCTTCTTAAGTTTATTTTATATATTCATATTGTACATTTTTTAACAGCTAACTTACATATTCATTTTTTACAGAATTGTAGATGCTCTACTTATTTAATATTCATATACAAGTACAATTGCTTGGAAAAGGTTTAAAATCCAAGTAATATACATTATTTATCATTAAATTTTAAAACTATGGTTTAATATTTTTTTTGTGCTTTTTTTAGGATCACATTGATTGACTCCTAATACCACCCTTTTGTAATATGTATATGAATCATACTTGTACTATGTTTTTTCTTCTAATTATTGATTTATTTCAGAAGAAAGTATTAGTAAACAGGTGCCTAAATATTCATTTTATTTTGTCATATAAAAAGTAAACACTGATGTAAATTTTATCATGATTTCGTTTTATTTTCTGTTTGTTTTTCGACCCGTGCAGGTCCAGGTCTTTTAATTATGGTAATAAATAAGCATTTACATTTGAATCATATATTACTTGCAAGAACAGTCGATTAGTGTTGTGTTTATACTCTGTTATGAAACTGCTTCACAGCACACATTCATTGAGTTCCACTACTTGTTTATTTCAGATGGCCTGAGAAGCATAATGGACTATGCTATGAGACGAATAGGGGCTAAGTCTGAGGTAGGACTATATGGGGATGGAATGGTTGGAAGCTCTCAGCCCAGGGTAAGTATGGTAGGTATGGTTGATGTTTGTCAGATCCAGACTAGGCTGAGTAAGTTGGTAAGTATGATAGATGGGGAAGCCTGCTTTCCCATCTATCAATTTCTGAGTTCTCAGCTGGATAGAGTAGGCCATTCAAGTGCACAGGTATGTATGCTGCTCTATCCAGACACCATGTCCCGTGGAGAATTGGAGTACTTGCCAGAATACAGACAGGTAGGACTGACAGAAGCTGACCTATTGGACACTGGTGCCACAAGAAGACTTTCCGCAGGACAGATGTCACTAGGACTGATGATGGAAATCCACAGGTATGTTGATAAGTATTGTATTGGTTCTAAAGTAGATACTTTTTATGAAATAATTCTTTATTCCAGGTAACGAAGATGACTGACACAGAAAAGAATACCTTGCATGTGAGAGTGAAGAGAGAAGTGGACAGGATGAAGAAGATGAAGAAAGCCAAACAGATGAGTCAGATAGAGATGATGAAGAGAGAAGTGTTCGACATGCCTGGAAGTGGAGATGCCTTGGTTGACAGGTTGAATTCCCTCAATCTGAAGGTAGGTCAGGTAAGTATACCCTTAGAGTTAAGAGGATTAGTTGAGTCTTTAGCTAATTCTTGTTCCTCTATACAGGAAGAGCAGCAGAAATTGATGTCCAGAAATCAACAGTTGGAGGAGGAGAGTAGGGTAAGTCAACTGAGAGAAGAAGCAACTAACACCCAGCACCAGAAGGAAACAGAGGAGATGAAGTCCCGACTTTATGAGAAGAGCAGGCAACTGAAGGCAGCCAGGCGACTGAAGGACCACTACAAGGAAATGGCTGAAAAGGCAAGATCGAAGACAGGTATAAACTATATATTATATTGTTATATCATTGTAATATGCTTAAATAAATTAATTTCAGTTTGCAAAGAAATAAACCTTACATTTTATATGGGATTAATATCTTTATTAAAGTCTTTCCTTTTGTGATTTGATTTACAAAAAAAGACAATTTGAAACAAACTATATTAACACCATAACAAACAAGCCACAGTGGTACAATCCCATGAACTATATCAAAACCCTATATACTTAACACTCGTCTTTGGTTTGATAGTGAAAATATCGAGATGACAAGTATAAAGATGATAATAACTACTATTTAATATTTTTATTTACAAGATGTGTATATACCAGTCTGCTAGGCAGTACCACTGTACTAACACAAACCACGTGGAAGCTACACAAGATTCATGCACTTAAAATATGAAGAATGAAATGAAAAAAAAAAAATTATTTACACTTAGCGACACATTGTTACATGTACGTATACAGACATGGCATTTTGAATGTTTAGCAGCATACAAAATATTTAATAATAAATATAACTAAACTTGTTTTTCTTATATTGTAGAAGAAATACAACAGAAGCAGGAGGTAGATCGAGGTATGGAGGAGAGAATGGAAGAGATGGCCAGCATTATCACAGAACTTCAGCGGGAAAAGGTGAACCTCAAGTCACAGGTAAGGTATTATAAAGGTATTGAGAGTAAGAGACCAGAAAATGATGCATTTTCCAGACGAATAGATGAGTTGAAGGAGGAGGTGGCATTTTGGCAAGGTCAGTATTTGGAGTGTCAGGAGCAGATGAAAGGCTTTTTGAACCAGCGAGAAGTAGTTACCTTCCATAGTGGTAAGTATACAGATATCATCAGAGAAGTCTACATGAAGCTGATGTGTATGAGAGTTGGAGTCAAGAATGTCCCACGGATCATCAAGACTGTAATGGAGAAGATGACTGGAATTACCCCTCAACGACTACCTGGATCAACATTTGCAAAGTATATGCTGTTGGAGGCTAGGAGTGTAGCTCTTACTCACCTGAAGGAAGAGATACACTCCTCAGAAGGTAATTTAACTGTAGGGCCTGATGGCACAACTAAATTTGGACATCATTACGGTGCAATTTCTATTTCTCTTTCAGGTAAAACCATGTGCATTGGGCTGCGTAATATGGCATGTGGAGACACTGAGACATACCAGAAGTGTGCGGTAAGTGACCAGGCCAGTGTCAACAAGAAGTTCGTGACCCTGCTGTCTGAATGGAGGGAGAGAGCCTTGCCACATGTGATTGAGAACTGGGACACCCTTAATGCAGTACAGAGAGAGTACAGAAGTACTGGTACTACATTGTACTCCCATGTTATACCATAATTCAGACTGATTTGAGAACTAAGTAGTGAAGCTACAGTACACCAATTTAAAAAAAAAGAAACTCAGTTGGAATACTA
This sequence comes from Perna viridis, assembly GCA_037379345.1. NCBI lineage: Eukaryota > Metazoa > Mollusca > Bivalvia > Mytilida > Mytilidae > Perna > Perna viridis. The sequence continues at coordinate 19,596,937 of CM074518.1, forward strand.
GTATATTTGAATTTTTCTAATGCTGTGATCATTTCCTATGTAGAAAACATACTTTTAACATACTATGTTTATCTATATATTATCATGTATTATATTTATATGTGTATATGTTACAAAAGGTTCTCCACAATGCCAGGGAAGACGCCAGGGAACAACGACAGATGTATGTGGAGAGGTAAGCAGCCATTCGCCAGCAACGACAGGAAGCAGTTTACCATGGAAAGGGAGAAGAAAGAGGCCAAGGAACAACGTGATCGAGGAAGGAAGAAGGAGGAACTGACACAGAAACTACAGGAAGTTGGAGGTTTGTGGAAGACACCAGACGAGGTTGACCAACAGGTACGCTCCAAGGCCAGTTGACACCTGAGAGTGAAGGCTTTACAGACTCAGGTAATGTTTAGGCGTTACGTTTTAGGTACTCCTAACACATGTAAAATCCTTAATGTGATGGCAGGAGGTAAGTACTTGAGTGCTGAGAGACTGACCGCCAACCTGAAGTGTGTGCTTCGTCAATCAGAAGATGAGAGAGAGGAAAGACTAACAGTTCAACAGGTAAGTGGTCTTGTTAACCCACTGTCTAATTTATGCCTGCAGGCAGAGAAAGAGAAGTTCCAGAGACTTGCAGATGAAGAGAGACAGAGGCATACACAGGCTCCAAAGAGGCAGAAGACACAAGGTGGTACAGTAAGTAGGGTAGTTCCAGACACAACTGAACCCGATGACCTGATTGGTAAGAGAGTTCAACACTTGATAGAAGAACCAGACGGATCCAGCACATGGTATTATGGTATTGTTACAGAACTGAACGTAAGACATGGTAAGTACATGTACAGTTTGGTTTATGATGGTGAGCCTGATACTTACAGCTTCCCTTGCTAGATGACCTAGAGACTGGAGAGTTGAGGATTGTGCCCCTGGATCCTTCTTTTATTGTAGATAGACGAGTTGACCACCGGTTTCGTCGAAAGGCTGATGGTAAGGAGTTTTGGTACACATGAACTGTCACAGGTCATGATGCTAAAACAGGTTTGTTGACTGTAACATATGATTACGAGGATGGTGATAATGATGATGACGATGAGGAAGATGATAGCATCATTTTGGAGGAGCTATATTAGAGGACTATCAGAACGGCGATGTGAGGAGTATATTGTAGGAAGCATTTTTTCAGCAAAATTAATTCTTGTTTTCTGTTTTCCTTTAGCACTAACTCTTTTTGCTTCATTTCAGGTTCTTAAACCATTTTTTTTTCTTGTAGATTTTTATCCAGGGGGCTTTTAGTTTCAGGTACTAATTATTATTTCTTTATTTGTAGATTGGTTGCAGCAAAGCGTTTCGAACGCAGCGAAATTATTCATATTAAGTTATTTAACATAACATTAAACTTATAAAACAATCTTCTTGTTTTGAAATGAAGATAGTTATTCTGGAAAAGGAAGTTTGGTGTTTTTAACTCCTCGCCACATCTTTTGTCATCAAGCGTTCCTGATGACGGTTAATCCAGAAAACCGCTTTGTGAGCAACCAACATCAAATAAAGTTTTCCATTTTTTCAGATTGTTAGCAAACCAGATTATGATTTAATAGAAGGTAAACTAGGTCTAAGTAAATTGATAAGGTATATGATAGGTGTAATGTCTTTATGTACATAATCTCGTTTGTAGGTTTGGCAGACATAGTAGATCCTGGTGAAGAAACCCTTCTGGCCTGAAGTGAAAACTTCGAAAAGTTCATTAAACTTAATCAAATGATGATATTTTGTTTATTATCATTTAATGTACATGACAGTACACATGAAAAAACAGCTAGGGCTTCAAAGTTCCATAGTGAAAGGATGTGCATTGGTTCAAGTCAGTGTATTCATAAAAAATTTCTCAATTTTTTGAGAAAGCAGCATTTGTTTTTGAAATTTGAAGCAATTTAACATAATAATGAGATTATTATTATGGTAAAAGACCCTTTTTAAACACAAAAACATTTCAAGACTATATTAGGAATCTTAGAATTGACCAGACCTTGATATAATATTATTTTACCACTCTTTGCGGCAAAAATGTATGTTTATTTTGATTATCGTCTGGCTTCATTTAAGGTATAGGCCTAACAAATTTTCATCCACATTAAACATTTTATAGCAAAATAAGTATCTTCATGTGATAGCTTAGATTCTAAGCTTTAAAATGGTACCACATAAGTATATGGTATGTTCATATTTTGATCAATATTAGCGTAAATATGTGTTTTTTTTTAAATCTGAAATTTTCAAAAATGTTCAATGTACCCCTATTCTTCAACATTTGTTTGTTGATTTTTAAATATATTTTGATTAATTCTTAATAAAAATGTGTTTTACGATATTTAATCACAATAACAATAACTGTCATTTGCTAAAAACTGCTTTTAAATTCAAAATGTCTTTTTTTTTGTCTGACCTTTCGCCATTTTTTCCACTGAAAATAGCTCTAAAATGTAAATTTTCTATCTCAAATTTTTTTTGAGCTGATAAACAGGATTTGTCAAGTCAAGCAACTTTATTGCCACTTAAAACAAGTGACAGAAAAAAATAGATATTTTTTAAGGAATTCTTAGTAAGCAAAAATGTATTTTTTTTTGTTGAAAAAACGCATTTAAAAAAAGGGGGTCTGCCGCAGTGTTTTTGATTCCAATGAAAAAAAAAAGGTTTTGACATAATATTTGTTTATTAATTTCTGTTTAATGGATTACTCTTGAAAGAACTGCAAAGTATCAGTTTTCTACTACCTTCCAATTTACAAATATGAATATCCAAAAAATAGCACTTTAATCCACGATGCTGTTGACACATAGCTAAAAAACTAAAAAAGTGTTTTTTTGTGCCAATTTTAAAAAAGTGTAATTTTCTTTGTATTTAAGATACAAGTTTCCTGAATGGCTTAAATCAAAGTATGAAATGGCTTTATTTAAATGATTAAGACACAATGTATTAATTTCTTTATCTGTTTGACTTATTTGGGCCCCATAAGTGCCAAAACTGTGACTTTTTTTCCTTCGCAAGTAAAATAACAAACATTCTGAACTTGAAATTGTAATAACTTTTGAACCCCTTGACCGATTTTAAAAATTTTTGCACCATTAAATTACATTTTTAGGGCTCTTTCAAACTAATATAACTTGTACACTTTCTATATACTTCAAATTTTAACTGATCTCCCTATCTTAGGTTTTAGAATCAGGGTTAGGGTTAGAGTTAAGGTTTAGGGATGGGGTTAGTTTTAGGGTAAAAGTTTAGGGTTAGGGTTAGGTTTAGCTCATAGGATTTAGGGTTAGGGTTAGGGTTAGAGTGAGGGTTAAGGTAAAAGTTTAGGGTTAGGGTGATAGTAAGGGTAAGGGTTAGAGTTAGGGTAAAAGTTTTGGGTTAGTGTTAGGGTTTGTCTTTATGGTCAATAGTTAGAGTTAAGGGTTAGGGTTTAGTGTTTAGCGTTAGCATTAAATTTTGGGTTAGTGTTAGATTTAGCTCTTAGGGTTTAGGGTTAGAGATAGAGTTAGGGTAAAAGTTAAGGGATAGGTTTAGGGTTTGTGTTTATGGTTAATAGTTAGAGTTGAGGGTTAGGGTTTAGTGTTTAGCGTCAGCATTAAATTTTGTGTTAGTATTAGGTTTAGCTCTTAGGGTTTAGGGTTAGGGTTAGAATTAGGGTTGGTGTTAGGGTTAAGGGTTAAGTTGAGGGTTAGGGTTAGGGTTAGGGTAAGGGTTAGGGTTAGGGGTTCGGGTTAAGGTTTGGGTTTGGGTTGGGGTTAAAGTTCGGGTTAGGCTTAAGGTTAAGGTTTAGGGATAGGGTTAGGGTTAGGGTTACGGATAGAAGTTAGGGTTAGTGTTAGGGTTAGGTTTGAGGGTTAGGTTTTGTAGTGTTCGGATTAGGGTTAGGGTTAGAGATAGGGGTTAAGGTTAGAGTTATAGTTAGGGTTAGGTTTAGGGTTAGTGTTTGGGTTAGGGTTAAAGGTTAGGATTTAGTGTGAAGGGTAAAGTAAGGTTATGGTATAGATGAGTTAGGGTTAGGGTTAAGAGTTAGGGTTTAGGGTTCAGGGTAAGGTTCAGGGTTAGGGTTAGGGTTAGGTTTTAGGGTATGGTTAGGGTGAGGATAAGTATTTAGGTTTTGGTTTAAGGTAAGGGTTAAGGTTAGGGTTAGGGTTAAGTTTAGGGTTTGGTTTAGGGTTATGTAATGTTTAATATTAGGGTCACGGTGAGGATTTTGGTTAGGATTGAGGGCTATGTGTATGGTTAGTTTAAATCTTTAGATTTAAAACAAAAGTAAACAAAATTGTGTCCATTCCAACAATTTAAATTTAAATGTTCGATTGTAGGTTTAGGGTAAGGTTAGTATTTAGGGTTTAGGGCTGGTGCTTCTATAAAAGCAGAGGATAATTACAATACCGGTATACATTTGGGAGAGGAAGTGGAGGCCTTTATCATAGGAAACTGTAAAAAACAAACATAAATCATAAAACAAAATTATGTGACGTAAAAAACCTAAGATCTGAACGGCAGTAAAGCGAATACATCCCAAGGATGGACACGGCAAATAGACACACACAAACAAAAAATCTGAAATATAAACCAAAATAGCACTTACAGAGAAACAAAATTATTGAGTAATACGGATTTCACTAAACAGTTGGAGTATGAGCCAGGTACACCGGTATAGTAGTTATCCTCTGCTTTTATAGAAACACCCGCTGAGTTGCTCAACAAAATGTCACGTCCGGGGTAGACGAAAGAGGAAAGGGAAAGTATGACACGGTAACAAATTGTAGTGCAGATGGGTACACCATAACGATCCACGAGTTCATAATAAGAATCATCATAAACTTTAGTGTGGATATCTTTAATCTTGTAGCAATATATTCCTTGTTCCAGAAACCTCATTGTAAGGGTCAAGAACTGCACAAAAGGTGTCGTGTTAAAAGGTACCGTGTTACAGTAGTTTCAGCTAGATCCGACGTTACTTATTAGTTGTGATGTGGAAACTCCATTCCAAATACTAAAAGAACGTTGCGTCAAATGGGAAGAAAGTTAGAACCATCGAATGTGAACCCTAACTTTAAAACTAACCTTACCCCTAACAATCAACTCTAACCCTAACCTTAAATCTAACTCTAAAACTAACCATAAACCTTACTTAAATCCTAACACTAAATTCAACCCTAACGCTAAACCTAAACCCTTATCCTAAACCTAAACCTAAACTCTAACCCTAACCCTTTACTTAACCCATAACCTTTACCCTTACCCTAACACTAACGTCCACCTTAATCCTTACCCTAAAACTTAAACCTATACCTTACACCTAACCCTAACCCTGTCCTTAAATCCTAACACTAACACTAACCCTAAACCCTAATCCTAACCCTAACCCTAACCCTAACCCTAACCCTAACCCTAACATTTTAACCTTACTTTACCCCTTACACAAAATACTAAATTTTAACACTAATCCTAATCCAAAACCCTCAACCTTAACCCTAACCCAATCCCTAAATGTAACATAAACACTTTATGTAAGCCTAACTCTAACCCTAACCCTCACCCTCACCGTAAACATTACCCTAACCCTAATCCTAACTTTAACCCCTAACCCTAATCTTAACCCTAATCCTAACACTACAAACCCTAACCCTAAACCCTAACACTAACACTAACCCTAATTCTAACCCGTAAAATAACCCTAACCCTAACTTATAACCCTAACCCTAACCTTAAAACTTAATCTTAGCCCTAACCCTAACCCAAACCTCTAACCTTACCTTACTCTAACACTAACCCCTAACCCTAACCATTACCCTAACACCAACCTTAATCCTAACCCTAACTAAAATTTAATTCTACCGCTAAACCCTCAACTCTAATTATTAACCATAAACCCAAACCTTAACCCTAACCCTAATCCATACCCTAATAATGACCCTTATCCTAACCCTAACCAACACTAAATCATACCGCAAAACCCTTAACCCCAACCCTCAACTCTAATTATTAAACATAAACCCAAACGCTAACCCTAACCCTAACCCTAACCCCAACCCTAAACTCTAACCATAACCCCAACCCTTACCTTAACACTAACCCTTACCCAAACAATAACCCTTACCCTAAACTTTCACCTTAACTCTAAAGTTTGTGCTATGGAATGTGAACAAAAGATTTAAATTAACCATACACATAACCCTCAACCCTAACGAAAACGCTAACCCTGACCCTAATATTAACCATTACCATTAACCATAAATCCTAGTCCTACCTCCATACCATCAATCTAACCTTGACCCTAACCTAAAACCCTAACCCCAACGCTCACCTAACTCTAATCCCTAACTTTAATCCCTAACCCTAAATCTTTCCCTAACCCTAAATCTTTCCCTAACCCTAAATCTTACCCTAACCCTAAATCGAACCCTAACTCTAAACCCTAACCCTAATCCTAACCCTAACTGTAGCCTTCATTTTAACCTTGCTTTACACCTAACACAAAATCTTAATTTTTAACACTAATCCTCAACCTTAACCGTTACCCTATCCCTAATTGTAACCTTAACACTAAAATTTAAGCCTAACTCCAACCCTAACCATAACCCTAATCCTAACCCTAAACCCTAACCCTAACCCTAACACTAACGCTACCCTAACTCTAACCCCTAAACATATCCTTAACCCTACCTTTAACCGTAACCCTAACACTTACCCTAACACTTTCGCTAACACTAACCATAACCCTAAACCCTAACCCTAACCCTAACCCTAATCTAAACACTAACTCTAACCCCAACCCTAACTCTAACCCTAAACCCTAAAGCTAACCCTAACCCTAATCATAACCCTAATTGTAACCTTCATTTTAGCCTTGCTTTACACCTAACACAAAGTCTTAATTTTTAACACTAATCCTCAACCTTAAACCTTACCCTATCCCTAATTGTAACCTTAACACTAAAATTTAACCCTAACCCTAACCCTAACCCTAACACTAACATTAACACTAACCCTAATCCTAACCCTATCCCTAACACTAACCCTTACCCTTACTCTAACACTAACCCTAACCCTAACCCTAACCCCGACCCTAACCTAAACCCTAACCCTAACCCTAAACCCTAAAGCTAACCCTAAACCCATTATCCTAACCCTAACCCTAATCCTAACCCTAAATGTAACCTTCATTTTAACCTTGCTTTACACCTAACACAAAATCTTAATTTTTAACACTAATCCTCAACCTTAAACATTACCCTATCCCTAATTGTAACCTTAACACTAAAATTTAACCCTAACCCTAACACTAACATTAACACTAACCCTAATCCTAACCCTATCCCTAACACTAACCCTTACCCTTACTCTAACACTAACCCTAACCCTAACCCTAACCCCGACCCTAACCTAAACCCTAACCCTAACCCTAAACCCATTATCCTAACCCTAACCCTAATCCTAACCCTAAATGTAACCTTCATTTGCTTTACACCTAACACAAAATCTTAATTTTTAACACTAATCCTTAACCTTAAAATTTACCCTATCCCTAATTGCAACCTTAACACTAAATTTTAAGACTAACTCTAACCCTAATCCTAACCCTAACCCTAACACTAAACCCTAACCCTAACCCTAACACTAACGCTACCCTAACTCTAACCCCTAAACATATCCTTAACCCTACCTTTAACCCTAACCCTAACACTTACCCTAACACTAACCCTAACCCTAACACTAACATTAACACTTACCCTAATACTAACCCTATCCTAACCCTAACCTTAAGCCTAACCCTAACCCCAACCCTAACCCTAATCCTAACCCTAACTCTAACCCTAACCCTAACCCTAAAAATAAAGATTTTGTGTTAGGGGTAAAGCAAGGTTAAAATGAAGGCTACAGTTAGGGTTAGGGTTAGGGTTAGGGTAAGGGTTTAGAGTTAGGTTTAGCGTTGGGGTTAGGGTTAAGGTACAGGTTTAAGGTTAGTGTTAGGGTTATAAGTTATTGTTAGGAATATGGTAAGGGTGAGGGTTAGGGTTATGGATAGGGGTTATAGTTAGTGTTATGGTTGGGGTTTAGGGTTAAAGTTTGTAGTGTTAGGGTTAGGGTTAGTGTTAGGGTTAGTTTTATGGGTTACGGTTAAAGACAGGGGTTAGGGTTCGGGATAGAGTTAGGATTAGGTTTAGGTTTAGCGCTTGGATTAGGGTTAAATGTTTTCACATCACTACTAAGTTACGTCGGAGCTAGCTGAAACTACAGTAACACGGCAACTTTTAACACGATACCTTTTGTGTCGTTCTTGACCCTTACAACGAGACTTCTGGAACAAGGAATATATTGCTACAAGATTAAAGACATCGCCACATAAAATTTATGGTTGTTATCATGAGCTCGTGGATCGTTATGGTGTATCCATATGCACTATAAAAAAGCAATTTGTTACCGTGTCATACTTTCCCTCTGTTCTTTCGTCTACCCCGGACGTGATATTTTGTTAAACAACTCAGTTGCTGTTTCTATAAAAGCAGAGGATAATTACCATACCGGTGTACTTGGCTCATTCTCCAAGTGTTTAGTGAAGTCCATATTGCTCAATTATTTTGTTTCTCTGTAAGTGCTATTTTGTTTGCTGTGTCAAATTCTTGGATTATATTCGCTTTACTTCCGTTCAGATCTTGGGTTTTTTTACGTCACATAATTTTGTTTTATGATTTGATTTTTTTTTCAGTTTCCTGGGATAAAGGCCTTCACTTCCCAAATGTAAACACAATTGTGTCCATTCCAACCATTTAAATTTAAATGTTAACTCCTATGACTATAACTTCATCATGATCTCGTTACGTTAGGGTTAGGATAAGAGTCATTATTACGATTGTTTGTTTGAGTTAGGTTTAGGATAAGGTTTAGTGTCGAAGGTCAGTATTTAGTGTTTAGGGCTAAAACTAAACGTAAATCCCAACCCTAACCTTAACACTAACTCCAACGTTAACACTTAATCTATTGCCTAAACCTAACACTAACCCTAACCCTAAACTCTAACCCTTAGCCTAAGCCTTACTCTTACCCTAACCTTAACCCATGCCTGAACCCTAATCCTAATCTAAAACCTAAATTCTTAACCTAACCCTCACCTTAATTCTAACCCTAAAACACAACTATAAACCCTAACTCCAACCCTTAACCTAAGACTAACCTTAACCATAACACAAAACCCTAAACCCTAAAGCTAACCCTGAACCCTTATCCTAACCCTAACCCTAAACCTTAACCATAATCCTAACACTAACTGTAACCTTCATTTTAGCCTTGCTTTACACCTAACACAAAATCTTAATTTTTAACACTAATCTTCAACCTTAACCCTTACCCTATCCCTAATTGCAACCTTAACACTAAAATTTAAGCATAACTCTAACCCTAACACTAACCCTAACCCTAACTCTATACCCTAACCCTAACCCTAACGCTACCCTAACTCTAACCCCTAAACATATCCTTAACCCAACATTTAACCCTAACCCTAACACTTACCCTAACACTAACCCTAACCCTAACCCTAACCCTATCCCTAATACTAACCCTTACCCTTACTCTAACCCTAACCCTAACCTAAACCCTAACCCTAACCCTAACCCTAACCTAAACCCTAACCCTAACCCCAACCCTAACCCTAACCCTAACCCTAACCCTAAACCCTAACCCTAACCCTAAACCCTAACCATAATCCTAACCCTAACTGTAACCTTCATTTTAACCTTGCTTTACACCTAACACAAAATCTTAATTTTTAACACTAATCTTCAACCTTAACCCTTACCGTATCCCTAATTGCAACCTTAACACTACAATTTAAGCCTAACTCTAACCCTAACACTAAACCTAACCCTAACCCTATACCCTAACCCTAACCCTAACACTAACGCTACCCTAACTCTAACCCCTAAACATATCCTTAACCCTACCTTTAACCCTAACCCTAACACTTACCCTAACCCTAACCCTAACCTAAACCCTAACCTTAACCCTAACCCTAACCCTAAACCCTAACGCTAACCCTAAACCCTTATCCTAACCCTAACCCTGAACCCTAATCCTAACCCTAACTGTAACCTTCATTTTAACCTTGCTTTACACCTAACACAAAATCTTATTTTTTAACACTAATCCTCACCCCTAACTCTCAACATTAACCCTTACCCTATCCTGAATTGTAACCCTAAACCTATACCGTAACCCTAAACGTTAACCTTAACTCTAATCCTAAACTTACCCTAAATAATAACCAAAAATTAAGATTATAACTCTAACCCTTACTCTTAACCCTCACCGGAACCGTAACCTTAAACCCTCATCTTAGCCTTAACATTAAGTTTAGGATTCAGGGTTATGTTTAGGTTTAGGGTTGAGGTTAGGGTTAAATGCTACGGTTGAGGTCAGGGTTAGGGTTAACATTAGGTATAATGTTAGAGCTTGGAGTAATTTTTAGGGTTAGAGTTAGGGTTAGGGGTTAGGGTTTAGGGTTAGGGTTAGTGTTAGTGTTAGTGTTAGGGTTAGTGTTAGGGTTAGAGTTAGGGTTAGGGTTAAGGATAGAATTTAAGTTTAGGATTAGGGTTAGGGTTTAGGTGTAGGTTTGGGGTTAGGGTTGGGTTCAAAGTTAGAGTTAAGGTTTGAGTTTGGGTTTATGGTTAATTGTAAAGGTTAGGGATAGGGTTTAGGTTAGGATTAGGGTGAGGGTTAGGGTTAGGATTTAGGTATAGGATTATGGTAAGGGTTTAGGTGTAGGTTTTGGTTTGGGTTAGGTTTAGGGTTAAGGAAAGTGTTAGCGTCAGAGTAAAGGTTTGGGTTTAGGTTCATGGATTATGGTTAAGGCTAGGTTTAGGTTTAGAGTGAGGGTTAGGGTTAAGGTTAGGTTAGGTTTAGGATTAGGGTTTGTGGATATAACCCTGAACCTTTAACCCTAATTCAAACCTGAAGCTAACCCTTAACCCTAACCACAAACCTAATCCTAAACCCCAACCCTTATCCTATCTCTTAACAAGATCATGATGATGGTATGGTCATGTGTTACAATCGAGCATTTAAATCATGTGCAGGTTAGGTGCAGCATTTTACAATTTATTTTTTTAATTATGACCTTCCTATGGCTTTAATTTATAATGCTGCTGGTGTGAGGTTACTACTTAAAAAGTGTAGATCATACCGAAACTCGAACTATTCTTTAGAGTGGTATTTTTGGACTTACCAGCGTGAGATTGGATTTTATGATATGGCATAACAGTACACTTATGAATTATGAAGCTATAAAAATATATCAAAGAACAATTTGTAAAGTAGAGTTTCTAAAATTTGAAAATTATGGTGTATCCTTCATTTTAAATAAACCCCAATTTGTACTTCTGTAACCAATATTATTAACCTTGCTGAGATGCATTCAGTATAACTAATAACCATCAACAGGGGATATCTCAAGCATAGTGTTTTTATGCATAAAAATGTGTTATTGTAGAGCTCACTAGCTCGCCTGCAGTGCTTGTTATTGAGTCCAAGATTCTTGTTCCTTTCTACACAGTTTAATTTTTTTTGCATATCATATTTCTCATAAATTCCATTATTACTTGAAATAAGTCATAGTAACACTAACTAACCAGACCGAATCAATAAAACATTATCACCAGACATAACATCATTGCATCTCTAGAAAGACAGGATGAATGTACAATGTAGAATCCTGGTTTCCCCTGTATTTCTTTTGACTGTCTGATTTCTGCTGCAACCAGTATGTCAACCACGAAACCTTAAAATATAATCAACCAGAGGTATTACTAGTAACACAATAAGAAATTCAGAACTTTGGTTGATGCGTTTTAATAAAAAAAAATGATTCAACATCCATGATAAATAATGCGCATACACATTGTCATACTTTTTATTTGATCTCATTCACTCAAAGACCAACTGTTTAGAAAATTATAAAGACAAAAAGACCCTTGCTCTTACTTCATATCCTCATACATTCGTATCTATATGTATCTCATCATTAGGTGATATTCTAAATCAATGAATGGCAATTCAAATTGTTAACATAAATGTCTGCCATATTTTTCAGTTGAAAAAACTTTTTTTTATTATTTAAATAACAGACTACCACAAGAATGTAAAGCATGCATTATTTGTTACTTTTAAATTGGTCAAATTTAAATTCAATGAATGTAATAAATGTACAAAAAAATTAAGTAGTACTCCAGCTAAGAATCATGCAAAATAAGATTCATTGGTGAAAAGCATACATATTTTTATTTTTGATATTTTGTTTGAAATGCCATAGTAAACAGAAATTAACAGTCAGGATTTCATAAAAACCATACTCTTAGGAGATACAAATTTTATAGAATGCACTGTAGATTTCAAAATTAAGGGAGATAACTCTGTAAATGACACTCAAATACAATAGAATTTATTAGATTTTCAATGTTGATTATCCCCTAAGAGCAAACAGATTCGAATAAATAATTATACATTTCATAATATAGACCCATAAATCAACTTAATATCAAAAATAAAAATATGTAGCCTTTTTTTTAAGTGTACCATATTTACAGTATTTGCATGATTCTTACAAAGACTACTACGTAAATGATAAGTTGGTCAATGGAATTCAGACACCTGCTATCAATTTTGACAAATATAAATGATTTGAAGAAGCAGACAACACAATCATTGATCATAAACATACAAGAATTCTCCTCACAAAATACAGAATTTCATACATTATCCAAATATACATCCATATATTATTTTCACTATATAACAAATTTTGCAATTCATATAAACAAATATAAACACTTATAAATATCCCTCTGGTCTTGTAAATCAAAATTCTCATGATACCCATGTAATAAGTAAAAGTTTTTGCTTTGTTCATAAAGGACTTATACTACATGCAGGATTAAAAGATGATAGCCACATGAAAAAGTATGAAATGAACACACACAGTCTCTCAACTTGTACAATTACAATGTGAAGAAGGGATGAATTCCATAAGACGGTCTATTCACCTGGTTGTATATGAAGACCTGATGAACAATAAAAGTATAGGAAAATTCATTCTAATTGACTGATGTAGAAAAACAAAAAAAAATTATGACTGTATAATGTGTTGCTTTTTTGTTAGAAAGATACAAATTTTACAAACCTGGCGAACTTATTTTTTGACAGGTCTGACATTCGGTCAGACAACTTGAAAAAATCTTCTGGACAGAACAATAATCTGTCAGACGGAAAAGAAAAAAATGACAATTAACATTGTTAATTTGGGGTTTATTTTTCTAGCTTTCCTGTTGGGTCCATATTCCTGTTGGTGTAACTTTACTTCTGTGTCAGAAAGTCTTTTCTTAAGAGATTTGCCAGAATGGCATGGACATGACTTTTTAGGGCTTGTCTTATTCCGGACGAATGCCGGACATCTGGTCCTGAAATGACTCATTTTTCTCAAGACCAGTGGCTGAAAATACCAGATATGTCGGTCTGTCTGATGAATTTTACCATGACTACAAATTGTAGGCTTAAGAATAAGACCAAATCTAAAAAAAATATGAATTTCCATTGACTTACACCATTCAATAACATACAGAAATCTAACAATTATAGAAACTTACATTCATGCAGTAATTTGTACTAGATATTATCACAAGACAACATCACAAATCTCTTCATACACATAAAACAGTAAATGCATACACAAAGTTCTGACTTGGTAGTTATGACAAAAAGTATCAAGAGTTTCTTACAAAGATTCTATAATCTACAAAATTAAGAACTTCGACGGTAAAGAACTAAGAGATCTTGGATTCTTGCCAAGGAGTTTGAAGACAATATCAACCTGTCTGTTTTGTTTAATCTTTTTTGCTACTAAGTACTTCGACAAAATATTTCATAAAAAATGCATCAAAAAACCAAGCAAATAGTTATTGCAAGTTATGATACATCATAACTCAAGTTTACCAGTCATATAATCTACCATTAATTGAAAATAAGCATTTTCCTTTCTCTAAAGCAAGAACATAACCATGTCAAATTGTAAGTGGCTACACATAGGTATGAAAGTAGATACAAGCTCTAGGTATGAAATGTATCATTCCCTTAAAAATAAAGTGAATATTAACAATAAAAAGACCACTAATTACAATACATTTAATAACCCCCAAAACAACTCTCTCTGTTATAAATATGGTTTATTTTTCATTCTATTATTCTGCCCTTTGAATGTCAAATGTGTCATATTATATATTACCTGTAACCCCTGGGAAATGCAGATGCAGCAATATTCTTTTTGTCACAAAAAATAGAATTATATCATGTAAGGTATGGTGTATTTATTTAAACACAATTTTTCCTTTATATTCATATTTTATACCACACTAACACTATACCATCCATAAACTATTCATTAATTTCCATATAAATATCTTTCCAAGATTCTACAATGACAGAAAATCTTCACAACAAAACAATCTACACCAATAAATAAAATCCTAACACAAAACAGATCATGTCTTTCTTGGTTTTGCCTTCTTTTTAGCTGCCCCTGATTGGTCAAATAAAGCTGAGTCTCCGCCCCCTGATGATGAACTGTTTGCCAGTTCTGCCTGGTTCACTGTTACCATGGCTTTTGCTTGCTGGAAAGATCTTAACAGGAATGGTAATATCTGTAAAGCAAAATGCTTTATTGATTTAAAATTTTGAATTATTGTAAAGATTCAGATAAAATCTAATGAAATCCAAAATGGATTAAAAAATAAAATATCATACATATCACCACACAGCAATACAATAGCACCGTTCATAATAAATTCTCAAGAAATTCAAAAAATATTAAATTTATTCAAAACACTTGACAAACCTAATTTTATTTGAACATATATAGAAACAACATTAAGTTGCATATGTGTCATGCTAGGAATATCCTCACTTCAGACAATTCTAGCGAAACAAAAAATGATATCATACAGCAAATGAAGTCCCTTACAATTTATTCCCCCATCTAAATAAAGCCTACCCCATAATCCACTTGAAGCTGAGATAACTGTAACATAATTTGGGCAGACAGATAAAGATACTCCAATGTATACCTGCCTCCCACTGAGTGTGGGTATAATATAGTACCTATAATAAACATGGTTTACTTACTTTTTGATAATTATAGATACAATATCCCAGCAGTATTGTTAAAGGCAGGATCAGGAAAGATCCTTGGTTTAATTCTTGTTCCAATGATTTTCTCTAGAATACAAAAATAAACAGTTGAAAGCAAAGGATTTGACTGTGAAAACTTTCTATTTAAGTCTTCTGGAGCAAAAATTCTAAAGACAATGAAAATCAATACACAATATGCTTGTCAAAGATGCATACATAAAAATGAGCATCTATGTTTACCATGTTTGCAATTAAAAACTGACTGCATAAGTTAGACTTATATATATTGCTATTCAAGGATTCATAATGCTTAATCAATTCTTCATACACAATTTGGAGATCTAAATGTTCTTATACAGAAGTACAATGTTATCAATGAGTTGAGATTTCTTACATGAGTGTTGAGAAATTCTGCCATTTAGCAAGATGAGTGAAAAGATAACCAATTTCAATAGGGCTGACTGTGAGTACCTTATTGTCCTATTTCAACCAATAAAATTTTTTTTTAATAGGAATTATCTACATCTGTACATATAGTCATGGAGAATATTATTATCATTTCCAACAATTTTGTACCATTACTTTGCAAAATCACAAAATATCTGTGGCCTTGCCAATACCTTAATAGACAGTGTCTTTGATGCACCAGTAAAATTGCCATGATTTGTCATACATGAGTTTTAGTTATTTTTTAACACAATACCATCTAAATAATTTTGTTGATCTTAGTTTCCATGTATGATAAAACTACTATTAACAGACCTGTCTATGGTACTTTAAGATAATTTGTATTTTTTAGCAGTACTTAATGAAGATGATCCCTTAATCCTGATTTTTTTAATTTAAGAACGAAGATACTTTGGAAAGATTCACAATCAATAAAGGCTAATCTGCAGTCAAAACTCGTAGAAACTATGGAAAAGTTTACAACTATGTATCAGTGCCTCATTTCATAAAAAAAACCCTTAAAATACAGATTTTTCTCAAATCCTTCCTCATGTAATTATCAGATCACTTGAAATTAAAGATTTTAGGAAAAATTATTGTTTATAGTAATTAACCAAGATAAACATATTACCTGTGGTTTGAATTCCAGTGTAAAATGCTTATAGGATCTGTTAGCTAAAAATTCCATCTCTGGTAATGAGTAATCATAAGATGACCTAGATAATGAACTCTCTATCCTGATCAGGTATTTCTTAAAAAGAATCAAATAGATTATCAATTCAGTTACAGACAATAAAGATTTGATTTCATATACAAATACATACTAAAACCTGATTAAAATACATGAGTACATTAACGATAAAGTTTACACAGAGTAAAGAATTCAGCAGTAAGAATAAAAAAAAAACAGATCTATTTAGAATAAAGTATCGGTCTCTGTAAGAATCAAGCCGTGGGTGAAATATGATATGGAAAAAAAAAATTGAAAGTGTATTTTGACTGTTTGCACCATCAGAATCAAGAAAAAAAATACAAGATTTTCCATCTCATCTTGGTAAATTGAGTTATAGTGTCATTGAAATGCACTGGAAATGAACACTTCAAGGGCAGATAACTGTCAAAAATCTTATTTTTTTAACATTCTATCGTTTGAAAATTTCTGAGCAAATTCATGATGTAGAGATCAAATTATGATCTTTTCTAATTGAGAAAGCATCCCTGAAATTATATTGTCAGATTGGTAGGTTTTCTAATTTTTTCCCATTTTGCCTGATTCTTACAAACACTTACACTTAATACATTGATTACATTCAAATGCTAATTACACTTTCTCTCAGGGTTAAGTTTGGTGCAAAGTTTCATTCAGATCTATCAAATGATTTAAGATAGTTTGACACATAGGTGAAACAGGATCTGAAAATTAATGACAGCCACCAAGTTCAGCAAAAAATATCAAACACCATAAAAAGGACTATATATTCCATTTAAAGGTCTTATCTTACCTCATTATTGATGGGAAGAGATGGTAAAAAGAAGAATGAAGTAACACCCATGTTTACAGTATGTATTGGTGAATCTACATTATCATCTCTGTATAAATGGACCTAAAAACAAAAATGCAATCATTTAATTATATCGTCTGAATATAGCTGAAATATTGCTGCTCGGACGTTAAACCCCAACAAACAAACAAATTTAGTTATAACCCAAGGTACCTTGTTTAGTGCAATCAAGAAATTTAGGGCTACCTTAGTTTGTGTAATGTCAGTTTAAACATAAATATATCATTTGAGTGACATTTGTTATTCTCCGCTGTTTCCGTCCCTCAACTGCTAAACGGACATTATTTGGTAAACCAGCTGCCGTAAACTCAGTGTTTTACTATTTTCATTCAATTTAGACCTACATATGTAGCAATGCTGTTTCATTCATAAGAATTTTGACTAACTGGAACTTTTATTTTACTCATAAACGGGGAAATGAAAACTGGAGTAACTTTTTCTCGACAGATGTGTTTATCAATAAACATAACTTCCATTCATTATTAAAATTGCCCCTTCAAATACTGAATATCTTAGAAAAAAAACGAAAATTGCCTTCTTCTCAGAATTTCGTTCCAAAAACCAACGTAACATTTTTTTCACCAAGAATCTGACCTATTTAAAATGAAAAAAAAAATAGGTATGCACCTTTAGTGTAGAAAGATAATCATCATGGCACACAATATTACCACTAATGTCCATCTGGTTCATCTTACGGAAGGCAATAATGTTCACTCCTTT
The DNA here is from genome assembly GCA_037379345.1 of Perna viridis. Lineage (NCBI taxonomy): Eukaryota > Metazoa > Mollusca > Bivalvia > Mytilida > Mytilidae > Perna > Perna viridis. The sequence goes on from CM074518.1 coordinate 19,614,861, forward strand.
AAAGTCAGAATCTACAACCTGAAACCAAACAAAATATAACGTAACTGACTATGTATAATGAACAGAATTTGTCATGAAATAGATTTATAATGCAAAATTAGATTATTATAAAAGACAGCAGTGAATTATCAAATGCACACTGTGCAATTAATTACAAAATAAATATGCGAAATAAATTCTGAACTTTTTTAACGTTCTCACATCAAAACATCACTTTTCTCTTGTTTCTTTTCTGAGGACAGTCAATTCAGGAACATTTTAAGAATATTTGAAGTTTCTAAAATCTCATTACAATTAAAAAAAAAAACTCAAAATTATGATAAAACAAAAAGACATCTTTGAAATATGGTCTTTAAAGTACCTCAATGTGTCTGTGTTTAGGAGCAGCTCTCTCAATATGTTTGTTGATGTCTGGCTTTAGTCTGATAACATAGGTACATTTAGGCTAAAAAAACATGGAATTTAAAATATCATATTATATTATTCATCTTAAAAATCAAATTCTGCTTTAATGTTTTTTTTTGGTTCCCAAATTTAGTATTTCAATTTTAGCATAATGTACTTTATAGTTATCATTGAACCCTGAGTGTATAGAATCAAAGTTTCTTCGACTGTATATATTAGTCTTTACAGAGTTACCTCTGGAAATCTTTCCATTTCTACATTTTAACTTCAGTGTACAGGTTTAACATATATTATGTATATGCCTGTAGTCCTTTTTAAAAAAAAATGTAAGTGTAAAATTAAGTTATGACGTCATAACTTATGACTAATTTTACTCCAATGATTTTTTTGTAAAAAAATGTATGCTGATACTTTCCAAACATGTAAACTATAATCATCTATTTATACATTTACCTGTAATCCTCTGATACGGTAGTAGCCCTCCTGGTCTGTTTTACTTTCCTCCTGGTACAAAGAGCACCCTTCCCCCTCTCCCATGGCTTCAACAATGATTCCTTGTTCAGCCTCACCATTCAATGAAGTCACTTGTCCATAGCAACTATCAAAATAAACAAAAAAATTACAGTCATAATTAAAAATATACAGCCACACAAAAAACTTAAACATTATAATATGGACTTGGAGCTTTACATGTATACATTTTAATTGCCTACATCATGAAAAGAATCAAAGTTATGTTTTTCTATTCAAATTTAAATACTATATTTGAAACTTAATGAAAAGCAGCCTATTTGACAAGGCATAACATGTATATATTGCAATAAAATATATTTTAGAAATGACCCAACAAGGTTGACCCAACCCATCTGCAATAAAACGATATACATGTATCAGCATATTAAATTGTTTCTTGTCACAATTGTTAAAAAACTGAAAGCCCAAAAGATGTAATTAATGTATGACTGGCTTCAGAAGACATTTAGAGATGCTTTCCTCCAATTTTTCCTCAACTCAAATACTGACCAATCAATTAGTCAAATATTTATCCACAAAACATACAGTAATACCTGAATGCTACTCTCTTTCCTTTGATGGTGATGTTCATGGTAGTTCCCTCCAGTACATCAATCAGCTGTGAGGCAGGCTCAAACTGATACTCCTTCATCATAGACCTCAAGAAATACTGACCTGGTCCCTGAAAATAAAACAAATATTCTGAAGGTAAAAATATCAGTTTAAGATGAAAAAAGCTTGCCGCCTCCTTGCCTAATTGCAGACATCTAGTTTAAATAATAGTCCATTGACCTTTCACATGCATACATCAATGGATTATTCTATGTCTGTAAAGCTTCTGCCTATCCACACATATGTGAATCATAAATATCTGCAGAGGCAAACAAAAGTTTTGTGGTAGACATACCACATACAGAAGTAAAGAAGATGTTTACTTTAGCCAAGGTCGGGATAAAAAAAATGTGAATTACCTACTGCACTTACAGGCCATGGAACATGAATCATTAATAAAGATCAAACTGTACAAGAAACAGATTTATTTCACATTTGCAAAATAGTAACAGTACTTATATATAATTACCTGTAAAATGCAAAACTTTCAAAGTCAAAAGTGGTGTAACTCAAATTGCATAGATGTAATAGTTCTTATAATTAATTGGTGCAAGTGAACTGAATAAATAAGACAATTTATAACATACAGTGACTTTATATTAAGTTTTCAAAAACACAGAACTCATAAACTCTGATAATAAGGAATTTGTACAGTTACTATCTATAATTCAATCATATTGTTAAGTCTTTATAGAACTCACCAACTCTGGGAATACAATAGTGCCATTGTCACCAGTGATGTTATTACTTCTATACTGTTTGTCACCACTTAGTGACAGTACAACACCTGGAAGAGTTTGTTTCTCACCATCTTCGACCTACAATATAATACAAAAACAATATGTTGAAGCATCAGAGTTATCATAAATTAATTCCTTTACATTTAGCTTCAGTAGTAATTATTTAAAAAATTACAAACATGTTGGATGTGTTGACAGACAATGAAGGGTAATGCTAGGAAACAATTTATGCCATAAGGTCAAACTAAAGTTTGATCCAGATGAGCAATTTCACAGTGGAATTCTGACTCAAAGAAGAGACAATCAAGTTATCTGTAGAATTTACTTACAGTAACAGAGATTTCTCCCAGTTTAAATGCTTTGAAAACAGCCATCTCTCCATCTTCTTTCACCAGAACATAACCTCTTTTCTCAGCTGTTACTTCATAGTCATTTCCTTTGTGTAATGGTCCAATTCTATAAAAATTCAAAACTTTAATAAGACACCATGAATCTCACATTTTACCAGGTTCTGACTGGAGCATGTGTAATATTGCAAAATATTCCCATGAAAATTCTAATAAAAGTCCATGTAACTTGGCTAGGAATTGCACCAAATGCCAACACTGCGTCTAGAAGACCACTGAGGTGGTGATTTTGTAAATTGAAAGCTTAATATAATATAAATTTATAGCATATATTGCTTTAAATCATTATAATTTCTAAAGAAAGCAGAAGTTAACCGTCTACTATAGCTTACTTAAATGCACCAGTAGCTGATGTATTTATAGAAACAGCAGGAGAATCAACTCCGACAGTGACAACCGTGATATTGACGCCCTCTATGGCAGGTTTCACGTGACCAACAATAAACACGCCCCTTTTACCAACAAACTTAGCAACTTCACCTGCACAGGTATCTAAAAAGAATACTATGTATTACAGTTTCAAAAAATATATCTATTAATCTTTTTTTTTAAATACAACTTGATGGCATGCATGATAATGAAATATAAGTGTAGTTATCAAAGTAATCTATGTAAATCTAACAATAAGTGGATTACATATGTAGTTATAAAACTCATAAGTCATAATTGACAAAATCTTGTTTTGAATTTTTTTGAAGTTTCAGAAAAGTATCTCGATAAAATCTTAATTTTGATCTCCATCCTTCAGACTGTAAGGACCTGAAAGAAATTTTGCTAACAAAGCTGTGTGACTGAATATTGTATATTTTTAACAAATCTTTAAGATAAAAATTAACTTACCTCCCAAAACTGCAACTTCTGTCTTATGAGGACTAAACAGTAACTCTTTGGAACTAACACTTAACTCAAGCTTTTCTCCAGATCTTAAATTATGAAAATTATAAAATAAAAAATAACTATAATGAACACCAAAAACTTTTACAATAGTATCTCATTTGAAAAAAAAAACAAATCTTTTTAATATTTTAATGAATAAGCGTTACTTCATTTTTTTGTTTTTGTTTTTGGTTTAATTTATGAATTTTTTGTTTTACTCCTAAAATTTTTCCACACTTTGTATCTAAGCCAAAAATGCAAGACATTTAAGTGTTTTTTTTTTCTTAAATTCTGAATTTATCTAAATTATAGAAGACATTAAAAATAGCATAATTAATTGGAAAGAGTGAATAACCAAAATATTATCACCAGTATCTAAGAGCACCTATATTTAATGAGTGTGCAGAATCTGTGCACAAGTTAAATGTTCAAGAGTTCTTGGCATGAGTGACCATATTTTTGTTATTCATGATAACCATTTGATTACCCTATTTATTACATAGATTTTCCTAAAAATTGATTGCTATTTTCAACATGAATTTTAAATTCTGTGAATGGCATATTGATATCAAAGTTGTGACATTTTGGCAGGAGAAAGTCTGAGAGTGAAAATATTAAATTTATTTCACAATGTGAACTATCCAAATTTATAACACTGGGAACATTTGATTTATCAAATTTTCCTGGTGTAATAAATTTGGATAATTCACACTAAAATAAATTCAGAAAGTCTGAGAGTGAAACTACCAAATTTATTTCACAGTGGGAACATTTGATTTAAACACTGCCATCTATATAATAATCTATATCATTGTTTATATAGCAGTGGTTTATCAAGTTTTCCAGGTGTAGTAATTCACACTCTGAAATAAATTCAGTAATTTCAATCTCAGACTTTCTCCTGCCACAACTTTGATATCAATCCGCCGACACAGAATTTAAAATTCATGTTGAAAATATCGATAAATTATGAAGAAAATCTACATAATAAATAGGACGAACAATTGGTTATCATGAATAACAAAAATATGATCACTCGTGCCAAGAACCCTTGAACATTTAACTTGTGCACGGATTCCACACACTTGTTAAATCTAGGTGCTCTTATACACTGGTGATAATATTTTGGTTATTCACTCTTTCAATTAATTATCCTATTAAAAATTTAACCTATAACTTTAGAACCATTAAGGATCTGATTTCCCTCTGACATGAGATGTGATCTACTGGAACTTTTCAGCCTTTCTCTTAACACTAAAGTGCCGCAAAAATAGCATAGAAGTTCTGATTGTGAAAAAAATATTTGACAACAGCCCACAGACAAGTGGTCCCAAGTCTGGTTGGGCCTAAATACCCAGCTTAAGATTATTTAAGCTTATATTTATTTTATATAATTTATTATAAATTCATCTTCTTACAGGTTATACCTCTTCATATCATAAATTACCTTGCCCAATGTGAGAATCTGTAAACAAATGGGCCTGATGGCTGCTGTGTCTTACTGTCCTTAAGGTCTGTAGCTGGTTTACTATCAGCAGTCAGTGGACCTAATACAATAGGTGTTTTATCTACCAAAGACCTGTCCGCAGTGACAAAATACATTAATTAATATTCATATTAATTTAATACTTGCGGGTGAAACATTTTTTTCATAAAAAAAATTGAATAAAAACTGAAAGTGGACTTTGATCTTTACTTTATATACATTTTTTTTATTCAAGAACTAGCAGAAATGTCTCTTTAGAATGTAGATGCCCTTAGTTTTAAAATCAGTAAACAGGAAATGAATGCTTGACCAAGAGGAAGTTACAAACTATCATATGTAAGCTCTATACTGAGTTATAAATAACTCCTATGAACGATTTCCATGCTTATTCTGACAAAAATTACATGGTATATGTTAACCAAAATACTTTAAATAGGTTGAGATACATGGATCTAAAGAGACAGAAAAATTAATTGTGCACATTATCTTTTTTGTCATTTTAAAAGTGTTTAACAAACAACTTGACTCCATCACATGACTAGAGATAATTTTGACCTGATCGTAATCAGGGTAACCGTATTTAAAAAAAATAAGGAAACAACCATTTAACTTACAGAAGTGTAACAGACAGATCAGAGACAGATTCTTCAGTGGTTACAGTGCCCTCTATCAAATGTTTTACAGCTGTCAAGGTAAGTAACTCTGGACTGGACCTGTAATTGGAACAGTGGTATATATTCATCAATGAAAAGACAAGCTTAACTATCAAAACCTAGATTGAGAACAAAATCTTAGAATAAGAGATCATTACCAATAAGTATTTGGTAGAAATTAAGAAACTCAATCAATGCTTACATATGAACAAATAAATCCTTTATTTCAAGGGAATAATAACACGTAAATTTGTATGGTTCAGTGCATAAAATAGAATGAAATTAAGTTCTCGGAGGATTGTTCCATATACTATCAGGGAGGATTTTATGAGGTCATCAAACAAAGCAGAAATTAGTAAAATCAGAAAAAAAATAGATATCATTGAGATGGAAGCCATCTCTGCAGGTCCCGCTGTCAATAACATGTGGTAAATAAGCTGATATGAAGCATTATTTGAAGTTATTATGACATACTCTCTGGTGTTGGTTAATATACATGTCAAGTATAAACTTTGAAATCACAACAGTTCTCAAGATATAGAGCGGACACAATCTTTACCACAGGACATGGGGTTTTCAACTGAGACTAAAGTTTTTGACCTTGACCTTTGACCTAGGAAGTTGTACATACATTATGACACACCCTCTTGTGTTGGTTAATACACCTGTCAAGTATAAACTTTGACATACATGTAGGTGTGTCAAAGAGTATATTCCTCTCCTTCAGATCATGGATCAGGACCAGTTGAAAGATAAATACTTACGTATCATATGTGTAGACATCCTTCTCAAACTTATGGCAGGAATCTGGTGTCAGTTTATATACCCCAGGTTGAGCTAAACAGAATCGGTTCTTTCCTTTATTCAAGTCAAATGATCCCACAGTTCCAACCTTCTTCTCATGGGCAAAATGCTGGAAAAAGAAAATATTAAATTTACATCATAGAAACATAGAAATTGCAAGTGATATAATTTATTGCAATCCATTAAACAATTCTATAATTTTTTTAGGTGACCAAATGTTCATTTTAATGCATTTGATAACAGATTCATATAAAGAAATCCATGATTTATATGGTTAAACAAAACAAACTGTGACGCTGTTCAAGACTTACCAGCTTAATTTCATGGGAGATACTACATTTGAGGATGTAACCAGTTTGTACGAACTTGATCCCTGTTAGATCTGTTTCTTTCACCTCCACATCAACTGTTTTCTCTTTCCAACACCAAGTATCATGCATCAGTGTCACTATTTAGAATGAAAATATTATATTGATCCAGTGTTCAAAATTAGTGATAGATCAATAGGCATATTCTATGAAAAGCCAAGTACAAATTCGATAAGTTTCATATGCATAATACAGTGAAATTTATGAACATTTGCTGTAGATCTACCATTTAAAAAAAAATATTTTAAACACTTTTAATCTATAATTTAACATAAGATTGTTATGATTAACACAACAAACATCACCACAATGTAACATCCAGGAATAGTACCAGTATCTAAGAGTAGAAATGAAGTTGTCCATGTTTCCTTACATATTATGGTAAAACATTACACAGTTCAAAAGAGCAATCAAGAGATCCACGATTCTAGCAAAAATCAAAAGAATGCAACCCAGGGATAATGTTAATGATAAGTTACATAATAAGTGTCCAGTCACCAGATAAACAGCTTTCATGGAAAACAAAAATTTGTAAAAGATAATCCTTTTGTACAACAAAGACCCTAAATCCTGAAAAAATCCATTTAATCTTGAATGCAGAGATTTATAATTTCACACTTTAAGCTGCAAATCTTTGTCAAAAATATCTACTAATGATTTTTACCTTTATATTTTCCTGGCAAAACATTCTCAAAATAAAATATTCCTTCCTTTCCTGATTCTTTTACCTGTAAATCAATCACAAAATTTTAAGAAGTACTATTTGTAAGAATCATGCAAATTCTGCAAAATATGATACACCAAAAAAAAAGCTACATATTTTTATTTTTGATATTAAGTTGATTTATGGGTCTAAAATTTAAAATGTATAATTATTTATTCGAATCTGTTTGCTCCTAGGAGATAATCAACATTGAAAATCTAACGGATTCTATTGTATTAGTGTGTCATTAAGAGTTATCTCCCTTAATTTTGAAATCTACAGTGCATTCTATAAAATTTTTATCTCATAAGAGCACGGTTTATATGAAATCCTCACTTAATTTCTGTTTACTACGGCATTTCAAACAAATATAAAAAATAAATATATGTAGGGTTTTCACCCAAGAATCACATTTTGCATGATTCTTAGCTGGAGTACTACTTAACTACTTCTAGGTGAGGTGATAATTACATACAATTACTTTCATGTTGAACATTAATCAAGTAATGTGATTATAATTACATTTACTGTGCATATCATTAAAATAAGCTAAACTCATTGGACAATTGGCTTTCAACAGGATGTTTCCTAATCAATGAAACCAATCTTTGAACTATTTATAGGCCACACCCACAATTAAGTGATTCTACTTTAATGATCACTGCGTATTGCCTATTTTCTATGAATGTCTAAAATGAAATAAAAATAAAATTGGAGAAACATATGAAATGTAATTAAAAGAAATGAATGTTTCATTTTTGATGTTTAATGGGCGTATAAAAACATATTAGAGTAGCAAATTTTGGAAATGTGTTATGTTCAATGATTTTACATGCCGATTAAACAAAAAAAATGAAACCTTCAATTCTTAAATGATACTTTTCATTAATGAGCCAATTTATGTAAAAGCAAGAATTCAATTTCATCTAAATTAAAAAAACAAATCAAAATCTTAGAGAAAAAATCTCTAGTAGTTACAGTCACCACAACATCCCAAATTTCTCAAGCGAAAAGGGAAACAAGTTCCTAATTGGATATACATTACAATCAAAATTGATCTATAAAAGTGTACAACATAGTGCTGAAGTATGAAAGACTAGGTAGTTCTATAAATGCCAGCTTAAAAACAATAGTGTTATGGGCAAACAGACAGAGGTTTGGAGATAAAGATCACTGAATACCCATAACTGATTTAAAGAGTATGAAAAAAAAACAAAACCAAAAAACATAAACCCCTATTTAATATAAACAAACCTTAAAACATATGAACTATTGCAAAGAATTCCTCATAAAAAATAATTCAAACTCGTATGAAAAATACCTGTGAAATTTGTTTGAAATCCCCTCGTCCTACAGCCTCAAGTGACACTTCCATGGAACCACATTTCTCTGTAAAGGAAAAAACAATGCTAAAAACAACTAAAAATTTAAACCACAGCCTGCAGACAATTAAAAACAACAGTCCCACAAGGTGTCATTTAGTAAGAAATCTACCCATTTCAAGGCTCATAATTTCCCTTAAAACAATAGATTGAAAACCATGTTTCAGAAAACCTGTATAAACCAAACCCCTCTGGACTTTAAAGTTTGTTTGGTTTAGACATGTGTCTAGTTGACAAAGATTCAAAATACATTTAAACTGATATAAAGTGACTTTAAAACGTGTCTGGATTAGACAGGTTTCAGAGTTATTTTTCAGGGATTGGTTTAGAAAGGTTTCATTGTACATAGGTAAACTGATATGTGTACATGTACATGCAAAAAGTGGAAGGCAGCATAAACAAACAGATTTTCCATAAAAAATGCCAAGACAACTGTATCAGGGTTCTGTTCAAGTGCACTGATACTGGACATTACAAATTGCAAACCATTTTAAAATTTTACAAAATTAATAATGTACAGAAAGGTTAGGTTACCAAGGCAACTGACTGCTCCAGTAACCTTTGCTCTGAACTGTGTAAATGTAACATCGAGGACGGGAGCATTAGGTACAGTCACAGATTTTTCATTGGGTATAATTTGAAGACCTCCTGAAGTTTCCTCTTCTGTAAGATGAACCTGTAATAATTCATGCAAAATAATGAAATGTTGAAGCTACTACATTGTCGTTAATAAAAAAATCTGAAGAGATAACTAAAAGATACTTCCACCAACGTAATCATATGATCAGAATATATATGTATAAACAAAGTCATACAACGAAGAGTGAATGGCACATCAGTCTGAAATGTAATTCCACAATGTGGCATAGCTATACAAATTTTTTGTGAAAATATCAAGAGGCTGTAATAAGTAGTTTAGAGAAAACAGTCACAGAAATGGTTTGAATGGATAAATGGACAACAGACAGACAAACACCTTGATCTTCCATATTGAAAGCAGTGGTATGGAAAAGAAATAATACTTAAAATATCACAATAACAAGAATTATAATGTACCATACACAGTTTTTTTAATTATATGACAGTTCTACTTGAGCAGTGAAAATGTATTGCCTGTATTTTTACATGTTATGATTGGTTGTTGACTGTAACTGTGAATGTAGCTTAACATAAAATTGTTTTGAAGTGAATGTCACCTGTTTTGTGTCAAAATGATCTTTCATTTCTTCTTCCTATTTTTTTCAAGTCAGTTTAAGGTAAATGTATATGCAGAGTTTTTCTTGAGTAAAGACAAGAATAGGTTACTTTGCACCATTTTATTCTGAAATCTCACCTTTATAACATATTTTCCAGAAGCAGCTTGAGTGCAGAATTTACCCTCTTTATCAGTTGCTATAGAAACAGCATCAGAATTTTTGCCTTCTGGGAAATAAATTATCCTCCTTTGAGGGGGAACTTGCATAAGTCCATCAGGCAGCTTGTCGATGACAACTTGGCCACACAGACTAAATCTAAATTGAAAATTTTTATCAGCTTTTAATTGAATATAATAAATAGATTTGACTTCTGTAAATATGTAAAGTCAAAATCAAGGATTTTTAAACAGTAACTATTCCAGTCATCAAAGGTCCGGAAACTTTGACAGCCCATACCTGTCATTTTAATAAACTTAAGCAGACATTGTGTCAGTCTTTCACATGCTTAGATCAAAAATAAACTTAAAAGAAAACTTTTTTAAGTAATTATTTTAAGATAAATATTCAAATTTGTGTTATTTCATCACATACTCTATCTTTTACAAGATATCACTACGGATGAACAAGTTTGGTTTCGACCACACGTGGACGTTCTAACATATAAACAAAACATTGTATCTCTTGGACATTTTCATCACATTGGCAAACAACCGAAAACTTCCTAGTGATGAAAAAAAAATGTTGATTATTTATAAAAGAAAACTTCAAATAAATTTTGTATATCGATTTAAATGGCATGTTGATTTCTATGTTAAAAATTTTCAATCAACAAATAAATTATTACAAACTATGTCTGGTTCGTAATTTCAGTACCATGTTCTTTTGTAACCTCTGAAAGATCGGCGGGAAAATGATGGACTTGTCAATCTTTTTCTTAAAAAATCAAGTAATAAGTGTATGAAAATTCTCTCAGTCACTTCAATTGATTCGTATAGGCAATGGGGCTGCTTGTGTACCATTAATTCAATTATGTAATCAACTAATCAGTTACAGGTAAATCACAGTCACAAGTGGCTGCACATCGGCTAAAGTTGACATATACCTGTCAATTAATTTCTAATTAACAATTCTGAGACAGGTAGACAGGATGTTTATACACAAATAAAACCACACAGACTGTAATTTATAAAGGTTGACAATTTTTTATGTCTGATATTGGAAAATGGTCGACGATCCACTGCAAAATTTGTTGGTCACTGACAGCATTTTTTACTGTTTCCGGACCCTTGCCAGTCATCATCATGCCAATTTAAATTACAAGCAACTTTGTTAGAAACTAAAAATAGCAATTTAAACTTTTTAATATGCACAATATAGAATACAAGTTTAAAATGCTTAACTTAATTCTTAATATTTGAAAGAAAAAAAATAGTAAATGTGTTTTATAGTTTTATATGCTGATGCACTAGAATACAAACAAGTTTTATCATAAAGAGGCTCCTATTTCCATAGAACAACTTTTAGAAACAGAAATATGTCCTACAATGAGGTAATTATACCCTCCACTTTTAATCTGCAAATATAAAAAATTCAAACTCGGACAAGGCTGCACAAATGCTGAGAATCTGGATAGGGTTAAAACACTACAATTCAGCATGCAAAAACTATATACATGTACCTTATATAATTTAGCCACATCATCCAAAAGAAACTGAGAAATCTGTTACAAAAAGTGAACAGACAGAAAGACAGACAATCAGATGAACAGACAAGGTCACTGCAGTCATCAATTACAATAAAACTATTTCTATACACCTACTTGCTAGCGACAATATCAGGTAGCTGGGGTGTGTTAGGGGAGATCTTTACGCTAGTGTCATCAAACACAATATTATCTGCCTGTACTTTAACTGTGTAGGTGCCTGTCTTCATATTCTCCAGATGGTATGTTCCATCAAGGTTTGTTGTTGCTTGTTTCTTCCCATCAATAAATACAGAGGCTCCAGCAACTCCACTACCCTGCAATTAACAAATAAATCAAATTAAATCAATCTAAGTTAAGCATTTCACTTTTACTGTTTAATCTAAAAACTTTGCACTTGGTAATAAAAACTATGTGTTTCTAAACAGTTTTAATTTAGGAAGTGTTATAGTCACAGAGCCCAGTGCACATATAAATGTACCACATAGCAGTTTGATTGATATACATAGGCAGATCTTCTCCCAGGTCAGAAACATTTGTAAGACAAGCAACAATAGATGACTTTCACACTCATTTACCATTTATGTCGAATCTGGTGGAAATTGGTTTATAGTTTTTATACTAGACAAAAACGGATATCTGATTTGAAGATTAACAAGAAAAGTAATAGTTATGTGGGGATGTGACCAGGAACATGAAAATATCTGAAATGCTTCTATGATATATGTATCATTTAAACATTTTTTGAAGTAATCAAATCAAATTTCTGTCCCCTTGGCACCCCATCTCACACCTGTTGACACTACTTGACCTTGATATAATTGACAAACTTTTTTGGGACAGAAGAAAATGTGAAATTTGTCTATTTTGAAAACTGGTTCATAAATGTATTGAGAAATGTGTTTTCCTTTATAATAAACCAGTCTTATGTCCAAGGTCTATAATAATGGCCCAAGGAAGGCTGCAATGGTCCATTATGGAAAAACAATTTTATTAATACTATATTAAATACTTTAAGTCTAAACATATGAATATTACTGTCTTTATTACCATGGCAATGAATACTGTACTTATTATTAGCCAAATATTTGTTGTTTTTTTTTTTAATGTAAATTCTCAGTTAGCAGGATGACTGGTGTTTATACTGTCTTGACTTTTCTTACAGATCTCTTATGACTGAACCTTATGGGGGTTCTGTTATTAGTTGGAGATTGTGAAACCCAGTCAAGCGAGTCCAGCCTTCAGTACACCTGACCAAAACTCTCAGTTAGAATATGTCCTACACCCATACCCCACGTCTATATGGTAGTACATATATGTGTAGAGTGTGCTTAATTGCACTTCAATTCATGTAATTAATCAACTATAAGACATGTTTTTACTTCAGTGTTGTAATTATAACAGTCTAACAAATATAAAAAAATACAATATATGAAGCAAACATATTAAGCAAACAAAACCATGGAAATAAAATTGATCTTTATTTATATTTCTTTTTCTGAGTTGCCATAAAAAGTGTTGTATAAAATGTCTTATTTAAATATTTAATTTTAAAGGGAGGTAATTATAGTACTACAATTCAAAATTCATATGAAAATCAGGTAGACCCTTTAAATTGGGAATTTTAATCAGCAGGAAATTTTGATATCCCAAAAATATCCCCCAAAAAATACTTGCTTGGCTCAGCCTTTAATTCTATTTATACTGTGAAAGTACTTTCATTCGTGGATACCAACTTTCGTGGATCAGGGAAGAAACACAAGTTCGTGCGTTCTTGAATTTGTGGTTTTGAAGTTTTCAGTATACACACCAATTTGAATCTACTATTCGTTGGGAACCAAATTTCATGGTTTGACCTACCCACGAATTCCACGAAAATTGGCAACCCACAAACAATAGTACTTTCACAGTAATAAACCTGTTTCTCAGAAAGGCATACGCATGTGGGATGTATCTATTGAATTTCATGGTTCAATTCAATCTTTTTTTAAAAGCAAAGCTGTATGAAAGGCATGTCCAACATATTGACCACCATCATCTTTGTGATCAATATCAAAATATAGAACATGGAATGATTTTAATTGGTTGCCCTAGGAGCTTAAGGTAATAAAGGATGTATAAAAAAAGAACATGTGATAATGTATTACTGAATCAAGTTAAGACCCTATTTTAGATTTTGTGCAATAAAATCTCTCTCAAAATCAATGATTTTGAAGAATTAAAGTAACTTTTTTTTTTTTATAAAATACAAATGTATTTATCAACTTTGGACCAAATATTTTTAGCATATTTTCACATGATAATTAATACATGTACACAATTTCAGTTCAGTACTACATGTATGTAATCTGTGATTTTACAAAATTAATTTCCAGTAAGTTTTTTTTTTATTTTTTTTTATTAAAAACATATAAATCAAGTTTCTCAAAAACTCAATAAACACTTTTTAAATGAAAATTAAAATTGCTACCAAATCTATCATTATACATGTAATTAATAAGAAGTTTTTTTCATTTGCGATTAAAATTTACAACATAAACATACAACACAAAAGGCATTGAAACATAAAGTCAAGCACAGGAACATACAGGAGATAAATTAAATTGTACTTTTATATAAGCTATAAAAAATAAAGAAGTATAAATTGGCATTGAAAAAAAAAGGTCATTTCTAAAGGGTAATAACCGTACTCATAGTTTTGACATGTTTGATATAATGAAATGTGATTTCATTATAAAACATTCAAGTTTCAATCCATCACAAATTAATAAAATAGATCTCAATGTCAATATTTTTTTTCATTTTATGAAAATAAGTCTGAAATTACATGTAACAAATTGTTATCTGGGTATGAGATGCTACATATAAATTTGACATAATAGACAAGTTGAAGAAGTAAACTTTGGTTTTAAAGCTTTGAGAGTTTATTATCATTTTATCAAAAACAAGATCTTAAACTGCAAGAGAGAAAGTTCTGAAGTCAATACACATTACATGTACTTGCTTTTTGATACAACCTTCACAGTGAAATTACCATAAAGGGCATACTCAGATAAATTTTGTGCACGGGGATAAATAAATGCAAATGTTATTTCCTTGTTTCAGCTAAAATTAAAACAATTAAAAAAAATGTTCTAAAAGGACTAAGTACATGAAGGCCCACATCTGGCCCCCTGCATGACTTGAATTAAACATTTGATATGGGAAGTCTTTTTATTGCTGTTTAGAATGTTAAAGATTCAGCATGTATATTAACATTTAAAAGCATATCATGTTTCAATGATTGAAAATATGAACTGAGAGTTTACCATCAAAGCTGAAATTGGTCACTTTTTTGGTAATTTTTAGCATATCATGTTTCAATGACTGAAAATATGAACTGAGAGTTTACCATCAAAGCTGAAATTGGGCAATTTTTTGGATTTTTTTTTTTCCATTTTTAAGTGTCTCCGCCAACTTGACCTTAATGCAACTTTGATAAGAGTCCAAATCAGTTGAGATATCTGTGGGTTACAGTGGCAGGGATCTTTGAAATAACAAAATTAGAATTGAAAAATGGCATTTTTCCCAAAATTGTACTTTTTGACAGTTTTTCACTTTCCATAAAACAGAGCTGAATAAATGGTGAAATTTTAAAACAATATTTAAGAAATAGAATTTACAATGCACATCACATTTCTGTCATTTGCTTCAAAACCATTTTTTTTTTTGTTAATGACCAGGAAATTAGGGGGCCAAATATGGCCCTCATCATACCTTCTCCTTAATAAAAATAACATTTGTCAGCGAGTGGAATATCTTGCAAGTTGCAAAATTTCAACATTACCACTGATAATACAAATTGCAAGTTTCAACAGTACATGGCACAATCACACTACAACAATATCCTAAGTTAATTATTGGCAGAAAAATCCCGTCAAACATTTTGAAATAAAGACCAAAGACCTAAGCCATCCACTGGTCATAAGTGTAATAAATCGATGAGACATCATTATTCTTACGTTGGTCTTTCAGATTCCAAAGATCAGCAAAAATTGATCTGATGTCGACAAAAACAAAAATCAGCATTCAAACGAAAAAAGCTACAAGCACATAAACTACCCTTATGTCATAATTCCTATCTGTGTAAAAATACATTTAAAACAAGTCTTTTTTTAAAACACACCATGTCTAAAGGGAGATAATTTCCCACATTCAACTAACCTTGACTGAATGTTAATTTATAAAGATTGGTTTCAGTAACTTATAATTATCAAAAGTACAGAATGGCAAATTTGTAACAAGGATTGAAACAAAAATTTTTTGTTTAATCTAAACATTGAAAATATAGCTTTTTGACTTTTATACAGATGTTTAACTTGCATATTTTAATCACATATTAAGCTAACTGAACTTCCAAGCACTCATGATTTGCATTTTAGATTATCTTGTTTCCCAATTAATTTACCACCATGATAAGTAAGTTTAGTTTTATTATACAAACCTTTACAGCATTCAGTATTCTCCCGCTGACAGAAAACCCAGATACTTGGAATGTTTGCTGTAAAAGTGTGAAAAAATTATTATTTATTACTTGAACTATTGAATAACCCATTTGGTTTGTGATAGTAAAACAATTTATAACAATTTAGAATTTTTAATATTCAACTTCATAGTGGACAGTCATACTTTTCACAAAAAATTCGGCAGGTATGACATCATAACGGAGGGTAGTATTTTACACTTAAAATTTTGATAAGATGACAGCTGCCCAAAATCAAGGTATCTAAATCTGAATTGTTGGAAATGACATTTTACATTTCCACCCATATTAAAATTAATTATTTTCTAATTAAGAGAAATTGTTTGATACATCATTAGAAGTTTACCTTACATTTTCAACCAATAATCGAAAGTACATTTCATATGTCGATTGATTATTGCAATTTTAAATGAAACCTTTTTTCTAAGATTGGGTCGAGTTGTCAAAACCAGTTTTTGTATAGGCCTGGAAGGGATTTTCAAAACGGAACAAGGCTAAAGTACTGATATTCCAGAATAAAGTACTATTGCTATAGTGTAATTATCCCTGTATATACTAGTATGTAATAAACCAAGTAAGTAAAAGAGACTTTACCTGTAAATTGACAGCATCATGAAGAACAGTGAATTCAATACTGACAGGTAAGACATCAAACCTAATGTGTTCTCCTTTAAAGAATGGTACCTACAGAATACACAACCAAAAATTTTATGTAAAATATAACCTTAGGCCAAGGGCCATAACTTCCGTAAAAATCATTCAACCATAACCAAAGTCAAACTTAATCTGTAACTTCTCATAGTAGAACTACATACAAAATATAAAATCAATTGGTAAAAGCGTTACAAAAAAAAGTGTGGAATACACGACCAAAATTTTATGTATAAATATAACCTTACAAATTTAGTACACAAATAAAAGACCCCGTGCAGGTCTGGGAGTTAAAAGAATAGGCCTGCAGCAGCGCTAAGCTTGTCGTATAAGGCGACTAAATAGTGCTCAGAAACATAGCCGGGGGCTAGGCGCTCTGCCCACAGAGCAACTGGGATGTGTGCCCCAGGTGGTGGAATGGGGTACCCCTGGCGTGTTACATGCTGGGGTTGTCAGGCTATAATACGGAAAACCTGACCGCAAACCATAGTGGTGCACCGTGTTGGGAAAGATGCCATGTTCCTCGCACGTTAAAGAACCCTGCGGTGGTATTCGATAGGAGTAGGAACCTTTGCGCTCCGCCACAGGAGGATAAATTGCCCGACCTTACCAATCCCCCCTTTTTTCAGTGGCAATCAAAATTTGTCGACCCTATTATCCTTGTGTCCCATCCTTTCTTTTTCATTTCATGTTCATTTTATCATCCATTTCATGTTCATCGTCTGAATATAGCTGAAATATTGCTGCTCAGACGTTAAACCCCAACAAACAAACAAACAAACAAACACAAATAAAAGAATAGCCTTCCAATGACCCCCGCGTAAAAAAAAGAGCAGAAGGCTTTAAATGCACTGAAAGTCCAAGGGCCATAACTTTCGTAAAATTTCATTTAACTGTAACCAAAGTCAAACTTAATCTATAACTCTTCATAATAAGGCCACATACAAAAAACAAACTTATTTGGTAAAAGCATTACAAAAAAAAGTGTGGAAAATGTGGACGGACATATGGACGTTCGCCCGGGATTTCCATGTCCCCTTGCGACGTGTTGCAGGGACAATAAATAGAAGAATGCAGAAAACCTGTAAATGTATTATATTTTGCTGTTGTAATTTTTTCTGATTCCATCAAGTGAACATATTCAAGGGTATCAATTTTTCTCTTATTTCCACTGAAAGCTGATGTTTTTTAAACTCAGGGTTTTACCACTTTCTTTTTACAATTCAACTAGCAATTGCGCATCAAGTTTCATTCCCAAGAATTTTTACACACTGGAACTTTTACTTGTAATAAGGAAAACAAGAATCTTGACTTCCAGATGAATGTATCATATATCTTTTATTCATAATTAAAACAACTCATGCATCAAAGCACTAACACCGTTTCGATGCAAATGTGGTGAAACACTTGTCCACAAAAATCCGTCAATTGTTAAAAAGCTTACAATGCTTACAAAATCTTCAGCAAATGCAGTTTTGCATCAGTGATAATTTATTAGAAATGCAAAAAAATTGTATATTTTTTGGTGTTTTATGGACCCACAAATCACAAATTTAAGTATCCAACAAAATGTCTTTTTTCCTCTTACCATGAAAATTGATACCCCCAGCCACCTCCCCCACCACAAAAAAAAACAAAAAAACAAAATGAATACACAGTATAGAGATACAAATCAATTTTGCATGTACTCTTTTTCACACTTTTCTTTCCACCGTTGAAGTAGTACTTCACAGTAAAACCATGCAGCAACAACTCAATATTTGGCAAAGAACTTTTTAATTTATCAGTTGTGTAACATTAACCTAAACTATTAAGACCAAGTAAAAATACACCTCTGCTTCCTGTTACAAGTCAGAAAAAAAAAATGGGTCAGCTGGTTGGGATTTCATTTTATTTTATTATTTTTTCACAAATTTTACAGAAAACATCTTATTAACCACCCGATTTTTGTGGAAACCGAAAACTGACTTCTATCTGTAAAATGTTAGTTCATTTGGTGGTACTTTTTGCAGTTTGTTAACTTGAAAATAAGTCAGTCATGGGGTCAAGGCATGAGAAATTGGGTAACAGGAAACCTAAGCATGATTTTATTTTGCTCTATTGTTAATAAGATCTCAAATAATCAAATTCAATTTGTTTCACTGTAAATTAAAATTTTCAAGCAATCAGTGAAAGTCTTGCTCTATGTTCAAGTCAGTTTAGTTCCCTCCTATTGTGTGTATTTTATATTAATATTCTAATTTTCGAAAGGTCATTTTCTGTCAACTATCAATAGTGTGACTTCAGATACCTACCAGATTATATTCTCCTACAGGCAAAGAGGGAAAGGTAAACTTGCCATCCTCTTTAGACATCACAAAACATATTGGATCTTGTTTATCAGGGGAGACAAATCCTTTGGGAACACTTTTCTCGCAGCCTGTTACATCCTGTATGATAAGAAAAGAAAAACCACTGCCCTTTACTGCTTTGTTAGTAAGTTTGAATTCTACTAAAAAAACAACTGTTTACTGAAATAACAAATGGCAAAAATATGGAGTTTACACAGATTTAACTAAACAGTAGATTCTGGCAAATTGGATATCAAAGTTTTCAAGAAAAAATATCCCTTTGTTCAATATATATTCACTTGGCCAATGGACACCTTTTTCCAGTTTTTTTAAGGAAGGGTATATACCTAATGCGGCGATATATCTACCAGCACATGTGTATTATTGTTTTTTTTGCAATATATTCATTGGTGTACTTTACAGGTATGGACACCAGTAATGTACTTTCATTATGTTTACATTCTAAAAAAGCTATGATTTCTCGGAAGTGTATACTCTTGTAGAAACAGGTAATGTTTATGTTCTAAAAATAGCTATGATTACTGATAAATCTCTTGGATATACAGTAAATCCTTACCTAAAATATCCTTAAGTTTAAATAACTGGAAAAAGAAGTTTCTGAACATTTTTTATTAGGAACGGCACTATTGAATATGTATTCATTCATAAATTTGGTTTCATTATTTAAAAAAAAACTATTACGATTTTGAGATTGACAATTTTTTTTTTTTAAATATTCTGTGTGCAGTTTTGTTAACCTTTTTTTCACTGTAGATCGTTTGACCAAAAAAGTCTCTAAAACTACAATCTTTGTTCTTTTTACTTTTATTTCTCTTTTTAAAAATTCAGCTGTTGCTATTAAACAACACAGAAAGAAAAAATTCACTTTATTTTATTTTATTTGCTTATTTTACGGCAATGTATGTGAAAAGAGTACATTCGGGGCAATATAGATTATGTAAACAAGACAACATGGTGAACATGTTAACACACATAAATGGAAGATTCAATCATTCCTCATACACATAGCAGGAAATAAACATGTACAATTCAAATAAATGTTGATTTGGAGGTTCATCATGATGCAGATTGTGTCAAATTTCTACACATGTACTGAAAACATAAGTCAGAAAAAAATTCTGAAATACTACTGATTCAGCGATTGGCATGAAAGAACAGTGGACTTGCATTACATATTGTAGGCATAAATTAAACATTTTAAACAAAATATTAGAAAAAGACATTTTATTAATGTGAATCTCTCGTTATTGTTAACAAAAACAAATAACAAATTGTATTATTTCTGACATCGTAATGTCAAACTTGCAGTCCACTTCTCATGAGAAGAAAACAAAATATTGTATCATGTATCATTTTGACAATTTTTTTCATGAATAACATATCCCATTTGCTGATATATTCTATTTTCCAATTTTCAATTTTATAATAAAATTTGTTTTACGTATATGAGAAATGGTTTAGTGTTTTGAAATAATATTACAATGGCCGATATTTGCAATTGGCCAATATCCTGTTACGTGGAGTCAGTATTAACATAAATGTCTACATTTTACTGTACTTAAGCTAGTGGAAATCACTTCCTAGAAAAAGCCTTATACATGCAAGTACATGTATGTCAAATATTTTACAAACCTTCTTATTGACCACACTGGAGAACAAAATAAAGTTTACTCCTTTGATAGGTTCTCCTTCACTTTGGACACTACCCTGAAAATAAAAAGATTTTCAATTATTTTCTTATTTAGCACTGCACTCACTCAAGTTCATAATTTACAAATTACATATACAATATAACTTAATTATTAAGGACTTCACTAACTATAACTGAATATGTAATGTTTAAGGGAGTGGAAATTTAATAAAACCTCCATCAAACTAGACAAAAATTGTGAGAAATGTTCACTAAATTGATACCCCCATTACCAAATTTGATAATATGGATAAGAGATACAATGTAGGTCCCCAACATCTCAATATTCATACATGACAAAGTCCAGGTTTTGCGATGTGAAACCCCCAAATTGAATCGGATCAAATCTAAAATAGGGGATGTACAATGTGTCTTCATTTTAATCATATCTGAAAATTTTGTTATTTTTAATTCCCTCCCAGAAGAAAACATGTTTTTTTTTTAATCTCATTTTAATTATTACCACTCACCACAACTTGGTAGCCACCAATAACAATGGAATTCCCAGCATCAGCATTATCAGTTTTCACCGTCACTTTGGCTTGTTGCTATAATGCAAAGAAGCTAAGATGATACATCAGTTAGTTAGTTCAACCAGATTCTATCTATGCTTACTGGATTTTACACATTAGCAACATGTGTGCTGTTGATGGAGCAGGTCAGGTTTACCCTTCCAGAGCACCTGATATCACCCAAGTGTTTTCCAGGAGTTCATATTGCGAGTGCTTTAGTTGTTTGTGTGCTGTCTTGTTTTTCTTATCTTTAGTTTTTACATGTAATAGTATTTATTTTTTTTTAAATTTATTGTGAATATGGATTGTGAAGGTTTTTTTTTTACATTGATCATATCTTAGGGTTCTGATGTCCCTGAACTGTCCTAAAAGATTTCAGTATTTTTTGCTAATTTTACCATAGTACTAGTGTATCAATGACAAAATTACTGCTTTATGTTTAATGATGTGCAGTCTGTTTAAAATTTTCCTTTCTATCTTTTCTGACTTGATTCAACTTCAAAGAAATTCAATTAAGAAAACCTACATTTACCTGTACAAATGAGTATTTATTTGAAGTAGCTGCTATGATATCATAGTCTCCTGGCATTACTTTGGTAAAGGTATAACTGTAATTAGAATACACATATTTCCTCAACACTTAGAAGGAGTAATAAAACATGGGATCAGGATTTACATCATTTAATAACAGAACAGTATTCCATGATTTGTTCAACATGCAGTGGTAATTTTGGTTCTACTATGTACGTATGTTACAGAGATTTGAACAAACACTTTTTTACTCTCAAGTCCATACTGTCTGATGTTTTCTATCTTGGGCTTCTGTTGTGTTGCTAAAAAAATGGCAATATCCAATGACAATGTTATGTCGAATCGACTGTGACATTGCTGAAAAACAAAATAACGTCAGTATTGAATGTCTTGACAGAATATCACATCTTGCTCTATTGGGCTCACTGTGATATTTTCTGTCTTAACCTCAAACTGCTTTTATTCTGTATATATCAGACACAATACACAAAGTAAACAGAAACTTTAACCAAAATTGGTAATTAAGCCAAACAACTAATCATTATAATAACAAACCTCCCATCTTCTGTTGTAGAGACAGTCTGTAGGACTTCTGTTGAACCAGTTTTGTGTAATGTAACAGACACCCCAGTAGGTCCATTTATCTGGCCTTTACTGATCACCTGTAATCAATATTGAACAAGAAAAAATTAAAGACATTTCAATTTACATCTTTTAATACTAATGAGACTAGTGTAAGAAATGCACTTGTAGACCATTTCATACTGTTTTTTTGTGTGTGTGTTTCAGCATCAATTTTTAACTACAGCTCTTAACATTTCAAAGTGGAGTCCAATTAAATGCTGGCATACAATATGCGTTGGGTTTGGTAGACATAGTATGAATAGAAAGTACCAGCAGTCCAGAACAAAATTTTTAAGTGTGAAACTAGTCATAGTTTTTTTTTTATTCATTTTGATGCTATAACATAGGACTAATGAATTTTTGTGAAACTGCTTTATCTTATAAAGTTCATTTTCAACAATAAAAGTGTTTTCATGTATGTTTACAAATCAATTTAACCACCTTTACTACATGACCTATAAACTAACCTTGC
The DNA here is from genome assembly GCA_037379345.1 of Perna viridis. Taxonomy (NCBI): domain Eukaryota; kingdom Metazoa; phylum Mollusca; class Bivalvia; order Mytilida; family Mytilidae; genus Perna; species Perna viridis. Next base: position 19,638,061 of record CM074518.1, read on the forward strand.
CAGTGACTGAAAACCCAGTGAACCTAAAGTTAATATCTTCTTGTCGACTGCAGGGATCAGTACTACCATCAATCTTTAATTCTACACTTTCTGGATCTTTTCATTAAAAAATACAAAAAACTTCAGGTTTGAAAAGAATTATATCTATCTGAATTATTCTGTAGCATTCAATTAGAAATTCAATAAAAAAAATAAAACATATACTGCAAGCATTTTTTTTTAGAAAATATTTTATAATTAGCTCTATTGGAAACCTTCAATGTTCAACAAAAACTTCAAAAACTGAGAATAAACTTCCTACTCTACAATTGATTCAACCATGATGATTTCCTTAAGCCTACTGACAGTATTCTTTTCCGACATATGCAAATGAATCCAGGTTTCCCTTGCAAAACTAATTCCAACATGCATTGCAATCTACTTAAAAAAGGAGATATTGAAGATGTAAAACTTTTGAAAAACTATGGTTTCAACAGGAGAGCTCACTTGGCAATCAACCTTTCTCAAAATGGAAGTAAACTTTCCTACATTTACCTTAAAAGGTGTTAATGTACATACAATAAATTTATGAGTCCAAGGAGAAAACATAACCAATATAACTAGTTTTCCTGACAACTAGAGCTCAAAGAGCCCTGTCAATTTCTAAGTCATTATACCTTTTTTATATTTTGGACCTAGTTTACTTAAAATTTGGCCCAAAGGAAGAAACTCTCTAACATTACAGACTGGTTTACTGTCCAATTGGAGCAATGAACAGCAGTATATTTCAAATTCAAATATTTGACTTACTGGAGCTGCAGTAAGTACTTGTATCTTTTTTGGTAACTTATTTCAATCATTTAGCTGCTTACTGAGGTGAAAATAGTTTAAGATATCTGTTCTTCATTTCCCCAATGAGACGGCCGACCAGGTGTAAAACTTGCTAAATAGCTTGCCTTCCATAAATATGAAAAAGAACTATTACTTGTACATAACAGTATAACTTACAAGTCTTGCAATGGCTGCATAAGTAAATGAACATGCATTTTCTTATTTAGAGTAAACTTATTAAAGAAATATTTAAATATATATTTGTCTTACCAAAACTCCATCCTTTTGGTGGTTCTACCTTTAATCTAAAATCAGCCTTATCATACAGAGGAATTAAATAGTATCCTGTATTAGGGGCACAATCTGTCTGATACTTAATACTTCCATGCGTAGTATAAAGCTTTACCTGAAATAATTATTAAAATCAACATTGTATTAAACAAATAAATTACAGGTGCTTGGTTTGGCACTTAAATGTACATGTACGTGTGACAAATTGTTTTTGTATTGGTCAAGCAACAGCAGAATCATAAGACATAGTATAACATGTGATCCGAATTTTGACATTAGTGAATCAATACTATGAAGCATAGATTGAACAGGCCTGAAGGTGTGTACATGTATCTTGTATTACTTTTTAAACACACACACAAGTGTAGTAATAAATGTCAAACAATCACTATGCACCATGAAAACTGTAGAACTTTATTACGTCACTAGCATAATCCAGGTAACCATGATGTTTGCTGGGGCATTTCTTTTATCTGATCAGACAAAAAGACATACACACTGTGCATGCACAAATGTACATGTAGTTTGTTAATGTTAGAACATGCACAAGAGCCTAAAATAGTTCTATACTGTTTACAACATTACAAGGACCAACTCTCGTAAAGAAGGGTACTCATATGTATTAACTTGAATGGAAACTCCTAAAATTTTCAGAAAGAGGGAGATTTGATACAGTATCATTTTCACAACATATTTCATCTGTCAACTTCTTTTGTAATAAAACAGTTCTAAGTTTGTGACACTTTATTTTTAAACAAGTTACAAAAAGGACTACTATAGATGACTTTCACATTCACTTCTATTCTGGGCAAGTTCTTCTACTATATCGAGATCAAATTGGGTCAACAGGTGACATATCTTGAGACATTGCAAAGGGAGCCTGGGAACAAAAACTTAATTTGATTATTGCAAGGAATTGAATGATACATATATCATAGAAGCATTTCAGATGTTATAATAATTGGAGATGTATTTCCAGATAACAATCACTGTTCTTGTGGCCTTCTAATCGGATATCCTTTCTTTGTCTAGTATAAAACAGGAAACCACATTCGACATAAATGGTGAATTGGAAAGTAGTCTTGTTTTGGCCCCAAAATAGAAGTATATCACTTCTGAGTTTCATTACTTCCCCATCATTGTGACTGATAGAATATCAAAATACTGAAAATTCCAAAAGCAGTAAGTTCTATGCTGGGAGAGCAAAGGGGATTCAGGAATTTTCATTTAGTGATGAAATATAGGGAGGTTCCAGCAAAAGCAAGTGAAATTATAGATACCCTTGGTTAAGAGTTGTTTAAAGCCTACACTGATGAAATTTTATACTCCAGGGGAAAAATGGTTGCATGCAATCATATTGTTATGTTTGTAATTGTAAATAGATCGTACTTCAACCAGAGAAAAGTTAATGTCAACATCAGATTTTACAAATCCACCACATCCAAATACAGAATCCCCATAGGTTAACTGCGTTACTGACGACAGAAGGAGTAGACAAACTCCACTAATCTTCCCCATGGCCATTAACGTGAAAGCCGGTCTTCGTAGTCATTTACAAGCTTGTGAAAACTTTATTGGAAATTTCTTTCTAATAAGCGCAAAAAAGACATTTGTGTAAATTTGAAAACGGATTCCAAACGGATACGAATAGAAATTGTTTAAAGTTTTGTTATAAATTACTAAAGTTTAAGTTCTCTAAATGACTAAAATAACGAAATTTTTCGTTTAACTGAATAATACTGTTATCAAAGATATAATTTTTTCTGCAAAACTGTATAAAACGAAACAGAAATTCCTTAAAAGTTCCACCAGGGTTACGGAAAAATGTAACACCAGAGGGCGCTGATCGTTAAATCAATGATTGATTTATCTGCTGAAGAACGGAGGCAGCTGCACCCATCACCGAAAATGATTTGACCATTGGTTAATAACATAACCTTTTTCTCACAAACATGCAAAGACCAAGACACTTATCGTAAGTTGATACCCTTCATATACTACTACTATAAATGCGTGTTAAAATCCTGTACTGTAGTCTGAAAATCTCATCATGAATGTATTATTATGTATTGTAAGTAGACCTGCTTACTGTACAAAGATGTTTTGTGCATGTGCACTTTAATCCAGAAAGTGTTTGTTAAAGTTGCTCCTCATATAAGTAGAATTTGAAAACTTTTTTGTGTAAAACTAAAAGTAAAACAGCTAAGACGACTCATCACACATTGTTGGTCTTTCAATGTTGTTCTCTGATGTATAATCATTGAACAGATATCCGTGTAGCCTACGTGTATGTTTTCAGACAACATCACATTGGCAGTATAATGATCGTATCTCCAGGCTCGATTCAAAGAAAATTTGTAAAAATGCTTAATGCCAATAATGGAAAAATCAACTGTAGGGTCTTAAATGTGTAACCCGTACCCACACCAACTTTTCCTTGTATCTGAATTCTATTTTGCTGATTTCTACTGGGTATATCCAGTAGAAATTTGGTACACATTTCCAAAATGATACAATAGGTAAGCATGAACTAATTATTTTAATTTTCCCCCCAAATACATGTAGTTGATTTTTATTTGATTATCTTTTTTTTAAATGGTATAGAATGTGTTACACAAAATTCCTGTACCCAAAATCAAAGTCTGGTATTTTTACTATTTTAATGCATATCTGACGTATGAACATCTTTGTTGTATTATCAGAATATTCATGAAGGAGAAATTAAAATGGTACATATATAAGACATTATGTTTATGAGATTTTCTTTTTCATACAGTATATACGTGTAGTAAGGTGGTCTCCATTCTTTGCTAGTACGGGAATTGACTCTAGGTATGTTATGGATTTCAAACTCTGACACTTCTTTTTTAAAACAATATCAAATTTTTCAATTCATCTTCCAAATATACAGAAGAAGATGTTTACAAAATGCTGGAATTTTTAATAGACAACATATTTGTCCAGTGTGGTGGACGCCGTTTTCAAGTAACGGTTGGCATTCCAATGGGAACAAATTGTGCTCCTCTACTTACTGACCTATTCCTTCACTCTTATTAGGCTAACTTTATAGTTGATCTGATCTGAAAGAAAGAATATCGTTAAGCTAGATCCTTAAATCTCAGTTCCCGCTATATAGATGACGTATTATCTTTAAACCATCCTAATTTTGGGGATTTGATATATCGCATCTACAGCAATGAACTAGAAATAAAGGATACCACAGACACTGTGAAGTCAGCCTCATATCTTGACCTACACTTAGAAATCAATGGTAAAGGAAAACTATTGACCAAACTTTACGACTAACATGATAACTTTTCATTCAGAATTGTCAACTTTCCTTTCATCTGTGGCAACATCCCTTCATCACCTGAGTATGGGGTGTTCATATCACAACTCATACGTTATGCCAGAGATTGCTGAGACTCTGCAGACTATTTGTATCACACTAGAATTCTAACAAATAGGCTTTTGGAGCAGGGTTATGTTGCTACAAAATTGAAGTCATCACTACAAAACTTTTATGGTCGTCATGAAGTCCTGGATCGTTACGATGTATCCATTTGCGCCATGGAAACTGATTTGTTCGACGTGTTATAGTTTTCCTTACCTCTATCATCTACCCTGGACTTGACTTTTTATGAGCAACTCTGCAGGTGTTTCTAGAAAGCAGAGACGCTTACCCTACCAGTGCACCTGGTCCATGCTCCCAGCTTTTAATGGAGTCCGAGTTGCTCATTTGCTTTTGTTACTTTGTATGTTTGATTTTAGTTACTCTATGTTCTTTGTTATGTATGTCTGGTCTTCGTCCCTGTATTACATTCTTTTGATTACTGCTAAAACCTTGTCTTCCTTGATTACTATTTGGCATGAAGTTCTTAAAGGTTCAATTAAGTCAAATGGAATTTGATTCTGTAACTAAGACAATGATTGGTTTTCAGTGATTTGAATAAATACCTTATTTAACACCTATAAACATTGAGTCTGAAAAACATGTTATTGCTTCCAATTATCATTTGCTTACATTTTTCTTTTGTATTTTCAAATTCCTGTTATTTCTTACCTCAGAACTAAACAAAAAGAATCATTATTATTTGTCAAAAATGTATTATGACAGAATTGCTATGGAAGAGAATATTAAATTTGATACAAGTACAAAATTTATGCATGTGCATCAGTACAATCCCATTGTAGATTTAATCAGCAATTTCTTCATTGAAAACCATTCTATTCTTGTGTCAGAAAATTATATGTGAATATACTGTTGTTTATGGATCTATTACAAACTTCGCTGAATAATTAGCAGGCTGGCAATAAAAACTTTGATGCGATTGATTTCACAGAAATATTTAGGGGACTATTGTTGATTTTGGTAAAGCGGCTGAAGTGTGGAGTTCTTTAATTTACATGTATTTTTGGCATCATATTTGGCAAAGTTTTAGGATTGACACTTTACATTGGACAAAACCTTGAATTTCCATGTCCAAATGAGATAAGCAAGAGAGATTGTGGGTTAAATCCCCAGGACTTTAAAAAAACTAATGGCTGCTTCTCTACTAATATATTGCATTTTAAGGAAAACAAGTGATGACTGATCGGCTTGTAGAATATTTATCTCTGGGCTGTTTTTTCTGTGAAATAGCACAATAAAAATCTGGTTCAACATATCAGGGTCTTTTTGATTTGTTTAACTTTGTTTCTCATTCCGAAATGCATGAAATATTGGCCATTTTACATGTACATCTGTAAAACCACAATAATTCAATCAAATCAGATATCATGAAATAAACCATGTTCATGCATATAAGTCTAGCTATATACACGTAGATAAATTATTAGATTTAAACACAAGAATACTCATTTATCTCTTTGTAGGAGTTCAGGGAACTCTCTGTATGAATTACTTGGACTTGAAAAATCTGCTAATCATGAAGATATCAAAAAAGCTTATCGAAGGGTAAGTAAAGTTTTTGCTATATAATTCACATGCACAAGTAAAATTATAATACTTCCTTGCCATAAGGATTTTATTGCTATTGTTCTTGAGTTTCTTATTCATTTTCCACTTTCTGTTTGTTAATGTTCAGACTAGGTACTCAATTATGATTTCAGTTTTATTTAGTACATGTATAAAAATGTAACCCAATGATAAATTTGTTAAAAATTCGTAATTTATAATTTGTTTAAATTGCAGTTAGCATTGAAGTTTCATCCTGATAAAAATCCTGATGATCCTAGTGCAGCTGACAAGGTATGTTAAACTTTTTCAATACATGTACTGAATAATTATACTTTATTACAACCTCTGCTTTGAGGGAGGTATGAGATATTAAATGATCATGGTGTCCGTCTCTTCCTTTGTTCACAACTTTTTCATTGCAGTTTTCTCTGCCCAAGTTTTGCCATGGAGAATTTGTTTTTGTCGTTGAAATCGGCATTTCTTAGTTTCAATAATGATTAATCATGTTAAATGTCATGGTATCATTTCAAATTTTAAGTAAACACCCCCATTATCAGCCTGTTTCTCAATCAGCCAAATATAGAACCTATTCCTGACAAAATTAAATGGCCTAATGATAAAATTAACTCGTATAATGTTAGTTCTTTTCTATGAACAAAATACTGGAAAAGTTGGCCCAAGTGTTTACATTACATGTTTATTACAAGAATGGATACATGTATGTTGAATATACATTGTGTATCAAAGAAACAACAACCCCAACAGGATGAAAAATGTCAGCTCAAGGCCACCCTTATACAAACTGTACCACAACATACATCTGTTTTGCTCAAACCAACAGCAAAAAAATTTGTGCATATTAGGCCATAAAAAATTATACATGTAATGTACAATGTATGTTACAAAAAATAAGGTTGGTACATGTAAGTAGACATTTTCATTTTATTTTTTTAGCACCGGTTTCACCTTTTCATAACCAAATCAGCAATCTGGGATTAAATTTTTTTAAATGCTTTTCCACCTTGGCATAGTACTGCTTGTATAAATCTAAATATAAGGTTAATGTGGCCTGTGTCATGTTGATGTTTTGTTGATGACTTTGTCGTTGAAATGCTTTGTTAAACTTGAAAAGGCCTGGTTAACTTGAACAACAGAATGAATAAGTTGAAATGTGAAATGTAGTTCTGTATTTAAACAGAACATTTTTACTTTCAATTTGTGGATAGAATGATTTAGTTTCAGTGCAAAAACTAGGGTTCAGATCGTGTTACCGAAAACAGACATATATCTTTTTATGGCCTACATGTACATATATATAAATTGAAATCCTATCATTGTGGTTAACACATAGTGTACATGTACCCGGCAGATTTTGAAAAGGTCAGTGTAATCTAGATTAAAAAAGGACACTCAAACATGTAACTGTTTGAGGCAAATTTTAAAGTACATCATGGAAGCATTAACATCTATTTTGGGAAAATTAACAGAAAAAGCAAGGTGCTTAGTAAACCTATAAAAAAGACAGGACAACCAATAGAGAATATCAAAACTGATAGTGTTCCCTACATGTAACCATTTAATGCACAGCTCCATCTTGCTGTAAGAAAAATATATATTCTGTAATGATAACAAAACTTTGGTCTCTGTGATGATTTTTATAATGTACATAATCCATTCATTTTTCATTTGGCCTCAAAATGAAGTTTTTTATACTATTATTTACAATGTATGTTTTTAGATAAAGATGTACCCCAAAAAATGTTTATGATACTGTACCAAGGTATTTAGAATACCCTGGTAATAGAAAATCCTTTTGTATTGAAAGCAAAAGTTCTAAGGCCATTGGCAATGGAACAATATCTGCTACACTCCACCCACCTTAGAAGAATGAGGTTCTGTATTCAACACTAGACTATCAGCATGCCTCTGACAGTTTGTCTTTTTAATATTTTTTGTGGTTAGGGCTCAATTTTACACATGGAAATGGCAATGCCAGCCCCCTGCACCCACCTGAATCTGCCACTGTTAAACTCCTTTCTGCTTGTATAGGCTCTAAAATTAGTTGTGGTCCCAGTTCTAGGAGCCTCTATTTCTGACCTTTTAAAATTTCCTTTATATTGGTTCCAGGGGTCATGCTGGGCTTCGCCAATGTCGCAATTTGCGATTTTTTATTTTATCTGGCGACAGAAATAACCAGTTGGCGATTTTCTTGGCGCCTAGGTTTTGTATATTAAAATTGACAGGAAGTTTATCAGCAACTGATATACTCTCTAATTAAACAATTGTGTTGACACCTGGTCAGAGTTAATTGACCATGACCAATTTACGACTGAAGGCAATTAAAGGTAATTAGACCAGGCGACCGTGACTGACAATATCCTCATGGGAGGTGTCAATCATATGTAAATATATTATTGAGCCAATCAAAACTCGCATCATGTGGTCAAAGGTAAACACAATTATGGCCATGTCCACGTGGCTTCATACATGTACAAGCTTCACAGCCCTGCGATACATTCAGAAATAGGCTTACCTAATGACAGAATGGATTAAATTCAATTAGCAATGATTATTCCGTCAGGTAGTGTCTAAAGACTTTGAAATGAAAGAATTGATAAAAGAAAATGGATGACATTTGTTTACACTTTTGACTTTTTTGGCAGGAAAATCGGTTAACAAATAAAATTGGGATTCCCAAAATCTAATTAAGGAAATACTACTCAGATATCAAAATAATTAAACAGGGACACAATTAATGGTCCATAGTACAAAATGTAGTTTGCTAGAAAGTTTATCACTTGAAAAAAAAAAATCAAGTTTGTTAAAAATAAAAAAAAAATCAAATTATATTGTAAAATAAATTAGACCATAAAGGACAAAGGGGAACATGTTATAAAATCAGGGACTATATGAGAATAGTTACATAAAGTCCTTGATAGAAATAAAATACCTGTTTCTGGAGTAATACCTTATTTTTTATGCATATGAAAGTGACAGACTAGAGCTAAAAACCTGCTTTATACATGCACCAAGAGTGAATCTTGCTACATGAATGTACATTGTATGTGAAAATTGATGAATTGACAAAGTTAACTCATCAGTAGACTTAATACCATCATATTTTTGGCACCCTTTGCCTCTAATTTCTGAAAATTGGCGACAAAAAATGGCAGCTGGCGACAGAATTTTGGAAGCCAGAGTAGCCCCTGGGTTCTTGACCTTCAACCCTTTTCTTTAACAACTTTGTTGTAGATTTTTGGTTTTCCTCATGTGAACCATTTATTTTAGACTTGGAAAAGTCGAGGGCCTTCCACTCTTGCATATAAATTGTAACCCCTCATGTATAGCTGGAGTTTGGTGAGAATCCTACTATATACTTGCAGCAGCTTAAAAGTGTGATAGCCAGTCACTATCCTTATCTGATTGATGTTTATCGATTGTGACAGAGTTCAAAACATATGTTACATATATTAAAAAAGTGTACTTGTAGTGTAGATTGACTTATTAAACTTATTATACACAAACCGCCCCTTCCATCCATTCAACCAAAATTACAAAAAAGTCACTTCAAAAAGTTTTTGACAATGACCTTACTATTTCAAAATTTTTGCTTTATCATTAAGTAGCTAGTTAGGATTTGAAAATACATTGTAATATATAGTAAAATAAGTCTTTAATAGTTTTTTGTACTGTTATTCATATTTATTGGAATCATACTTAATTCCACTATGCATACATGATTTGTAAAACCTCTTCATGAACCATTCAGTCAGAAATGTCGATGAAATGGAGTATTCAGGTTTATTGATAAACACTTGTGGTATCTTATTCTATTGAGCATTCTATAAACACTTCTTTTGTAATGGTAGACAATTATAGTATCTGTCTTCCATCGATTCCTTTTATAAGTACATTGATTTGTGTTCATTGATCAGTCAGTAGTCTTGTATGTAACAGTTATATCTCCTTTGGGTACCATTTGTAACTGTATCTATCTGTACAGTAGAAAGTAGCTAGCAATAGATACTCCTTGAATATTTGTATTTAGGCGAAAACAAAATCATTGGACATTTGTAGTAAGTCTGAGATGAAAATAATCATTGAACATTTGTAGTACGTATGAGATGAAAACAATTGTTGAATATTTGTAGTTAAGCCAAGATAAAAATAATCATTTAGTAGTTGTAATTAGGCCAGTTAAAGTCATATTACAACCAACAAAGTAACTCTGTAGGTGTAGTTTGAGCAAATCTACCTAGAAAATAGAACTGCAATGTATTAACTAACTAATCTTTTTTCTCTAAGTTGTTAACAAGTTTTGTTCATTACATTTTGAAAGACATTAGCATTGAAATATACTGCACATGTATGAAGGAGAATTTATCCACTTGTAATGTTATTAATTTGAATTTTAAATGTCTTTTTGGATGCAAAACCATTATAAATCTGTGGCTATTTTCTATAACAGTTATGTATAAGTAGTCTGAAAAACAAGTGGCCATGTGGTTAGAGCAAGGTATTTTAAATCTCAATTCGTAACAACTCTTGATTCACACACAGAAAGTTTGTACCATATGCCACCGTAGACCGGCCTATTGTAGCTCAGACACTTCTAACATGTGTTGGTTCTCTTACACTGAAATGTACTTTCCTCCCCTCAAAATTGTACAATCAATATGAGGTCTGAAATGTTAGATAAGGGTAAAATACGATCCAAGACCAAGGTTCATAAAAATTTTAATGGCTTCTTTTTCCTCCATCATTCATGTCATCTGTTGATTAGGATTTTATTTCCTATGATTTATTTAATCTCAACATATGATCAGGGATAGGGTTTTTATCAATAATTTATCTCCAATTACTGAGAAAATAATAATGATGAATTGTATTGATTCGTGGCATTTGCTCTACATAATGATGAATCTGGCTACCGATAATTTTTGTTGTTATTTATAAAATTGATATTGTATCTCAATAACATGTATAATGAGGATTTAAATATGACTGCTGTGAAGAGCAAAATGTACTGTAATCATCTGGAGGGTTGCACATAATTCATTATTTGTACTTTATAGGGTACCATAATTACACAGACAGCAACATTTTTAGCATTTTGACCCATGATTGAAAAAATGGTTCATGCTTATCTTATTCTACTTTGGTCTTTATTTATGTACATGGAAAAAGGAAAGGACTTGGTGAAATGCAACAAATGCACCAGGGTTTATTCTCAATCCACAGTAATAAATACATTCTGTATTTTTAACAATCATCAAAAGTTCATCACCAAGTGTTAACACACATTGATGTAAGCCCTGAAAGGCCCAGAAATGTACAAATGCACATGCAGCTTTTCACTTTCATTTGTCAAATCCCCTGGTTTTCGGTAGTGTAAGGAAACCACTTACTGTAGTGCTGAATACCTCCCCCCTCTAATGTGGCCATGTATATTGTATACATAAACACAGCACCTTCTAAACCATTCAGTAGTATTGTATGACACTTTATATCATCTGTAGATATGCTGAAACAAATTAATAATTGCAGGATGCTTGATCATTATCAAAGTTCTTAATTTTGCACTTCTAATTGGTAATTATATGTACTAGTTTTGACCCTGATATTTTTTTCCTTTTCAGTTCAAAGAAATAAGTCATGCCCATATAGTATTAACAGACACAACACGTCGTCAAATCTATGATGAGTATGGGTCTATGGGACTGTGGGCAGCAGACCAGTTTGGTGAAGAGAATGTTAATGTTTATTTAATGTTGACTAGTAAATGGTGCAAGGTATATATAAACTGATAAGAATTTTTCATGCATAAAGTGATACAGCATGGAATAAAGCCATGATACATCGTAGATATTTTATACTGAAAATATAATACGTATATCAAGCTTCCTCAATTTTGAAAAAAAAATATATCCAAAAAAAGTAAGAATTTTTTATGTACATGTACATGGAATGATTTCAAAAGACAAGGAGAGATAAGACACAAGAAATTAAAAAGAAAAGATCAGGTTGAATTTGGTGTGCTTCAGAGAGAACAATTTATTACAATGTTTATACATTGTATATTTGTGACTTAGTATTTATTTTGTCTGAAAGTCTTGTAACCAATGGCAATTGATCTGGACAATACCCAGTACATACAATTTTAACTTTACAGGAAAGGTTACATGTATATTTCAATTTTACCAAGATCTCGAAGAAATTAAGGATGTTTTTTTAATATCAGTTCTTTATTTAATTACTATATACTGAATAACTAAAAAACATTTTCCTGTTGTTATTATTTCAGGCCCTATTTATTTGCTGCGGACTGATTTCCTGTTGTTATTGTTGTTTATGTTGTTGCTGCTGTTGTGGGAAATGTCGACCAGCTCATCCTGATGATGATTACGCAAATTTACATGTATGTCATTAATTTCAATAGCTTGTTAAGTTAGTGTTAGCTGTTAGTACACATCATTTGACTTGTAAGTGTAAAAGTAGTTTGGAATGGAATCATGATATGTATTATATTTGGACTGCAAATGCATTTTTTTTCTCACAAAGTAGATAGTCTAGGCTTATTGTCCACATTTCAGTGTTCTCGGAAGCACATCACCCGGGGCAAGTACAATTTTGGTACGGGAAAGTTGATTTTTATTCCCCACTTTCTTTTTGGCAATTAGAAGGCTTGACTTTTTATGAGTATTTGTTAAGTTTGAAAAGCAAGCTTCAAGTATGGGAAAGTTCAACTTCATATAGAATTTTCCCATGGAAACCTAAAATTTGAAAAATTCTAGAACAGACATGCTTACAGTGACAGAAAGATGACATTTCTTCAAAATAAACTAAGAAGTCAAATAACAATACAAAGACACATTAGTTACCAACATTGACAGTACATATATGTCTCTGTTGTCTTTCTGTTTAGCTCACAGCATAGGATCTGGAGTTAATGGAATCATGAATGGGATGGTTTTAAGTTAAGCATGTAGCTGTTATATTTGAATGTAGTCCTCATATTTACAGGATGAGTTCAGTTCAACACCAGAAGGATCACCAATAACCTCACAGCCCCAGGGTGGAGATGCTCCAATCCCTGCCCCAGCACCTGCACAAGATATAGCATCAGAATCAACTACATTGAAGCCTGAAGCCAAATCTTATGGTGCTGGTGAAGAATCGCCAAAATTTCAGGAGAAATTTGCAGAAAATGGTGGAGTACGAGAAAGCTAACCAGAACAGAATTTAGAACAAATGTTATTATTTTATTGTTAAATTATTCCATACTCCTTAAGTCAGATTTCCCATTTTAATGTGTCATGTTAACCCATTTAAATTTACAATCCTTGACTACACATTCATGTATTTTGACCAGTGTAATGTGATGCATTTACCTGTCACAAAATAACTTGAATTAAATCTCATATCCAACAGATTTGTTCATATCTGACAGCAGTTTTACAGCATGATAATGAACACAGAATGGTGCTAGTAGAAGGGCACATTGTCGTCTTTGTTATAAATAATCAGGGTAATGTTTAGGACAATTAATGATAAGGTTGAAAGTTCCCTTGCGATAGCTATTGCTCAGGTCTGGGCTACTCTTACTTAAATTGTTTGCAATGAAATTAAAATTTATATCTTAAACAAATTTCCATTGTCCATTCATGGATACTTTCTAAATTTAGATTTTGTAAGAAGTTTAGTAGTTAGAAGACATGTTAGAAACTCTTATTCTTTGTCCTATTATTCAAATTTGATATTTTTTTGTCTCATTGTATAGGACTAAATGTTAAGTGCTTTCTCAATTTCCAGAAACCATTAGGCTTTTTTTTAGGGTAAAAGGTGTATATTTTATTATGCCACTAAAGGCAAATCTAGCAGGCAGATATGAGAAATATTTAATAACTACATCAAGGATTTTATGTACTTGTATTAATTGTATAAAAATTTATAGTAGAATATTTAATATTTTGTAGAAAAATGTTTGTAGATATTAAAAGTGTTATATTATTATTAATATAGTGCATAAAAACAGTATTTCACTTTTCTAGATTTACTTTGTTTAATAATTTTCATTAAAGCAGTTATGTAAAAGGACCTTTAAATTAGTTCAGAAATTATTTCCTTAAGAACATGGTGGATTATACAACAGTTAATTTTGTCATTTGAGTCTTACTGTTGATAATAAAAACTACATCATCAATATCAACACTGAATGAGAATTTTTTTCCATAAACAGTGATATTTATCGTAATGATTAGTTCATTTTAAGGGACCCAATATCTTCACCTGCTGTACGACATTGTACTTTTGATGCTCTGTGAGATATAGGAAGTCCATAAGAAACCTTAAATTTATTTTCCAAGGCTTTTATGCTACAAAAGCTTTAATATCGTTACATGTATTCTATCATGGCTTTTATGAATTCATCATACATATACATGTAACATATTATTCTGTCAAGTTTCTGTTCTGTAAAATCTATAAAAACTGAATTCCTCTGGGCCTTTTTCCAGTTTATGTAGGTGTGTAAACTTTTTTATTCATTGTACTTTAAATGGTATATTGAGTCCTCAATATTTTAAAGGATTGGAAAGGCTTAGCTTAAATTTCATGAATCTGCCACAATTGCAAGCATAAATTTGAACAATGAGGCCTACCAGATATCCTTAGGTTACATGCCATTTTCATAAGCAGATTCAAAGATTTTAGAAAGGGATGTCACAATAAGAAAGGGGTTTCCAAGGTCTTATTGGTCAATCTTTGTCCAAGAAAAAACGAAAAAAGGGGTTCTAGCTGCCATCATCCCTTCTGATGGTATTGATAGGTGTTGCAGAATAATCTGACTCCTGGTTCACTTTTTATATTATAAATGTTTACATGGTTGTGAGTGCTATGATATGTTTATATTGTGCTGCATATTTTAAGGACTTTTCTTAGACTTGATTAGTGTAAGATTGTTAATGCTTACGCTTAAATAATTGTAAATTCTTTCAATATAAACATAATGCATAGAAAAATATTCTGATAATGTGAAATATAGCATTTCGCCTTTGTAAATCAAAATTTTTCATATGCTGGTATGTTTTTTTTTCTTCCAATTTACATAAGTTTATTTGCCTTATGTAATTGAGAGGAAAATTTCACTATGTAGTAGTGCACAAAATATCTTATTTTCAGACTTAAAAAAGAGGTGATAGTGAATCATTTTTATTTAGTCTGATTTTCCTAGGCTTTTGTAGAGGATGGAATTGAGGAAAAACCTATGAGTTATTCTTTTATGAAACCTGAAGAATTTACCTTTACATATTGTCAATGCAAATAATCAATACAGATTGCAACAGTAAATACTTAGCTCCATACATAGTGTGGAGAACCACAAAGTTCTTGAGGTAGATACATGTATAATGCATTGTGGTAAAAATCACCAAATGTTAGGGCTTTGGGTTTTCGTATCTCTGAAACAAATGCCGTATTGATCAAATTGACATGTACACATGAATTTGTTTGTTTTGTTATGATGTTTAGGGTAGGATGCATCCACATTTACTTCACAGTGGTTCTTGTTAAGGGGCCACACTTGAATAAAATTTAAAGAATAAGCAAAATTTTTCAAGTAGACTCAGCTTGTAAAAATGCCATGTACCTGTAAATATTTTCTTCCAATAATAACTATTCATTCCATTTTTCCCAAAACAGACTGATAATTCAAGCATTTATTTATACCCTAATGCATCAAGAATGTTTTGTGATAAACCCTAACACTTCAATTATAAATTAGGTATTGCTGTGTATGAAAAAGTAGGACATAAAGCTCATGCTAGCTCGTAAATAATACATTGGTCTGTCACATTTTTATATTACCACTTTCATCACTTTTTCTTTAAGTATTTATATTTGTTGTATAGATATAACCCAGTCTAAAGGCCATTCATGTATTTTTCCTTCACTATTTTTCTGTTCACTGAATTTCTTCAATGAAACACTGTAACACATGACCTTGTTTATTCAACAATGTTAGATAATGGCTGGAAAGCTATTTTCTAACTTAGTACCCTCCTAACTATGGAAGAACAGAATTCCAAAATTGTGTTGTTTCAGTTTTTATCCATGTGCATATATATGTCTGTGTAAACCTGGGCTGGATGATCACTATTTATTCCTTGGAAAAGGTAATTGACCAAAGACAGACTCCTAGGTTCAGTCCGGACAATTTCAAACAAACAGATGGGGAAGGGATATTTGAATTTTGGGTTTTTCAGTTTTGTTCATTGATATAGATAAACTGATCACAAATTTTCATTAAATTATTTTGTAAAGATCCAAATTTATCTTGCTATATTATAATTATCCTGTACTTCTTCTGCCTAAAGAAAATAACATGAAACACATGCAATACTGATGAAAAAAAACCCACTGTGAATTTGGAAGACAGAGTGATACAGTTAATTAGTGTGAAGTGTTATCTTGGTAGAAAATTGGGCATTGTATTCATGTTTCTATTTTTAGTCAATGCTTTTAGGGGCATAATCCATTTCAATCATTTCTGATGTAAAAGTGCAATAATATTGAACGTGTGGGGTTGTACATTGTATAACCATTTATATATATACTTAATAATTTTAGTCATATTAGTGTAAGTACATGTTTGCCTTTATTCTACTAATGATCTAAGTTCTACTTTGAGGACGATATGGGACCATATATGGCAGGGGCGGATCCAAACACTTTGAAAAGGAGATATGCCAGTGGGGATGGGGTTCTTTAAAAAGGGGTGATTTGACTTTTTTTACGATTTTTGTCAATTTTACACATGAAAATGACAATTTTGCATCAAAAAGGAGGAGTGCAAACCTCTTACACCCCCTGGATCTGCCACTGTATGGAGACAGAGTACAACTAGCCATTTTATAATGTATACATCAATAACAATAGAGACTCTATAGATTTAAATTCTGTGTGTGTCTCATAGTGCCCATCTGGATATGCTCAGCAGTTGATTTGAAATAAGGTTCTCAATACATGAAGTTCTATCTGATAATAAACCCAATTATTAGAATATTGATAAGATTTCAATCCCTCTACAAGAGAAGCTCAATCTGATAGTGATCCCATATATTACAATTTTTACAATATTGCAGTTTTTCAGATGAGATTTCAGTCTCAATGGAAGAAGTTCTGACTGATATTGAACCAATATGCATGTATCAGATTCATACAGCATTTATTGATAAAAGATATCAAACTCCTGTGGTGTTATCATAATGTTAATCGGTACACTTATTATGCATTAGGAGACATATAAATTTATACTGGTAAAAGATAGTCATACAATCCTTTTCTTATTTCTTATAAATACACAAATATATATCACTAAATACATTGTTGATGTAATGGGTTACAACATTGTCATCATTACTCCTTTAATATGTTAATTAGCATTATTGTATTGTACACTATCTTAGTTTTGTATTATCATTTTTGTAGTCCTGTTATCAAATATCTACTAGATCCAGTTTCATATGCCATATGGTGGTGACAGATTCATTGCTCCAGCTGGAAATTTTGGGCCATGGGGCACAATCATAGAAAAGAGTGCACTTGTTCATTTTAGTTGAATCAAATTGGCAAAATTTTCAGATTTTTGATTAAAACATTGATTATGCTAGTGTTTTTCTAAACTTATAATAACATTTCCATGGAGGATTTGTTAAACTAATAATCATATTTTTTTCATCAGGGCAAAGGGATCCTCTTTCAAGTCTTTCTCTGACACTGAGATATGGACAGTTATATATGTTATCTATTTAGATTGTAGTTAAAATGTTGCTAGTTATTACCAGAACACTTTGTTAATTTTCAGGTTAAATAAGTAAACATAATTTAAAGAATTCTATTTAAAATAATTATGATTAATCGTTTATTCAGGATTCTGATATGACAGATAGGTGTATTTCTAGGGTAGTAATATAGTATATTGCTTCTTAAATTTATGGATTTTTGGTACCGGTAATCTTTTAACCAATTAAAAAAAAAATCAGAATTCTCTTGGAAATCAATTCCTATCAGCTATTTGAGAAAATCTTGTACCAATGAATGTGATCACCTTATTAATAACGCAAGATGAAAAAGTCACATGATTGACATGTGACACTTAATTGGGTCATCTGATCAAAACTTGTGTTTATGCTGTTTATTTTACTTTATATGTATGTTGTAAAGAGTTCATAAGATTTCTTATGTATATTTAAGAAGGAATAATCAAATGAAATCCTTTATCAGTGGAACTGTTATGTGTTCATCACTCTGTGATTAAGTTATAACCATCTTTTCAAACAGTAAACAGTTATTGCTCTAGAATGTTAGTTTTCTTACCAAATCTGAAATACTGAGCAACACAGAGGCTTTTATCCAAATCTTGATTGGTATAAATGATGTCTTGCCAGGGGCTTCTGGGGGCAGTCGTAAAATACGCTATTTTTGGGGAAAAAAATTGACAAGAATTTTAGGCACGACATGCCTTACCAACGAAAATAATTGGTAGCTGTAAATTGAAGGGAAAAAAACAAAGGACGGAGTGCCAGTTCATGAAAATTTTCATTGTACAAATACTCATGAAAATAAAGGGACCGATTGCATACATGTATGTAGCTATGGGGATTCACTAAAATTGTTCAAGAAGGAAGTATAACCGTAATTGCTGTAAATACTAGTAGCAGCCACAAGACAGACTAATCTATTAAAAAAAAATTTAAGCGTGGTAAATTACATCTTCCTTAGCCAAGGTTTACGGTCATTAGTCAATTAAAATCAAAGCACCCTATTTTATTCACAGTTAAGATAATGCATGCACCGTCTTCAAAATAAAATTAAAAACCTATCAAATAAAATTATTTAAAAAAAAAAACGTCAAAAAATTGATTCGAATACCAATTTATATCATTCAATCAATCGTTAAAAATCGCAAATCTATTGCTTTATTTTATTGAAGTATATTCCAACACAAATCTTAATAACAGTGACTTTTCTTTTAATACGCAAAAAGCATGTTTCAACGTTAATCGTATGAAACCACCGGAGCGTACATATTTATCCTTCATATATATAATAAGTAAAAGTAGGTGTGTGTTATTGGATTGGTTAATTCTCGCACACCTTTGGTTTTCACCGAACCACAAAGCGTTATGGAGAAACTTGGATATTTTATAGTTAAGGCCACAAAACGCCACAGTAAGTTTTTGCTTACAAATTAAGGGTTTTCTTTCTATGTATTTTCTATTTTTTTATTATTTGAATTGTTGGGGTTAAACCCCTACCTTTTGCAAATTTTGACAAGCTGTCAAACAATTGAAGCCAAAGACATAGGTTATGCAAAACATACCAAAGCACTCTTTAGTACTATGCAATTTAATTTCATGCAGAAGCAAATTTTCCACTACTCCTTTTGTTGATGATACTTAGCTTTTTCTTCGCTTGATATCAAGGACGATAGATATTGAAGGATGTAAAAGACCGCGCAGGACAGTAAAAAGGAACTTTGTCTATGGAATATCCGTTTTGTCTCCTCTACGAAAATTACTATCATTTGCAATGGAGGAATTGTATATCACACAGATGGCATGGTTCCCATATAACAAATTAGCATCCTTCTAAAAATTTCTGTACGCGGGACTAGTTTATTTGCCGTGTCAGATGTAATGAATAATGATGAGTTATTATTTGATCATTTTTGTCAAAAAGATCCTGTTTTACTGGTTTATTCGGCTCATATAAGACACATCAATTTGTTAAACAAAAAATCTTATGAGTCTTTGAAAGCATGAATACAAGTTCTCTGACCCGTTACTATATATATATATATTATGTAGTACAAGGAACTTCATATCATATCCATTCAACCATTTCTTCCAATTGCCTTTTACTATTAAGAACGTAAAACGAAATTAAATCCGTTTGAATTAGTATGGATTTTAAAATCCTTCGAAAACAACAATAGATATTTTAATTGATTCATTGAAACCAAAAAATAGGCACAAACACGACTTTGAAGGTGTATATATTACATAAACATAAAATGTTTCTAGCTTTTAAAATATAGGTAAATGTGAGAATCATGCAATGTATTAAGCTTTTTTTTTGTTCCATTGTTTTGTTTGAGATTATTGTGGTTTTGTTCGTTTAATTAGTATCATATTTTAGTTTAATACAACCTTAAGATCCTCTATGCAATATTAATCCGAAATACTTTTTTTGCATGATCATGGCTAATAAATTGAAAAGCATTCAAATATCTTGTGGGAGATATGTCATCCATATTTTAAATGTGTTGATTTCCTTTATCGTTATTGTTAGGAATGAGGTAATGCATTTAAATATATTGAAATCATAAATGTAAGAACTATTTTCCTTCTTTTAATATATAGCTATATATACATATAATTTGTCATGTGATAGGTATAGAAAGGTGTGTTTTGAAAAATCGTTCTTCCCCTGTGATGTATATTTTAGTTTCAAAGCTTTCTTTATAGCCTTCCTAATTTTGTCTTACTCTTATGCTGACTAGTACAATGTACCTAATTACAACATGGTTTGTCAACAGCTGTCAAGTTCTTTATGGGGAAGCGGATTCCCTGGACAAATCCGTCAAAATCTGTCGTAAATAAACCTTTTTTTTATGCAAAGTACATGTTGACATAAATTTACTGGCTCGTTTTATTTCTGTTTCATGTACCTTTACAATGTTTTCATTCAGAGAGTTTTAATGAAACGTTTTGTATTTAGATTGATGAGTTTACATATACATAGATGTATCCATAGTTGTATGCTTCGAATAAGAAAAGAACGCTCTAATAAACTTTAAAAAGTAAATTTTGATTCCCGGACAAAACATATGAAATTGAAAAAAAAAGTTCTGAGACGGATTAAGAGTGGTAAAAGAAGTAAGGCAAAATGTAAGTCAACAGAAATTATGTACACTCATTGCCCACTATGTGACATCTACTTTTCCTACATTATCACTATATTACTATCTGCGTTCAGCTTCATTTGAAAGCTCACAAAAATGGATAACAATTATCAATGGTCAAGATATTAATGTCAAAACGATAACAATACAAAAGTGTATATAAAATTATGAAGGCTTTCCGAAAAAAAAAATGTTGTGACCTAAAAGTGATGAAAATTATAGAAACAAAAGCCTATATAAGAATTTCCGAAGTTAAAAAAATAAAATAGAAGGGGCTTTAGAGGGTCTCATTGGCCTAAAATACAACTGAAAATTAATCATAAAGCATTGAAAGAGGTTTCATCATATCCTAAATTTGGATCTGCCACTTATTGTGAAATATGTTTTGATGGTTATAGCGTAAATATTGTGGGGGATGTTTTCCTGTACTTCTTCTATAGTCAGTGTCTATAGCAGAATGTAACCAAAATCTAAGCGTATATACACATGTATCTCCAGTGGGCAACTTCCATTTGCACCTTTAATTTCGAATACAATTTCCATGAGGCTAAATGAATGATTTCCAGTAAAAAAATATTTGGGATCTCCTATATATCTTGAAATATTTTTACTGGTTATAATGTGAAAATGCTGGCGGGAAATTTTCCCGTATTTTTTCTTTGGTAGAACATAACCAAATTTTAGTATTTTTAAAAAATGCATGAATCATCCTTTATAAGCCTCAGTCTCTTTATTTTTATTTATTTTTTTTTTGTTGGGGTGAGGGGGGGGGGAGGCAGAGCTGTACTTAAATGACGCATAATTACGTCACTATTATGACGTCATTACAATGGACAAATGTCACTATTTTCCTTAATATTTGTATATTTCACTATGCTATGAAATACAATTTTTCATGTTATTAGAGTAAGGCAAGGTAATATTCATAGTGTAATGCCCCTACACCTTTGCTTTATCTTTTTTTCCCATTTTGCAAGTAATTGAGTTTGCAAATTGTCGTTCAGTGTAAGTTTTGCGTTTGACAGAACAGGTCGATTGTTTTCCAATGGACTCATTTATTCACACCTTTCATGAAAGCTGAACATATATATCAAACCATTTTAAAGATAAACCGACATTTTATAATTTTACAAGGTCATCATCCTCTAAAATGCCTGTCCAGAAAGCGGTCAACCCAAGCAATGACATCAGTACAGCAACATCTACAAAGCGAGTTGGATGGCATCAAAGATGCCGGAACATGGAAAGGAGAACGTGTGATAACATCTAAACAAGGTCCTTCAATAAACGTCGGAGAACAAAGGAACATTCTTAACTTCTGCGCAAATAACTATCTTGGATTATCTGTAAGTGAAGATCACATACATGTACATAGATCTATGTCATTCTGCTTGAACTTGAATAGGATGATTGCGCGATAAATATCAAACACAAATATTGAACACTAATAGAGTAAAACATAATGAACAAACCAAACAGATCCTTGTATATTATTTTATTTCGCTTTTAATAGAGAAATCAGGAAATTACAAATAAGAATACAAATCCGGACAAAAATTGCAAGACTGCACCACACTTCATTCGACACATGAATAATGGTATAATTTCACGAAAGTTAAAGGTTATTAATAATAGACGCACAGAAATAAGGAAACACATTAAAACTAGAAAAAAAGAGGCACATTTACACTTAGGCGGGCATTTCCGAGTGAAATATTTTATTTTGTAACCTTGCGTGGGGCACAATATGTTACTGACGACTGGCTTTTCTTTGTTATTATAGAGTCATCCAGAAGTTATAGAAGCTGGGAAAAAGGCTCTAGATAGTCATGGTGCTGGTCTTAGCTCTGTACGATTTATTTGTGGCACGATGGTAGGTATAGATCTAAGAAAGCAATATACTTGTTTCAGTCATTTTTAGTCAAAAATATACTCAAAATAAGGCTCAATGTAAAGAGGACTACAAGGAAGGTTGAAACTTTCCATTCGTGGCATGATTTTATTAGATCTCTAACAATACAAACTTGTGATAGGATGGTTAACAATCTGCTCGTAATACCATTGATATTTTCGAGAAGGCATACCCAGGCCCATCTAAACCCTCGTTTTTTTTTAAATATTCGTTTTATATTGCACATTTCGAAGAAATATACGGATTTTAAGGAAAGGAATCTTTATATAACCGATAATTACTACATCAAGGTCTTCGTTATCACAGGCAAATTAAAACATCCACACACAAAAATTCAACCAATTCAAGGAGCTCATTTTCAAATACAAATGTACTTGTAAGGGATTAGTACGTACGGATATCTCTCACCATTTATTTTACGGCTATATTCTACACAAAACAAGGAAAGCTAATGTAACTAAACCATTGAATAGGCTTATTCGTAAGAGATGTAGTTATGATATTGTTGTAAAATCTTTTAAGGCAGCATTTTTTGGTAATAGCATTAATTCGCTCATTTGTTCTTTACATAGAAATTAAAACGAATTAATTAAAACGCTATACGTATAAGCAATTTTTGGCATGACATGGGTTGTGTCGTTATTGTTTGACTTATAATGTACCGTGGTTCTCAACCCCGCTTGGGAAGAATTGTTATTTATTTTACATACGATGCATGGTGAAACTTTTTCTAGGTTTACTTGGCCTGAAGCTGACATGCCAGCTCACTGCTAGTAGTCCTTAGTTTGTACATTTGTTTAAGTTATTTTCAGTTTCTGTAACAAAGGACTCAGACCTTTCCACAATGGCCAGATTTTAAAGGTGTGTGTGAACACACCAAAGTACTTTAACACCGCAATATATTTTTGCGCCTGTCCCCAATCAAGAATTTCTGGCCTCTGTATGTCTTATTAGATTTTTTTTGTATCTTACTTTAGTACATGTATATAAGGGCAACTCTTTCGGTGAAACTGTGTGTGATGTTTTGGGACCAGCTGCAGTCTGCCCTGTTGTGTGAGGGTTTCCTCGTCATTTAAGGGGGGGGGGGCAATGGGCAGCTGGGGTTATTTTCTCTTTGATATACACAATACTATATTATACTATATTATTTTCTAACAAATATAAGCCCACATTTTTTAATGAAAACAAAGAACAAACTTTTCATTCTTGATTCGACAAAAAAGTTTGGACTCTGTTAACGATATACATGTATTTATAACTAAATATGTACGGTTCACTTACACATATTTAAATAATTTTCGTCATTTTATAGGACCTACACGTTGAGTTGGAAAACAAAATTTCAAAGTTCCACAACAAAGAAGATACCATACTGTATGCAAGTTGTTTTGATGCTAACGCTGGGTTGTTTGAAGTCTTGCTCGGACCCGACGATGCTGTAATATCGGACGAGCTTAATCATGCTTCTATTATTGATGGCATCAGACTGTGTAAAGCAAAAAGGTTTCGATACAAACACACTAATATGGAAGGTATGTACATAGCGAAATGTCCAACATATGATAATCACACATTGAATGGTGCTCGATTCATGTGATAATTATACATAATTAATTAATTTACATAGAGTCATATAATTGTCGTACGATTCTCATTGTGAATACCATATGATTATCAAATAATGATCATGTGATAATTGAAACATATATTTATCATATCATACTCGTTTAATATGATTATTCATATTATTCTCTTCATGCGTTGCACTTTTGGCTTTGTAGTCGAAAACGAAACTATTGGAGGACAACTTGCATTAAATCATACATGTTCGGGATTTAAAGAGGAAATAGTTGGTATATAAGTTTTGTGGGATTTCAAGCTAGGGTTGTTTAGACATGTTTCAAGATAAAAGTACATGTTGGTGCACGGGCATAGTTGTTATAAAGTAAGATGTATGCCAATTTCAGTGGCCACAATCAGAATTATAGAACGAGTTATATATTAGAATGAGTTTATGGTTGCAACCAAGAATCAAAATTGCCTTCTTTGATTTTGTATTGGAAATATTATCATTTTTTTGTAATATTGTGCAAATATGATATGAAACGGTTAAATGAAATACACACTAAAGGGTTATAGAATTTTTTTTTTCTGAAATGGACCTTGTATTGTGTCCAAGGACAGTCGTATTGGGCGAATGATAGTTGTATTTGTCCGAGGCATCGCATGTTTTATAGATTTTATGACATATTATTTTCTGGACATATAGTATTGAAAGGACAATTCTTAAAAATATTTTACACAACTGGTAAATAATGAATATAACATGTCGAAATCTGTATCTCTTGATGGATGGAGGTTTTTGGATGATATACATGTAGGGGTCTTGGGTTGATACAGCATGTGATACAGTTTTTGACAAGTAATATTCGTTTTATCATTTTTTCTTTAAAACATATTTTCACAGATTTGGAACAGAACCTATCAGAAGCTTCATCGTGTACCAGTAGATTGATAGCAACTGACGGGGTTTTTAGTATGGACGGAAGTGTAGCTCCTCTCCCGTAAGTCTAAGTTTTCTAACAATATAACTACCTTTTGAAAAAAAAAGACTTATTATCTGATTTCAATAGGTTATCTGTTTTACCATGAAATAGTAATTTACTTAAACAGTCCTTTATCATATTCTAAAATGCAAACACAATATGATTGTAAAATGCTTTGTACAATGTTTTCAACCATGCATGCACGCGTATCTTCATATTTTGACCAGATCAAGATATAGCGTCGTAGTGTATAGTAATATTATGTATATGTAGAACATTTGTTTATTATTTTTTTAAACGTGCATAAGCAAAACAAGATATTTTTTTCAGGAACATTGTGAAATTGGCAAAACAATATAGTGCCATGGTATTTATAGATGAATGTCATGGAACTGGCTTCTTTGGACCAACTGGAAGGTAAATTATTTATCAATTATTTCGGAATTATTTATCAATTATTTTGTCTGACATCCCACAGCTACATCCGTATTTATTCTATAGGACGAATTATAGAAAATATAGTTTATCTGCAATATATATCTTGAAGCTAGAATTGATCGTCTCGACTATTCCTATTTGTGCATACGAATTGTGTCTTTTTTAACGTGCAATACTGCTAACTTACTTGCAGTGAGAAAAAACTGCTCTTCCTACCGGAAGCATTCGTGTATATCTTAACCCAACACGTAGGCTAAGGGTGTTTATATTTTTCTTTTTAACTACGAAAGTTTATCGAAAAATTTTGACAAAAGTTAGCCTTAACAGCATGATTTCTTATTTATTAACCAAGGAATCAAACCGGTGCAGAAATTTTCAATTTCTCTCTGATCAGCTGTTACACATACACTGTACTAGTAAATGCTAAATGTACTTTTATCAACTATAATTGCAGAGGTACAGATGAGCATTTTGGAGTAAATGTAGATATTATTAACTCAACTTTAGGCAAGGCAATGGGTGGTGCTGCTGGTAAGTCGAATCCCATTGTTTATACAAAGCTTAGTGTAGTTTTAGATGTTTTTAATGTAATACACCGAGATTGTTATATTATTCGAATACATCGTTGGCACGGAGCTGTTCAGTTAAGATCCATTTTCATTTTCATACCAATAAATGTTGAGCTGAAATTAATTTAAATAATTTTTATAATTTAGAATACGTTTTGACAGAAGTTCGTAAACTTGAAATATTTCCTTTAGTTTGATTTAAATGATGTAAGTTTTAATAAATATTTCGCTTGTTCCCATAGGTGGATACACTTCAGGTCCAAAAGAACTGATTCAGTTACTCCGACAGAGATCCAGACCTTATCTGTTTTCGAATGCACTGCCTCCACCTGTTGTAGCATGTGCCAGTAAGGTAAAATGACATTTAACTCCACCGATTCCATACAGATTATATGCTCATGATTGTCATGAGGTTTAAACAACGTAGCCAAATGACAGTTGATATCATTTCCAAAGAATACGAAACTTTTTGAAAACAAAATACATAACAATATCATATATGCTTGTGACCCATACCTAGTTTATTGTTTTAAATTGTAAGCGTAAAGTGGCTATACAGTAGTTTCGATAC
Organism: Perna viridis; assembly: GCA_037379345.1. Classification (NCBI taxonomy): domain Eukaryota; kingdom Metazoa; phylum Mollusca; class Bivalvia; order Mytilida; family Mytilidae; genus Perna; species Perna viridis. The sequence goes on from CM074518.1 coordinate 19,665,123, forward strand.
ATAATTGCTCAATAAAAAAGAACAAAAATAAGAAAAGTAATAAGAAATACATTCAAAGCAATTCTTCAGTCGTGTGCAAGATGTAGACGGTGTTTCCTACTAACTGGCATTTGTTTGTAAAAAAGGGATAACTATTAACCTGTTGCTACATGTTGGTCATGGTTCTAGTTCCTTTATTACGAGTGCAGTATGCTCATGATACGTGTAATTCTCAGTAATTTTGAATACTCGCATCCAGATGTATGCAGATAATCTCTTTTTTGTCTTTGTTTTTGGACTGTGACATTTTTTTTTGGCATTTGAATTTCGAATACTTTTAAAACATTGTTTGACAATTATTCACAAAAGGTTGGTCAGTTTAAAGTTGTGTTCAATAACTTTTATTTCACACTCCTAATGGAATCTTTTAGTTATGTTTGTGCTATTATTTTAGGCATACGACTTGATTATGCAAAATCCAGATCTTCCCAAGACTGTCTTAAAGAACACAGTGCGTTTCAGAACGAAAATGCAAGATGCAGGATTTAAACTGTCGGTGAGCAATTTTCAAACGATTTTCACGAAGATTGGCTTCCATTGTCCCGTACTGTAAATCCTAAATCCAAGTGAACAAAGGTCATTGAAAAATATGCATCTATTTAATACAACATAATACCTCCTATTCACATTTCAGGAATTCGCGCTGATGTTTTTAAATCAACATCTGCATCAGATTTATAATATTTATATGTACTTCCAATGAGCAACATATCTTTACTAGAGATTTTGTTAATGATACTTTCTTGGTTCTTTGGATGATTGTGTATTATGTGTCTTAAAAAGAAGAAATAAAAGGAAGACTTATTTATTTGTCCATGGAGAATGAATACAGATGTAAATTTTAATTTTTGTCTTTTTCTCGTATCAAGTTTACTATATAACAAAATCTTACAACTCATTTTATACACTTGGACGGTTAAATATTGCCCTCAAAGTTTCTGCGAAATTTATTTTATAGTGAAATCGCAATCGACGAAATCGATGAGTTCATTGAGATTTTATTTACATGAACATGTATTTGCCGACGAAATTCACATGGAATGTGCTCGTGGAAATTTTCATGAGATCAATACATAAAACTTTTGTTTACTTTTAAGTTTTTATTTCATGGGTTTAAGTGATTTCGATTTTTTTTCACCCTAACAGGGAGACCCAGAGCACCCGATTTGTCCAGTAATGTTGGGCGATGCTAGACTTGCTGGAATATTTGCCGATGAAATGTTAGGTAAGTAAAGAAAATATCCTCATTTTCATTTCGACTCTACTTATTTGCTTTTATTTGATTTTTCACGTTACTGTGATCTTTCTACAACCATGGCCGTTTGGCATCAGTCTGAAAAATTTACCAAATCATTTGAACATTTAAACTGACCAGTTGCTACTGCAGGCAACATCTCAACTGTAAAATGTTACCTCGAGCTGTCTGAAACTGTCTTTATATTGGCCACTATTTTGATTTAGATGGAACATTCATTACAGTTTTGGCTTGGTAAAAGTTCAAGCTGAGGATTCTTTTTGTATAGCCACTGCATACTCTAGTTTCAACCCCTTCAATCTCATGTTTTGTACATATCTCTAATATATTTGTAGTAGGTGTCTTTGTAATTTAGAGACCTCCAAGAGTCTCAGTATAGAGAGATTTAGATCAGGAGTTGATTTCACAAAAAGTCGCAAGTGTAAAATTGATCGTAAGTAATGACGTCACAATCTAAAATAGCATTGTGACGTCATATATTTCGATCAATTTCACACTTACGACTTTTTGTGAAATTGACGCCAGGAGTTTTATGTTGATTCCAAATATGACAGGAGAGTAAACACAAGGACAATCTCATTGCTCAAGATAATAAACATGTCGACAACTATTGATTTACCATAATTATCATTCTTATGTAAGACATGTGTAAACAAGATTTAAGCAAGTGCATTTCAACTGTGATATGCAATAGTTAACAATAACAATGGTTTTCGAATTCAAATGGCATAAACTCCCTCCAAATGAAGCTGTTCATATGCTTAATCAGAGAATATTATATCCTAAGTAAAACATAGGGATATTGACTGTTTTACACCCGTATATGTATGTGTTCATGAGTGACTTATTATCCATCATCACCTCTTACAATAGCCTTCCTTTATTTTACATTGAACAGCAGATAGGTAGCAAATGAGGGTGTTGGTTGTATATGGAGATCACACGAGGATTAAGCAATATTTTTAGAAGCGTTCTGTCAGCCGTGTTCAGTAGTTTGAATAATTTGATATGATGATATTAATTTATGTGATACTTATTAGCCGAAGTGAAAAGACATAATTCTTTATCAAAATACAGAATACCTATTTTTGTTAGTTGAACCTAATTTAGATTCAAGCTCATGACAAAAAGAAAGTTGAGCATTTGTATAGCTTATATGTATCAAATATTACATGAATGGATGTGTTTTATTTTATTTCAGAAAAAGGAATATATGTGATTGGGTTCAGTTACCCCGTGGTACCGAAAGGTAATAAAAGATTATTCATTATTAATGGAATTTCAATATTCCACAAAACCAATGACCATCTTTGTCCCTGGATTAATCTTAGAAATAATTTCCTGACCTTTATTATGACCCTGTGTTCCATTTACTTTTGTTACTTTGTATGATTTTAGTTACTTTATGTTCTTTGTTGTGTATGTCTGTTTTCCATGTCTGGTCTTTGTCCCTGGATTACATTCTTTTGATTACCGCTATAACCTTGGTTCCCTTGATTACTCTCTCTTACACCATAAACACAAACATATATTATTTGCCTACTTAAATTCACCAGGATTGTCTCTCTTGGCCACAGAAAAATAACTTTTAATATCAATTTAATATGTTTTTTAAAGTAAGGTAAAAACAAATTAGTATCTATTGTTAACATTTGTTAAAACTTGTCAATACAACTTTGAATAACACACATAAGAATGTTTTCATATGTATAAAACATAAATCAATATGTTTAGGTTCGGTATAGAAAGCTGAAAACAAAACCACATTTAAGTTTTTGTACTATTATTATACATTATTTTTAAAACAATCTTTTCTTCTACTACTATATTTTTGCACATGGAAAAAAACAGTGTAACAAACGATATTCATATGCATGTATTTCATGTTTTTTTTGTATTTCTTGACATGATTTTTAATTTCTTTTTTAATATAGATCATATGGAAGCATATGGTGATGAATATGTATTGCAAACATAAATGAATATCACACTGCAAACCAACTTATTTATTTTATTTTCGTTTATGCTTATTTCTGTATGTCTCTTTTCCATGTCTGGTCATTGTCCCTGGATTACATTCTTTTGATTACCGCTATAACCTTGGTTCCCTTAATTACTCTTTCAGGACATCAAGGGGTATTTGCAACTATATATATATATATATAAGGGTCTGAAAAATTCCCAACGATGTTGGAACTGTCAAATTTGCGAAACAAATTTTTGGTCGTTCCCTCCGCGGGACTCGAACTCGTACCGCTGTGACATCTATGGCAACACCGCCTGCACTCGGCCAGCTAGGCTATATAAAAATATAGCTTTCGCTGGCCGGGTCATTCCTCCTCGTCGGATTAATCTAGGGCTGTAACTTAGTACACAATGTATGGTAGTACGGGACAGTTCATCTAGGTGTTATTATGTAGGATAGAGGATCAAATTAATGATGCATGTCACAACAAATCAATATTATACAACGTCTCAGAATGTGACGACTCTATTCGCTACACTGCTCCATCGGATCAAATCGATACATCGTTGGGAATTTTTCAGTCCCTTCTATAAGTTTACGTTATCTTCCCTGTACCAATTTGATCCGATGGAGCAGTATAGCGAATAGAGTCGTCACATTCTGAGACGTTGTAGATATATATATATATATATTATGGCATACACTGTTTAACATGTTGACATATTCGCGATTGTATCTTCCTTACAAAATTAGCGAAATAAAATCCTCATGAAAAAAAGATGTACACGATGTTCCTTTTGTTTCCTGTGTACATATTACAGATTGATAAAATCCACAAGTTCAAATTAGTAATGGCTCCAGTCTAAGGGACATCTGGTGTTATTCAGAGTTTTAAAATGTATATTTTTGTCTCAAAACTGTACAAAATCAACACGAGTATTTTTTGGGAAATCATATGATTAAGCTTAAACTAACTGATTTTGGTGAATTTTTATAACAAGATAAATACATAAAAACAAAGGATATACGATTCAGAGCGAATTTAATTTTGTATATGAATATTTCATGAAATGAGCACAAATATTTCAAGAAATAACAATTTAAAAACAACCTAAGAAAAGCAATTAGTTTCTGATGTTCTGGATGAAGGAAACAACATTCTAATTTAGGAATGGCTCTAGTTGATTTTATATTTCTTTCAGGTAATCTCTTCAAAAGGAATTTTGTGATTCCCTAATGTATTTCAAATTATACAAAAATACATTTTTCGCTACAATAAATACTAATTTATCAAATTGAAAAAAGGAACCATTCGCCATCAATACGACTCAACATCAATACTAGGTATTTTTTGTGTATGTATGATAAATGAGCAATGGGAAAGAAATAATAACTGTGTTAATTATATACAGGTTTATGTCTAAGTTAAAGTCTAATGTGTATATCTTAAAAATATTCTAATCTCATTGAATAAATTGCTTTTTCGAAGATGCCGATGAAGCCTTATAATTCGATGTAAAATAACTTCTATATATTTATACTGACCACACCCACAATTAAGTGGACTTCTTTTGTTGGTCAGCGTGTATTGCCCAATACCAATGTTTTTTTCTAAAAATGAAATCGAAATTATATGAGTAACATATCAAATGTATATATAACTAGCCTGATTTATTGAAAACGCTTTTACGCTCCGATGAAGCATAAATATTATAACATTTAATTTCTTCAAAAGATCAGTGACGAACCCATCGTAAAACATGTTCAATTTCTTCATGTGTATATGATTTGTCGCATGTTATCTTCAATACTTTCTACAGTTGTTTTATAGATGTTTTGTTTTCTGTATATTCAGGGAAAGCCAGAATACGAGTACAGATATCAGCCGCTCACTCAGAGCAAGACATAGACAAAGCGGTCGACGCATTTATAGATATTGGCAGGAAACTAAAAGTGATTTAAAAGCTATTGGAATGAGTGTATTGATGGGAACCAAAATATTCAACTAGGATAAAATAAAGTTTCTTAAACAAGATGACGTTAATATGGAACATTTATATCGTCAGACGAGTATAGTGAAAATGACATGCATAATGAATAAACGAATAGTTTTCTCTTGCAAGCAAATGCTACTCGCATAAAACACCGATGTGTCACAAATTGATATATATGTATTAAACATTAATGAAAATCTTCCTATTATCAAGTCTATATCTTCTTCGATAAAGCCTGTCGTAGAAGTTTTCCGTTTTGCAATTTTCGAAAATTCAAGGTCAAAGGTCAATAGGGTAACATAATTTGTGCATTTGTGTCATTTTCTGTGAAACTGTTTGACTATACTTGGCGAAATTGGAACATAATTTTGATAACGCATTTCCTCGAAGTTTAAAATGGTGAAAAATCATATTTTGCCTTTTTGATTCTTAAAATGTACCCCCATCTGGAAGACCCAAGAAAATCAAAAATAATTAAAACAAGAAAAAACAGAAAACAAAAAAAAAAAAAAAAACAAGAAATAAAAAAAAAAAAAAAATAATAAAAAAAAAAAAAAATAAAAAAATAAATAAAAAAACAAAACAAATGCAGAAAAAACTTACATTTTGTGAATATTTTTTACAGCGTCGCCAAAGACGGTAGCAGGTCTAGGAGTTAGGTCACTACTTCAGCTTGTCATCACAACTCCTCTCTGAAAATAATCAACAGGCAGTCCTGAAACTTGTTTTCTTACAAGAACACCATATGTAGCTGTGCATATTATCATATTTTTTTCATCTAATTTTATGAAAAATATGCTACTTTGATCATGGAAATTTACCGTAAATCATCATGTAACAGCTTTTCATGGCAACTTCTTAAACCTACAGAACCGAATTCCATAAAACTTGGTATGGAGCAAGAATACCATATGTAGTTGTGCATCTTATCAAGAAATGATTTTCTTAATTTTGTAGGAATTATTTTCAGTAGTTCCGTATATCCGTCCGTAATACACTTTCGTCCCATTTTCCTCAGCAACTATAAATCACAGCTGCCGTGCGACGCAGGTCCAAACATTGATTGGTCTAGCTTGCAAAGGTTTTGTATAAGAAACACAACTAATGGTATATCAATATATTTTTTGGAAAGTTTGAAAGAATTCTCAAAAATACAAAGGGACAAATGTGATAATGTGATAATCAGATTACATGTTTTGTCAAAAACACGGTTTGGTTTAAAAATGGACGACCTACGACACAATACTGGCATCTTTTCATGGAATCCGTTGTAACTTTTTATTATAAATATGAGATATGGACAAAGAGTATATACTGATTGAGGTCACCGCTATCTTCTCCTGTCATTGTTGTTCTATGTTGTATATACAAGTATGTTTGATTGCTTGGTGAATTATACTTTTCAACATTTTAAACGTAAGTTTCAGTATTAATAATTCTTTTGGCGGAATTGCTTTACAATTGTCAAAAATTCCTACACCCGGTAAACTAAAAGCAGTTTACAGAACAGTATGAATACTAGCTACATTTTGCTGGTCAGTAAATTTATGATACAGAAACCTGGATTAAGATTTAAATTATTAAGATCAAAACGCGGAATCAGTATGCGCATGTTTTTAACTAAGCAGTTCTTTAGATGTATATTCATTTCATTTGATTTAATTCTAAAACTTCTTGTTAATAAAATCCATTAGTTTTGCAAATTGTTTTCTCCCATTTCTCAAAACAAAGGTTAAATCATATAGATTATTTGTCATAATCATCGGTCACAATTCAGGTCTTGAGATAATGCAAAACTAAAGACAATAATAATTATATTGTTATCACCAAAGCCTATTCTCTTGGAATTACACACTTGAACACCTACCCCCTGTTCATAAAGAAAAACGCCCGCCATGAACCGTGTTGCTCCACTCTGCCCATATACTGTGCATAGTAAGGTTAAACCTATCTTTACATGCCTAGATGTATATTGTTTTCAACCGTCAATGATTTAGTCATCCCGCATATTATACGCACTAGTGGTGAGTGATGCAGACCCTTTTGGTATTTGTCGACGTAATGCAATCGTGGACGTAGTTCATTTATGGTGCTTTCTTATGTGCCCTGTTTTTCATTAAGAGTTGCTTGCTATACTGATTCTGCCAACATTATTAAAATTGTTTTCAACTAGCCTAAAATAGAAAATCTCTATTTCATGTTTTACTTGTCACAACAAACTTTTAACGTCTGAACCATATTATACATATATCATAACACATTCAACTTTGTTGCTTTATCAAGTTGAATTAGATAAACTTCAAGAGGTAGTCTTCTGAAGCTTTTTCGTTCCATTGCCTTTGATTAGATTACTCTTAATTCGAAAAAAATAAATTGTTTATATCACTAATTGTAATGTCATCGATACCAAAGTTTCTTTCATCACAAGAGTAATCAAAATTTAGTTGTCTTTTATCAGCATTGATCGTTAGCACATGTTGTTGCACTATCCAGTTATATGTGACAATGAAATCAGTATTTTTACCAAGCGTTTCATTTGAATGCAATATTCGTCAAAGAGGTCAGTGTATCCAACAAAGATAAGTACAATTTATGGAAATTGTTATGTTCCATTCTAAATATCACTCTATAATCATTATTAGCTGAATTGAGCATAGAATGTTCAATTTGACATTGAGTGTCATGCCAGGACATGACCGACAAACTTTCAAAACCAAAAATCTTGATATACAATTGTTTATATTACAAATGTAAAACCAAAACAAAATTAAAAAAAAAGTAGATGGTTTTAACATTTGTTTCCGAATTTCTTTGGTCTTCCTGGAAAAGGCGTATTTCGACATTTAAAAAGACAAAATATAATATTCGTTTATTTCACATTTCTCAGAAATTTCGTCGAAATGAGTTAAACGATTTCAAAGAAAATGACAAAAATGCACACATTTTGCAACTGTAATGAGCTTTCGCTGTTGACATTTGACCTCGAATTTTCGGAAATTGCACCATGGAAAACCTCATTGGCAGACCTTAAACAAAGCTCCTTTTTAATACCTTCAAAATGATACCGCATTCAGCCGTGTGGTATTTCGGTCCATTAATTTTTTTTAAAAATTATCCTATTTGTTGTATACTTTGAGGACTTCAACATGGTGCTGGTCGAAGCTGGACAGAGAACACTTAGACTACCGGAACAAAGAGAGAGGAATTATTAACAACTGAGCTATGCGTTAAGATTAACTCAACTCTAGGAGGATGCATTACCTGTCAAAAAGTCACCTAAAACTCAAATGCCATACCAGACGAAGAGGTCAAAAAGTACACAAGAAAGGAAACAAAAAGATTTATATCAAACGATAATATCTGAGGCAGAAGAAGCAGAAGCGAAACAAAGTATGAGCCCTTTATTCTGCATATCAAAAATTCTAAGTGGTAAATTTAGAAATAGGGAGAAAAAAATCAAGAACACAGATGGTTCAATGTCCGGTAATATAAAAGAATTAAACGGCTGGGTGAAACGTACACTAAAAAAGTGACAAAGCAGTTGGGACACTGGCAAATTGATCGTCAACATGTTACCAGACACACTCAGAAATGCTTCAGAGAGTGGGCTGAGTTCTCACAGAAATCCTATAGAACATTTGGACATGGAAACAACACCAAATTAATGACATTGTGGTCTTGCAGAAAATCTTTCTAAAATAGTGATCTTACAAACCTATACGTCTGGAAAGGAATCGTGCGTTTATCTACCAAAGTCAATATTTTATGCAAAATGATCCTGAATAAAATATCATCATCACTATATACACACCTACGATATGAGAAAGCTGGATTTAGGAAGGGCAGAGCATTTGCTGACAAAATCTTCCCTCTGGGACAAATCATAAAGCAAAGTAAGGAGTTGAATTCTACCATCTACCCCTTTGGTAAGGCATTTGACCGTAGAAAATTCTTGGCAAATGAAGTGTCAGATTTAGCTTATCTTGGAAGCAAGATAACATCTAAAAGGATTAAAAATCAAACATCGAAAGTAGAATATAGTACTTGAGTATCTGAGAAACATTAATTACCCGCAGCAAAACGAAGATAAGGATTTTTAAGAGGATCGTCCTTGGTGTCTCCTGTGCATATTTTAATCGTGAAAGACACTAAAACATTATAACAAAGCTTGACATCTTTCAGGCCTGCTCTTTCAAAAGTAATCATATGGCCAAAAGCCATCAGTCAGTAAAAAGGAGTTATACAAAATTATCTCACACATGAGAAATACCATTAATGTTCGTGAACAGACTTTGAATCTAGTTTGGCCATGTTTGCAGATTGAACCAAAAAAGTTCCGAACATCACCCGGAGATGCACAACAGAAAGAAAGAAAAAGACAGATTCCTCGAACGAAATATGACTGCAATCTGCAGAAAAAAAAGAGTGTGGTTCAAATTAAGGTCAGATTCACAATTAAGCCTATATATATAAATATTTTTTTTGTATCGACTTTGAATCCTAATAATTTGAAAATGGTATTACACGATGTCAAATCTGTGAAATCATCTTTCCAGAAAATTTAATAGAAACCCTTTTTGTACATCATCAAAATCAAATGAAAAATAAACTTAAGCCTTCTACATCAGTTAAGATAAATACATATTTTATTTTTTGTCAGAATGGTAACCACATTTTTTACAGCAAACTGTGTCTCTAGTAGCATGATATTCATCCAACTAACGTACAGAACAAAAAGAAAAAAAAGATTAAAAAATAATAATAAAAATGACAATAATGACAACATTCGATAATTCAGCCACAATATTTGTGGTCGTAAAAATGTTTTGAAAAATACTTTTCATAATATACATGTACATTTGTACTGCATTTACTTATTAACCTGCATGCATATATATATAGCAATATACTACATGTACATACATCAATGTACAATATACAAACCTTTATATGATAAGTACATGTAAAATGAAGCACTATATTGTACAGTATATTTTTTAAGCACCTGCGTATGTAGTGTTCATATCACAACACATACTTGTACACAATGATACTTGTACGTAATATTTTTCACGACAGGAAACGAATAGTTGTATCTTGACAAACAATTTATGGTGTGTTCATTTTCTGTAATTCGGAATATAAGAATACATTCCAAATCTGTCATAGTGTCGGTACTTCAGAAGTAGTTTTTTTTTCAACTAATAAAATGTTAAGTTTTGATTTTAATATTATTTTAAAAAAAATATTTCTGTACTTCTGATATAATACATGCAAGGGTATATTTATACATTTAGCATTATGGCTGAAACAATCATTAAATAATTTTTCTATTTCAATACAAATAACGTCCATTTTACCTGATGAAAAATACGAAAATTTTAAATGCCCATCATAAAACTTAATACATTTGAAAATAATATATTTTCTTCTTTTTAATTACAACAATAATAATTTTTAAGCGTTACTTAAGTTTCTTTCGGGCTTTTTGGTTACATATGTCAATTCATATTAAAATGGCCTTCTATTTTTCGGACCTTGGCACACAGCCAATTGTCGAATAAAGCTATTTAACTTAGTAGATCTGAGGAAAGGGATTTAATCCAAATAGAAAGGTTTTCAGTTACTAAAACATTTTGAATGACTCCTGATATCCAAGCTTTAAGTGATTTCGACGTAAAAGGGAAATAACTAAAAGCAAGGGTGTAACTTTTTAGAACACATATGTCATCTCCAGCACTTTGCAAACCAGAAAATTGAGGTGTTTAATAAATGGTTATGTCCGTACATTGAGGAATAAGTCTTTCGTTAGGTTGTTAAATGTTTGAAATAGCGCCGTCTATTACATTCAAGGAGTCCTTTAGATAGAATTTTAAATAGAAATATAAAAATTAATGTAAACAAGCTGTAATGGATGACACAGTACTGCTAACCAATAACATAGCCAATTTAACTTAACCTTTTAGAGTTGAATTCTTTATTAATTCAAGCTTTCTGCTTTCATTGTGTTTCTGCATTCAGATGACTCTATCAACCATAAAACTGTGTTCATTATATAATTATATAAATTTGTCCCGTCATGCACTGTGAATATTTTTGTGACATTTTTTTTGCTTCTTTTTACTCTTAGCAATGCTCTTTATTTAATAACTGTCATCATAATGTGACATACATTAAGTTACCTTTATGTTGAATTCTTACATGATTTTAGCCATTATTTTACTGATAAGGATTTTTTTTAATGCTGAACATAAGATCGTTTAAACATTAAAAAACTACACGGCAAACTTTTCTAGAACTTTGTGTATGGTTTTGTACATAAATGGTACGTATAATATTATTTTTGTACAATAATAAGATAATAGGACCTTGCAAAATAGAAGTTTTTATATAGGCAAATAGCTAACAAATACCTTTCTTTTAGTTATATTTGGTAAAATAAAAGGCAAGTTATTCTTTTACAGAATAAAAATTCCATATCAAATCTTATATATGAACCCCTTTTTAGTGAATTTGACTTAATATTCAGTTGTTTATTTAAATATTCTGTAAAAATGATCCTAAAATAATATATTGCCAGTGATTCAGATTTCTAAAGATAACAATTTTTAGTTTCTATTATTCATAATATGCATGGTGAAAGTTTCTTAAAAATATCAGATAATGCACTACTATTAATGTAATATTATGCATAATTTAACAACAAATGAATTATGACAAGTTTTGGGGTTTCCCCAGGTCTACCACATTTAGTAACTAATTTTCACATCCATGAATATGCACACAACGTTTCATAAAATGTTGTCAATTGACATAACTAAGCAACTATTGATAACTGATGAAAATGATCCTATTTTAATTACGAAAAAAAATCGACTCATCATTAAGAAAATACCCGAAACACCTAAAATTTACTGTTACTAAAATTAAACAATGTATGGTCAAAATCATATGTATTGTTTGCGAATCTTTTATGACTTTTTTCCTTTCCTAAATGAAATTTACGGAAATTCCAAAATTACTTTCGGAATGTTGTCCAGTTTTGCGTGGTTTTCGCATAAACAATATTTTTAGTTTTCAATAAGGATTTTTAAATAAGATCAAAAAAACGCTTTTTTATTATTATTACCCTTCATGAAAACCCAATGTGACTTCCAGATTGTATGTGGGATTTTATATTTTAGGTGCTTCGGTGTTTTGTGTGGTATCTTTTTCCCTTTCTTCCGTTTGATATGAAACCTTCTTGTTTGCAATGTAAATTATTGTAGAGTGCATTTGTATCTTAACGCTTTGATATGGATTTTACTAGCATTTATTGCAAATAAATACACGTAGCATGAACATGCATAAAAAGGAATATAACTTTTTTTCTGCAGGTTTAAAGTGGAGATCGATATTCGTTTAAAATCGAATTAATGATATCAACAAACTTACACTTTTATTAGGGTGCACCAATGAATGTGAAGCTTTTTGTCTCAATAATAGACCTATTAATCGTTTAATCTTTAATCTTTATATTGTTTCAAAATATACACTCGCAGTAATGTATTGTATGAAGTCTAAATTCGTTTGTAATTTTCGTCTATTTTTCTGCTTTTGTTAAAAAAAATTGAAGCTGATGAGGTTTGATTTATTTACCAGTTTTGCATGTGTCCCTGTAAAATTTACATGCTAGCTGCCATATACTATGTTTTATACGCCAACTATGTCTATATATATATAAGTATACTTATATCTCATTTTTAGTAATCTAAACAGGCAACTTTGTTTCACGGATTTTCCTTATGATTTGTATCAAACGCTGGAGGATAAAATGCTTAAGCGAATTGTCTAATGGGTTATGAGATAAGTATATCAATACAAAATAAAGACAATATATATAGTTGGAATTAAGACTTTATTTTTTAAGCTGTCGAAATGTAGAGTTGTCGTTATCACGCAGAAATTAAACTAAGGAATCATCCACCACACTTTTCTAGAAACCTGTAAAATAAAGAACTGTTATTACAACCAAGACAATAAGGCAGTATTGCGTTTTAAATTGCTTGCATGCTATGTTGCTACTATACAGAAGTGAATGAAATATATGTTAAATTCAATACGTCCATGAAGCAAAATGTAAAAATTAAGATAAAACAGAAATAATAAAAATAGCACTCTAATAAATGTAAAACCTTTTTAAATGTTGCCCTTCAAAATTAATTAAATTAAGCATTTAATTGACTAATATATTATTCACCGATGCATTTAAATTTGAATTGTAGTCATTTCATTTAACACTTACAGAAATTACTCTCGCAAATGTAGTAGAACGTATTTTGAGCGCACGAATAGTCTATCCACTTTCCACTGTAATTGTGCAACATAGCAACGCAGTTATAACTAGTCCCTCTACTACCATAACTGGAATACCAAGGTTTGTATGAAGCTTTTGTCTGGTCATAGATCCATCTGAACTGGCCCTCAGTGAGATCATGTAATCCTATCCAGTAGTAGTTACCTTTGGACATAGAATAAAGACAAACGATACTTCATAGATTTTTATTTTCTAGTCATCCATCTGTTTTATTTATTACATATTTTTTGTGTTTTCAATACATATCATTTATTTATGTTATAATAATTAAATTCAACACAAGTAAAATTTTCAATCATGAAAATTATATATGCGAAAAAAAACCTAAAAATGTTTGTTTAGACCTGTATCTTCACTTTTCATTGCTTTTTTTTCTAAATTAATCATAAAATTAATACATATGATATATATACTTCTTGATGGTTGGTTTTTGAATAAGTTTGCATTTTCCTTTTCGTCGTTTATTTTTACTAGATATCCTCCAAGTTTTTTGCAGTTTCTCTGTAAGAAAAAAGATATAACAATAATATAACAATCGTATTCAACAGGACACCAAATTTAACTAATTCTAGTAATATATTTCATTTGAAGTGCTATATTTATTCCCGAAAACACATGAAATTCAAAGATATCCATGTAATAAGATAAATTTCACAGGCAATATGACCTACCTCAGCTCTATACCAATGGACAGATTCCATACCAAAGTAGTAACAGTGTCCGTCATACTTGTGCCATTTAGACTCTAGAGAAGAATTGAAATAATTTGTTTGATAAAGATTAACTTATTAAAGTTACTTTAACAACCCTTATTACTCAATAAGATTTCATTGCACAATATTAAGTAAGTTTATTGTTCATTTTGAAACGTTGATTTTGCTGATACATGTATACTAGCACTACATTCTATATGAAACACACAGCTTGCTAAGAACCGGAAATGGAAATTCAATCAAATTTACTTTGGGTTTTTGCTGTGTGTTCTGCGTGTTTTTTTTTACGAATTGTTACTCGTCTTTTGTCTTTTTTATTTTGCAGCGTTCTTTGACCATGTATTTTTCCGATACAGTCGGTATAGTTCCGCTTTTTTACCCTTTGACCTTAAAGATGCTCTTTCATAGAAAAGAAAGTCACCTGATCGCAATTCTGTTTCCCGATTGGTCGAATTCTGATAACTTAGTGGCGTTCGAAAAAACTATCGAAAATTGAAATTTCGTGCCATGTGTTATTTCCTGAATAAAATGTAGAAAATTATAAGTAAAATGAACAAAATTAATTTTACTGCGTCGGCTATATTTTTCTTTAAAGATAGTAATTGTTTTCCCTTCGAAGGTAATTTCAGCAACAAACGAATATCATGATTTAGATATGTATGCACAATAAACCGGGAGTTTCACTACAGCTAATATTGCATCTTCGATTCAGTTTACTTCGCGTGTTCAAATGTGCAGGTATTGTAATAAATGAAAACACCAAAACTTGGATAACTATACATAACCTTACTATTGAGATCTTTCCCAAGTGCTTGAAAGTCTTGATCCACCTTTTTTATTTTATTTCCGATTATCTTGAATGCCTTTCTTGTTTTTTCCTGTTGCTTCTTACTGTCATTCTCTAAAGTAGACAGGGTTTTCTCTAAATGGATTCTCATCAGTTTTAAGGCTTTGCTAGATTGATCAAAGTCTTCTTTAGCTTCATTCGAAAAATAAGGGAAAGATATTGCTGTATTCACACACAATAGCATCAAAATTGTTATAACCATTATCATCGTGTCCGTTATCTGTAAAGCAAAAATGGCACGATGATTATAGAAGTTCCTGTAGAATCAACTTGAATTAATAATACCGAAAATCCACATTTATATCTTTGCAACTAACTGGCAGCATGAAGACTAATTACACAAACTAATATACACTATTCATACACTTTTGTAGTAAATTACAAATGTGATTTTTAAGTACACATTCTGATCAGATTACACACAAATAATGCATTTACAATGCATATATTTTGGTTCATTGTGTTTTTGCTACCACATCGAGGGGGTGGAATTCGACAAGGAACTGGTTAGTGATTCCTTAAAAACATTTTATGATTTTTTCTGTTTTTTATTTTTACATTTTATGAAAGCTTGTGGTATGGTGAATGAGTAATCAAGGGAACCAAGGTTATAGCGGTAATCAAAAGAATGTAATCCAGGGACAAAGACCAGACATGGAAAACAGACATACACAACAAAGAACATAAAGTAACTAAAATCATACATACAAAGTAATAAAAGTAAATGAGCAACTCGGACTCCACTAAAAACTGGGAGTCCAAATGAGATCAAAACTACCAACATTAGACATGGGACTACAAAGAAATGGCCATTTTCATATCATGCCCTTCATGATATTTTTTCTAAAATACTTAAATGACAACTTTAGGTAACTTATCATACCAATATTTTAGATAATTCAAAAAGTTGTAGTAGATAATATCATTGACAATTTTGATAAAGGACAGATTTCTACAATTAGTATCATGCCCATTTCATAACTGCGTCATTCTTAGTCTGTGCTATATGACCATTTGAGTACTATGAATATCCCAGGCAGCGGCATTAGGTATTTCAGGGATGATGTCAAGTTATGAGTCAGTGTTACTGTGTTTCAGTATCTTGCACAATGCACCTCTTAAACTATAGCCAAATTACCAATATCACGACACTGATTTTATGGGAAAATGGAATGAATGATCAGGAAAGGCAATTTTCATCAAATTATGTATTTCTACGAATTATGCTAAAAAATCAGCTTAGGGTCTCCCTAACCATTTCTAACGTTTTTACTTTACATTAGTGCTGCGGAAAGGTATCAAAAAGTGCTTTATTTTTCGAGTTTAATGGGCCTAGAGGGTATACGACTATATCATATGTCAATGCAAAGATAAATCAATATAGACTTGAAAATCGTACTTATTAATGTGAAAAACAGTAAAGTTTTCTGCTATTTTGCTTTACATGTAATTAGGGGAGGGGTCAACGATCAGTTGACCTCAATACACTTCGATAAGTAATTAAAGTGAAATCATTAATTGTAGGTATTAGGAAACAAGTAGCATGCAAAGGTCACATGCCTAGAATTTCAAAAATGTAAAAAAGACCTCTTTCTGACAAAAAGAAATGACTTTTTAATCACAGCACTAAGATGCCCCTAAAAATGGTTGCATTTTAGTACATTACCGAATAACAAATAAAACAATCACAACGTTCTCGATTCGATCTGCAACATGACCTTTACAAAATGTGTTCAAAGTTGCAAATATTCACATAAGTTAACCATGGAACAGGTTGTGCAGAAAATGATTTCGTATTTTACAATTTTAGTATAATTAGTAGTAAAAACTCATTTTGCAAAACCCATGTTGCAGATCGAATCGAGAACATTGTGTTTATTATATGAAAGCCCTTTCAACACTTAACTTCTATACTCACAGCTGTCAAAAGAGGGTCTGCAGTCCTACCACAACACTTGTGACTCCCGCAGTGGTATTAATTCAATGTGGATCCTGAAAAATGCGAAAGATCTTTTGGAGGCAATCAGTTTCAGAACATAAAAGCATTAAAACCTATACTTCTATTCGCCATACTCAGTTAAAATCTTAAAACATTATACATCGTTGTTTTTCGAAAAAAAAAGATGGTACACCTAGATACAAGAATATAGTTCTTGGTAGAGATTCCTCATACTTTGTAAGAAATAATTCCAAATTATCTTCCAAATATACAGAGGTAGATATTTACAAAATGCTGGAATTTTAAATCGACAATATATTTGTTCAGTGTGGTGGACGCGTCGACATTCCAATGGGGACAAATTATGTTCCTCTACTTGCTGTCATATTCCTTCACTCTTATGATGCTGATTTTATAGCTAATCTGATCCGAAAAACAATAATATCGTTTAGCTAGATCCTTTAATCTCAATTTCCACTATATAAATGACGTATTATCTTTAAACAATCCTAATTTTGTGTATTTGATACATAGCATCTACCCAAAAGAACTTGAGATAAATGATACTACAGCCACATATCTTGATCTACACTTAGAAATCGATGGTAAAGGAAAACTATTGACCAAACTTTACGACAAACGTAATGATTTCTCATTCAGAATTGTCAACTTTCCTTTCATATGTGGCGACATCCTTTCAGCACTTGAATATGAAGTGTTCACATCACAATTCACACGTTATGCTAGGGATTGCCGAAAGTATGCAGACTTTTTGTATCGCGCTAGAATTCTAACAAAAAGGCTTCTTACAATTGGGCTTTTGGAACAAGGCTATGTTGCTACAAGATTGAAGTAATCACTACAGAAGCTCTATGGTCGTCATCATGAACTCGTGGATCATTCCAGTGTGTCCACCTGGCCATGAAAACTGATTTGTTCATAGTTTCCTTTCCTCTTTTGTATACCCCGGACTTGACTTTTTATGAGTAACTCGGCGGAGTTTCTAGAAAAGCAGAAGACGCTTCTCCTACCGATGCACCTGATCCATGCTCCCATTTTTTGTGGAGTCCGAGTTGCTCATTTGCTTTCGTTACTTTGTATGTATGAAGTTACTGTATGTTTTTTGTTGCATATATCTGTTTTCCATGTCTGGTCGTTGTCCCTGGACAACATCATTTTGGTTACCGATATAACATTGGTTCCCTAGGTAATTCTTTCTCATGAATACATAACAGAAAAAAAAACTATCGTTACCTAAATAGTAAGCAACTTATGACCGACCAAGCATTGATTGGTGGGTTTTTGTACACCATGAATCACCTCTAGCATAGGCAATATTTGCAGAACATAA
This sequence comes from Perna viridis, assembly GCA_037379345.1. Classification (NCBI taxonomy): domain Eukaryota; kingdom Metazoa; phylum Mollusca; class Bivalvia; order Mytilida; family Mytilidae; genus Perna; species Perna viridis. Next base: position 19,683,583 of record CM074518.1, read on the forward strand.
AAACCTATACTTACATACAGTTAGTCAAAGGTTATACTGATACTGTAGTATCTACCATTATGCAAGCATGTAAACAGTTTATACAAACAGCTACAGTCAAACAAGTAAAAACTAAACAAAAAATAAATAAATAAATAAATAAATAAAATAAAAACAAACAAACAAACCAAAATCAAATGAACAAACGAACAAACAAATAACAAAATAAATAAATAAATAAATAAATAAAGGCAAAATAAAAAAACAAAAAGAAAAAACAAAGAAAAAATAGACGAAATTACATTTACAACGTAATAATTTCTTAACAGACCTTTTTAGGATGTTCAGGGATGCTATTTCGAAGTTATGGTGTAATTCTGATATTTCCTAGTAATTGACGGAACACATGTTTCATTTTATGATAATGAATCACGCAAAAACATAATACGATATGGACAAAAACTTCCTTTTTGAAGTATTGATTATTGAAATAAAAACACGACTGAAAGTACATACTTCAAACCCTTTATATAAAGCAAAGATGTTCGTGAATGGATTAGAAAGAAGTTTATTGATTAAATTTTGTAAAAATTCATTATCAGTATCAAATATTAGTAGTGTAACTGTAAAAGTAGTTAAGCATATGCTGTAAAAATGAAATGTAAATCACAAATATTATTAACAATATCCCGTCAAATTTAACTATAACGTTAATTTCCATTCGAATTGAGACAAGAAAACGGTTTTAGGTGAAAAACAACAAAGTTTAATTAGAATTAGGAAAAAAAAACTATTTAAGAAAAAAATTAAGGTTTCTTATCAGGCAAAAGTCGCTTCGACAAATTGTTATGAGACAAGGTTTGAGTATGTCATTTGTGTATGTTTACGATAAGAGGTTTCAATTTACACAGGATATAAGTTAAATTTCCTGGTTTTCAGTTTAGTTTTCAAACAAACTTTACGAATATCCATCCCAGACAAGAATTTACTTCTGCCTTTTTAGGTAGGAGTCGATCCATTTTTACTGTTCTTTTTTAACAATAGACTGAAGCACAATATTGCATAATTTATAATTATGATTTAGATTGTGCGAATTACACTGGTATACTGCTATTACTGTGTTGTACGCAGAACTGCATGTACCTGTATTTTTTGTAAAAACCAATGATAATTTACAAATTATTTAAAAAAAAATCACACTATATTTCTAAATAGTAACTAACGTGTAAGTTTCAATCAATTCATAAAAAGCAGGTTGCACCCTTGCATGTATGTCCCAGCACTAAAACAACGCAAACAAATCACATTTTTTTAAATACAAAAAATACCAGTTTTATATATTGTAAATTTCGATATGTTGTACACGTGTTCCAAGGAGTAACCTCTTATTAGCAGCTTCAAAATCAAATATGTTGGAACATCATAATCAAAATATTAGTTGCATACAAGGTCGTCATAACCAAATTTATCGAACGAGGAAGCCAAATCCATCACCGAGAGGTTCTACCATACGCAATGCAAGGAATGAAGCCTCGGTGTTTTACGTATTTTAAAATTTGGAATACTGCAAGATTTCATAAATAGGATAGATACAATATATTATTCTGAGTCAGACAAGTCTGACTACTGGGTTGGCGAATGCCATCGGGGAGCTCAGGTCCACCAGCACTGGTATCGACCCAGTAGTTCTTAAATACAACAAAATATCAGTCTTATATATTGTAAATTTCGATATGCTGTACACGTGTTTCAAGGAGTAACCTCTCATCAGCAGCATTAAAATCAGATATGTAGGGAGATCATAATCAAACTATCAGTTGTATACAAAAAGTACTCATAACCAAAATTATCGAAAGAGGAAGACAAATCTATCACCGCGAGTATCAAAAATATAAATTAAAAAGTATTGTTTCAGTCATTAGAACTTCTCATAATCAATCGTTACATTTAACCATTGTAGTATGCTAGTTCTTAATATCCATTTTATAATACAATTCCTTTAAATAGATACAATAATATGTTTACCAGTTACTGATTATATTTTGCGTATGAGTATAGAAATTATTTACAAAAGAATTTACTGATATTTCCCCAAAATATTGTATTATTACAAATAGGTGTCAGCCTAAGATATGTATGGATTTCATGACTATTTTAGGGTGATCAATTACTGGCGAACAACATAGCTTTGTATAAGAAAATGGAATAAGGCTTTGATTACAAATTTGTATAAATCCACGTTTTGATTTTAGCCTTAATACCTAAATGTTCATATCGGATTGTGTTAATGTACCTTTCTATCGTATATCGTACATCGTGTACGTATCGTACCACGAATATTGCACATCTTGTATCTTACATCATGTATCGTACATCGTATAACGTAAATCACGTATCGTTTATCGTGTATCGTACACCGTATATCGTAAATAGTACATGAAAAATGTTTAAAATAACGGAAGAATCGGATTGGCAAAAACATAATTTCGTGCCGGATTGCTTACATTTTACATTGATAATAACGACTATTTTAAGTTAATAAAGATTATTTCAATTTCATATTTAAATGCTTAATTAAATTTGGTCGTCAAGGCCAAGAGTTTTATATTGTTCCACACAATCTAATATACAATGACAAGAAATTTAGACTTATCCACCTTGTTCGTTCGTGCCTTGCAGTAGAGGGTGCTAGTATAAATATTTAGTGTGTGCACAACCATAGTCTTTCACAGCGATCGTGCCACACATCCATCAACATGCTTAAGCGAAGATAAACGTGCAAAGCAAGAGGGGAAAGAAAAAGAGATGGGTGGATGGGAGTCATCAAAACTGATCACGAAGAGCGCGACGGAGAGTCAACATCCAGAGATGAGGCCAGGCAGTGGATTAGGCGCAGGTAGTTCGGTTATCTCGTTCCCTCATGATATCGAATTTTAACGTTTATATGTTGATGGAAATGACCGCCAATGTATCCGTGGTCTTGACATAGAAGAGTATACCTCATCTCAGTAACAAATTTCTAGATACTGTAGGTTTCACTGCCCGCTTAAAATTAAAGAAAAGATCTTGACTGGTAAATATATCAATTTGTCTATTCTTCTAAGCCACAAAGAGAGGCCAAAATAATTTGGAATTTAGAGATACAAAACTAAAAAAGAAATCCAAGCTAGTCTCCGAACAAACCAACAATGTTTCCAGTCATTATTCGCTAGGGTACTAACCTATAAATGCCAACTTTTAATACTTTACTCTAACTCCAAAAATATATTGGTTATTTACGATTTATCATACCCAAAGAACGTAACAATCAATCATTATATCAACAAAACAGTATGCACGGTCCAGTACAGCAATTGGTGATTATGCTTGGCTTATTTATAAGCTAGGTCCAGGGAATAAACTTAGTTCTAGCGATGTTAAATCTGTATTTCGGCTTTTACCTATTGCACCTTGCGATTTCAATCTTTTGGGAGTAACTTTCAAAGGTAAGTATTATTTTGACAAAATGCTTACTTTTGGAACTTCTATCAGCTGTGCACTATTTGAAAGAGTAATCAATGGAACCAATATTCTAGCGGAAATCAAAAGAATGTCATCCTGGGACAATGACCAAACATGGAAAACAGACAAACACAACAAAGAATATAAAGTAACTAAAATAATACATATAAAGTAACAAAAGTAAAAGAGCAACTCGGATTCCACTGAAAATGGGAACATGGACAAGGTGCACCGGTAGGAGAAGCGTCTTATGCATTTCTAGAAACACCAGTCGAGTTACACATAAAAAGTACGGGGTATACAAAAGAGAAAAGGAAAACTATGACACGTTGAACAAACCAGTTTTCATTCTGTGGATGGGTACACCATAACGATTCACAAGTTTATGGTGACGATCATAAAACTTCTGTAGTGGTGACTTCAATCTTTTAGCAACAATTATGAATGAAAAGTCATCACGTTTGTCGTAATTTTGGTCGATAGTTTTCCTTTACCATCGATCTCTAAGTGTAGGTTAAGATATCAGACTGACTCCACAGTATCTATACTTTCCTTTATCTCAAGTTCTTGAAAAAATGTAACTTTTTTACAGTAGGTCGTATCGGAAAGTAAAAACGAACACGTCTTCCATTATTTGGATGATTTTGTTTTCTGTGTACTGTCGTCGGATCCAACTTTAGGTCATTCACTACGCTCGATCCAAAAATAATATGCCAAGAAATGGGTGTTCTCCTTTAAGAGGATTAAAACTGTCGTACCAACCACAAACTTAACATACCTCGGCATTGAATTTGACATTGTAAAAAATGATCATGAGATTACTGGACAGCACGTTGACAGACCTTAAAATCAAATAGAATGCTCTTATTAGAATGCAGGTCTTTGAAGTCGTATGAATTTCGCCTTTCTGTAATAGCCCCAGGCAGCACTTTGTGCCGAAGGTTAATTAACAATTGGCATACAAAATCACACCACAAAATCACCGACGGTTCAGGTGCAAGTGATGATTATTGTATATATTTTTTTGGCCAATGGGCTCATGGCATTTGGCCACATTCCTGGATTCAAGCAGGAATTTCTAGGGACCTTGAACTATTTCAAGTCTTAGCAGCTCTGTTGACAGGTAATTCCACTTCCAAAACAAAAAAATATTATTTAATATTGATAACCAATTCGTCATTGAAAGCATAAACTGCAAGACCTCAAGGTATGACAGAGTGATGAAACTAGTTGGGACAATTGTGCTTTCAACCTTAAAAATAACCCACAGTTTACTGTTCCTCACCTTTTGAGGCTACAATGTTCTCAGCTGCCCTTTCATTGCCATTCTTTGGGTTGCTTAGAATAAGCAAATTCACGAAAAATTCGAAATCTGATCTCAATAAGTTTTCTCATAGGAGGGTTACATACCTGACAAAGAAGGGGTTCCTGAAAAGCAAACCTTAAATTGAGAAAAAAAAAATGTTTGCAATATCCTGTGTGTAGTTAAAATTGACATTTTTTGTAGACTTAATTAATATGTTTCTAGAGAAATAATTATTAATCACATCCATCTAAAGTACTGCATGTTTTCAAATATTGTTTTGATAACTTTCATTTGAGAAAAACCTGTTTGCAATATTCCGTTTCCAGTAGTTCCTGTTTTTTTGATTGTAAACATATATTCGGGATTTACAGATATACAAAGAGTATTGCATCTTTTTGAAGTACTACATTTTTTTTTTCAAATATGATATATTTTCACAAAATGCTTGAGAAATTTCGTTGCTTTGATTACTTTCAATTCAGCCAAAAAAAAACAAAAAACAAAAATAACTACAATATCCAATGTGTAATCAAATTTGACATTTCTTTCACGTTTTATGAGAACCTACACTGCTATATCTACAAAAAACAGAGGCCGCTTACCCTACCGGTGCATCTGATCCATGCTCCCAGTTGTTAGTGGAGTACGAATTGCTTATTTGCTTTTGTTACTTTGTATGTATTATTTTAGTTACTAAATGTTCTTTGTTGTTTTTGTCTGTTTTTCATGTTTGTCTTTTTCCCTGGATTACTTTCTTTTGATTTCCGTTAGAACCTTGGTTCTCTCGATTACTCTTTCAGAATAAATTCATATATTTAAAATGTTTACATGTTTTAGAGAAACAAGTGGTAATCGCAAGTACCAGAAGTTCTATATTTTTCAAATTTTGATATGTTTTTACAAAAAAGTTTGAGAAATTTTTTGGTTTTGATTACTTTCAATTGAGAAAGCAATATTCTATGTTTGGTGTACATTGACATTGTTCAGACTAATTCAATATATTGTAGAGATATTAGAAGTAATTGCATTCACCTGAAGTAGAACATTTTCCAGATGTAATATGTTTTACTTACTGACTACTGGTTTTGAAAAAAAAAGGAAAAACTTGAAAGAATTTAAATGGAGATCATTATTTACAAATAAACGGTACATCTATTGGTACCAAAATGGTTCCATCGTATGCAACTATTTTCATAGGGTAATTTGAAACGGCAAAAATACTACAGACACTGTGAAGTCTGCCTGATATCTTGACCTACACTTAAAGATCGATGGTAAAGGAAAACTATTAACTAAACTATACGACAAATGTGATGAACATTTATTCAGTATTGTTAACTTTCCTTTCATTTGTGGCAACATCCCTTCAGCACTTGCGTATTGAGTTTTCATATCACAATCCATACGTGATGCCAGAGCTTGCCCTGAGGCGCAATTTTTTTTATCGCGCTAGACTTCTTAAAATTAGGCTTCTAGAACAGGGTTATGTTGCTACAAGATTGATCAGTTCAGAAGTTTTATGGTTGTCATCATGATCTTGCAGATCGTAACGGTGTATCTATCTGCATCATGAAAACTGGTTTGTTCAACTTTGTTCCTTTCCTATTTCTTCTACCCAGGACTAAATTTTTTATGAGCAACTCGGCAGGTGTTTCTATAAAAGCAGAGGACTTTTTTCCTTCCGGTGCACCTAGTCCATGCTTCTAGTTTTAGTGGAGTCCGAGTTGCCCATTTACTTTTGTTTCTTTGTATGTATCATTTTAGTTATTTTATGTTCTTCGTTGTTTTTGTCTGTTTTTTATGTCTGGTCTTTGTCATAGGATGACATTATTCCTATTTCCGCTAGATTCTTTGTTTTCTTGATTACTCTTTGAAAAAAATTCATTTGAATCCCAAATAGAAAAACTTCTGCCCTGGTATATGAAGTGAACCCATGACGAAGCAGAACTAAAGATTTTATAACCACAATCAACATCATTTAATTAAGTTCACTCACAAAATATCTGCCACTTACATCACATTCCTAGATAATTCTATCACTTTATCAGAAAGTGAGTTGTCCGCGGACCTATCCAAATCATTTAACACTCATCAATTCCCTATGCCCCAAAGCTGTTATCCATCTCACCTGATTAAGGGTATATAGTCAACCCGTAGGCTAAGGTGCGTTTGTTCAAATGAAGAATCCTTTAAAAAACGTTTAGGTCAACCAAAGAACAATTAAAAAGAAGGGGATATAAATACAACGCCATGAAATATGGGTTTAAAATATTCACAATATTCCAAAGATTAGCCTGTTGGAGTACACGGCAAAAATAAAAGTGTAAAAGAACTCCTTATGTCCTTTTATACCACCCTTACCTTCAAAACGGCCACTAAACAATTCGTGAGCACTGGACCTCTGTCGCGAAAAACTCCACACTACCCGAAGTATTTCTCGAACCACCTATGATTGTCCTTAGACAGCTAGACAGTTTGTGTAATCTGCTACTAGGGGCTGAAATATTTAAGCCCAGTTAGACTCCTGTGGGGACAAAAGGTGTAAATGTCGCAAATGAATGCAACATTTGTCATTATTCACCAGCAACGGTTACGGTTAAAATGCTACAAAATATTTTGTAACGTGCACTGCAAGAGGGCTTATGTGTTATATATTTGCTTCGCCATCCTATATGTTCACCCAATATGTTGGCGAATCTAAACAGCCTTTTCAAAGGCGCTTGAACGGACGCAGGAGTAAAACAACCTAACAAAAAGCAGTTACTTCAAATTAAAGTTTTAACCTCTGAATGTTTTCGGAAAAAAAGTATATATATGTATAATGTAAATCGTATATCGTGTATTGCACATCATACAGGTGGTAAGTTTACATTATCCTTATAGTCTATTTGATCATATAGTTTTGAAAGACACGACACTATTTGTTTTATTCATAATGAAACAAATAAAAACCAACGACAGCTACCAAGCAATTTAAATTAAAACGTTTAATTTACTATAGAAATTTAATATCAGGTAGGTGAAACCTTAAAGGCTCCCAAACAAACACATGAATTCAAACACTTAAGTCTTTTCATTTTTTCATTCCTGTTATTATTAACTTCCAAAATTGCACAATTGGTAATGATATTCGGTTTTTACTGTCCTGATGCATTCTCCTATTGTCAAGGTCCAAAACAATGTATGGGGCGAGATGTCCGGCTCTGATAGCTTTTGGTTGTCATAGTCCAGCTGGTTACAAATGCACGTCTTGCTTTATTACTCTTGGGTTGATATCTTCATCAGCAAAGCAATGTTACTGACATAGATTGATTTATTTCCATCAGAGAACTATTACAGTGCTGTCAAAATAGGGTCTGTCTATAAATGTATTTCACGAGTATTTATTTTTTTTCAATTTCGCTTAAAACTTAAGTGTCAATAGTACGTTCAAATTGATGAGAAAAGTTACTAATTTCATCTTCAGAGTCAAGGTCTTAAAGCTAAACAATGAGTGTAATTTGAATACCCATAGACGGTTTAATTAATGTTTTTATTATAAAAATAACCCTTACTTTCAAAAAGAGACGATTGAGGACAACCTCGCGGCGTATCTCATTATGCACATTGAAAGCTTGTGTAGATTATCGAGTATATTAGCTCCTGTTATCATCGGTGATGAGTTTTGAAAACAATGTTAAATCCGTCAGGGTTAGACAGTTAGTGTCAGGTTACCTAGACAAAGTGATAGCATCACCAACCAGGCGATATAATTTGTCCATTTTTGATAGAGATTCAATGTGATAACTTGGAAGTCTATGACCAGTCTAATGTTGATGCACAAACAATCGCAATATCTCACAATATTCTTTTGATCGGGTTAAATGTTAGGGGACAATTTCAAAATATAATATTACTGATTGATACAGTAGAACAAATCGTTAAAATAATCTTTGTTTCCTATTTTTGTAAGAAAAATGTTCCCTTGTGGCAGACGCATATAACAGGCTTATTCTTACGACAATAGGTCAATTTGTGTACTTCAAGCACTTCATTAGGGGACAAATATTTTACATATTCCTATATCAATGCTAGTATACCTAAAACATCATCAAATATTTTTACCAGGGGTTATATATTAATCATTATATATTTGTATGTTTGCAGCATTTGTACATTTTAATGTTAATAAATTTTAAAAAAAATCATTACAGTAGAAAGATAAGAATGTCAGCTTTTGCTATTGTTATTTTCATACTGATAAAGGCGGGTTCATTAAGTCTGTTGTATGGCACATTATATTAATATTCATATAGCAGACTATTAAAAATCTAAATTTGATCATGAGATTAGAAGCATAACGTAATAACATTTCGCTGAAAATTATTATTTATTCATTCTACTGTGCTCTTTTAGATATAAATCTTTAAGTGTTGTTTTGTTCTGTTAGAAAATTAAGCTTGCGTATATTATAGTTTATTATACAGCTAAGTGAACAAGAAAATATTACATATAGAGTCTATATTGCACTTGTACTATATTGAAAACAGTATGAGCTGTTCCAAAGGTCCAGGGCAATACATGTTTTCAGTTCAATATTGTCAATATTGATGGTGTTTTACACTTAATTGTATCATAATCTAATTTTTCGGCTGAATGTGATGTCTCATACGCTGACTGAAATACAATTTATATTATTAGTTCAATATCAATGATATTTTCCGTATTGTATATAAAAACCTAATTTGTCTTTAGATAATTAGAAAAGTGAATCGTTTGGTTTTCCGTACAATCACTAGGCAGTAATGAGGAATGTGATGCATATTAATGACCTTCTTTTCGAACGTTCAAAATGGATACATAAAGGTAAAATAAATCCCCACAGATATTTTCATAATGACGAATAATAATAGGTAGATGAGAATGGTCGTAGTATACCTGTTGATTTCATTCTTTGTAAAATGAACAGCTTTGAATTGAAATTGTTAGGGTTTCGTACAGCTGCAGATGAAAAACCTTATTATAAAGTGTTTTATCCGTGATGATGAAATTACTATTTTTCATCTGTACAATTTCTTTCCATAACCGCGTAAAACTCCTCCTTGCTCCTATTGATTTAGGGGGAGCTTTTAAAGAGAATGCTAAGAGTGTTTACTTTGAGATTGTAAAAATCGACTTGTTGTTCACATCACAACAATTTGTCGTCGAGACATAAGAATTCACATTTAGAGTGAGATCAAGACTGGATAGGCAGTCCAAAAACAGTCAATACCTGGGAACATATCAAGAAGACATATTTGATGTATGAATCATTGTGTCGGTCAGGAACATTAAAAGCTAAAGAAAATGAAATAAAATAGCCAATGAAAAAAAACATATTTGACGACGATAAGAATTGTAGGAAATTAAGACACACTCTCATAGCTTCACAAACATAACGTAAGGTAACGTTTATTCTTTTCATAATACAAATTGTGTATGTCCTTTTGTTTTAACTCTTCGAAATTCCCTTCCCCGATATTCATTATTGAGGGAATGAATAACCTTAAACGAACTATCAAAACGTATTACACATCTATTAATATATACTAAGTTGTAAGTAATATTCAATAGAAGTCAAATTGTAAAGCTGTGATGTCAAATATTACGTGTTATTTACAAGTATTGTCGCTTTTTCTTGGCATCAGATTTTGTTTGTTTTGTCGGAGAGTAACCAAGGAAATCAAGGTTATAACGGTAGTCAAAAGAATGTAATACAGGGACGAAGACCAGACATGCAAAACAGATATACACAACAAGTATAACAAAAGCAAATGAGCAACTCGGACTCCACTAAAAATTGGAAATATGGACCAGGTGCACCGGTAGGATAAGCGTCCTCTGCTTTTTTAAAAAAACATCCGCCGAGTTGTTTATAAAAAGTCAAGTCCGGGGTAGACGAAAGAGGAAAGGAAGACTATAACACGTTGAACAAATTATTTTTCATGGCGCAGATGGATACACCGGAGCGATAAAAAGAAATATATTATTACGTAAATATCGGCAAAAAATACCAAATAATCAGCAGTGAGATTATTCAAATACGTCAAATTAAAATGAAACAAAAATGGCCTAAACGTGAATACATGAAACAAAGACGGTACATATTCACAATGTAACAAACCGAATAATACATAATAACTGAATATAAGGGAAACAAACAATTAAAGAACAAAAACAAAAGCAATAGTATAATGAACTCGGAAATAAAATCAGAGAGTAATTGTATGGAAATGTAAGGGTGAACATTTCCTTCTCTGCTAATGGCAGCCCAACATTGAGTATAACGCGAAAACAGCGAAAATTAGACCACCGCAAAAATAAACAGAAATCGAATAAAAATAATTAATGCAACGAAATATCACCATAAAACATACTCCATTATTAATCATTTTATTTTTATTTGAGAACTTGATTTTAAAGTTGATATCACAAAGCAATAAAGCATGCGATGTAAATTAACATAAGGTCAAACATTTACTTGAAGATTTCAAAAGAATTAGAATGTATATCTCTTCGAATGCACTAACACGATAGCATGCCGTATCCAAATAATAGATAAAATGAGTTTAATCGAAAACATTTACATCTATTGTAAACCACTTATCTAAATCAGTGCAATACACAGGGTTGTCTCTTATTTACCATTATTATTAACTATTAAGGTTTAGCTCGTAGGTTAAGTCAATAAACAGTATATATCTACTAGTATTATAACAATTAATCATCTATATGCAAACACTTTCACTTCGGACACATGGAGAATCTCCCGATCATTTATAACCAGTTTGACATATTTGGAAGGAATTGTTCGTCTGCAGGTAAATGGTAAAATGTCGCCATTCTGTCCTGGTCCTGGATAGTGAGCGCAAAGTGACAATTCCAGATCAGACCGTCCAATTAAAATATCAAGGTCATGCAACCTTTTACCTAAAAGAAAAACCAAAATCTTTCTAGTATCTAGAATAAAGCACGCCATTTAAACTTTACAAAGTGGTGTCCCCGCACTCCACATGGACACAACTGTTTAACCAATACACATAAATCAGAACTACCCTAGAAACATCTTCGTGCGTAGGGGACACAGACAATGTCCAATCATATGGCAGATTTGTTTTTGACAGTTAGACAACACGATAAATACGCAACCTTTCACTAAGCTATTAAGCTGCTAAGTAGCTTCTACTAATCCTCCACATACATGTACAAGTGCATGAAGAACAGCTATAGATAAAAATATTACCAAAAAAAAATAAAATAAGATAAAAAACAATAAATAAAATAAAATAAATAAATAAAGAAGCTTTTCACTTTGAGTATGTATACACAAAAACTTAAGATAGAGGATACTACAGACACTGTGAAGTCAGCCTGATGTCTTAAACTACACTTAGAGATCAATGGTGAAAGACAAATATTTACCAAACTATACGACAAACGCGATGACTTTTCATTCCGTATTGTAAACTATCCTTTCATCTGTGCCAACATTCTTTCAACACCTGCGTATGGAGTTTTCATGTCACAACTCATACGTTATGCTTTTTGTATCGTGCTAGACTTTTTACATTCAGGCTTCTAAAACAGGGTTATGTTGCTACAAGATTGAAGTCATCACTACAGAAATTTTATTGTCGTCATCATGAACTCATGGAACGTTACGGTGTATCCATCTGATTTGTTGAACTAGTAGTATTCCTTTCCGATTTCGTCTAACAATTCGGTGAGTGTTTCTAGAGAAGCAGAGGACGCTTATCCTAACGGTGCACCTGGTCTATGCTCCCAGTTTTTGGGGGAGCCAGTGTTGCTCATTTACTTTTGTTACTTTGTATGTATTATTTTGGTTATTTTGTGTGTTTGTTGTGTTTATCCGTTTTCCATGTCCATTTTCTTGTCCCTTTTTCGATTTCCGCTAGAATCTTGGTTTCCTTGATTAACCTTTCTCAAAGTTTCAAATTGATTTGTGCAAGCGGTTTTTAGTTATCGTGAGAAAACTTGCAAGTCAGTCGGACAAGTGTAAAAAGAATAGGCCCCTCAAAATTTAGTTGTGGGGACAATAAAATATGTTGTTCTGTTAAACAGTACTTATAAGATATTACATATCAAGTCATAGAAGATATTTTTATATTTGACGGATAGGAAGTTGTCAAATATTAAAAAAAAATATATTTTTACGATAGACCCAGGTGAAAGAAACGGTAAAACGTCATACCTTAAAATGGAAGAACGAATTGTAACACACACACACACACACACACACACACACACACACACACACACACACACACACACACACACACACACACACACACACACACACACACACACACATTCAAATCTATATATATGTTCCACCTATTTATAGGTAATAAATGTACTATTCCACACAAATTTTACGATCGTGCATTTCCCTGAGCTATAATAAAAAGGACTTATTGGTATCAACTGTAAAACTTCAATGTTTTAAACATCATATGGATACCATAACAGCAAGGTTTCCTGTTGTAGACATCAACACGTCTAACGTTATAGATTGTACCAAGGTCTACAACCAAGTACGGAAACGTATCAAAGTCTGTCTGTTGGAAGGAGAGCAGATCTCCATCCACTGCTCGATTTGCTATACCATTACCCATCGTTGAACTCTGATATGCCATTTTCCCTTGGGCAACTTCTATTAACGAGTCAGATCCATCGTCTTGATCTCCTTGATGTAAATGAAACGAACATTGGGTTATAATACGGCTCAATCAAATCAGGTCCATTAATGGATTAATGAAAAACAGCAGACGTTGATCCCTTCGATGTAAAGTACATTTTTATTACCGTGCCTGCTTTTTTATTTGTTTTTATTTATATTTGTTTCTTTTTTTGCTTATGATTTTTGACAGTACATCTCTTTTGGTGCACCTATAATAATTTTTTATAGGTTATATCTACATTATAATGCTCTTCAGAGATTTAAAACTAATGTAATTTCGCTTTCTGTCACCTAATTATTAATTTATCATTATAAACTCAACCTCCGATCTTTCTATTGTATATGTACATTTGTGCACCTGGCCCATGCTTCCAGTTTTTAGTGGAGACCGAGTTGCTCATTTATTTTTGTTACTTTGTATGTATTATTTTGGTTATTTTATGTTCTTTGTTGTGTGTGTCTGTTCTCCATGTCTGGTCTATGCCCCTGGAAAATATTCTTTTGACTTCCGCTAGTCCTTCCCTTGATTACTCTTTACAGATGTCATGTTTCTTGGTACCATTGCTTTGGTTTTTGAGAATAAAAATTCAATTGATATACATATAAAATTTTAGATGATTATATCATTTGACTTTAGATAAGGCATTTCATTTCTCTGTTCCGTCATCGGACATCAAAGCAGAATTTCATGTAAACTTGAAAAGTGTACAATGCAAAGCATGATGTCGTGTTTATTGAAGACCTATTAAATGAAAACGCCAGTAGCGGATCGCTTTTGATGGAAAATTTTGTTGATTTCATGCCATATTTGGGGAAATATGAGCAATAAGAAACACGGAAAAAAATTCTTTGCATTGACAGAGTTCGAGCAAAATCTTCTAGTCAGCCTCGCATATCTACTACACTTAACTGTAGTCCAATAGATACGGCATGTGTGTATTGTGATACCTAGACATAATTTTAATACATTTTCATATTTCCATGAGCATATTTCTTAAAATAGAAAACATATTACTTGGTATCATTATGAAAATGTGACGTTGATAAACACTCTTATAGTGTGTCCTGTCTGATGAGATGAGAACATATAGATAGATGTACTAGGAAACATAAATGAATACCACATAATTAAGCATTTTGCAAAACTGTCGTAATAGGATTATGAAATTCCGTTAGCGGAGTAACTTCTACAAACAGCTGTTAAGTAGCACTCCAGATAAAAATCATGCAAAATGGGATTCATGGTAAGAAAGCCTATATATTTTTATTTTTTGTATTTTGTTTAAAATGTTAGAGTAAACGGAAATTGACACGTGGCTTTTCATGTAACCCTTGTTCTTAAGAGATAAAATATTTAAGAATGTACTACAGAATTTAAAATAAAGGGAGATAACTCTGTAAATGACACAAAAATACAATAGAAGCTGTTGGATTGTCAGTTTGGATTATCTCATAAGAACAGACAGATTGGAATGAATAAACACACATTTCATCATATACATGTAGACCTATAAGGCAACTTAATATCAAAAATAAAATAACATTTTTTGGGGTGTATCACATATTGAAATATTTGTATGATTTTTACAAAGACTGCTACATACGGGGGTACACCTATGGTGAGGTACACAACTCTTGACAGTCACTTGAACGTTTTTATTTATCATTTTACATCCATCTCATATAAGCATCAAAATAACTTTGACTGACATCATTCTGTTTCGAATGAAAGCATGGCAGGCTTTGGTGAAATTATTGAATATAATACAAACATATCACTGATTTTGATAGTTATGTCCCTTAAGTCATTAAGGTTATTTCTCTAAAACTAACATTGAATGTTTAGTCATTTTATTCTTACTGTGATTGAAAAGGTATTTCTGCGTTTTGTCCATAGACACAAGTATGATCGATTTTATGGGAATCAAAATCAATAGATAATCATATACAGTAATGTAATGACTATAAAAAATTTCGGCTATCAAACAATCAATTTTTGAAATTATGTATTGGTGATCGCATTGTCTTGTAACATTCAGAGGTTATTAAATCGATGTATTGTATTTGGGAACTTAATAATATTTTATGTGTTGTAACTCGTCATATTGCTTAGTATGTTATAGTTGATATGTCCAACCAAATAAAGTGATTAATTTAATCAATTTACTTTTTAATTGTTATAACCAAGATACTAAATGATCTTACATGTACACTGCCGTTATTCTGTATGATAATATTATGTGTCAGGCAGATAACTTAATCAAAGCTAAAGTTTAAAGTACTTCTCTCTCGATACCCTACCTCCATTCATCGTGTAAAATTGCCATCCACTGTCATTCTTTGTCAATATATCATTCAAGGTTCCGAGGTGTAATAAACAATTTTTATCCTTGGTATTGTGAAAAAAAGACACACAGCTAGGATTTTTCATGCAGCTAAACGTGCATCCGATCAAGGTTAAATTCATGAAAGATCCTATAAGATCAGCATCTTGGTATGTATCGTCCATTTCATTCCGACTTCTAGCCACGTATGATTGTTTGTTATTAGATAATACAATTTGGTAGGTAAAGCCAAGGTAAAATGCATATCTAAGAAACATAGCTTCAAAATAATTTAAAACAAAATAAAGCAGTTGCATTTAGTGTTGGTAGTAATTGATATTAGAGAGTTAAAACGATCAAACGACAGCCAATGATGATACATAAATTACAGTGCTAATTCAGTATTAAAAGGATGGTTTCACACATCGCAGACAATGGAAACATCCTAGATATTTTCAATAAATTCATACCTATTATGTCATGTACCAACATTGCAATATACGCAGTGGGCGGGATATGTCTTGCAGATTACTTACGTAACGAGTTTGCATTGGTGTAAAACGGTTAATTCGGTCAACGGATATTGCTGATCTGTGTAATATGATGATAAATTATGACGACTTTAAAACATTCGAAGTATAGTAAAAATTAATTAACGGCATAGGTAACTATTTGAGTATTTTATAATTATTGTCATTATTCCGCAGTATACTTTTATTTACATAATTAGTGAATAGTTTACTGTTCTGATGAGTTACGCGCCAAATGACTATTGACAGGTGTATAGATTTTGCCTTCCCTGAATTTATTTAACCACAGACGTAATTATATTTCGCGCAATTTTCATTGCTGTTACGAAATTGGTTAGATTTTTAACAATTCATATGGAATTGACGGCATTCATTTTCAAATTTCAAATATCAGTCAGACGACAGAAACATAATGGACGGCGCAAAGTAGGCAGATCGACTTGCGTGTCTGTTGTCTACTTTCGGCAAAAAGAACGATAATGTATGTGACTACTAGAATACTTATATGTAGTTTCTAATTTCTTGATATCTGGTATATTGTATCTTTCAGTCATTGGTATAAATTTGTTTCATTTGTCTCTTTCGTTCTAATAAGACACTTACTAAAGTATCTTTGGAGAGAAGTTTTCGTAAAAAAGCTTATTTTTACATATATAAAAGAAGGAGAATACAGCAAATTCTCAGAAAATATTCAATCAAACAGGGTTTGCTAAATTTTGTCGTCAGCAACGTTGTGTTCAGTTTTGTTTAAAACTTGAACACAGAAATGTTAAAAAGAAATTTAACTCTGCTATTTTTAAGTAAATAACTATAATTTTAACAAAATCAAAGTTGGTAACTGTTATTGTGGTGGCTGAAACATACACTTTACTCAATTGTTATAGTACATTTGCAGCACTTTTTCTATTTCAACCAAAAGATAGTCTTACCTATTAACCTATGTTACGTAAAATATAACTGTAACTCTATGTATGTTACATGTTTAAGACTTTTTCTCATTTATTTTTCAGATATTATGCTATTGAATCGATGCTAATAACACACTTAGCTATTACATTTTGAACGAAATTAATGATTAATAATACCCAAACCACACATCAGTTCTGAAAAATAGAGTATCTCAATTAATTAATTCTATTTTTCGTCACGAAAAAATTCATCAACCGTTTCTGCATCTCTTTTTCTTCATCGGACCTTTGAGGCATCTCGACTGTATAAACCTCAACATGGAAACAACATGAATATTATTTCCTGACGACAATTAATGTTGGTTGTTGATGTTTTGAAATGATTCTTGAGCTCTTTTATGCAATTACATCGAAAGCATTTTGAGCAGGTACTTTTTAGCGGAAAAATTACATTACATGAAGAATAGGAGGAGAACAATTTCATTATGATTAATACATTCCATTTAAAACCCGTTCGCTTGCACTTTTATTAATTGAAATGGATTAAAAACCTCCTGCAAACAATGTAGTCGAAGTTTAATTTGTAGCATCTTTCTGGGATACGCAATCTTTCTTCAATCTTTTTTCATCAACGACATTATAATCGAACCATTAGCCATCCCTAATGCATAAATAAACACTTGCACGTAAATCTGTGATAGAAATAAAATTTTGCAGAAATATGATTAAAGTAAATATTTTAGACCATTAAAATCTTTGGTTTTGTATGATCTGAAAATGTCTTAAATTCAGAACTAGACTAAAATAACTAAATGTGACAAAGTTTTCAGCTCAATTAGAGAATTATTACATAAAATAAGGATCCAATCGGAATAGGTAATCGGTGTGGCAATCGCAAAATTTTTCTTTGAAGAGACAATGCATTTTATGTAAGAGTAAAAGTTGTACAACGGGCTTTGTCAATAAATGGTAATTATTTAATTGTGAGAAATTTCGAACACTTCTAGGCACAATTAACGCATGTATTTTATAACATGTATCTACGATACGGCTGACATTTAACGTAATTTGCTGCATAAATACTACTTGCAAAAATACAGAAATGTTTTTATACAATTATTGACCACAATATTTAAACATGCAAAAAAAAAAAAAAAAAAAAAAAAAAAAAAAAAAAAAAAAAAAAAAAACAGTCTAGATAGTCTTCAACAATTTCAAAAATACAAAAAAGCTTCGGCATAATATCGTTTTATTGTTGACATTGCGTTTAAAAAAAGCCAATGCCTTAACTATATAGAGCAAATTAACAACATTCTTACAATGAGAACATCACATATGGATATTTTTACTACACGTAAGAGTTTGTAGATTGTTGTTATGGTTTTATGTTTTCTTTTGTGATTTTCTTCTATAACGTACAATCATAAAACTGTAAGCAAAGCCAACATGAAAACTACAAAAAAAACTATGTGCAAAACTCACTTGGTCTGGTCATACACCACTCTTCTCCCTAAAAACAATTGATATGGAGAAACAGGTGATAAACGACATCATTTGATGAAGACAGTTTGAAATTTTAAGGATATTCCATATCATTGGTTTGAGAGGAGCTGCAGATATGAGGATTGTTCAATTTGATCAGCCAATGACCAATTTTAACTTTAGGTCATGGAATCGTGAAAGTCATTCAGATGAGATAAAGAAGGTGAACAATGGCATTACGTGGTCAAATAGTGGACAGTTTAAACTTTTATGCAACAGTATCCAATATCTGTTGGAAATTTGATCCCATTCAGATGTATCATATTAATAATATCAAATAAATATCAAAACAATATGACTTCATGTTATACACATCGACACACATTACGTCACTGGCCTTGCAGAGGTTTGCTACCCAATGAGGAAGCATGTTATGATTTGTGTATTGATACGAAAAAATATGTCCATCGACTGCTTTTTGTGCCACACTGTCTTTAAACGTGGAATTTTGATTGGTCAATTTACCGTAAGCAACTTCAATGACTTTGCCAGTTGTTCAATCACCTGAAGATAAATAAGGACAGTTTTAACGATACAAGACATTCAAAAAGTATTTCAAGAAAAAATCATCGAAATATGCTGGTTCCCTCAAATGTATATCTGCACATCTACTAACTTGTACAAATAGTAATATTTTCAACATAAAGGATAAATTTCAAAATTAATGGTTTTTTTTCTAATTTTTTACAAGATAATTCTTTTAAAAAATTCCATATTTTATACGATTAAAGAGGAATCAAGAGAATCAAGGTTATAGCGGTAGTCAAAAGAATTGTTTTTTTTATGTAACATCATCAAAAAATGTCAACTTTCTATAAATTATAATAAATTTCAGTATTTTATTATGTTGTCTCAGCCTTCAAGTTGTATGATATTGAACAACACCAAATACTCATACATAGTCTATAATAGAAACAGAACATTAATATTTGCAATGCATCAAAGATAGCCAATATAGAGATTTCAAATAACTCCATTGTATTGCATAAAGAAATTGAAAATACCACAAGTCAGGATCGTACTGCATACTAAATCAAAATATTAAAGTCATACATCAGGTTTCAATGATGTTTTGAATAAAGGAAACGAAAATGTTCATTTTTTTCTTCAACAGATACTGTGTATATATGCATTCTAAATACCTTGAATAGAATAAAGTTGGACTTTTACCGTGACCGAATCTAGTATTGATTCCCGCCATGGTATTTGATTTAAATCAGTGTTCTTTTCAAATGCTCAAAAGCTTGTAGATGCCGTGTTTGCATGTCAGTTGTAGATTAAAAATTTCCGTGTAAATCCTCTATGGCAACTGCTTATGACGCTTCCATATCACAAATCATACGCTATGCAAGAGACTGCCGAAGCTATGCAGACTTTTTTGAAATAGCTACTTACAATTAACTTTCTAGATGATGCTTATGTTGTACAAGATTAAAAGCCATCAATACAAATGTTTTATTGTAGTCACAACACACTCCTGGATCGTTATAAAAGTTTATCAAATATATGTTCCTATTATATAGTATCCATCTGCACCATGGAATGAATTTGTTCACCGTGTCATGGTTTTCCCTTTTTATTCCATTTACCCCGAACGTAACATTTTACCATTTTACAAGCAACTTAGTTGGTGTTTCTAGAAAAGCAGAGGATGCTTACCCTACCTGCACACCTGTTCCATGCTTCCATTTGGAAATGAGATCCAGGTTTTCATTTACTTTTGTTCCCTTGTACGTGTCACATTGAATATGTCTAGTTACGATTCCTAATTCCCTTAGTTGATCCTGAACTCTGAATGAAAGGAGTCTTTATGTTTATCTAACAAAGAAAAGGAATGATAGACTGATTGACGATGGAATTCATATCATTTTATATAGTACTAGAATTAAAAAAAGAATAATAACACAGCAAGTAGCGAAACAAATATTAAACAAATGAGCAATTGGCTGCGTGGAAATATATTATACTGCTATCATTGAGCTAAACAATTTTATTTTCAGAAACCGCTGATTACTATAGCTTGTAATAGCCTTTAATGTTTATCCCGAATTCTGTAATCACGTTTTTATCAGACTCTATCAATTTTAAGTGTAATGTTTATTTTTATGTACGTATTACATATTTTGGATACAGGTAAGGCATTCTAAACAAACACAAACAGAAGCATAAAAACTACAATAATAGTTCAGGAAATTCATATTAGAGCATAATGTATCATGTGACTGCATATACTTCCATTTCTGACACATGAAGAATTGCTTGATGTGTCAACATCAGTTTCAGAAAGCGTGCAGAAACCGTTCGTCCACAGGGGAAAATTAAATGCTCTCCGTTCTTTGCTGGCCTCTCATAATAAGCACACATCAACATTTCTTTGCCATTATCTTCAACTAAAATATCTAAATTTCGCAGTCTTCATAAAATTTATTGTCAGCAAATTTCATCTTTTGTTCACAAAAAGAAAAAAAAGTATCTCAATTTTTTTTCTTGAAAACGGATCAAACGTTAACGATCTATCTTACATTTTCTATAATCTATCGCTTGCTGGTTTGTTTCACATCTGTCATTATCAATTTCCTATTTACACAACAAAACTTTTTCCGCCATTCTCAACTCCCGTTGCAAATTTGTCATTATTCATTGAACAATCAATTTAAAACCATAGAATTCACATTATTTTTTTTTATGTACAACATCATTTTAGTTTATCAGCTACAATTTCGTAGTTTTTAAATTTTGTAACATTTATACAAAATAATAATAATAATAATAATAATAAAAATAATAAGTACTTTAAAACATATTTCCCCATTATCCCATCCGTAGCTCTTCTGATCTCCCTATACGAAGGTTTCTTTTTCTAACTCCTAGTATTATTTCCCATTCGTCCATGTATCATTGTGAGTGCTGTTTAAAAGCACTTTTTATTATCGAGAAGACAGACTGTTTACGATCAAATCGAAATCGAATTGTCTTCATACCAATAATGGGCCAAATTTTAGCACTTCAGCTAAAAAATCAAAGTAATATTTTAATGTATCAGGGAAAGAGCTTCCTAAATGAAACTATGCAAATGGCTAATTCCTATACAGAATAAAATTAGTAAAGTACATTGAACAGATGAAAAAGTACCTAACATATAAAATTTTGGACCATTTGATATATATTAGTAGTGTATCATATGTTTTTCTCACTTTAATAAATTAACCATATCTTTACTCAGCAAAATATACCAACAAAATCATTTATGTTTAAGATATAACTTTGTACGCATCACATTAGTCAGGATTTAGAAGATGAATATTTAATCACCTGAATCGAAAAGACTCATCTTCACTTTTGCATAACATGTACGAATTAACAAAGAACTATTGAAAAGTGGTATGTTATACCAGTTGTTTTAAGACACAGAAATTCCTAATAAAAGTTTTAAGGATTTATCTTCTTATTAAATTTACCCTAATTCACATTGAACGATAGATTGATGGGCGATTACATACAATCATATCAATTATCATAAATTCACCAAACCTTAAATATCAGCGTACTATTTGCTCTGATATAACTGACTCATTATATTTGAATATTGCAAACATTCATAAATATATCAGAGCACAAGGTTTTCTGTTGATGACATAAACGCGAAGTACTTCATACGCGTTTCCAAGGTCAACGATCCAGTACTGAAATATATCCATTTGTGTTTCTTGAAACGAATCGAGAACCCCATCGACAGCGTTTTGTGCAAACTGATCACTCCACGTAGAACTTTGATATACCACCTTCCCAAATGCCACGTCCGTAGGTGTTCCAATATTCCTATCGTCTTGAAATAAAAAAAAAACAGAGTCTTTATCATTAGCAAACAAAACAATACAAATCCATAACAAAATGGATCAATATTTTCAAGAAATGCTTGCAGCCAAAAGAATTGTTGCAAAAGTATAAGATCTAGATAAATATATATCAAATATGTATAAAATGTCTTCATTATGTGACTACTTATATAAGTGGTACCTTTGATTTTTGAAGAGGGAAGTTTTGCGCGCTAAAAAAACCCCTAGATTTATCTAACCATTTCGTTTGAAATGACTGTACATGGAACGTCGCAGTACCAGCTTCTCCGGCGGCGTAATATTTATTTTGTCGAATTCATTTTAGACCTGACATGATTGTTAATCGGATAAATGTTCGTTTTTTGTTGTTGTTACTTTTACCTAGAATAAACTTGGGAGATGTCGTCAAGATAGTCATGACGGTATTCACTAACAGAAGTTGGTTTTATCTTACCCTAATGATTACCACAGATTATTTACCTACATATTCAGTAGCAAAAAAAAAGAAAAACAACAACAAAAACAAAACAAAAAACAAAAAACAAAAAACAACAAAAAAACAACAAAAAAACAAAAACAAAAACAAAAACAAAAACAAAAAACAAAACATAAACCCCCTAAAAATAAGGCTTCATAATATAACTAAACATGGTAGATATTAATAATTTAGATCTTCTTATATACTTCTTATATACTATGGTCTACGAGGAAGAATATTCACTGCTTTGTTATTCCACTAATCGTAGATTATTAATAACAAATTAATTATTGACCTTAAGTGAGATTATATACAAAGTGATTCTAAAAGAAGAAATTTTGTCAATTTGTGTATGAAAAAACTGAAATTCATATCAACTCAATGTAAAGCAGGCGGCTAAAATTGTCTGAAGAATAATGAATACATTATTTGAACGGTATTATGACGCGTATAATCCACGGACCCCTAGTTATCATACAATGTGTATCGTTTGACAATGATTAAAAGGTTTTGGTGTTTTGTCCAATATATAACGCAAACTGAATTGGACCTTTCGCAGCGTACCGTAAAACAAAGAAAAATTGATAATGTTGAACACAATATTGTCTCTCCTATGATAAAGTTTTGTACTGAGATGATCATTTGGTCAACACCGAGCAATATGTCTAAAATGAGGTAAAGGAATCCGTCTCTGTAATCTATTTCATTTTCAGTTTTAGGTATAAAAGTGGTAATTCATTACCAGATGAGGGCAAAAAGGCTTTTATTAGTAATAAATAAACAAACTACATGTACATTTAAAATGTACGAACATCCGAGAAACTACTTCATTAGTTTATATATAGTCTATCATCAAATGTAAAAATGATTATTTGCTTGTCGGTTGAGAACATAAGTTTACTGGATATTTTGTTTGTTTATAACAAAAATTATATTACTAAAATTGCGTATACTGTGAAGGTAATTTAATTCGTTGTTGCAAATTTTCGCGGTTTGTGTATTCTTAATTCGTGGATTTCCCATTTAAAATGATAAAACAAACAATAAAAAAAATAATAAAAAAAAATTATGATAAAAATGAAATGTTGCTTTCTGCTTTTTTGGATTTAATGCATCTGCAAGATGAACTGTCCATATAAAATGTATTTTGTAGATCACTGTGTAAATACCGGATCAAAAGACAGTACTTTCAAACTTTTTTAAAATAAAAACAAATACTTTTTTCAAAATATTTCAGTTTCAGTCAAAGAGCTGTGGGGTCCACCGTGCACGTTCACTCATCAACTTCATGGTAGTTGTATGTTCCTAAATTCTGTTTCGGTTTATTCGTTATCTGCATAGATTTTAAAGTTTACTCAACATAATGGTATATCTTCTGATAACGTGTAACATTCACATTTTAGCGTGTTTCGTAAACTTCGTGTACACGTATCGTGTGCTTCGTGTGTGTGTGTCGTGGAATCATGTAACATGTTGCATGTTTAATCGTGAGCGTTTGGTGTCCAGTAATTTTGTTTTTACTCTTATTTAATACAAAAGAGCTATCCACATCCGTTATTCAGATAAGCTAGTAAAGAATTATTTTTTTATGTAAAAAGGTCACCTCATCCTTCGCTTAGTGACCAACAGTGTTCTTACTAATTGCATGTAGACTAGTTATTTACCCGTAGAATAATTCTAATTAAAAAAATCAAGGTTTTTGTATATTTACGGTATAAATGAAAACAAATCGACAAGACAGTCAAGGCTGGATCTTTGTTTGCGTTTACATCGGAAAGCACTGAAGCAATGAACGCAGTTCTTTCCGACAACGTGGCCGGGGTTAGCGCTTACAGATTCATGATAATAATAGTATTGGTCACCCATTTTTCTTTTACGGAAATAGAGTCTAGAAAGCACATTCTTTAAAAGTTAATGCAAAATGTTTATCGCTGCCCGTAATAGATGTTATGATATGATTTTAAAAAATATTGTCCATTTTGTGAAGCCATTCTAAGTAGAGATATTTGACTACATTCGTAAAAAAGAAAGAAAAATAAAAATTTTTCATATTAAGTATTTAACATCAATACTCTTAATTCAGTCCATTTTAATTTTAGATTCGATGGTATTGTGATCTATTAATATACTCTGAGAGGTCTCTTTCAATGGATATATCATTTTGTCTTATGTTGTCCAATAAGATATTCCATGGTGAGAATAGGATATACTATTTAGTTAATTGTATTATGTGTTTGTTTGTTGTTTCCATTCATTTTACCTCACATTAAGAGGGGGTTGTGAGGCCTATAAAAATTGTTTAACCCCACTGTAGATTCCATGCGCCTGTCCACAGTCAGGAGACTTAGTCATTAATGTGTCTTTGTGACATTATATTACTTTTTAGTTTGGTGTGAAAACATGCCATCATTATGTTACCATGAATTGTATTACTTTTGTTAGGCTTACTTAAGTTTTGTTACACTTGTTGAAGACTTTCTCTGAAAATATTTACTAATTTACATTTAGATTCCATTTGTTACGTTTTACAATACCCGTTCTGTTTTCTATTACTAGTAACAATATTTGTTCATCAACTTTATTTTAATCATTCCACTTTTTTAAATTTTTACCATATGCGTATTTCCACTGAGCAATAATTAAAAAGAAATTCAAAATAACGCAAATTTGCTTTTAGATTAGTATATATATATATATATATATATATATATATATATATATATATATATATATATATATATATATATATATAGGTCCTTGAAGAAGTAATCTCAATCAAGAGGTTGATAATAGATAACCTGCGCAGAAATATTTTTTAAAAAAATCTTGTCCAAGAAGTGGCTTTATAAAATCAATCAATAAAGTCTGAAACAACACATCGACAGTCAGCAGTCTGTACAAACCCAATTTGTAATGAATGATCATATTCGTAGTTTTAACTTCTAACATTTATTATTAATTACTAATACTGGAACGTGGAATGCAATTTTCGATTATTTTGTTAAAATAAGTTAATTTACCGTAGAAAGATGCCTTTTTATTTATCAACTCTGGAGAATTTGTTTTCCATTCGTCAGATTTAAGAATAAAGTGGTTTTAATTTAACTAAATTACTCAGTATTTTGTTAATAATGTAGAAAATGTTCAGATTGAAGTCATAATTTTCATTACAGGCGGGACAAAACTGATATCGGTTAAACAATTTAACAAAGAAACATTATCAGAAGCTTCTAATACAGATATGCAATAATTGAATGACAATTATATCCCAATGGTTCAGTGTAATCGTAAGGAATGACGATATAATTCAGTTATATATTAAATAGTTAAATATTTTAATCATTACCGTGTCTTTTGAACAAAGGCGTTGTAACAGATTACAACAATAGAAAAAAAACACCTATATAAATTCTGTAAAAAAAATTAAAAAAAAGATGGTTCCAGATTATCATGGTACAAAATGATAAATTTCTATAAAACTTCTTTATTTCAAATATTTAGCAAATTAGTAAATTTCGATTAATAAGCCAAATATACTCTATTATTTCCAGATGTTGTGTTTAAGTTTTCATGAAAGGCTTGTGAAATATTCGCTCAAAACACGCTTCAATAACATCCCGAATACGCATAAAAAATTGCTGTACACTCTTAAGATAGCCAAAATTTCATCGGAAATAATTGATTGAATGAATGTTTCATAACTTTAGAAAAATATTAAAATCAGTTTCAATGTCTTTAAAGCATGTGCTTACATATCTTTATTCGACTTCCAACACGTTTGATATGGTAAAAACAGACACGAGTACAAATTTTCACCCTAACAATGAAAAAGAAAACTATCAAAGACAAAAATGTCGATTATTCAAAACATTGTTTGTGCCAACAACCTTTGATCTAACAATATTAGAAGATAAGAAATGTTTATCAGGACATGAAGTCAAATAAATATAAATTATATGTCAATAATAGTTTTTCTGAAAGCCTCTTTTTATCCTAATCTTTTATATATCTTGCAAGTCTTTGTTTATTTTTTTTATCAGAAATTTTAAATGATAAAGGTTTGGAGAATCTTATTTTTAATCATAAAGGTATATGTTTGATAAAAAATACAACCATTCTGCCTTTCCGTTTTATTGTGCATCACGATATTGATCTTTGATATATAAGTTAGAAATCATATCCTTTTCATTTCTTGATTCTTGTTTGGTAGTTCATACTTCTTTATCATTTACATTGGCTACGTTAGTAGAGTGCATGAATAAAATCGAGACCCTACTAACACTATGTTCCATAGTTGCACCGCTGCGTAGATTTATATCTGTTAATATTTAAATTTGAAAGAAATGTATATTAGAAGCATCACCTATCTTTGGTTAATTCACATAGTAACGAAGGCTAAAAAAGAGTCCTACCTTGCTAGTAATCAACTGCACATGGCTGATGCATACCAAGATGCCGACAACATTGGATTTTACGTTGACATGTATTTGGTCCAGTGCACTTTTCTTTGTGCCATGAATCAACATTGTCTGTCGTTTTACAATATGAATAATAACAACTGTTTATTGCATTCGGACACGTTTACTCACACAACGACTAAGAAAGATTTAGGATGGACATTTTTCACGATAAGTGAAGGTAAGAACCTCATGAGATCACAGAGCACACAATTAATATTGCTTAACTTGTTTTTTAACATTTATTATTTCATTCGACTACAAATCAAATGAATAAAGAGATAAACAAAGAGTTAGCGTAGAAAGAATATCCAGTGTACTTAACAGGCATTTGGCACCATATTCTGGCAAGGTTTTCATTTCATTATTTCCCAAATTATAATTCCGATGACATTTGCATCTTTTCCCTGGTGGAACATCTTTTAAGGACTGTTCCACGTGCTTACCACACCCTGCCAAAGTCGGCTTATTACAGGTATAGCAGGTTGTCTTGAAACACATTCTTTGGTTTTTACAGTTAAACATTCGTATTTAATTATGGCTCAATGGAAAATACGCATATAGTAATAATAAAAAAAAACAAGTGAAATGATTAAAATAAAGTTAAAAAACAAATATTGTTACCAGTAATAGAAAAACGGGTATCGTAAAATGTAACAAATGCAATCTACATGCAAAATATTAAATATTCGCAGAGACCATCAAAAGGTCTTCAACAAGTGTAACAAAACTTTAAATAAGCCGACAAAAGTAATACAATTCATGGTAACATAATGATGATATGTTTTCAACCAAACTAAAAAGTAATATAATGGCACAAAGACACATTAATGACTAACGTCTCCTGACTTTGGAGAGGCGCATGGAATCTATTGTGGGTTTAAACTATCTTTATAAGGCCTTACAATCCCTCTTAATGTGAGGTAAAAGTAATTGGAAAAAACAAACAACGATGATAAAGTTTTTTTTTTCGTTTTTTTTATTACGTACGGATGTGGTCAAATATCTCTACTAATGAATGTGCTTTCTAGACTCTATTTCCATAAAAAAAATGGGTGACCAATAATATTTTCATCACGAATCTGTAAGTGCTAACCTCGACCGCGCTGTCGGAAAGAACTGCGTTCATTGCTTCAATGCTTTCCGATTCAAACGCAAACAAAGAGCCAGGTGTGATAAGGCACTTTTTTATTGTTAAAACCGGCACTGCGATGAAACGCGGATGTTCGATGGTCGCGTGGAAGTGCTTTTATAATATCGATGAATCGCAATGGTTAGATCTCAAGTGATTGCTGACTGCCAATATTAACGCGGGAATGGGTTGGTCACTACGCGGAAGTTCTTGGGTAATACGCTGAAGTGCATTTATTATAAAGCTGAACTGAAGTGATTGTTGATTGGTAATAGCAATGCGGAAATGTATGTGGCACTACGCTTAAATGTCATGACTCTCTTGTAGATTTGTTTTCATTTATACCGTAAATATACAAAAACCTTGATTTTGTTTTAATCAAAATTATTCTACAGGTAAAAAACTAATCTACATGCGATCAGGAAGAAAACTGTTAGTCACTAAGCGAAGGATGAGTAGACCTTTTTACATGAAAAATAGTTCTTTACTAGCTTGTCTGAATACTCATGTTCTCAACCGGAAAGAAAATAAGTATTTTTACATTTGATGAAAGACAGTACATGAATGAATGAAGTTGTTTCTCGGGTGTTCATATTTTAAATGTACATGTGTTTTGTTTATTTATTACTAATAAAAGCCCCTTTTTGCCCTCATCTGGTAATGAATTGCCACTTTTATACCTAAAACTGAAAATTAAATAGATTACAGAAACGGATTCCTTTACCTCATTTTAGTCATATTTGTCGGTTTTGACCAAATAATCATCTCAGTACAAGACTTTATCATTGGAGAGACATTACTATGTTCAACATTATCAATTTTTCTTTGTTTTACCGTACGCTGCAAAAGGTCCAATTCAGTTTACGCTATATATCGGACAAAACACCAAACTTTTTAATCATTGTCAAACGATACACATTGTATTATAACTGGGGTCCGTGGTTTATACGCGTCACACTACCCGTCAAATGATGTATTCATTATTCTTCAGAGAATTTTAGCCGCTCTGTTTTACATTGAGTTGATATGAATTTCAGTTGTTCATACACAAATTGACAAAATTTCCTCTTTTAGAATCAATTTGTATATAATCTTACTTAAGGTCAATAATTAATTTGTTATTTATAATCCACGATTAGCGGAATAACAAAGCAGTGAATATTCTTCCTCGAAGACCAATCTTTAAAGACTTCTGATAACAAAAATAATAAAATCATAAATATCAAACGTATTCATTCCAAAACCTCCCTCTTCCAAAATTAGAGGTACCACTCGTATAAAAAGTCATATAATGAAGACATTTGATACGTGTTTGACATATATTTATCTAGATCTTATAATTTTGAAACAATTCTTTTGGCTGCAAACATTCCTTGAAAATATCGATCCATTTTGTTATTGATTTGTATTGTTTTGTTTGTTAATGATAAAGACTCGTTTTTTTTTTATTTCAAGACGATAGGAATGTTGGCACACCTATGGAAGTTGCATTTGGGAAGATGGCATATCAAAGTTCTACGTGGAGTGATCAGTTTGCACAAAACGCTGTTGATGGGGTTCTCGATTCGTTTCAAGAAACACAAATGGATATATTTCCGTACTGGATCGTTGACCTTGGAAACGAGTATGAAGTACTTCGCGTTGATGTCATCAACAGAAAACCTTGCTGCTCTGGTATAATTAAGAATGTTTGCAATATTCAAATATAATGAATCAGTTATATCAGAGCAAATAATACGCTAATATTTAAGTTTTGATGAATTTATGGTATTTGATAAGCTTGCGTGTAATCGCCCATCAATCTATCGTTCAATGTGAATCAGGCTAAATTTAATAAGAAGATAAATCCTTTAAACTTTTATTAGAAATTTCTGTGTCTTAAAACAACTGGTACAACATAGAACTTTTCAATAGTTTTCTGTTAATTCGTACATGTTATGCAAAAGTGAAGAGGAGTCTTTTCAATTCAGGCGATTAAATATTCATCTTCTAAATCCT
Organism: Perna viridis; assembly: GCA_037379345.1. Lineage (NCBI taxonomy): Eukaryota > Metazoa > Mollusca > Bivalvia > Mytilida > Mytilidae > Perna > Perna viridis. Next base: position 19,714,293 of record CM074518.1, read on the forward strand.
GATTAATGTGATGCGTACAAAGTTATATTTTAAACATAAATGATTTTGGTTGGTATATTTTGCTGAGTAAAGCTATAATTAATTTATTAAAGTGATAAAAAAATTGATACTATTGAAACTATTTTTTCATCTGTTCAATGTACTTTACTTATTTTATTCTGTATCGGAATTAGCCATTTTCGTAGTTTCATTTAGGAAGCTCTTTCCCTGATACATTACAATATTATTTTTATTTAAATACCTGAAGTGCTAAATGTCGGCCCATTATTCTTATGAAGACAATTCGATTTCGATTTGACCGTAAACAATCTGTCTTTTCGATAATATAAAGTATTTGTAAACAGCACTCTCAACGACACATGTACGAATACGAAATGATACTTGTGGTTAGAAAAAGAAGCCCTCATATAGGAAGAACTACGGATGGGATCATGGGAAAATCTGTTTTAGAGTATCTATATTATTATTTTTTTTGTATAAATGTTACAAAATTTAAATCTACAAAATTGTAGCAGATAAACTAAAATGATGCTGTACATAAAAATATAATCTGAATTCTGTGGTTTTATTTGCAACGGGAGTTGAGAATGGAGGAAAAAGTTTTATTGTGTAAATAGGGAATTGATACTGACAGATGTAAAACAAACAGCAAGCGACATATTATGGAAAATGCAAGATAGATCGTTAAGGTTTGATACGTTTTTAAGAAATAAAATTGAAGTATTGTTGTCTTTTTGTGAACAAAAGCTGCAATTTGCTGACATTACATTTTAGGTGAAAGATTGCGAAATCTAGATATTTTAGTTGGAGAAAGTGACAACGAATTGTTGATGTGTGCTTATTACGAAGGGCCAGCAAAGAACGGAGAGCATTTAGTTTTTCCCTGTGGACGAACGGTTTCTGCACGCTTTGTGAAATTGATGATAAGACGTCAAGCAATTCTTCATGTGTCAGAGGTGAAAGTATATGCAGTCCAATGATACAGTGCGCTCTAATATGAATTTCGTGAACTATTACGGTAGTTGTTAAATGACTCAACTATGCATCTTTTTTTTATTTAGCATGCCTTACCTGCATCCGAAACATGTAATACGGTCATAAAAAAACATTATACTGGAAATTGCCAGTATATGATAAAATGATACAAAGAAAACGTGATTACAATATTCGATCAAGTAAAATACTTTTGAGATTAACATTAAAGGTTATTACATAGTAATGAGGGGCTTCTGAAAATTATTTAGCTCAATGATAGCAGTATAATGTATTTGCACGCAGCAACTTGCTCATTTGTTCAAGATTAGATTTGCTTTGTTTGAAAATACAACGAAATTACATATGCTTCTTGTTGTGTTATTATTCTTTTTTTTTTTTGTATTTTAGTACTAAATAGAATGATAGGGATTACATAATCAACTCAGTCCTATATTCCTTGTACATGTAAGTTAAACAAAGGAAAGCAGCGAAAAGTGACATTAAGTACTTTACACTTAATTGTTATAATTTTTGTTTTATTTTAGACTTTATACTTCAAACTTGAAATAAAAACCTGCATTTTTTTAGCATATAAAGATTTCTTTTATTCATAGTTCTAAAAGATTAATTAATGACATTAGGAATCGGACGATTAAAAAAAATTGGGTAATATTTAGACAGAATGATTGAACACATAACGAGACGTATTCAATGTGACACGTACAAGGGAACAGAAGTAAATAAAACCTGGATCCGACTTCCAACTTGAAACATGGAACAGGTGCACAGGTAGGGTAAGAATCCTGTCCTTTCTTGAAACACCAACCAAGTTGCTTGTAAAATGTCACGTCCGGGGTAAACGAAAGAAAAAGAAACTATGATACGGTGAACAAATCAATTTCATGGTGCAGATGAATACTATAGAAAAGGAACAGATAAACTTGATGCAGCTTTTATTAATCCAGGAGTTTTTTCGTGACTACCAAAAAAAAACATTTGTAATGATGGATTTAATCTAGTAGCAAAGTAACTCTTTACAGAAACTTTATTGTAAGTAGTTAGCCCGGATCAAAAAGTCTCAGGCATAGCGTATAATTTGTGATATGAAAACTTCATACGCATTTGCCATAGAGGATTTACACAAAAAATAATTTTCAATTTACAACTGACATGCAATCACGGCATCTCTACAAGCTGTAAGCATTAGAAAAAGAACATTGATTTAAATCATAATACCATGGGGGAATCGATACTAGATTCGGTCACAATAAAAGTGAAGGATGAAATCCAAGTTTATTCTATCCAAGATATTTTAAATGCATAATGAATAATCGTTTTTTTTATTCCAAACATCATTGAAAACCTGATGTATGGCCTAAATACCAGTCCATATAAAATTCGGGTAAGGCAAATGACAAAGTGATTCATGGTGTAGAAAAACCCACCGAACAAACGATGGTTTGTCAGTCTATATATGCTATACTTTTACATAGCAATAGTCATTTCTGCTTTCAGATCTGCACATTTTAGAAAATCATACGTTTATCTACCACTAAAATCAATCAAAAGAAACCATATCAAAAATGATAACGCTTGCAATGTGCAATTAATTTCATGTACAATGTATATACTTTTTCATCTCAAAAGCGCAACAACCAAATGAAAATCTAAGACTGGTTATGCGATCTATAATATCAGGGCTTATGAACAAGTAATAAAACTGAATTCGGTTGGTTTTTGACAAGCCTTATTTACTTCCTGTCTGATTTTCTGATGCATTAAGATCCAGACCTGTGGTATAGTCATTGTTTTCATGCACTACAATCGAGTAATTTGAAATATGTATATTGGCTATCTTTTAGGCATTGCAAAGATTAACGTTCTTTAACTTTCATAGACTATGTATGAATATTTGGTATTGGTCAATATCAAACAACTTGAAGGCTGAGATAAACGTATTAAATACTAAAATTCATTATCATTTATAGAAAGTTGACATAGTTCACAATTATGATGATGTTTTATTTCGTTACATAAAAAATAAATATTTAGATAAGCTGGATTGAGCAATATCGTATTTTTCTAAGCAAAACTTTTGTTTCCCCTAAAATAATAAGTAAATCAATGTTTCTTATAAATAGCAAGTAACAAAAGTCGCATTGCATATATTATCAATAATTGTAAATGTTCATCACATTCACAAGTACATTCTGCTTTGCTTTGTTATCATAATGATAGTCATTATCGTGTTTATGAAATTAGAGCGGATAGCATAAACTTCTTTCCGGCTGTTGTTGTAAATTTAAAACGCACATTTGTATAATACACAATTAATGAACTGACACGTTATATAAAGATTCATACAGGTAACAAGGACTTAGAAATCCAGCTAAGGATGTCTTAGCCGTTCACTCCATGAATTGCTTTTTGTTGACAAGTAATTGAGACAGTTTTGTTTTAAAGAAATGTCAGTTAAACGCATTTTTCGTGCTTTGTTAATCCAAATGAAAACAATTTCTGAAAGCAATCATTCTTACATAGATGTTATGCTGAGTAATTTAGATGGTAAATACAAACATGTTATTGATATTATGTTCTACTTAGAACTGACATTGATTAAGTGTACGTTTCTGTACTCCCCAGAATAAACGATGTCTATCTTTTTTTTTTCGTGATGGCCGCACAACATTTGTTTAGTACACTCAGAATTAATCACAAACATAATAAAAGAAAAAAAAGAATGTAGGATGAAGGTTTTACGTACTATAACAAGATATGTAATTAGTTAGAAGAGCATTCCAAGATTTGATTATTGGTGTTTTCAAAATTACATGCAGAATATTTATATACCAATTACATAATTGTTCCTCTATTTTCATTTGTCTGTTGTAAATGACTTTGTTTGTTTTGCTTTGAATAGAATGTTTTTCTTGGGGCACTTTATTTGATTCAAAACTTTCCATTTCATTCAAATAGACTTGATTAAAATATTGCAACATTCAATGTTTTGCATGGCAAACTTTGCCGATACACAACAAAGCTCTTACCCAAACGATGCATCTGGTCGAATGTTTTAGCTATGTCTGGATTTCTTATCTATTCTGTAGTTCCTTACGTTAGTACATGAATGACAAATTAATTTGGAGTGTATTTCTTTTAATAGTCCTCTAGTCATGCATATCTTATTAATCGTGGCCTTTTGTTTTCACGGCAATTAAAAATCAGGAACTCTTGTCAGACAAAAAAATAATAACCGTGTCACTTTATTTAGTCAATTCAATAAATTAATAATATGGCCACCTCTCAAGGGAATCAGGTTGAATAATTCTTTTACATAGAACACTTTGACATATGTACATTTTTATAGATTGGTCAGCCATCAGCTATCAGACAGACATGTTCAATGAATTTAACATAATGAAAAATATGCATGTCATCGTAAAGCATATGGATTTTTTTCCAAAGAAATATTTTAATAAGGACTGATATCATTGTTTAAAATGTAAGCAATTTCATGATAAGCGTTATATGTCTGGCTTTCAGACCACATTGAGCATCGTACTTGAGGCTGTGACACATTTATTTCAGACAAATATCTCAAAAATGAAATATTTCTGCAAATTGTATAAGTGCAAACAGTTTTAATTTTAATATTACTCCAATATTAATGTTTTAAATATAAAAAAATGGCAATATAAGTATCCGGTTAGTGTTAGCGACACTCATATTTCAATCGAAAATCTTTAAAATGACATATTTTAGCAAGACGTATGTGTGCAAACACTTTTAATATACCTATCAGTCCAAAACTTCTTATTTAAAATGTTAAAATTGTCAATACGAGTGTTTTATTGATGGCTTTATATATTTCACATTAAATTCTCAAAAATGAGATATTTATGCAAATTAAATGAATGAAAACGCTAAAATTGTCCTTAATGGTCTTAAATTAAATCATTGTTCAAAAAGTCAAATTGTCATAATAACCATCACATACGTGGCTGCGAAACATTTATTTCAGTCAAATTTCTTAAAAATGACATGTTCTGCGACCTGTATGAGTGCGATCAGTTTTAATTTCAATAATGATCCAATACTATAGTTTAAAATATTTTAATCCAAAATCTTCAAAATGTCATATATTTACGCAAAGTGTATGTATGCGAGCACTTTTAATATACCTAAAACTAATGTATAAAATATTAAAATTGTCAATATAAGTCAATGTTGATGACAGTGATACATTTATTTCAGACCAAATTCTTACAAAATAGATGGTTTTTTTTGCAAATTAAATGAGTGTGAACACTATATATCCTTAATGGTCTAAAATAATTGTTAAGACTGTAAACATTTGTCAAAATGCTGCAACACATTTATTTTAGTCCAAAATGACATATTTCTACAAATTGTATGAATGCAAACAGTTTTAATTTCAATTATGGTCCAAACAACATGTCAATATCAGTATACAGTTGGTGGTTGGGACACTCATATTTCGATACAAAATCTTCAAAATATAATATTTTTGAAATTTGAAGAAGTGTAAACACTCGAAAGTTCCTAAATGGTCTACAATAATTGTTTGAAATGTAATAATTGACAAAATGATCATCATATGTGTGGTTGCCACACATTTATTTGAGTCCAATTTCTCAAAAATGGCAATATTATTATCCGTTTCGTGGTTGCAACACTTATTATACATGTCTGACAATTGAAAGGAAATCAACGTTTTTAATTTAAAAAATGGTTTTGTTTCTATTGTCCAATATGTTCAAAATATCAATATTTCAATTATGCGAACGTCGCTCTGTGACACAAAATCATGTCAGTCTAAAGTCAAGAATGACGTACGTTTCGAAAGCAGATAAGCGCGAACATTTTTAATCTATGATAACAAGAAATTAAATATTCTATAAATAAACTAAACATAAAAAAATCAATAATGAACTGCGACTCCTATAATCATACAAAAATATTCTAAAAGACATATTTAAAACTCTTCCAATTGCTGTGACAATCATTGGATTATGTTAGGTACGTTGCTTACGGAAAAATTAGGGCAGAACATTTTTTAACGATTGACCTATTCATTTACCACGTACACATTCCACATTCCTAATGCCCCATACTATATTGCCCATTGACCCCCCATTCCAAATTGCCCAATACCCCATTTCTTATTGACCCATCCCCAATTTCTCATTGCCCCATTTTCCATTCCCCACTGACCCATACCCCATAATATGGGAAGTTCATCCCTTATCCCTCACAGGTACTGTATTTGAATGTCATTTGCAGGGTGATCTCCCTTAATTTTGAAATCTATACTGCAATCTATATAATTTTTATTTCCGAAAAACATGGGTTATTTGAAAAATTGTATTTCTTTCTGATTACTATGGCAATTCAAACAAATTATCAGAAATGAGAATGTGTAAGCTTTTTACCCATGAATCGCATTTCGCACGGTTCTACTAAAGTATTTAGAAAGTGTTCCAATGTCTTCCCTTTTTATTCATCAAATCGTTGTTAAAGGAGATTTGGTTGTTCATATTAATATGTTTAAGTTTTACATATATTTATATAGGGCGCGAACTTAACCAAAGTGGAGAAAACACAATTTTGTAATGTTAGAAAATAGTTTTCAATATTAGAAATTCATTTTGTAATATTATAAATGCATTTTCTAATAATACAATTTTTTTCTCATTTAGAAATATTACAAAATATCACACATTTTAATATTTTTTTTTTTTTTTGCCAAAAAAGACTTTAGTTAGATTTCCAAACAGGTAAAAAAAACCTCGAGCCATGTAACTGACTATAATTGATGCTCAAAATGTCTGTTCATATCATCTTGCATACAAGTTCTCACTGGTGTTTTTCACGCAACCATCTAAATGATTCGATTGGCCTGTGTCTATTAATCATGGTTGTTAGTCATCTATATGATGAATGAAATGGATTGCTCTGACAGGATAGTTCTTTGCAAGTAAATTACCTTTTTTTGGTATTTGATGGAATGCATTAGTTTCTTGGAGTTCTTTTACTATTTTTCCAACATCTTCTTTATACTTAGGAAGCTTATGAAATCCTTTTCTTCTTCTCAACTTTGTTATGATGTCAAAATGTTTTGTATAGTTAATTAATTGAGGATATGCCTTTGAATGTGCTATTATGTTTTCTTAGGTTTGATGACCACTTACAATGTCTTTGCTATCTCTGTTCAACATTTCTATGTACTCGTCCAATGCTATGTTGTTGTTTTCCCTCCTTGAATGTTGACTGTCCTATTTAATACAAGTCTTTCTCTTTGTTCTGGGGATAATGTTTCCTCCGAAAGTGCAGTCTAATGAACACAGCCTATAACATATTTCAATTTGTTTGTTTTGTTAAAAACTGGAAGTTCATACTTAGCTGACATAACAGCTCTTCTACCATCAACAATATCTTTAGCTCTGTCAGGAGAGCAGTCAGATTGAAAACAAGAAGTATTTAATTGTAAACATCGTCGTCTTTGGCAGCTGACCTTTTCTTTTTCTTTTACAATTTAGGACCACCGTGTCGGTGTTCTTGAAGCTAATGGGTTTTAAACTTCCTGAGCGGGAGTACGACTTCTCACAGAAATGGCATGGAAACCTACTCTTATCATTAAGTGCCCAATAATTCTCTGGATGGTCAGGAACCTCTAAAATGTCCCTCAGTTCCATAAACATATCATTAGTACCGTCAAAAAACCATCGGTCTACAACATCCCCACATACACCAAATAGCCAATCTATTTTCTCCTCTTTACACATTTCATGGAATCCTGGTGGTAATTGTACCTCATCACTATTATTAGAATCACACTGCTCAAAAAAAAAAAAAATACAAGCATCAAATACTGTGTAGTAAAACATCGTATATGCCCTGAAAGCATTATTGACTTCTCCTTTTACATTCGTGGCATTCAGCAGATTTCTGTAACTGAGAACTGTGTGTAAGCTTGTATATTGCCAGTAAATTAATGCACATACTGATAAGGAAACGTAGTAAATCTAACCCAGACAATTCTGACATCAGACATTATGTAAAAACACTTATAATCACTTTTAATGGGAGGTAGTCAGGGGTGTCTATATGGGGATTAAGGGGTGGGAACCAGTGGTTGAAGGGGTGGAGGTCACAGGAAATGGCGGTTGAAGAGTCGGGAATTGGGGAGTAAAAAATGAGGGGATTAGGGTTGGGAACCATAACCAAGGTAAAATGAAGGGGTCGTTTAGCGGTGGTCTTGGGGAGTGAAGAGGGGATGAAGTACTACCCTGTCCATTCCCACTTTTATGTCATTAAAACCAGCATAAACCAAACAAATTTCCAACTACAAATAATTCTTATACACATCTTAAATGGTGTTCCCCATACTCCCCCTATTGTCACAAGAGTATTTGAAATCACCTTCTACACCTCAATGATTTTGTTCTCAATTTTATAAACATTTCGACTGGCCGCCATCTAAATAAAATTTCAATGTGACTAATAGGAATCCATTATAGTGACCTTTATTTAAACCAAGTATGAACTTTGTACAAGTTTTTGCTATTTTCTGACAAATGTGCTCAATAAGAAATTTCTAATAGTCTAGAAAGCAGCCTTTTTATTGGTTTCCTACACGTTTTTTTTCCTGTCGTATAACTATTACAAACCATACACATTATAACATTGCTTATATAGTTCAACCTTCTGATTTTATATTTACAATATTAGGTAAATGAACTAACCACTATGAAAGAGTAATCAAGGAAACCAAGGTTATAGCCGTAATCAAAAGAATGCAATCCAGGGACAAAGACCAGACATTGAAAACAGACATACACAACGAAGAACATAAAGTTACAAAAATCATACACACAAAGCAACAAAAGTAAATGAGCAACTCGGACTCCACTAAAAACTGGGAGCATTCATTATTCTGTGCCAGTCTTCTACTTTTGATATAAAACCTTGTAGTTTATCTTTTGGGGTTTCAACATTTACCATGGCCTGTTGTGCTGACTGCACCCGTTCATCTGTCAATCTATCACCAATAGAAATATACATATAACTGTTGAGTAAAGTAAAATTTCACATGGTTATGAACATTATCACTGAAGTAAAGTTCTTAGCAGGCATAGAAATAATTCAAAAATTAAAAGGATGAACATCGAAAAAAAAATATGTGACTGTAGTTTACGTACATGTATATTTAAAATTGTCAGAGGAATATGCAAAGGTTAACCCCTTCTCATCTGCTTTATCATAAATTTGAACAAAATAATATTAACATATTAATTTAGACTACATGTAGCTGATTTATGCTTATTTCAGTACCTCCAAAGAAAACTTTTAGCATTCCATTCTCTGTCAAGAGTACAAAGTTTGCAGTTTATTTCTTCAGAATACTTATCACATCCTGGGTATTGTTCTTAAATAAGCCTAAAGGAAACTGAAGAAGAATTGAAATACATGTAACTGAATTAGTTAGGAATCAAACATAACTTTCATAAAGTGCACTTCTAGTATAATGATAAACTAAATATTTACTCACTTATTAAGCATTTTTGCATAGTAAAGCACATAATTATGTACATGCAGTGTTCAAGGTGGAACAGAAATTTTAGGTTTCAGAAGAAAACCCCAAATAAAGAATACCTCCTTCTCAATTCAAGAGAATTTGTTGAGTTCAGAAAGCAAAAATTGAGGATTTCTACTTGCCGATGGGAAAATTGAACATAAAAAAAACATCAAAACTACACTAAAATTGCCTTGCCCTGGGTGATGGGGAAGTGAAAAATTGTTATTTTGTTATTATGCATATTGTTCATGGTGGTTATTAGATTGAAAAATGCACATAAAATATGTAAACACGAAACCTATAATTGACAGCACATGAAAAAATAGCTGCATTCAGATATAAGACCAGTTCTTTTACATAAAATTACCTGCTTTGTTTTTTGTTTTGTTTTGTTTTTTTTTATCCTGCAAGATGACAGTACTCATGTTCTAGGTGCTGAGGAAATATGCTTTCATACTCAGGTGTGAAAATGCCCATATGCTCTATCACTGATAATGCTACTAGAAATGAAAGTTATTTTTTCAAATGTCTCTCTTCTTCTATTGATGGTATAAAATCAGCAACACTCAATCGCTTTTCTTCATGAACTAATGTAATGTAATCTCATTATTTACAATGCGGTCTACAACTGCAACTACTTGAAACAGGTGTAATGAAAGAGTCTTGTCCTGAGGAGTTCTATATGAGGGTAAAATGTTTTTGTCTCCTACAATTTGAAATTTTGAAGCATCCTTTCTCCCTTTTCCCATGCATCCTTCAGTTGTGCAACCTCCTTGTCTAGGGAATCTTCCCATGATGAAAATTTGGTTTGTATTGATCTTGGACTAACTGTCAAACCAAGCCTTGCTAAACGCTCAATATCCTATGAAAATAGTATAGACAATTACATCATAACATGTGTAAACTGTATCCTTAATATTAAACCTGTAATCATTCTTTATCATTTAAGTTGCATGTACATGTAATCTTAATAATTATAATGACATATCAAGCAAAATTACTATGTAAACCTTCTTTGAACTACAATAAAAATTTTCCAACAAAGATTTACTTTACCCTTACTCGTGTTACTTGTACACATTTATGACGAAAACTTACTCTTTGCTTGCAAGCACCATGTGTTAACAACAATCCAACTTGGTAATACAACAATGAAATCTCTTAACTTCTACCATGTAACACATTTCCCACTGTGAACAGTAACAGTAAGTGTTAATGGAATGCTACTGAATGTTGAGGATATTATTGTCAAAGTGTTTGGAGCTTTCAGCTGTAATTCATTGCGGAATTTATCCCACTGGCAATCAACGATTCCAGAATATGATCTGTCCTGAAGTATTGCCCCAGATCCTTGTTTGCATATATCTTCAAAATCCGAAGAAACCAGGCCAGCAGCAGCTACAGTTATAATTTCAGAATGTGTTTTACTTACAATATCAACTATGATTTTTTCAACTTTTACTTTTCTATGGATGGCCCTACAAATATTTCTATGAGAGACGTCTGGTATAAACGATCTTCTCTTTCCACTGGGATAATAAACAGTCATCTGGTGGAAATAAAACATATTCAATATTAAAGTTGTTTGATTCATTGAATTGACATCCACTCAAAAAATGTTTTTGTACACACATCTTCAAAACCTGCTTTGACAAGTGATATTAAATTAATTTATTAACTATTACTTCATCAATGTTTAAGATAAAGAACTGTTCTTATTCAAATATCAAGCAAATATATTAAGTCAATCAGATTGAATGCATAAAAATGTAGACTGGAATACCCAAATATTTGTTCTTAACAAACAGTACAATCATCATCATACTGCATAATGCTTTGCAATATCTGCTGATCTACAAAGAAAACTAAAGACTCAAGACAGAACAACATTAAAATCAATTGAAACAAAATGAATATTTCATCACAAAATCTACTTTCATGCATACATGTATATGAATTTCATTGTCCTTCATTTGACCAAACTGGAGTAATGGACTAAGGAGTCTAATGTGTGTGTGCAAGTCATTGAGTTCTGTAAAGACCTATTGAAAGTAATTCTCAATCTGCCTCGGTCAACATTTATATTTTTTTTATTTACATGTATGCACAATTCCTTTAGTAAGCAAAATGCTTTAATATATATAATATTTTAAAATAACAAATTATAAAATGTACATATACTAAATTATTAATTGAATACAAGTGAACGAAAAGGTGATTCAGCAAAAGTACATATTGTATTAATACATTTGAACATGTTATTTTCCTAATTAGAAAATTTCATGTTTTTTTTATATTACATGTAGCTGTAGTTTCTATGTTTTGGTAAAATATATGTAGTTAATTGTAGTTCAACAATTCAACATGTAACATTGTAACAATAATTCTACTACTGTTTTAGAATGACAGCTTAAATAATGATTAATGTTGATGATTACTGCAACATAACACATGCATGTAAATGACTAATTTGACAAAAGGATAAATTACATAAACTAGTGATTATGGACACGTAAGTGTTTAAGATAAAGTACATACATGTATGCAGATAAATTAATTCAAAACAGGTAACTACTGAAAACTTTTATGTTTTAGTTTGAATAACAAGACTGGAAATAAAAGCAAAATATAGGTTTTCAACTAAACTTAACTTATTTCCAGTCAAGTTGATATTAGAAACCCCGTATGTACAGAAAAGGATTTTTTTTCCAATGTTTTACCAGTCAAAAACTGTTCATTGTGTACAGTTTGTTATTGTGCAGGTGTAATATAATAAAAATATTAACTTATTTAAAATTAATAATATTATTTGAAGAAATACCATTTTGAAAGCGTAATCAAGGAAACTAAGGTTATAGCGGTAATCAAAAGAATGTTATCCAAGGACAAAGACCAGACATGGAAAACAGGGATACACAACAAAGAACATAAAGTAACTAAAATCATACATATAAAGCAACAAATGCAAATGAGCAACTCGGTCTCCACTAAAAACTGGGAGCATGGACCAGGTGCACCGGTAGGGTAAGAGTCATAATAAAACATAATTTACATGTTTCATAGACCTGTATGCGAACATAAATACAGGGCCATGTATGAACTCTTCAAGGTAAACTTATTAAAAAATCACCTCAACTTCACCAGTTAAACTACTTTCTAAGGAGTCCTGAATTTGACTTAGGCTTTCACTTTGCCGTTTTCTTGTTCAGTTTCACTGAAACAGCAGGATCAAAACGTTTTAATTATTTTTGAAATGGAGTTAAATTGGCGTAAGACTATTTAAAAAAAAAAATTATATGGAAGCGTAAAATCGGACCAATTACTTATAAAACTGGCAATAAGTTTGTTTCGACGTTTTTATGTTTTTTTTCAGTGATGGCCAGATTTTACACACTGATCAATTCTGGACAAATAGTGTTTTACACAAAATATATATATTTCACCACACAGTTGCTTAGATTTTCAAATTGATTTAATAAATCAAGATGTTATTGTGTATAAATAAAACTGTCAACGCAAATACCTGTGCCAAACATGCTTGGAAATTTGATCGTTGATCGTTTATTTGCTATTCGTACTCGTTATCATGTTTTGTTGGTTCATTTTTCAACTAATTAATTATATCTTAAATGCGTTTTCCTAAATTTTACATAAATAAAAATAACCAGAAAACGATTGAAAAGTATTCCAAAAATGTTTCCAAAGTATATTTCTTAATAGTCGGAACTGGGTATTTGATGGCATACTACAATGTTCGTAATAGGAATTTACTTACATATATATATTTAAGCCAGTTTTAATATATTCGGTCTATCCAAATTGCCACAAGTCATCAGTGGAACCCTAAATTATAATTGTAATATTTTTATACAGAAAATACCAAAGGAGTCATTTGTAACTGAAACATGCAAGGGTTTTGACGTTAAAATTAGTTTTGCATTCATATAAAGCTTATACTTTAAGTATGACTGACACTGTTCTTTATATCATTTCAAAACTGAGACATTGAAACGTGATATTACTATTAAGTATTTAATATCACAAATATCTAGGCTTTTTGGTTCAGTGGTGGGCAAACAAAGGCTTATAGTAAAGACTAAGGCGATTATATTTTTGTGATAATTTTAACAATTTGAACCATTCGAATAAATAACTAAGCATCATAAAAGTATAGATGCAAGGGGTACCTTTCAAGCTCCATAGCTTCTTCAAATGACCCATAGTTTGTGAAAAAATTCCAAGGCAATATTGGGTAAACCGTTCTCACAAGTATAAGTCATAAATATGTTCCAATATGAACGGAATTCATATAGCATTGTGCACTTTGCATTAGGAAAGAAACTGATGAATCAAAAGTATCTGCTCAAGGCTTACACAGGAGTGTAATGGGATCTTCTAGAATTTTCTGAAGTTCAGGTATAGTTTTATATCACTAAAATACTAATATGAAGCGTCTTAAGCATTTTCTCCACTTCAGCAATTATTATCACTAATTGGAAACCCTCTACCCCACTCAAATGCAAAAATGCTATTCATCGTCCACCATATTGTATTTTTTCTGTATTAGTAAATATAGTATGTAAACACATGGCCGGTATTGTGTGCTAAAAACGAAAATGTCATTATCAAGGTTTTGAGTGCCCAAATACTTTTATAATTCTCCCAAAACAAAGTTGGAGAACATATAATTTGTTAGGTTTCGCCTTACCGACGTCTTGCCCGCGCAGCGCTTCCTGAAACATCTAAATTGGGTAACGACAAAGTTGCCATAGAAATAGGCCATCAGTTGACGTTGCGCTACGTCATTTTAAGAAATAACAACTTTACTGCCATTTAAGAATGGCAGCCGTTCAAACTTCAAAATTATAATAATCAGAAAACTGGTCATTGTATTGGCCATCAATTGACTGTAATGAACTTCAATAAATGGCCACATCATAAGATGGCCTCCAGTCAAAAAAATATTTTTAATTAGAAATATCATGAAGGTAAGTTTAAATGCTCCTATGACAATTGAGAAAATGGGGAACATTCTGTCACACTTTCCGTAACAATTATGTTTAATGTTATATTAGTATTATTACTTTTATTTATATATATACAGTGTTTGGTGTCTCTATAAGCGCAGCAAAGATTACGATGTGCAATGAAGGGAACATGTAGGACTGTGAATATGCGGATGTTTTCTCAACATGCATTTTTCAAAAAGCCAAAATCGAGTGGTGTCATATGTGATTCTTTGAAACAGATATGTACTTGACTAAGTTACACGAACCAAACTGTTCAAAATCAGGCTACAGAAACCCAATTATACATCGGAAAACTCATAAGATATAACATAGCAATTGCCTTAAAATTTACTCAATTGCAAGAATAAATCAGCTGTTTAATCACTTGAGTGTAAAAAGCAACTGGATACCTGAGTGATCACAGGTATATAACACGAATGTAAGATATTATAACTGCTTTCAATTTTAGCTCGTTGAGAATGCATGTTAAATTTGTATTATGGCTCAAAAGTTGCTTTTGTCTCCGAGTTTTAAGGGGAAACTTACCCCTACGCGTGATTTAGTTGACGATTTAGATTATATTTCTGAAATGTCTAGTCACGAAGAAGGTCACTTTAATGACGCCGATGAGGGCGACGAAATACATGCCAATAAGGGCAATATAGATGCCAGTCAGGGCAAAAGTAATAAAATTCATGGTAAAAATGCTAGTCACGGCAGAGACAATATCATTTAGAACTGCGACGATACAAGGCATATTTCAGACGAGGATTTGTCTGTTGAGTCCAATCAGAGTCCACAAAACTGGATTTTGGAAAGAAATATCATACAGAATCAATTCGTACTTTCCAGGTTTCCGGTAGGAAGAGAAAAAATGACCATGAAGAGGGTGAAATATCAGAGTCAGAGTCTCCCTCACAGGACTTGTCTGATTCTGAAACTGACAGTGATGCTAGTAAGCTGTTTGACCCGTCTGAAATATTGAAAAAAGGAACTAAGGTTCCGGGTCAAATTACTAGGTACATTGAGAAGTACGCAAATCAGGGCATCAGTAAAAAGGTCAGATTTGAAGTGACAAAATTGTAATATTCCTACTAGTGACAGGTTAGCCAAGAAAGATACATGACATGTTTTTGCTTGGTAGTTCTGGTAACAAACACAACTATAAGAATTCTAAAAAATATCTCGTTTCAGTGGTGGTCGAGGTGTTGGACACAACAGCCAAAGTCAAGACCAGAACCAGTTTTCTTTTCGGGTCGAGCCCCACACATTGGCCAGTTTGGGGGCAGGGGCAGAGACAGAAGCCAAAACAGTTCAAGAGACAGGGTGCCAAGAATTTAAAAAAAAACAGGTAAGTATTACAGATTTAGAATTTCTTCCAATTTAGACAGACAAATTTAAGCATCTACCTGTAGGGGGGAGAATGAATTTTTTTTCAGAAATTGGCAATGCCTAACTTCATATCCTTTGATGTGTTTAAAAATATGCCAGACAATGAGCTACAATTCTCAGAGTATACTCTCAGTGGAAGCAAAAGACGAATTAGACTGGTGGATACATCAGCTAATTCATTGGAACGGACGGACAATGTTATCCATTCAACCAACTGTGTTGATTCAGATAGAGATGCAAACAATCAAGGATGGGGCGCTGTTTCAGACAAAGTTCGAATTGGGGGTTAGAACCTCAACAGTAAAATCTCTCAATATAAATGCCAACGAACTTATGACAGTAACAGATGCTGTAAAATCTTTCTGAAGGACAGAAACAATGTACATGTTGTGGTTCCACCAGACAACAAAACAACATTGACATACCTGAACAGGATGGGTGGCACAGTTTCCAATGTTTGCAACACAATTGCTCTAGATCTGGACTTGATGTCTACAGAGAAGTGTAGTAATCAAGGCAGATTTCATCCCAGGTCGGGAAAACCTGATAGCAGACTGGGAGTCCTGGTATCATGCAGACTCGAGCAATTTGAAACTTCGCCCACTGATTTTCAAATGTTTGATAGATCAGACAATGAAATGCAACATAGATCTGTTTGCAGACAGAACCAATGCTCAAATTCCAATTTACATGAGTTGGTTACCAGACCCAGGGGTTATTGCATTCAATGCAATATTTCATCCTTGGAACAATCTCAAGGGGTATGATTTCCCCCCTTTTTGCCTAATTGCACAATGTCTCAAGAAAGTGAAAGCAGAAAGATCAACAATAGTTCTAGTTACCCCAGCTTGGAATGCACAACCTTGGTACACAACACTACTGGAGTTGTCAGTCCAAGACCCCATTCTATTGCCGAAGTTCTACTGTCTCCTCAGGGGAATCAACATTCCCTGATTCAGAACAATACCCTTCAACTAGTAAGGTGGCTTATCTCGGGAGATCCTATCAAACAATTGACATAAAATGAGGTAAAAAAACTTCTCCTTAAATCCTGGGGTCAAGAGAGTCAGAAATCGTATGATTCGGCCTGGAATAAGTGGGTTATCTTGTGTTTGGAGAGGAAAATTGATCCCTTTTTGGCATCTCTAACTGCCATCCTTGAACTTTTGGCCTGGATGTATCACAAAGGTTTTCAATATAGAACAGTCGATGTGCATAGGTCAACTCTTTTATCTATTTTACCCCATATCGATGGCAAACCAGTCGGTCAAACTTCTATGGTTAAGAAACTTATGCGGGGTATTTTACGTGAAACTCCTGCTCTTCCTAGGTACCAAAAATGTGGGATATTGATATTGTTCTGAAGTTTTTTGTCAATCTTGATTCAAATTTTGAATTAGATTTTAAAGTTTTGACGAAAAATTTAGCTATATTATTAGCCGTTGCTGCTCCAAAAAGGTCTTCAGAACTTGCGCGCCTAGATACAAGGTTCATGCATTTCAATAGTGTTGGGCCAAAATTTCAACTTCCAGGTTTATCAAAAACACAGAAAGATTGTAATTCAAGGGAAATATTTTACCCTAGAAATGATGCAGATAAGAAGTTATGCGTAGTCAATTGTTTACAGGTGTATTTAAAACATTCGCCAGAGTCCATAAATGAAGAAAATATGATCCAAATCCTTTATTAAGAATTCTGGTTAAGCCACATAAAGAAGCATCTGCTAATACGATGCGAATTGGATTAAATATATTATGAAGAAGCAGATATTGATACAAATAAGTTGTAAGCCCATTCTACTCGGGGCTCATCCACTAGTAAAGCCAAGCAACAAGGAATTTCTATAATAGAAATATTGAAATGCGTTATTGGGCAAATGTCTCAACTTCTAAACGTTTTTATCGTAGAAACCCAGCAGAACCAGAGGAAGATGGTAGCTATCGGATGAGAGTTTTGGATGTGAATTTAGGTAATTAAATTTTATTATATATTTTCGCTTTAAACGTGCAATGCTATATCTTATGAGTTTTCCGATGTATAATTGAAGATTTGTAAAAGACGTTAAACGTATGAAATGAAATCAAGATTATACGAAAAAAATGAATAAGATATAACATTGCAATCCCACCCTCCCGAACCCGGGAATTCAACATGATTAATATGGAATGAAAATCATAGCAGATTGAATGTATCAAACACATGCACATGCAGAAACACAGTCTTATATGTTTTATACCATATTCAGGTGTTTTTCATATTTTAAAAATCTGATGTACTTTCAGTATGTATTTACTAGATGATTCATAAATCTAATATTTTCTGTTTTCCATTACAGCCTTGCAAGATACGGATAATGAAGTAAATGACAATTCGTAGGTTAAGTTTATTTAAGATGGACTCTTCAGTGTTTACAATGGACTATTATATAACAGTGGTGTATTGTAGATTGACATTTGTGGTGTCGATTTTTGTAAGTGAATTAAATCATGTTTTTAAGAAAATGGTGTGTTCATTGTCCAAGTCTTATATAAATGATTATAATTGAACAGCAGATTATTTCAAGGGTATGGTCTTGTTGTCATTTATTTTCACTTGAAAAGGGAAAGTCTTTAGAAGATATTAAGGGGCATCATGATATTATGTATATCAACTAAAATGGAGAGCAGTTATAATATCTCACCTTCGTGTTATAAATCTGTGGTCACTCAGGTGTCCAGTTGGTTTTTTATACTCGAGTGATTTTTTAAACAGTTCGTTTATTCTCGCAATTGAGTAAATTTGAAGGCAATTGCAATGTTATATCTTATTCATTTTCCTCGTATAATCTTGATTTCATTTCAGACGTTTAGCATCTTCTAGAAATCTTCAATTTTCAGCTTTTTAATATATTCAAATGACAAAAAAAAAACTGTTGCTTATAAAATCATTCGATCTATCATTCATATGTATAAGTCTTAAAAAAATCGAATTGAACATGGGTTTTCTAGGGTAAACATTCTTAATATTTTAATCGTACAACTAAAGAACTTAGGTTAAATTTCTTGAACTACACATGGTAGAATTCCTTATTTGCCTGTTTTGGCTTTCCATATCTTTATTGTTGTTTCTTATTTGTGTGGTTGTTTGTTTTTGTATTTTTGTGTGGTTGTTTGTAGTTGTTTCTGTTGTTATTTTATTTTTTTTTTTTTTTTGTTTTGTGTGTTTTTTGTTTTTTGTTTTTTGTTTTTTTTTGTTTTTTTTTTGCTTCTGTTTTTCTTTTTTGTTTCGCTGGGTTGAAAAAGCTAAATACACGAATGTAATTTGTTATTCTAATTTTGAATGGACAACGAAAAAAAGTCGATGTGCAAAATTCTTCCATATGGTAGTAAATGAAGGAAGGGTCTGGCTGAAAGCACTTGTTGAGGATAGATTGAAGTCAAAATACCCGGGCTTGACCTTGAAGGAGTAAAAGCTAATCGTGAATACTTGTTCATAGATCCCATTTTAGAAAAATGGCGTAACAGCATAACAGATGAAGCTCCTGATCCTTCAGGTTTTAATAAAATTCTACAATTAAGAAAGAAACCAAACAATTAGAGAAATCACTGTTGTCCCCTATCGAACATCCTTCAAACAAGGAGGAATCCTATTGTAATACGGTCGGTGACCTCTCAAAATCATTGCTCACGATGCGAAACGAAATTGTGCATAGGACTACAGGAACCCTCTCTGAGTATGAAATGCAGCTTGATGATATAAAATACATCGCAAAACAGTTCAAAATAAACAACGGCAAACCAAGAGGTTTTTATGTTGGTAAACTTGTAACGTCAATTTGTGGTATTTTTGTCGTCTTAATTATTTTTTTAATCTAAGCAACCAATTTATTAATAATTGGTTATTGCAATTTGCAGGCGGTGTTACAGGTGGTGTTTTTGGACTAACAGTTGATGCAGCAACTGCACCTACAAAATTTGTTTCCATGTGTTTAACATCGATGAATAGAGATAAATAGAGATTTGACACTGGCCGAAGGAATAACGCATATCATTTGCATTTTCAATTGTAAAATATATTGTAAATATGCAATGACGTGAGATTTAGGTACTTCTCTACCTCACATACTAAGATGATTTACAATAAATGCGATTTGACTTTTTGTCGCTTATTCGATCGGTACAATTACGTATTTACTATTTATGGTCGACTTTTAATATCCAAGAAACCAATTTAATAAATTATTTGCTTTTGAAACTTGCAGGCGGTGTTACAGGTGGTGTTGTTGGACTAACAGCTGATGTAGTAACTGCACCTACAAAATTTTTAATCCATGCGTTTAACTCGGTAAATAGAGTTTTGACATGGGTTGAAGGAATAACAAATATCATATGTATTTTAAATTGTAAATACGCAATGATGTGAGATTTAGGTACTACGCTACATAACATACAAGGATGATTTGCAATAAATGCGATTTTTGGGAGTTTAAAAAAGCTTGCTTCAAAACAGTTTAAGATTTTATGTATGATAAAGCTAAAAAAAAGATTGCATTGTTATTTTGTTTTTATTTACGCCAAACGTGATATTTGCCATTGCTTATTTTATACATTTAAGGGGAAAGATACAATTAAGTTAATAAAAATATTCGATCGGTAGGATTAAGTATTTACTATAAATCATTATCTAGAGATTAGTATATAATGGAACAGAATTTTTTTAAAGATAACACTGTATTTTTTTTTATCCAAGGTTAATTTTGGAGTTGTTGGGCTTGCCAAGGTATATTATTTTACTGGGAATATGATATATGTAAACACTTTCAATCACCTCGTTTCTTTTGTTATTGTTTGGATATTTAAAGTACACCTGAGTAATAAGTAAAAGCCTTAGATTTTATTAATCATATCTTACCAAAGTTTCAATCAAACGTTGATAGCAAAACCTCCCAAAAAAACCAGACACTACAAGCTACGATTTTACGTGTCCTGCCCACAGTCCACTAAAACAAAATTGCATTAATGCAAAAATAAAAATGTAGTTTTTCATCAATAAGAAATATAGAATAAAAGATACTTTCAAGTTCTTTTTTGTCTCCATCCTTAAAATTGTTTTAAAAAAATCGTTGAGGCAACCTGAATTGAAAAAAATGAAATAAATGATAACATTCTACCACAATATCTTACACAGAAAATTACACTATCATACAGAGGCTATTTTAAGGGGATATTGGTGAGTTGAGTTGGCTTTGAAATTGAATATGCATTGTTGTAGACAGTTTTTATTAATAGTGATCAGACACGAGTGTACAATTCGCCATTGTACAAAAATAAAAACATGATACACCATAATGCTGCGAAAGATGTCTAAACTTAACCCTGATTCAACTAGAAACCAATCCTCTTGAAGTTGTGTTTCAATTGTCAATGTAGGAATAATCTTAATTTACCAAACACGTGACCTTCAATCTACAGACTAGTCAGTTAGACAGATGCTTATACAGGTTACATTGTAAAAAAAATGTCTGTAGACACAGGAGAGAAAAGTGTTTAAAGTTTGCTTGATTGAACAATTGAAATGCTATTTTTTTAATTTTAAGATTTGGTTTTAAATGTGTACATAAAATTGGGAATAATGCCACAAAATTTCGATACAGTTGCAAATTGATCTTTATACAATGTGATTGCTAATAACGTCGTTTGCCATTAGCATAATTTTGTCTGTATAATATTTCTTTGTTTTAAAATATATAGTCACCATTTAGTATAAATATCGTTTTAAAGATTATGTTAATGTTAAAGATATTGTGATTAAACTTCATTGAAATAGAAGAGACATTTATATTTTTTACTTATATGCGTTGGTAATTAAGAAATTTATCTCGATTGAAGCCATTTCAAATTGTTTAAATCACTCGCCCTTCAACTATGTACTTGTTGTAAGATTATGTTGTTTAATTATAGTTAAGGATACATTGTTTGCAATTGTTAGATAATGGAATATTAACAACTTTGGGTCGGTTACGTTAAAAAAAGGCTAAGCAAAGTCATTCATATACCATATTCAAACTTACAATTAAAACAATTTTTAAATTGTAATTAAAAAACGGAAATAAAATCATGACAGATTGTTTTTGTCTTAATATGAAACATTATGTAGCGCGAATCAGTACTATCAACTGTCAATCGATAGCACCATTTGTAATTTCCATGCATGCTGTTAGTGTATTTGGATACTCTATTGCAGTAGTTGCGTTATTAAAGTAGTAGATTATATGAAAGGGACAATGTTGATCAATACCGATAATCTTTTCATAATTTAACAACAACAAAAATATATCTGTGTAAACACTTTTTGTCTGTTTTAATATATTAAAAAAATAAAAATAACCAATAGTTCCTTAAATGTTATTCTAAAGATTGGTCAGCTTCATGCATATTATCGTAATAGGGTACTTTTGATACTTTTACGTATACGTTGTGTTGACATTTTAATACTAAGTAATCAGACGTAAAATGACAATTGATCATGTAGCATTTATTTTGAATAAACAATATAATAAGCTTATTCTTAATACTCTTTATTGCACTTTTCCACTGAATGTCTAATAAAATGTACAATGGAAGCTTTATTCAGTCGATGAACATGAAATGGATGATAAAATGAACATGAAATGATGATAAAATAAACATGAAATGATGATAAAATAAACATGAAATGATGATAATGAAATGAAACAGGGGATTGGATACATGGATAATAGGATCGACTAATTTTGATTGTCACAAGTAAAACGGAGGGATGGGTAGCGTCGGGCAATTTAGCCTCCTATGGCAGAGCTCAAAGGTTCCTATTCCTATCAAATACCACAGCAGGATTCTTTATATCATTGTCCTGTTGTCAGATTTCTTTCTTGTGAAAAGAGTAGTTATAAAAAAGCTTGGTTATATAATCAAGGTGATTATACAGAATACCGCAGGAAATTATCTCTCTTTGACTGGTATGTAATTGTTTGCAATTACATCACCAACAAGACCACTATTGATGTAACTGATTGTTTTCTGGAAGCGACTCAGACAACGATACCTAGCCGGATCATGACTATTCGTAAGGACGAACTGCGATGGCTTACTAGTAACATTCGTCGACGCATTCGATGGAAAAATCGGAAAAATAGGATCCATAAAATAGCGAGACGTACAAACAATCCTGGCGATTGGAGAAGTTTCGTACAATCCGCAATGAAGTAACATACCTTATTCGTAAATATCGGAGCGATTATCAAAATAAATTGATTAATGACTTGTCTGAGGTCACATCTTCGACCGTTCTTGGTTGACGACATGCAATCTTATAACGGGCATGAAATCTTCCCACTCGGGTATTCCTCTTTTAGTGAGACATGATGATCTTATTTTCGACCAATCTTTGACATTAGGAAATTTTCTATTTTCTTGGAAACGTGACTCCGGTCAAGACAGGAGCACCAAGTGATGTAAAGTACTACAGACCAATTTCTTTATTATGTGTCATGTCTAAATGCATGGAAAGTTGTTGTGTTTATAAATATATGTACAACTTTTTGTTAGACAATGCTGTCATTACACCGTACCAGTCTGGCTTTACTCGTGACGACTCGGTGGTTAACCAATTGGTAAATATCTTAAATGAAATTGGGAGGCTGGTCTGCAGAAAGGAGTTCAGGTTTGTTTACTGTAATAGCAGTAAAGCTTTCGATCGTGTTTGGCACAAGGGATTTATTTTCAAAATTCAAAATTATGGCTTCTCGGGGGCCGTTTTAAAATGGAAACTGAATTATTCGTCTGGCAGATGCCAACATGTCGGATTAAACGGGTCCAATTTAGACTGGATGGATATAAACGCGGGTGTTCCGCAAGGTTCTATTTTAACACCCTTGCTCTTCATTTTATTTATAAATGACATCGTCGAGGAAATTCAAGCCGAGGTGAGGTTTTTTGCCAAAGACACTAGTATTTTTTTTATTGTTGATAATCCAGTGTTATCGATGGAAAGGCTAATCTCTGATCTAGATGCTGTCCATAATTGGGCCCAAAACTGGTTTGTGACGTTCAATCTCCAAAAAACCGAGGCTTTGACGAACCTATCCAGCCAGAACTCCAGATGACCACTGTGTATATACAAGAAGTTCTCAATCATAAACATCTCGGCATCAATACATCAAATAACGGGTCGTGACATGAGCACATACATTCAATTGTCGACAAGGCATATCGCCGTTTAAACATCCTTATCAAATACAGATTTTTGCTCGACAGGTTCTCACTAGAAACCATATATATGTCCTGCATACGACCGATGCTCGAATACGGAGATGTCGTGTATTAACACAAGACTCATAAATAAAATCAAATCGGTTCAGCTGGAGGCAGCTAGTATCTTGACGGGTGGCACAAAATTAATGTCACTGAGAACGTTAAGCCACGTTACGTGAAGGACACAAATTAGTTCTATTCCATAAAATGGCTAATGGTATAATTTACAAAATACGATTCCTAATCTCGTCGGCGACCGTCATAATCATAATACTCGTCAGGCTCATCTCACAATCCGAAACCCGAGTAAGAACTCAAATCTTTTCCGATTTATTTACCTTTTACTACCAAATCGTGGAATAATCTTCCTCCTGATTTTCGAAACACTGAGTCTCCTAATGTTTGAAAAAAGCATGTAATTCACAAAAAAACGCCCAACATATTTCTACGCGGGTGATCGAAAAGAACAGGTTCTACACGCTGCTCTACATATGAATTGCTCCTCGCTCCGTGAACACCTATTTGATGGCAACCTTATCAATTCACCTAATTGCGCATAGTAAAATATTGAATCCACTTCCCATTACTCACTCAGATGCAACCGTTCTACTCAGCTTAGACAAGACACGTTTTCGTCTCTTCCCTTTCCGATTACCTTTGACGAATACACTCTACTTTTCGGCTCTGCTGATTTTTCAGATGATCAAAACAAACTATTATCTTTACAAGTCGACAAGTATATCATTGACATTAAACGGTTCTCTTGAAATGCACTTCAACTTCACACATTTTTTTTCAGTTCTACTAAAATTTTCTTATAATTCAATTTCTTTATTACCGTTCTTTTGTGTGTCTCCCTATCTATGTTTCTTCTTTCTACATTTTTGTGTTCATTCTATATTGTTAAAGTTGGTATCCTCTGTATTCTATACTACTTTTTCACTATCCGTTTACTTCTAGCATTTCATCGTCTTATCAAATTCCTACACAGAGCATCAAACCATGTTATATGATATTATAATTGCCATATTTTATATGGAGATGAATTAATATAAACTTTGCAAGTTTCCTGATCCAGTGTGTATTATTGTACTCTGTAAAATTCAAATAAATTTGACTGAATAAATATGTTTAAACTAACTAATGGGGATTCCATTTGGGAAGAGAATTTGTCTATAGGGAATGGGGAAATTGCATTGGTTAACAGAGGGATGGTATATGGTGTGAATTGAAATTTATACCATTCAAGAGCTGTAGGAAGTTTGGGGTTAGATTCCCCGAGGACGACGTTGATTAATTCTTAAATAATGTATTGTTTTGTAACTTGTATTTTGTAAACGTCAAATGATACCTATTTTTCTGAATGAATGTTTTTATACAAATATTTTATGGTGAATTATTTTCGGAATTTGTATCTTTATGAATATGAATAATTAACGACTGTCCTTTTCATTCAAACTTTTTCCCGCATTGAAATTATCTCAATGACAGGTGCGTGAATTGTCATTGGTCAATTGGCTTGATATTATGTTATGAATTACCTGAATTAATAATACTCAGGTGTGACATGAATAGCAGATAGTCCTATTTAAATGTTTGTTTATAAGTTTGTATTCCATTTCGTTAAATCTATTGTTTCATTGTTAGATTAACATTTGCCAGTTGCTTAAATGGCACTATTTTACCCCCATTAAAGAAAACAAAGCCGAAATCAAATATTAATGTTATAGTTTTAGCCAATTACATTCTATCATTACTTATTTACATTTTTGTGTAAACTACCATGTTTTTTTTCCATTTTCAAACAATATATAACAATTATTCTAACAAACATGAACAAATGCATCACAAAACACATATTTTTTTTTTAAATCACAAATGTAACACAACAAAATGTTTGATTGCAGAAGTGGAAATACCAGAGTTACCGAGAAGGATCCGTGGCAATTCCATTTTCAGCAACACTTGTTTGTCATATATCAATTTTGCACAGAGATGACTACTGTCGTAAATCCTCTTTTAATAAGTTTGGTGCTGTTCGTTTCTGAACTGAACATTTAATGGCCGCAGTTTTTCCAGCAATAACATATATTTGTTATCTATCTATTTTTTTTTCTGATATTTAATTGATCCGATTATTTTAATTCTTTTTATTTCAAAAATACTATTACTTTGCTGTTGTTTACAGTTTTAACCCTGTTGAAGCCTCAAATTAAGAATATACATTATAAAAGAAAACGTCATTGAGTATACGCATATAAATGTATTTAGAATATTGAAATTAATATATAGCATTTTTAATATTATACAAATTGTAACTCCCATCTACCAAATTCAGTCAGCAATTTCCAAAAGCATATCATCGATGTTTTTAAATGAAACAATATGTTTTCATTTGTTATCTTCCTTCTTATTATCACTTACTTTTGTAGAATTTGTTGTAGTGGCGATTATTTAACACATGTAAAACATTTATTTTTTTTCAGATCTGTAGACCTTGCTCCCATGGCTCACATGTTCAATCCCCTTTTTTATAAATGAAAAGTAGTGATCTTCTGAGCTAGAAAGCCGCCATAGGTCTCTTTAACACCTAAAAGTAGTTAAAAAATTAGGTACCCCCAAATTTATCACAGAATAGCATATTTATGATAGCACACGTTCCTCACGTTAGGTCTCTTCGTTCTGCAGTCAGTAAACCCGAAAATTGACTACTCGTGCAGGTCCGGGTGTTAAAAGAATAGGCCTGCAGCAGCGCTAAGCTTGTCGTAAAAGGCGACTAAATAGTGCTCGAGGCCCTGGCCGGGGGCTGGGGCGCTCTGTCCACAGAGCGTCTGGGATATGTGCCCCAGGTGGTGGAATGGGATACCCCTGATGTGTTACATGCTGGGGTTGTCAAGCTATAATACGGAAAACCTGACCGCAAACCATGGTGCACCGTGTTGGGAAAGATGCCACGTTCCTCGCACGTTAAAGAACCCTACTGTGGTATTCTTCTGGAGTAGGAACCATGGGGCTCCACCACAGGAGGCTAAATTGCCCGACCCTATCCACCTCTCCCTATTTCCAGTGACATTCAAAATTTGTCGACCCCCATTGTCCTTGTGTCCCATCCCTTTTCATTTCATCATCACTTCATGTTCATTTTATCATCAATTTGATGTTCATTGTCTGAATATAGCTGAAATATTGCTGCTCGGACGTTAAACCCCAACAAACAAACAAACGAAAATTGACAGTTTTTTGTTCGTTTTCTTTTCTCCATTATATTTTATTGATGAGTAATTTACAACCTAATCCAGGTCCTGACATCAACAACTTTTTTTTCACCATTCACGATAAATCCATTTCACTATGCAACATTTATATTAGAAGTATGCAAAACAAACTTGAATTCCTGACATATCATTGGATCTCTGCAAATTTCCATCTACCTGGAAGATGACTAAGGTGATAGCGATATTTAAAAAGGGTGATTTCTCGTAACCGTCTAAGGACAAGAAGCCTATTTAATTGCTATGTTGGTGAAGTAATGGAAAGGATTGTGTAAAGATCTTTGTAAAACATCTTCATAAAAGTAAGTTAATTTATAGCTATCAGTCTGGGTTTATGCCAAAATATTCCACGGTTCATTAGTTGTTAGAAATGTATAATTGCATTCTAAATTCTTTAGAAAAGGATATTAACTGCTTTGTTTTCTGTAATTTTTTAAAAGCCTTCGACAAAGTACGGCACATGAGATTAATGTATAAACTAAAATCTTATGAAATTATAGGAGATATTCTGAAATGGTGAAAAAGCTATCTGAGTGATAGGAAACAAAATGTCATATTATATTCATCAGCATCGTCGGAAAACCATCTATGATCAGGTGTGCATCAATGTTTAGTACTTGACCTCTCTTACTTGTTGTTTTCATTAACGATATAACTGAAAACCTTGGCTCTTTATACATACTTTTTGCAGATGACACACCATTTAACTACTCTGATCACGATAGTGAGAAAATAACAACGGTCATTGGTCGTAATTTTATTTAGTTGGATGAATGGGCAATATTTTGGCTTATGACTTTTGATGCGGAAAAATCTGAAATTATGTTTTTTTTTTTTCTCCAATATCGCAATACCAATGTTTAGTTTTTCTTTGAAAGGAATTGAAATTCCAATAAAATTTATCATATACACCTAGGTATTACATTTACTAGTGATGCAAAATACAATATATATTAGCTTGTACTAAAAAGCATCTAAATGTTCAATGTACTGCGAAAATTAAAATTTCAAGTGGATGTTACATTTTCATGATTTTAGATTGACTATATTTATCTTTTTTTAGAATTATTAGAATACGCCCCTGAGGTATGTGACAACTGTAATGCTTCACTCACTGGAAAATTATGGCAAATCCAAACGGAGGCGGCAAGAATTGTAACTAAGTTACCGATATTTACAAAAATTGAAAACATATATAAAAAGGTACATTGGGAGACAATAGAAGAACGTCGAAAACGCAGAAAATTTCAATCATGATCTGCAAAATCATTCCCTTGAATATTTGTGTTATCTTGTTCCACCTCAGGTACAATCTATTTCCAAATATCCATTGCGAAAGAGAGTGGACATTTTATTGCCGTATTGTATATTGTTACAAGGGAATCCTTCCTTCCAGATACTATTAAGGAATGGCACAATCTCTACATTACAATAAGAAAAAATGGCTCAGTATCCAAATTCAAGTCGTTTTTAACTAGGAATAAAGATCGATCCATTGTTCCAAAATATTTTTTCATACGGGCCTAGAGAGCTAGATATACTGATAACCCAACTAAGATATTATTCATCTGTCTTGAGGTATGACCTGCACCGAGGAAATATCATCACAGATCCGCTATGTAGATATGGTACTAACATAGAAGCTGTTGACCACTACCTCTTTCATTGTCCAATATATGTAGTCCAAAGACAAACTTTCAAGCAGACTCTGTGATACTTATCCACTTAACGCAAATATTTTACCATCTGTAAGCCTTGAATTAAGATATGAAGAAAACATTTGCATTTTTCAGTAGGTTTTTCAGTATATGAAAAAGTCAAAGATTTCTGTTTGTATGACTTTTAAACGAAGCTGATATTTGTGTGTGTGTTTGTGTGTGTTTGCTGTGTTACAGATCGTCACCACCACATAACCTTCCACAAACCTAATGTCGCTCCAGTTGACTTTTAGTTTCACTCATTATAGTAATGCATAGTCTATATGCATATGTAAATATTGAATTTAGAAAAGAACAAAAAATAAGTATGATGTACTTTCGTTCAATCCATTGTGTTTTTAAGCAAATAAAGTATGTTTAAACTAACACAAACCACATAAAACTAAACAGAAAAATGAACAGCACTAATCCTACTAAAACATGAAGATCGAGTGTCTCGTGTCTGTTGATATATTAATGTAAACAGTTCTGATTTCAACTTAACAGAATACAACAAACTTGTTAGTATCCTTGAATTGATTGAGGGCAGTATTCGTCTCTGTGCAAAATAAATATAGACGAACGAGACGATTTTGATTTTAAAATTATAGTCTGCCTCAAAACAGCTTTTCTATGGATATTGATATTTATTATAAGGTTGATCTTTTGACTATTTATTTTGCTTGGATTTTATTAGTTTGGCTATTTTTGACTACCCTTCATTCATATGCATAAACTTTAAGGTAAAAGACAAAGTCAGCATAAAAAATGAAATAAACCTGCTAGTATCATTATATTTTAATATTCATATGCATAAACTTTAACCTCAGAGACATGGAGGTATTCGCTCCCTTTAATCATCAACTTTACATATCGACCAGATGTGATTTGTTTGCAGTTAAAAACCAAATGTGCGCCATTTGTTGCCGGCCCCTTGTAATGGGCACACAGCAACAACCCGGTCGAAAACCGTCCGACCAAAATATCAAGATCATGTAATCTCCAACCTAAAATATCAAGTTAAACACATATAAATGCTAATGCACAATATCCTAAGGAACATCCATACTAAATTTGGTTCCAAGTTGTTTCTGAAGAAAAGAATTTTAAAGAAATTACATTAAAAATAGCAACAAGAAAAAAAACGTCGAAAAAAGGGCTATAACTTTGGCACACAAGATAAAAACACGATGATTTAATCAAAAATACATTTCATTATGCTGAACATTTTACCCCATAGTTACCATACTTAGCATTTGGCTAAACCTAACAGTTTCTGAGATATACGCAAAAAGATTCGGAATGATATCTATGATCTATTTTTAGTATCAAAGGTCATTTTGCAAACAAATCAAGACTCAACACATCATTTCTTCTCACAACTACCAAATACAACATTCATACAGTTTTAGTTCTAATTGGTTCAGTATTTCCAGAGGAAAGTTTTACAGAAATAACATCAAAAATAGCGAAAAAGAAAAACTTCAAAAAGGGGCAATAACTCCAACATGGCGCAACAGATTGACACGAAAATTCGACCACAGATATATCTCATTTTGTCTGATACTATTCCTTGTCAAAAATGGACAAACCTTACAATTTTTCAGATATATGCGAAAAAGTTCCGACTGATCTCTTTTTTTTATAATTTAAGTAACAGTGGCCACTTTTTTCAGATCTAAAATCCCCATATAATTTCAATGCACATTACCCTACGGAACATTCATACCAAGTTTGGTTCTAATTGGGCCAGAAGTTTAAGCTAGAGAAGAGTATTTTAGAAAAAAAGTGTTAACAACGAAGGACGCCAAGTGATGGCAATAGCTCACATAGCCATTTGGGCCAGGTGAACTAAAAAGAAAAGACAATAAAATAGTATCCATTCCTTCAATCGCCCAAAACAGCAAGCAATGTATTTCTCGTGAATATGATAAAATTTCAATCTAAATGGCAGATTGGGTATAATAAACATAATATTTGACTAACAAGCAAATTCACATGCGGTTGATGATGTTTGTTCCAGTCATATACTCTTCTGTTTGTAGTACAAGGAAGTTATCAGAGCTGACTTATTGTCTTCACTAGTCCCTTGAATCATTTAGCTTTTGCCTGCCCCTGGTGCTCTTAATCATTGTCACAACACATATGATTCAATGGATAGAATGTAAAAGGTTATCACTGAACTTACTTAACAGATGAGAAATTGATAACAATTGATCACTAGAGGCTCTAAATAGCCTGAATCGCTTATTTGTCTCGATAAGCAACTTTCTATTTTTGTAAAAGTGGCCATGTTTTTTCTTGGATATAAATTCCTAACGCTCATATCCAAGAACAACCATGTCAATGTTATTAAATTTGAGCAGGTAGTTTCTGAGAAGAATAGTTTGTAAAGTAATAACTTTGATATAGCAAACAGATTTAAAAGAAAAGGGCAATAACTCCATTTTACTCTATGTCAGAATTTAAATTAACCTAAAAGTTTTATAGATTTATGCTAAAAACTACTGTCGGACCGCTATGCTATATTTTAGTAGCAGTGGCCATGTTTTTGATGGATCAAATATTTTCACAAAAGTTTTGATGGAAAAGACCCTAAGAAACATTCACATCAAGTTTTTTTTTCTAATTGGTCTGGTGGTGTTAGAGGAGACGATTTTTTAACAATACAACAAACGTGATGACTTTTCATTCAGAATTGTCAACTTTCCTTTCATCTGTGGCTACATCCCTTCAGCACCTGCGTATGGAGTTTTCATATCACAACTCATATGTTAAGCCAGATCCTGCTGTTACTACGCGGACATTTTGTGTCATGCTAGACTTCTTACAGTTAGGCTTCTGGAACAGAGTTGTGTTGCTACGATTGAAGTCATCAAAAAGGTTTATGGTCGTCATCATAAACCCATGGTGAATCAATCTTTATCATGAAAACAGATTGCTCAACGTACAAAAGTTTTCCTTTCCTCTTTTGTCTCACCCGGACTTGACTTTTTATGAACATCTCGGCGGGTGTTTCCAGAACCGCAGAGGACGCTTACCCTACCGATGTACATGGTCAATGCTCCCAGTTTTCAGTCCGAGTTGTTCATTTACTTTTGTTACTTTGCATGTATTGTTTTAGTTTTTTTATGTTCTTTGTTATGTTTGTGTGTTTTCCATGTCCGGTCTTTGTCTCTGAATTACAATCTTTTGATTTCCACTAGAATCTTGGTTTCCTTGATTATTCTTCCAAATAATAACATTATAAATCAGAAAAAAAAAACGTTGAAAAAAGATAATAAATCCAACATAGCTTCACAGATTTACACACAAAAATCACCACAGATGGATTCCATCATGCTAAATACTTTCACAATATGTCAGAGTTAGACTATACCTAATAGATTTGGAGATATTTTCGAAAAACTTCTGTCCCTGTGTTGTACTTTTAGTGCACAGCGCAATGTTTTTCGCCTGATCAAATATCCCCACATCAGTTCTATGAAGGGTGTCGTAAGCAACATTCGTACCAAGTTCGGTTCTAATTGGTCCGGTAGTGTCATGGACGATGTTTGAAATAAATAGCATTTGAAATAGCAAAAACTGTCAAAAAGGGAAAATTACTCAAACATGACTTAACAAATTTACATGATTTGGCCACACATAAATCTAGTTATGTTGAACATTTCTAATCTGTCACAATTTGGTCATATCTAACGCTTGAGGTATATGTAAGACAACTTTTGTCTGTTCTATTTTTAGTAACGGAGAAACATCCATACCAAGTTTAGTTATAATTGGTCAAGTAGTGTCAGATGTGAAGAATTGATAACGACGACGACGACGGACGCCATGTGATGGCAAAGGCCCACATGGCCCCAGACATTTTGATTCTTTAAAGTACCTGAACAACATTTTGTCCTGTTGAAGACCACAATACGTTGGATTCTATAGGTCCTCCCTAGATCAACCATCCAATATGGCGACTTGTCACGTTGTGTATGTTGATAAGTGTTTAGATCACCATCGACTACGTATTCCGCCTTGTGATTGCGATATGTAGAACTCTGATATGCCATCTTCCCATGGGCAAATTCTCGCAATGGTTTTGACGATTCATCTATGAAATAAACAGCCTAGCTTAAGGTGAAATAAAATATACTATACCCAAAATTTGTTTCGCTTTTTTTAATTCTGAACAACTTCAGCGAAATGGTAAAATGTTAAATGAACCAGACTGGGACCATCAATTTCAAACCTAGTAAGTATGGCATTCTGATGTGCTATGTGATTTGCTTTAGAAAAATATTTTGTTGTGTAAATTCATAAAGTTCAAATTCAGGCTAGATTCAACGTGGGATTATATGAATGAAACATTGTTTGGTAACAGAACGAGCCAAATCATCTCTGTTAATTGATTACAGAAAACTGATCCGTTTTACCAATGTCTTATATTTGTTTTCTTTTTAAAAATAGTAAATTCTAATGTTGCATCAGTTTTTGGGCAAATACATTTTCCCAGGTATAAGTTCAATCATTACTGCTCTCCAGAAATTTGAAAAAAGTGTAACTTCTCGAATTTGTATGTACATTCCTTCTTACATATACGTTAAATGGAATAATTTACAACAGTTATGATAACCCTTACAGGTAAGTCAATTTGTCCAGACAAAAGGGATTATATTTCAACTTTCGAGCTTTATTTAGCATATTTCCATAAAAAAATAGGATATGAAATTCCATTTCTGGTTAAGGTCCGACAAGTACAGTCAAACTTCAGAATCAGTTCTTCATAATTATGGAGGAATTTAGTAAGAGTAATCAAGGGAACCAAAGTCAAATTGGCATCCAAAAAATGTAATCCAGGGACAAAGACCAGGTATGGAAAAAGACACACACAACAAAGAACATAAAGTAACTAAAATCATACATACAAAGTAACAAAATCAAATGAGGACTTGGACTCCACGAAAAACTGGAGTATGGAGTATGGACCAGGTGCACCGGTAGGGTAAGCGTTCTCTGCTTTTCTAGAAACACCAGCCAAGTTGCTCATCATGCTAATAAAAAGTCAAGTCCGGGATATACGATAGAGGAAGGAAAACTATGAAGCGCTAAACAAATCAGTTTTCATGGCGCAGATGGATACACCGTAGCGATCCACTAGTTCATGATGACGGCCAAAGAACTTCTGTAGTGATGACTTCAATCATGAATTAACATAACCGTGTTCCAGAAGCCTATTTGGTAGAATTGTAAAGCGTAAGAAAAGGTCTGTGTAGTTTCGGCAAGCTCTGGCAAAAAGTATGAGTTTTGATATGAATACTCCATACACAGGTGCTGAAGGGATACTGCCACAAATGAAAAGTCATCACGATTGTCGTAAAGTTTGGTCAATAGTTTCCTTTACCATCGATCTTTAAGTTTAGGTCAAGATAAGAGGTTGACTTCAAAGTGTCTGTGGTATCCCCGTAATTAGGATAGTTTCAACATAATACATCATCTATGTGACGGAAACTGAGATTAAATGATCTAGCTAAACGATATTCTTTCTTTCGGACCGGATCAGCTGTTAACTCTGAACTAAAGAGTATGCAAGGGAACCAAGATCCTAGCGAAAATTTAAAAAAATGTTATCCAGAACATTCTTAGTGACACCAGTCGATCGTAAGTCCAGGGTAGATAAACGAGGAAAGGAAAATAATAACGCGTTGAATAAATCAGTCTTGGCAGCACAGACGGATACACCATAACTATCCTCGAGTTCACGATGACGACCATTAAACTTTTGCAACGACAACCTAAATCCTGTAGCAACATAACCCTGTTCCAGAAGCCTAATTGTGAAAAGTCTGCGTAGTTATGGCAAGATGTGGCATAAAGTATGAGTTGTGATATGAACTCTTTACGGAGCTGCTGAATGCTTGTTGCCAAAACGAAAGGAAAGTCGAGAAGACGGAATAAAAAGTCGTCGTACTGGTTAATAGTTTTTCGTTACCATCGATCTCGAAGTGTATGTCAAGATATGAGGCTGACTTCACAGTGTCTGTAGTACATGTGTATCTTTTTTTTATCGACCAATCAAAATTATTTCCGCGCCCCGTTACCAATTCATAGTCCTCAATTTCCATGCCCCATTCCCCCATTTCCGATGCCCCATAAAATTTGGAAGTTTATCCCATATTATGTAGTAGCAATTTTTTTGCTATATTGAGTAGCACTGACAATCATTGACATACTTAAAACCTTCATATGTTTCAAAATTTAAGACCTCACAGCCTTTACCCACTCGTATTACCTATTTTCCTGAGTAGTCTTCCATGGCATCCATAAAAACTTTAAAGTTACAATTCCAGTGTATGGAATATGGTTCATGGTACTTGGGACCTTTAGAAAGGACTTTGCAGAGAGATTCGTTTTTGATGTTTGAATTTCCTGTAATTACCCCCATGGTCTATTTACCGACAAAAAGAGATTTCTTTCATTGAAGTCTAAAACATCGTTACTGATAGATAGATAGATAGATAGATAGATAGATATTTTATTTTTAGTGCAGCTTGGCATATATAAACATAGCATCACATTCATACTTCGTCATGGCACTAAATATATGTTTTTGTCCTAACCAGCTATTAGAGGCTATGATACACTATCATTTTATTACAGTTGAAACATATAAATATAAGATCTTCTCTAACTTTCAAGTTTGAGGCTAAAATTATTCATTATGTCTATACACAAATGTTTTTTTTCTCAACCGAATATAACTAAAAGTTTTGAAAAGTTGTTAATATATGTAATATATCACCAGAAGGAAAAAAATTAAAACATGAGTTATTTTTCTTTGCATTAAATAGAAGTTTGACTGTGTGAGTAAGATAAAGTATAAACTAAACTTGAACAAAATTTGCAAACGAATCAATAAATGAGGTTATTCACTTGATTTAAGAATAATGTATCAAGGCACATGGGGAAAACTTGAAAAAGCATAAAGAATAAATAAAGGTATTCGCTTAATTCTAGAATAATATTTCCAATATATCATTTTATATCTATTACATACATGTAATTCAAACATAAATACATTTCACACTACTTTCATCATTGGTATGCAAGCATGCTCTCTTTAGATGAACATATACAACAGTGTACTGATGATTTTGTTCTAGTAAGAATGTAACAAAACATGTGGACAAATACGGGCAAACCGAAGTTGAGAAATATATACACCGTATGAAAGAGCCAAAGAAACGTCCCCGTCATGGAAGCGTAAATTAACAATTTGAAAAGAAAAACCGTCTCGTCGTAAATTTTAGTTTTCAGTTTACCTATTGAAATGGAATTATCAAAATCCAAAGAGGACAATTAAAACTGTCCTTATCAGCTTTTTTAATGTCAAATTCTGATGGGAAATTTAGGCAATGTATCTGAAAAGAAATCAGTACTAATCGCCGCAAAAAATACTCTAAGTAGCTATAAACATTAAAACTTTGTCTAATAAATGAGCGTTGGAATGAATTGATGAAGTTTGGCCATAATCTGTTTCATTATACGCGTTATTTTGATATCTTCCCTGTCTAGTCTTTATTTTTCAATAATATCATTTTGATAACCGTTCCAATTCAAATTTTATAGATCTTCCTTTTGATAGCTTACCTTCATTGATCATATAAAACCGCCATTCACTATCTTTCCTTATTCAATATGTCATTTAAGGTGCCGAGGTGTAATAAACATTGTTTATCCTCGGTATTGTGGAAAACAGACACACATCTAGGGTTTTCCATGCAATGTAAAGTACAATTGATCAACGGTAAGTCTATATAAGATCTTATAATGTCAACAACTTGGTATGCATTTTCCATTTCACTACGCCTCTTTATGTATGATTGTGTGTTTTTTGAAAATACCATTTGGTAGATAAATCCGAGGTGAAATACAAATTTAGAGTACATTGCTGCAAAATACTTGAAAAACAACGAAACAGCCGCATTAAATATTGGTAGTTATTGACTCTTGGTATTTATAGTAAAACGATCAAACGTCAGCCAATGATGTAACTTAATTTAAAGCACAAATTCATGTTTAAAGTAACGTTTACTCATTGCAGATGATGGAACCACTTAGAAGTTTTGAATAGACCTTCTGTATATCGTGGTCTCATAAACAATTACATACATTATAATTTGACGAGAGAAATTATAAGACACATGCTATGGCGGCAGAAAATCCATACAAAGACAATTGACAATCATTTTTGCAGTTAATGGCGTTAAAACGTATGCGTAGACGTTCAATGGTGCGTGTAGCGGTTTCAAAATTTTGGCAGATTACCAAGCCTGCAATTTACCGATGGCCTGTTCCGACAGACGTACCATAGCTTTGCTCACAAACTTGATACCTAAGTCATTAAAATTGCAGTGATTTTAAACCCATAATGATGCATATAAATTGAGGCAATTAAATGGTTTTAATTGATAACGGCAAAGTGAGTCCTACAAGGAGTGGAGGGTTCGATCGGTCTGCGCCTTTGCGTTATATTCTTGGAAGTGGAATTCCCCTTTAAATATTTAAAACATTTACCATAGGCATTGATGAACATAATTACTGTACGCAATCATTATTTGTAATTTTATATTAGTATTACATGTAGAAACACTTTTTAAAAAAGCGAAGTTTCGTTTGCGATTCAGTATATGTGAAGACGCTATAAGGAAGACAGAATTGCAACGATGAACAAACAATTTGGTGCATGAGAGAAGAGAAATTGCGTGAATAAATCACTACATTGACACTGACAAAAACAATGTTCTTTGATGATGCGAATAATTTCAGAACTCATTTACGAAATTTAATACATGTATATAAGCAATTTTGTCCAGTTATAGGCACTGGGTAAAAACAGTATATGCTTATTTTTTATGACTTAGTACATAAATCACAGACGAAGCAAATTAACAGAAAGAATAGTTCATGCTATAAATTAGAGCTGTAGCTATTTTATTTGTGCATGTGACCATTCAGACACCCAAATGACATTGTATAAGATTACAGTAGCACCAAAATCATAGATAGAATTGAAATAATGCAGCTAAAAGTCCCATTTTAAACAAAAAAGAGAACAACTGCATTTTTCACATTACTCTACGTGCTTCTACCTATCATCACATGACTACATACAGTACACTCGGGGACATTTTTTCTCCAACTCTAAAGTCGGAGTTTTAAATCCATGTTAGTCGATGAAACATCGTGTCAGTGGGATTTTTTCTTGGTGAAATATGAGCCTTACACCCACCTAGCTACGACATCTTATTTTCTGGTTGTTAATTTTGTACGTAGAATCACTGACGTTGGTTTGAAATTCACCCTGCATGATGAAGTTAATCTCATTGATCTCCGCCGACAATATTGACGTTTGAACCCAAGCACTGACCACCAAAATTCATTGGGGACTCTTGAAAATCACAACAGAGGAGTCTAGGAGACTTGTGAAAATCCTGAATCTGATAGCCGAAATTTACGCTAGTAATTTCAGTCAACTGTATATTTGTCCAGTTTTAATTCAAGCCGTCGGCAAAATAAAACAGCGGTTGAGACGGTTAGCACGTTGTATTAACAATTTGAAAATATAGATTAGGGTGAGTGTTAGGGTAAGGGTTAGGGTTAGAGTTAAGATTGTTGTTAGGTTAAGTGTTCGGGTGAAGGTTAGGGGTAAGGTTAAGGTTAGGGTTAGGGGTTAGAGTTATGGTTAAGGTTAGGGTTAGGGTTAGAATCTAGTTATATGTTTAATGTAAGGTTTAATGCGTAGGGTCAGGTTTGGAGTTAGGGTAAGGGTAAATGTTAGCGTTAGATTGAAGGTTTGGGTTTAGGTTTATGGATAATGGTTAAAGGTTAGTATTTAGTGTAAGGTGTAAGGTAAGGTTAAGGTATATATAAGGGTTAGGGTTAAGGGTTAGGATTAAGGTATAGGGTTCGGGTTAGGGTTTAGGTATATATTTATCGTTAGGTTTTCCGTTTAAGGTTAGAGTCAGGGTTGGGATGTGAGTTAAGGGTTGTGGTTTAGGGTTAGTGTTAGGGTTAGGGTTAGAATATAAGTATAGGTTTAATATAGGGTGTGGTTTGGGGTTAGGGTAAGGGAAAATGTTTGCGTTATATTTAAGGTTTCTCTTTAGGTTTATTGATAATAATTAATGGTTAGTATTTAGAGTAAGGTGTAAGGTAAGGTTAAGGTAAAGATAAAGGTTTGGGTTAGGGTTAGGTTTACGGTTAGAGTTATGGTTATGGTTGGGGTTAGAGTTAGGGTTGGGGTTAGGGTTAGGGTTATGGTTAGGGTTAGGTTAAGTGTTAGGATGATGGTTAGGGGTAAAAGTTTGAATCTAGGTATAGGTTTAATGTAAGGTTTAGTGCGTAGGGTCAGGTTTGGGGTTACAGTAAGGGTAAATGTTAGCGTTAGAGTGAAGATTTGGGTTTAGGTTTATGGATAATTGTTAAAGGTTAGTATTTAGTATAAGGTGTAAGGTAAGGTTAAGGTAAAGACGAGGATTAGGGTAAAGGTAAGGGTTAGGGGTTAGGGTTACGGTTTGTGTGTATGGTTAATAATTAGATTTGAGGGTTGGGGTTTAGGCTTTAGGGTTAGGATTAAGGTTAGAGTTAGGGTAGGCTAAAGGGTAACGTTTCGGGTTGGGGGTTAGTGTTAGGTGGATTAGGGTTTGGGTAACGGTTAGGTGTAGGTGTCAAGGTTAGGGTTAGTGTAAAGGTTGTGGGTAGGGTCAAGATAAGGGTTTAGTGTACGGGTTTAGGGTTGAAGTTAGGGTTACGGCGGGATTAGAGTTAGGGTTACGGTTGACGTTAGGTTAAGGGTTGGCGGAAGGGTTACGGTTTGGGTTGGGTTTTGTGTAGGGTTAGGGTTAGGGTTATATTTAGGCTTAAATTTTAGTGTTAAGGTTACAATTAGGGTTTGGGTTAGGGTTAAGGTTGAGCGTTAGGGGTTAGGATTAGTGTTAAAAATTAGTAATTTGTGCAAGGGTAAAGTAAGGTTAAAGTGAAGGTTAAAATTAGGGTTAGGGTTATCGTTCGGGTTAAGGGTTAGGTGTATGGTTAGTTTAAATCTTAGTGTTGACATTACATAGCACCAACTTTAGAGTTAAGGTAAAAGTTTAGGGTGATGGTTATTGTTAGGGGTTAGGATTAGGGTAAGGGTAAGGGTTTGGGATTAGAGTTCGGGTTAGTGGTAGGGTCAGGATCAGGGTTAGGGTTAGGATTAGCCTTTAGGGTTGGGGTTTGGGTTAGGGTTAAGTGTTAGGGCAAATGTTAGGGTTACGGTTAGGGATAGGGTTAAGGTTAGGGTTAGGGGATACAGTTAGTGTTAGGGTTAGTGTTAAGGTTAGGGATTTTGGTTAGGGTTGAGGGTTGTGTAGGGTTAGTTTAAATCTTAGTGTTCACATTCCATAGCACCAACTTAAGGGTTAAGGTAAAAGTTTAGGGTAAGGATTAGTGTTAGGGATTATTGTTAGTAATTAGAGTTTGGGTTTGGGTTTAGGGTGTAGCGTTAGGATTAAATTTGATTAGGGTTAGGATTGACTGAGTGTTATTGTAAGTGTTAGGGTTAGGGGTTAGGTTTAGGGTAAAGGTAAGGGTTAGAGGTTAGAGTTACGGTTTGGGTTTACGGTTATTAATTAGAGTTGTGGGTTGAGGTTTAAGCTTTAGCGTTAGGATTAAGGTTAGGGTTAGGGTTGACTTAAGGGTTTCGGTTTGTTTTGGAGTTTGTGTTAGGTGCGTTAAGGTTATGTTACGGTTAGGTGTAGGAGTTGTGGTTAGGGTTAGAGTAAGGATTGTGAGTAGGGTTAAGGTAAGTGTTTAGTATAAGGGTTTAGGTTTGGAGGTAGGGTTACGGAGGGGATTAGGGTTAGGGTTACGGTTGACGTTAGGTTTAGTGTTGGCTTAAGGGTTACGGTTTGGGTTAGGGTTTGTGTAGGGTTAGGACTAGGGTTAGGATTAGGGTTCGGCTTAGGGTTAGGGTTAGGGTTAGAGTTAAGGATTTTGCTTAGGATTCAGTGTTAGGTGTATGGTTAGTTTAAATCTTAATGTTGACATCCCGTAGCCCCAACTTTATGGTTAAGGTAAAAGTTTAGAGTAAGAGTTAGTGTAAGGGTTTGTGTTAGGGTAAGGTTTAGTGTTAGGGTAAGGGTTAGTGTTAGTGTAAGGGTTGATGTTAGGGTTAGGGTAGAAGTTTTGGGTAAGGGTTTTGGTTTATTGTAAATAATTGGAGTTGAGGTTTGGGTTTTAGTGTTTATCCTTAGGGTTTAGGTTTGGTTAGGGTTAGGGTTAGGGTGAGGGTTAGTGTTAGGGTTAGGGTTAGGGTAAGGGTTTGGGTTAGTGTAAGGGTAAGTGTTAGGGCTAAGGTTAGGGGTAGGGGTTAGAGTTACGGTAAGTGTTAGGGTTAGGTTTAGAATCTAGGTTTAGTTTTAATGTAGAGTTTGGTTTGGGGTAAGGCTAAATATTAGCGTTAGAGTTAAGGTTTGGGTTTAGGTTTATGGATTAGGGTTAGGGTTAGGGTTAGGGTTAGGGGTTAGGGGTTAGGGTTAGAGTTAGGGTTAGGGTTAGGGTTAGGGTTAGGATTAGGCTTAAGTGTTAGGGTTAGGGTTAGGGTTAGGGTCAGGGTTAGGGTTAGAGTTAGGTTTAAGATTAGGGTAAGGGTTAGTGTAAGGGTTGATGTTAGGGTTAGGGTAGAAATTTAGGGTTAGGGTTTGGGTTTATTGTAAATAAATGGAGTTGAGAGTTGGGGTTTAGTGTTTATCCTGAGGGTTTATGTTTGGTTAGTGTAGGGTTGGTTAGGGTGAGTGTTAGGGTTAGCGTTTGGGTTAGTGTAAGGGTAAGTGTTAGGGCTGAGGGTTGGGGTTTAGTGTTTATCCTTAGTGTTTTGGTTGGTTAGTGTAGGGTTGGTAAGGGTTAGTGTTAGGGTTAGGGTTAGTATAAGTGTAAATGTTAGGGCTAAGGGTTGGGTGTTAGTATTTATCCTTAGGGTTTAGGTTTGGTTAGTGTAGGGTTGGTTAGGGTTAGTGTTAGGGTAAAGGTTTGGGTTAGTGTAAGGGTAAGTGCTTGCGCTAAGGTTATGGGTAGGGATTAGAGTTACGCTTTGGGTTAGGGGTAGGGGTAGTGTTAGAATATATGTTTAGTTTTAATGTAGAGTTTGGTTTGGGGTAAGGCTAAATATTAGCGTTAGAGTTAAGGTTTGGGTTTAGGTTTATGGATTAGGGTTAGGGTTAGGGTTAGGGTTAGGGTTAGGGTTAGGGTTAGGGTTAGGGTTAGGGTTAGGGTAAGGGTTAGTGTAAGGGTTGATGTTAGGGTTAGGGTTAGGGTTAAGATTAGGGTTAGGGTTAGGGTTAGGGTTGGCGTTAGGGTTGGGGTTAGGGTTAGGGTTAGTGTTAGGGTAAGGGTCAGTGTAAGGGTTGATGTTAGGGTTAGGGTTAGGGTTAAGATTAGGGTTAGGGTTAGGGTTAGGGTTAGGGTTAGTGTTAGGGTATGGGTCAGTGTAAGG
Organism: Perna viridis; assembly: GCA_037379345.1. NCBI lineage: Eukaryota > Metazoa > Mollusca > Bivalvia > Mytilida > Mytilidae > Perna > Perna viridis. The sequence goes on from CM074518.1 coordinate 19,757,029, forward strand.
GTTGATGTTAGGGTTAGGGTTAGGGTTAGGGTTGGCGTTATGGTTGGGGTTAGCGTTAGGGTTAAGGTTAGGGTTAGGGTTAGGTTTAGGGTTAGGGTAAGGGTTAGTGTAAGGGTTGATGTTAGGGTTAGGGTAGAAGTTTAGGGTTAGGGTTTGGGTTTATTATAAAAATTTGGAGTTGAGGGTTGGGGTTTAATGTTTATCCTTAGGGTTTATGTTAGGGTTAGTGTTAGGGTTAGTGTTAGGGTAAAGGTTAGGGGTAGGGGTTAGGGTTAGAATCTAGGTTTAGTTTTAATGTAGAGTTTGGTTTGGGGTAAGGCTAAATATTAGCGTTGGAGTTAAGGTTTGGGTTTAGGTTTATGGATAATGGTTAAAGGTTAGTATTTAGTGTAAGGTGTAAGTTAAGGTTAAGGTAAAGTTTAGGGTTAGGGTTAAGGGTTAGGGTTAGGGTTAGGTTTAAATTTAGGGTCAATGTTAGGTTTAGGGTTAGGTTTAGGGTTGTGAGTAGGGCTAGGGTTAGGGTTTAGTGTAAGGGTTTAGGGTTAGGGTTAGGGTTAGGGTTAGGGTTAGGGGTTAGGTTTAGGGTTAGGGGTTAGGGTTAAGGTTTAGGGTTAAGGGTTGGCGGAAGGGTTACGGTTTGGGTTGGTTTTGTGTAGGGTTAGGATTAGGGTTAGGGTTATTGTAAAGGTTATATTAAGGCTTCAATTTTAGTGTTAAGGTTACAATTGGTGTTTGGGTTAGGGTTAAGCTTGAGGGATAGGGGTTAGGATTAGTGTTAAAAATTTATGGTTAGGGTTAATTTGTGCAAGGGTAAAGTAAGGTTAAAGTGAAGATTAAAATTAGGGTTAGGGTTATCTTTCGGGTTAAGGGTTAGGTGTATGGTTAGTTTAAATCTTAGTGTTGACATTACATAGCACCAACTTTAGAGTTAAGGTAAAAGTTTAGGGTAATTGTTATTGTTAGGGGTTAGGATTAGGGTAAGGGTAAGGGTTTGGGATTAGAGTTCGGGTTAGTGGTAGGGTCAGGATTAGGGTTAGGGTTAGGGGTTAGGGTTAGGGTTAGCCTTTAGGGTTGGGGTTTGGGTTAGGGTTAAGTGTTAGGGCAAATGTTAGGGTTAAGGTTAGTGTTTAGTGTAAGGGTTTAGGTTTGGAGTTAGGGTTACGGTGGGGATTAGGGTTAGAGTTACGGTTGACGTTAGGTTTAGGGTTGGCTTAAGGGTTACGGTTTGGGTTAGGGTTTGTGTAGGGTTAGGATTAGGGTTAGGATTAGGGTTAGGATTAGGGTTAGGATTAGGGTTAGGATTAGGGTTTGGATTAGGGTTGGTGTTAGAGTTAGGCTTAAACTGTAGTGTTAAGGTTACAATTAGGGATTGGGTTAGGGTAAAGGTTGAGGGTATGAGGTTAGGATTAGTGTGAAAAATTAGGATTTTGTGCAAGGGTAACGTTAGGTTAAAGTGAAGGTTAGAATTAGGGTTATGGTAAGGGTTTATGGTTAGGGTTAGAGTTAAGGGTTTTGCTTAGGGTTAAGGGTTAGGTGTATGGTTAGTTTAAATCTTTGTTTTGACATTCCATAGCCCCAACTTTATGGTTAAGGTTAAAGTTTAGAGAAAGAGTTAGTGTAAGGGTAAGGGTTTGTGTTAGGGTAAGGGTTAGTGTTAGGGTAAGGGTTAGTGTTAGTCTAAGGGTTGATGTTAGGGTTAGGGTAGAAGTTTAGGGTTAGGGTTTTGGTTTATTGTAAATAATTGGAGTTGACGGTTGGGGTTTAGTTTTTAGCCTTAGGGTTTAGGTTTGGTTAGGGTAGGGTTGGTTAGGGTTAGTGTTAGGGTTAGGGTTTGGGTTAGTGTAAGGGTAAGTGTTAGGGCTAAGGTTAGGGGTAGGGGTTAGAGTTACGGTTTGGGTTAGGGGTAGGGGTTAGAGTTACGGTTAGTGTTAGGGTTAGGGTTAGAATCTAGGTTTAGTTTTAATGTAGAGTTTGGTTTGGGGTAAGGCTAAATATTAGCGTTAGAGTTAAGGTTTGGGTTAGGGTTAGGGTTAGGTTTTAGGGTTAGGGTTAGGGTTAGGGTTAGGGTTAGGTTTAGGGTTAGGGTTAGGGTTAGGGTTAGGGTAAGGGTTAGTGTAAGGGTTGATGTTAGGGTTAGGGTAGAAGTTTAGGGTTAGGGTTTGGGTTTATTGTAAATAATTGGAGTTGAGGGTTGGGGTTTAGTGTTTATCCTTAGGGTTTAGGTTTGGTTAGGGTAGGGTTGGTTAGGGTTAGTGTTAGGGTTAGGTTTAGGGTTTGGGTTCGTTTAAGGGTAAGTGTTAGGGCTAAGGTTAAGGGTAGCTGTTAGAGTTATGGTTTGGGTTATGGGTAGAGGTTAGTTACAGTTAGTGTTAGGGTTAGGGTTAGAATTCAGGTTTAGTTTAAATGTAGAGTTTGGTAAATATTAGCGTTAGAGTTAAGGTTGGGGTTTAGGTTTATTGATAAGGGTTAGGGTTAGGGTTAGAATTAGGGTTAGTGTTAGGGTTAGGTTTAAGGTTAGGGTTAGGCTTAGGGTTAGGGTTAGAGTTAGGGTAAGGGTTAGGGTTAGGGTTAGGGTTAGTGTAAGGGTTGATGTTAGGGTAGAAGTTTAGAGTTAGGGTTTATGTTTATTGTAAATAATTGGAGTTGAGGGTTTGGGTTTAGTGTTTATCCTTAGGGTTTAGGTTTGGTTAGGGTTAGGGTTAGTGTTAGGGTTAGTGTTAGGGTAAGGGTTTGGGTTAGTGTAAGGGTAAGTGTTAGGGCTAAGGTTATGGGTAGGGGTTAGGGTTAGAATCTAGGTTTAGTTTTAATGTAGAGTTTGGTTTGGGGTAAGGGTTAGGGTTAGGGTTTGGGTTAGGGTTAGGGTTAGGGTTAGAGTTAGGGGTTAAGGTTAGGGTTAGCCTTTAGGGTTGGGGTTTGGGTTAGGGTTAAGTGTTAGGGAAATTGTTAGGGTTAAGGTTAGTGTTTAGTGTAAGGGTTAAGGTTTGGAGTTAGGGTTACGGTGGGGATTAGGGTTAGAATTACGGTTGACGTTAGGTTTAGAGTTGCTTAAGGGTTGCGGTTTGGGTAAGGGTTTGTGTAGGGTTAGTATTAGGGTTAGGATTAGGGTTAGGATTAGGGTTAGGGTTAGGAGTTAGGGTTAGGGTTAGCCTTTAGGGTAGGGGTTTGGGTTAGGGTTACGTTGGGGATTAGGGTTAGAGTTACGGTTTGGGTTAGGGATAGGGGTTAGAGTTATGGTTAGTGTTAGGGTTAGGGTTAGAATCTAGGTTTAGTTTTAATGTAGAGTTTGGTTTGGGGTAAGGCTAAATATTAGCGTTAGAGTTAAGGTTTGGGTTTAGGTTTATGGATAATGGTTAAAGGTTAGTATTTAGTGTAAGGTGTAAGTTAAGATTAAGGTAAAGATTAGGGTTAGGGCTAGGGTTAGGGTTAGGTTTAGGTTTAGAGTTAGGGTTAGGGTTGTGAGTAGGGTTAGGGTTAGGGTGACGTTAGGTTTAGGGTTGGCGTAAGAGTTACGGTTTTGGTTGGGGTTCGTGTAGGGTTAGGATTAGGATTAGGGTTAGGATTAATGTTAGGGTTAGAGTTAGGCTTGAATTTTAGTGTTAATATTACAATTTGGGATTGGTTTTGGGTTAATGTTGAGGTTTAGTGGTTAGGATTAGTGTTAAAATTAGGAATTTTTGCAAGGGTAAAGTAAGGTTAAAGTGAAGGTTAGAATAAGCGTTAGGGTTATCGTTAGGATTCAGGGTTAGGTGTATGGTTAGTTTAAATCTTAGTGTTGACATTACATAGCACAAACTTTAGAGTTAATGTAAAAGTTTAGGGCAATGGTTAGTGTTAGGTTAAGGGTTAGTGTTAGTGTAAGGGTTGGGGGTAGGGTTAGGACAGAAGTTTACGGTAAGGGTTAGGGTTTTGGTTGATTGTTAATAGTTAATAAAGTTGAAGGTTGGGGTTTAGGGTTTAGCCTTAGGTTTACGGTTAGGGTTATGGTTAGGGGTAAGAGTTAGTGTTAAGGGCTAGGGTTTGGGTAAGGGTAAGGGATTAGGGTTCGTGTTAGTGGTAGAGTAAGGATTAGTGTTAGGGTTGGGTGTTAGGTTTAGGGTTAGCCTTTAGGGTTGGGGTTAGGGTTAGTGTGAAAAATTAGGATTTTGTGCAAGGGTAAGGTGAGGTTAAAGTGAAGGTTAGAATTAAGGTTAGGTTTATGGTTAGGGTTTATGGTTAGGGTTAAGGTTAAGGTTATCGTTAGGGTTAGGTGTATGGTTAGTTTAAATCTTAGTGTTGACACTACATAGCACCAACTTTAAGGTTAAGGTAAAAGTTTAGGGTAATGGTTAGTGTTAGGGTAAGGGTTTGAGTTAAGGTTAGGACAGAAGTTTAGTTTTAGGGTAAGGGTTTGGGTTGATTGTTAATAATTAAAGTTGAAGGTTAGGGTTTAGTGTTTAGCCTTCGGTTTAAATTTTGGTTAGGGTTTGGATTAGGGTTAGGGTTAGAGTTAGTGTTAGAGTATGGGTTAGGGTTAGGGTTAGTATTAGGTGTTAGGATTGGGGATGAGAGTTAGGGTCAGGGTTAGGGTAAGGGTTAGGAGTTAGGGTTAGACTTAGGCTTTAGGGTTAGACTTAGGCTTTAGGGTTAGGGTTTGTGTTAGGGTTAGTGATTGGATTCATGGTTAATAATTAGAATTGATGGTTAGGTTTAAGGGTTTAGCGTTAGGATTATGTTTTGGGTAGTGTTAGTTTTAGCTCTTGGGTTTAGGGTTAGTTGTAGGTTTGGAGGTTAGGGTTTGTAGTTAGAATGAGTGTATGGGTTATAATTTAGGTATAGGTATAAGGTAAGGTTTAATGTGTAGTGTTAGGTTTGGGGTTAGGGTAAGGGTAAATGTTAACGTTAGAGGTAAGCTTTGGGTTTAGGTTTATGGATGATAGTTAAAGGTTAGTATTTAGTGTAAGGTGTAAGTTAAGGTTAAGGTAAAGATGAGGGTTAGGGTTAAGGGTTAAGGTTTAGGTAGTAATTGATCTTCAGGTTTTCTTTTAAAGATTAAGGTTAGGGTTGGGATGAGAGTTCAGGGTTGTGGTTTAGGGTTAAGTTTTGTAGTGTTAGGGTTAGGGTTGGTGTAAAGGGTTAAAGTTAGAGATTGGGGTTAGGGTTATGGTTAGAGTTAGGGTTAGGTTTAGGGTTAAAGGTTAGGATTTAGTTTTAGTGGTAAAAGAAGGTTATAGTATAGATTAGACATAGGGTTAGGCTTGAGAGTTAGGGTTTAATGTTTAGGGTTAGTTTCATGTTTAGGTTTAGGGTTAGGATTAGTGTATATTTTAGCGTTTGAGTTAAGGTTTGGGTTTAGGTTGATTGATTAGGTTTAGTATTAAGTGTCAGGGTTAGCGTTGGGATTAGGGTTAGGTCTATGGTTTAGAGTTCGGGCTAGGGTCTGAGGTTCAGGGTAATGGTTAATTTTAAGGTCAGGGTGAGCGTTTTGGCTAAGTTTGAGGATTAGGTATATGGTTAGTTTAAATGTTAGTGTTCACATTTCATATCATCAAATTTAGGGTTAAGGTAAAAGTTTAGTGTTAGGGTTAGGATTATGGTTTAGGGTTAGGGTTAGGGTTTAGAGTTAGGGTTTGGGTTTAGTGTTGAGGGTGATGGTTAATACTAGAGTCACGGTGAGCGTTTGAGTTAGGGTTGAGTGTTATGTGTAAGGTTAGTTGAAATCTGAGTGTTCACATTCAGTATCACCAACTTTGTTCTTATTTGATGCAATTGTCTTTTTCATCTTCAATCTAGTTTTTTTGCACATCACAACTAATACGTTACGTCGGAGCTAGCTGAAACAACGTTAACACGGCACCTTTTAACACAATACCTTTTGTGTCGTTTTTGACCCTTACAATGAGGCTTCTGGGACAAGGGATATATTGCTACAAGATTAAAGATATCCCCAATTAAGTTTTATGGTTGTTATCATGAACTCGTGGTTCGTGTTGGTGTATTCATTTGCACTATGAAAAAGCAATTTGTTACCCTCTCATACTTTTCCTCTTCTCTTTCGTCTACCCCGGACGTGATATTTTGTTGAAGAATTCAGCCGATGTTTCTATAAAAGCAGAGAATAATTACCATACCGGTATACCTGGCTCATTCTCCAACTGTTTAGTGAAAGTCCATATTGCTCAATTATTTTTTTTCTCTATAAGTGCTATTTTGGTTTATAATTTCATGTTTTTTGTTGTTGTGTGTGTCTGTTTGCTGTGTTCAATTCTTGGATTATATTCGCTTTACTTCCGTTCAGATCTAAGGTTTTTTACGTCACATAATTTTGTTTTATGATTTGTGTTTTTTTTTATAGTTTCATCATGATCCCGTTATGTTAGGATTATGGTAATAGTCATTGTTATGTTTGTTTTTTGTTTGAGTTAGATTTAGGATAAGGTTTAATGTTTAAGGTTAGTATTTAGGGTTAGGGCTAAAACTATACGTAAATCCTACCCCTAACCTTAACACTAACTCCAACGTTAACACTTAATCTAATGCCTAACCCTAACCCTAACCCGAAACCCTAATCCTTAGCCTAACCCTAACACAAACAACAGCCACAAACCTCATCCCTAAACCTAACACTAACACTAACCCTAAACCCTAACTCTTAGCCTAACCCTTACCCTAACCCTAGCCCAAACCCATGTCTAAACAGTAACCCTAATCTAAGACCTGAATTCTAAACCTTACCCTTACTCTAACCCTTACTCTATTCATAACACTAAACCACAACTCTTACCCTCAATCTTACTCTAACCATAACACAAAACCCTAACCCTAACCCTAAACCATAGCCCTAAACCATAGCCCTAACCTTTACCTTAACCTTACCTTACATCTAAAACTAGCTTTATAAATAAAGCCTAACTTTAAACCTCAATTCTAACCGTAATCCTTATCCTCAACCCTAACCTAAAACCCTAACCCTAATCCTAACCCTAAAACCTAACCTTTAACCCTAACATTAACCTTTACCTAACCCCTAACCCTAAGCCCTAACCTTAACCGTAGCCCTAACCCTAATCCTAACACTAGACCTAAACCCTAACCGCATCCCTAATCCTAACCTTACCCCAAACACTAAACCCTTACCCTAAACCCTCAAACCTTACCTTAACCCTAACCCTTAACCAAACCCTAACCCTAAACCTAAACCCTTACCCTCAACACTTACCCTAACCCTAACCCAAAAACTACACCCTAACCATAACTATTACCCTAACCCTGACTTAACAAGATCGTGATGAAGTTATCGTCAGACGTGTTACAATCGAACATTTAAATCTTAATGATTTAGAATGGACAAAATTTCGTTTACTATCGGCAAAGGAAGTGGAGGCCTTCATCCCAGGAAACTGAAATAAAAAACACAGATCATAAAACAAGACTATGTGACGAAAAAAAAACAAACTAGCATCTGAACGGAAGTAAAGCGAATATAATCCAAGGATTTGACACGGCAAATAGACACACACAACAAAAAATCTGAAATATAAACCAAAATATCACTTACAGAGGAACATACTAATTGAGTAATACGGACTTCACTTAACAGTTGGAGTATGAGCCAGGCACACCGGTATGGTAGTCATTTTCTGCTTTGATAAAGACACCCGCTGAGTTGCACAACAAAATGTTACGTCCGGGGTAGAGAAAGAGGGAAGGGAAAGTATGACACGGTAACAAATTGCCTTTCTATAGTGCAGATGGATACACCATAACAATTTACGAGTTCATAATAAGAATCATAAAACTTTAGTGGGGATTCCAGAAACCTTTATTGTAAAGGTCAAGAACGGCACAAAAGGTATCGTGTTAAAAGGTACCGTGTTACTTTAGTTTCAGCTATATCCCACGTAACGTATTAGTTTTGATGTGGAAACACCATTCCAGATGCTAAAAGAACGTTGCTTCAAATAAGAAGAAAATATGGAATGTTAACCCTAACTTTAAAACTAACCATAAACCTTATATTAACCCATACCCTACATTTAACCTTAACGTTAAACCTAAACCTAAATTCTAACCCTAACACTTTATTTACTCTTACCCTAACCCTAACACCAACCCCAACTTTAACCCTTACCCTATAACTTAACCTATACCTAAACCCTAACCCTAACCGTAAGTGTAACCCTAACCCTTACCTTAACCCTAACCCTAACCTTAAACATTATCCATGAACCTCAACCCAAACCTTATCTCTAACGCTAACACTTACCTTAACCCTAACCCTAAACCTAACCCTATACCTAAACCCTTACCTTAAACCTATACCTAAATTTTAAACCTAACCCGTACTGTAACTCTCAACCCTAACCCTAGCCATTAACCATGAATACAAACCAAAACCTTAACTCTGACTTTTACCCTAACCCTCATCCCAAACCTAAAACTACACCTAAAGCCTTACCTTAATCCTGAAATTAAATTCTAACCCTATCCCTAACCCTAACCCTGACACTGACACTAACCCTAACAATTACTCTAAGCCCTAACCCTGACCTAAATCTTAGCCTCTAAAACTAACCTCAACCCTAAACCTAAACATAACCCTTGATCTTAACCTTAATGTTTAGGCTAAGATGAAGTGTTAAGGTTACGGTTACGGTGAGAGTTAAGAGTAAGGGTTAGAGTATTCTTGTTTTGGTTATTGTTTAGGGTTAAGGTTAACGTTTATGGCTACGGCATATGTTTAGGGTTGGGGTTAGTTTTAGAATTTAGGGAGTATGTATGGATTAGGGTTGTAGTTAGGGTTAGGGTTGTAGTTAGGGTTAGGGTTAAAATTAGGGTTAGGCTTCAGGTTAAGAGTTAAGGTTAGGGTTAGGGATAGGGTTAGGGTTAGTGTTAAAAATTAGGATTTTGTGTTAGGGGTAAAATAAGATTAAAGTGAAGATTAGAGTTATGGATAGGATTTGGGTTAGGGTTAGGGTTTAGGGTAAGGATTAAGGTTAGGGTTTGGGTTAGAGTTAAGCTTAATTTTTTTGTTTTAAAGTTACAATTAGGGATAGGGTTAGGTTTAAGGTTGAGGGTTGGGGGTTAGGATTAGTGTAAAAAATTAGGACTTTGTGTTAGGGGTAATGTAAGGTTAAAGTGAAAATTAGAGTTATGGATAGGGTTTGGGATTAGGGTTAGGGTTACGGTTAGGGTTAGAATTTAGGTTCAGGGTTAGAATTAGGGTTACGTTTGAGATTACGGTTAAGGGTAGCTTAAGGGTTATGGTTTGCGCCGGGTTTGTGTTGGGATTAGGGGTTAGGGTTAAAATTTAGATTTAGAGTTAGAATTAGGGTTACTGTTGAGGTAAGGGTTTTGTTAGTATTAGGTTTAGCTTAAAGGTTACTGTCTGGGTTGGGTTTTGTGTAAGGGTTAGTTTAAGGATGGGGGTTAGGGTTACGGTTGGGGTTAGGGTTAGAGTTAGGTTAGGGTTTGGATTTCGGGTTAGGTGTAAGGTTTGTTTTAGGTTAGGGTTCACATTCAATATCACAAACTTTCTTCTCATCTGAAGCAATGCTCTTTTATTATCACAACTAATATTTTAGTTCGGAGCTAGCTGAAGCTACGGTAACACGGTACCTTTCAACACGACAAGTTTTGTGACGTGCTTGGCCCTTACAATGAGGCTTCTGGAACAAAGGTTATCTTGCTTCCAAATTAAAGACATCCCCACAGAATCGTCATGGTGTATCCATCTGCACTATGAAAAAGCAATTTGTTTACTGTTTCATACTCTCCCTTCCCTCTTTTGTCTACCCCTGACGTGCCATATTTTTGAGCAACTCAGCTCGTGTTTCTATTAAAAAAAACAGAGGATAATTGCCTTACCGGTGTAGCTGACTCATGCGCCAAGTATTTAGTGAAGTCCTTATTGCTCAATTATTTTGTTTCTCTGAAAGCGATATTATGGTTTATATTTCATATTTTTTGTTGTGTGTGCCTATTTGCCGTGTCCAATCATTGGATGTCATTCGCTTTACTTCCGTTCAGATCCTTGTTTTTTAAGTCACATAGTTTTATTTTATGATCTCTTTTTTATTTCAGTTTCCTAGGATAAAGTCCTCTTCTTCCTCTCCAAAAATTAAATGAAATTGTGTCCATTGAGGAAACGGAAGAACCTTTATTTGAGTCACTTTTCAGGGTTGAAGTCCAATTTTTCAAAACATAAGGTTAGATATATGTAACATGTGTAGGTCATAAACATATGTTTCTTTCCTGAATTGAATTCGAAGGAGCTCCATGCCTTACATACTTGTTTGTAACACCGCTTACCTTGTTTAGGATTGACCATTTTCACTTAATGTGTGTTTGTTTGATACGATCTTTTGGTTTAAAACTGAGGTGACAATTTGGCAGAAATCAACAGCGTGGTATCAATAACATGGATTTGTATGTTTGTTGGGGTTTAACGTCCGAGCAGCAATATTTCAGCTATAAATTCAGGCAATGAACATGAAATGATGATGAAATGAAAAAGGGATGAGACACAAGGACAATGGTGTCGACACATTTTTATTGCCACTGAAAATAGGAAGAGGTGGGTAGGGTCGGGCAATTTAGCCTCCTGTGGCGGAGCCCTATGGTTCCTACTCCGGGAGAATACCACAGTAGGGTTCTTTAACGTGCGAGGAACGTGGCATCTTTCCCAACACGGTGCACCACTATGGTTTGCGGTCAGGTTTTCCGTATTATAGCCTTACAATCCCAGCATGTAACACGCCAGGGGTATCCCATTCCACCACATGGGGCACACATCCCAGTTGCTCTGTAGGCAAAGCGCCCTAGCCCCCGGCTAGGGTTCTGAGCACTATTTAGTCGCCTTTTAGACAAGCTTAGCGCTGCTGCAGGCATATTCTTTTAACACCCGGACCTGCACGGGGTATCAATACTGTCCAGAGGTTTTTAAGGTCCCAGAACTATGAAAGGAAGCTGCATAGTTGGAAACGATTACATGAAGTTACGTGCATTAGCATTTTTCATACATGCTTGTGTTAAACTTCAAAGGAATAAGTTGTTTTTTATCGTGAAGTGGAAGAATGAAAATAATATTCTTGAAAGCAATCATTAATTTCATGTAACGATTGCCAGTGCATGTTGTCATCGTTGGCTACACAGACATTGCAAAAGAAATAATAAAACTAGCGTAACAAGATATAATAATGATAACTGCTTAATAAGAAATGAAAGTGTAAATTATGGGACATGACGAGTTCACACAATTACTTTCTGTTGTTTTTGTGTTCTGATTTTAGACAATCTTGTGTTTAAATTTCTCCATACACCCGATGCCAATTAGACTAGTAATCATATCCATGTAATAAACTAAATGTATTTTGAAAATGAAATGAGTACTTCATTTATGCAATGTTATGCCGCTGATGAGATGTTACTCCCTGAAACACGCGTGCGTAAGCATAAGTTTGATATGATATATATGATTGGTGTGTTTGTACTTTATAAGTACACGATTTTTAGTTAATAATAAAACTTTGGATACTATGGTTAAATTCAGTCAAAATTTGGTCTAGTCTAAATGATTAAAAATTGAAAACTACTCTAGTACAATAAGGAACTTACCACTGAAAGACTCTGTCCGAAATAAAGTCTATTCAAATAACCTGGTCACACAATGACAATTTATTCCCATGTCATACAGTTAAATCTTCATATTCGAAATACAAAATAATGTAAAATTTAAAGGCGCCTTTTTGTAAAGGTTGAAAAAGATCTTTTTTCGTTCTTTTTTTCCAAGTGCTCATCAAGACATCACAAAATAAAGCATAAAAAGAGAGATAACTGCGACCTCTTAAGAGTGTCTAGAGAAAATTGATAAAGACAGACAATCATATATTCATATTAAAATAATTGAATTAGATGTATTTATGTTTGAGATTCATAATGGAACACAACTAAACAAGGTATTTACAAATACCATTTCTGATTAAAATGTGTCATATTCGTTTGCTCTTTTTGCTAGGCTATTTTAAGTCATTTAAATCATCATAATAGTACACAGGCAAATATTTTTCATGTGAAATTCATGTTAATCGAGCTTCACATGAAATTCATGTGAAATTCACATGAAATTAACATGATTTTCATGAGAAATTCACTAAACACGAATTTCATGTGAAAATTTCGTGTGAATTTCACGCAAAGGCTCCATTCACCCGAATTTCACGTGAACTCTGTCACTTAGTTAATTTGCTCAATTAAGTTGAAAATCATTTGAAATTCACGTGAAAATCACATGAAATAATTTGCCTGTGTACTTAAGACATCTTGTTCGACTAACTAAAATCACGCCATTAAACAATAATTTGAATTCAAAAATTGAAATTAATCAAAATAATTACAACACTTAAATCCTGTCAATCATGTTTTATTAGAGACTTGGTACACTTTTAAAAGACCAATCACTTAATACTTAAGAAGTATTTGACAACTAATCAGAACATGAATATTTCGAGAAAAAAAAAATTAAAAATAGGATATACAAGCAATAAAAAAATTCACTTAAGAGAACACTTTTTTGTAATTAGAAAAAGTGTCTCGAAAATAAAAAAAAAAAAAAAAAAATAGATAAAATAAAATAAAAAGTGTGATTACTACCCGAGAGAATTCTTTTTTTCTCAAAAGAATCACAAAATAGAAGGTACATTGTAATATCTAGCATAAAATAAATAATTCATAACGAATAGAGGAACCGATCGTATGTAATTCAGTATAATGTAAAAGCAAAAATAATTGGTTAATTAAGGCCAGAGATAAAAAAAGGAAAATGGCAAAAATTAGACAAAAAATACACTAAAATAAAACAAAAAGGAAACGTCAAAAGAAGTGTATGACAAAAATACAGAAGGCGCCGAATTATATCGATACGTTCACAACGAAAACCTTGAAAGCAATCAGAAATTACTAATCGCCAAAGGTCTGAAATTTGTACCAAGTACTAAACCAAAACATGCTGCTAGAATATCTCTTATATAAACCTTTGTGGAACTAGGTAGAAAATGCGATGTAAATGTTTATTTGACAGTGGATCTAATGAATTCAATTACCATCCCTTCCAAACAAAACCTTGAATCAAGCCAAACGCAGCAAACTGTGCAATGAAAACTATATTTTTGCAACAAAAATCGAATTAAGTGAAATACCAATGAAGCCATTCCGAGACAATTTATCAAAGCATGAAAGAAATGCACTACACACATTAAGACATAATGATCGAATAACAATTAAAAAAAAGCAGACAAAAACTCCTCAACGGTTGTTTTAGACAAGGGGATATATCTTAGAATAGCTAGAAAACAACTAAATGATCATATACATTATGAACAAATTCAAGAATCTCCGAAATACTATAACGATTACCATACACATCGGATATTTCTCTACTTTCAATATATAGGGACGATGCACAAACACAATTTCTGGATGTACTGGTTTATAAAAAAACGGTTGAAGACTAACGAAACACTGGACGTCAAATTGTATCGTAAACCTATAGACAACTTCCAATACTTAGTCAAATTATCCGCCAACCCGACCTCTGTCTTCAAAGGATTCATAATTGGGGAAGTATCACGATTCATTAGAACATGCAACAACAGGGATGACCTCAACGCACAGTAAGAATTATTCAAGAACAAACTTTACCATAGGGGTTACAATTTGGATGAAACTAATCCATGGATACTAAACACGCTTGAGAAATCTCGAAAAAATACATTAGAGTATAAAACTAAAAAATAAGAGAAGATCTCCGCCGTTAGTTTTAGCTACTAAATTCAATCAATTATTAAAACAATTAGGAAGATATTTGATAAACAAACATCGGCATTTCATTGATAACGACGAAGAACCACGTGCATTATTTTTACTCTATCGACGTGAAAGGCTAGAGTACCTGATGAGAATGTACGGCCTTGGTCAACTTGACCTAAATGATATCCGAAACACAAGGTGAACAGATAAAGATATAAGTTCCTACTCACTAAATATACAAAGAGAGGTAACTGCTACCTCTTATCAGTAAATTGAACATTACAGAAGGAATAAAATTATTAACGGAATCGTGTGTAGAGAAAATTAATAAATAAAAAAAGTAATCATTACTCACTGTCTTAGAAGAAACTGATTATTTTTAAACCAAGGACTAATATCTGAAAAGGAATTTGGTAAGAGACCCTTTGAGAACCATTTCCTTGTTCGTCCAGAATTCTAATAACGCTAGATCAAATTCAATTTTGAAAGTTTGTCGGAAGTTGAGAGCATCCTTAACATGCATTATTTTCATTTTTTGTCTTTGAAATTTATCAATATATATGTTCCAGTTATGTATATCTGTTTTCCATGTTTGGTATTTCTCCATGGATTACATTCTTTTGATATCTGCTAGAACCTTTGTTCCTTTACTCTTCCATGCAGTAGCCTTTCATATGTTCCAAAAGTAACTCAGCGACATATTTGAAGCAAGCCTTGTTCTTGGGCTTGGTGGAATGAAATTGTCCGGACTTTTTCTGAAATTTCACAGTGGACAGGACAACCTTTAACTTCCTCATAACAGAGCTGAATGACAGTTTATAGCAAAAAACACGGAATTTAAACGGGCATTACCGGTTGACACGGAAAAGGATACTTTTGATATTTTTTTATAAACTGGTTACAAAACTTTACACCTTAATCTTATATTCACATTATGTAAATAAACGAATCATTTTCATGGTCTTGTTACAAAATGATATGAAGAAATATAATTGTTTTACTCCTTTAAAGAAAAATATTGTAAAGAAGCAAATAAATAAGAAATAAAACAACTCTTGTTTCTAAAAAGTTTAAGAATATTTTAAGTGATTTTAATTTTTTTTTTGGTTCATTGCAATACCCAAAACACATTAATGGTTTTCATAACAATGGGGATTTCCACACATTTCAGGTGTAAAAGCCTTGACTTTTCTAAGCAAATCAATAATATTATACAACATGCAGCTAAACAATTGTCGTCATAAACCTTTTAACATGGACAATGAATATCCCTGCTTTTAAATTTATAAATTGCATGGTTATTAGTTACAGCTGATATATAAGGTTAATATGAAATTATTGTAGTGGTAGCCTATAAGCCAAGTGATGAATACCTTTGGCAGAGCTTAACAGTTTACTGCTATTATAATGGTATTTTAAGTTATAAAATATTGGTTAAGGATGCACCAATTATGCTTGAAGTAAGAGAGTATGAATATAACATTATACTAAAAATCCATTTTAGAATAAACTTTCTTGATTTTGTAGGGCCATTGATTGAACTCATATTCTTATTCTAGCACACAAAGAAAGACCTGCAGACTACTGTCACATGTAATTAGTTAAAAGACAAAATTGGTAAAGTGATAACTATTTTTAATTTGTTTGGATATCAAAGAATTACATGAATAGCATAAATAGATGAAATGTGCTTTTATTTTTTTCTTTAATAAAATTGCATTTTAACAAAAAGTTTGTTTTTGATTTCATTATATCTAATATTTTTAGTGGTGTTACACCATAGGGTATTGAAATGTGCCTAGGGTGGTTGAGATCAAAATGTTTGGCTAGTCTACTTGTCGGTGGTAAAGGGACGGTCAAGTGCGTAAATATTGCCTGCCAGCACAAAGTCTTAACACTACAAGGATTTATGCAATGCGTATACGTGGCAGAGGTTCGGAGGTCTGTGAATATATCCTGGCTTTTACTAGCATTGCCCTAGCTAGGGGATAAAAAAGCTGCACTTCCTTGCGGAAGACACTGGAATGTCAACAACGATGAAAGTAAATCAAGAGAGAAAATCTGGTTAAATGGAACTCGTTAGCAAAAGCAATCGTCGGAGGGAGATAAACCCCGACCAAAAAACTGCTGGCCATCCGAGGCCAAGGGGTTAAGGTAGAATTAATCACCCAATCTTGAAAAAAAACTGATTACAGAAACGATCAAGAAAATACTATTTCACGTCCAGGACATGATGAAGTGCAAAATAACAAATTAACAGAAAACAGCAGATGATGCATCAAAACATACCACCAGAATAGGCACCTGAAATGTAAAAAAAAATACCAACGCAGAAAAAAGAGATAGACATGTACAAGATTGAAATGTTAGGATTTAACGAGGTTATATTGAATACATTATGCAAGATAAGTGTCAACACCAACGCAGCCGATCCACATGATAGAGAGGTTGCATTTCCCATATCAATAATTAAAAAAAATGCTCTACTAGAATTGAATCTCATCTCATCTAGACTCACTACAGCCAAATTTCGAGGTTTCAAAAACAACAATGATTCAAGGACAAGAACTGTCACTTGAATTAGAATCAGATACATCACATTGCTGTCTCTCAAGATTAGAGATTTACCTTACAGGATGTATGGGCAAAAAAAGGTACAGATGCAGCATCAGACCACCAGTTAGTAGTAGGACATATCCACTTTACACTCTTAGCCACAAATTAGATTGAAAACAAGCGGAAGAAATTTAAAGTAGGGAAACTTAGAGACAGAAAAAAGACCAGACGGATGGTAACACACAATTCATGAACAAAACAAGCAAGCAATACTAGAAACTTGTCAACAAAAACAGACGTAAAACTTTGATGTCAGATGATAATTGAAGTAAAACAGAAGGGAGAAAATGCAAATAACAGGTTTTAAATGTCATCACAAGACAGGCATAAAAGTTATATAGAGAGAAGGATAAGGTGGTACGACGGGCTATAAACTAGATAAAATAGGTCATGTTGTACAACTAGCAGATGCAAATGCCGCTGCTACCGCTAAGGGGTATTAACACTCGACAACTAAGTAGCATAACATCTAATTCTAATACCTAGTAAAAGACATAAACGACAAGGCAGTCACAAAAAATAAAAAAAGACGTTGAGAGATAACATTCCAAGAAAGTCTAATGCCATACCATCTTGAAGAGAATGATGAAAGATGTACTAAGAGACGAACACACTAGGCCAGAAATATATTGTACTGACCAAGTGTCACCGTGTGAATCATCATAGAGCAAACAAAAGAAAGGTAGACAACAATATACGTGACAATTAAAAACTTCGATAAGGCTCTTATCAGAATTGACCATCATGTGTTATGGAGCATCCTCATGAACAATGATATTCCTAGAAAAGTCAAACTTTTTTATCGGACAGCTGTATGATGGGTTCACTTGTCAAGTAATCCATGATGAAATGCTTACAGATTCTTTTCCTTTAAAAAGTGGCCTCAGACAATGATGTCTACTCTCTTTTATTATTTTTCTGACGAAAATATATTAGGTCAGCCGAACATTTTACATCAAATCTTTGGGCATTAAATGGACATTACAATCGGGTCAAAAATATATTTTTTCTGCCTACGATATTTGACAGATTTTACATCGCCATCATGATTCACAAGACCAAGCAACAAATCTTGAGACAGCTGAAAAAAGAGCGGGACTTTGCATTAATCTAACAAAGACGAAATCCACTGACCAAATAACATACAACGAGCTACATGCAATCATCACCTATCGAAATGTGTATTTAAATATGTGTATATTGCAATCCGATCGCAAATTTGTATATTGAAACTAGTAAATGTCTGTTCATATAATCTTATTTTAATAGTCTTAAACAATTTGTAAAGAACTTCTTTTAAACAAACACTATCTAACCAGTTATGCGAATGATTTTCCTTTCAATAATATTCAATGATATGACAAATTGTTCTAATAAATGTAAGTGATTATTTAATTCATTTCAACATGTGCGGCCTTGGGTTTTTTATTGATTGACCAGTATTTTTTTGCATGAAATATATATTATTTTCAATTTTACTGTTTTTCACAGACATCTCCCAACTCCATGCTTCATAACTATGGGCAGAAAGATTAATTTTACTTATGGATGATATTTCTATCCCTACAGTTACAGTATGGAACCTCGAACATGGAATATAACTGAACTTCAACAATTCTCAACTGAGAGTGACAGTAAATTTGAATTATTATTTTGAATAAACGTTTCCTGGAACTACGAGGAATGATTCAATTTTGATTTCAAGAACTGATTCCAAAGTTAACAGAAGGAAGCATTTACTTTCCGTAATTCATGTGTACATTATTGTATGCACATTAAAATTGAATGTAATTAGTGAAAGACAAGTAGTCACGTGTTCAATGGAAAATGCATTTGAAAAAAAAAAAAAAAAAAAAAAAAAAAAAAAAAGTTTTGTGCAAAGTTGTGCTCTAACTGCATTCCAGTGACTGAAAGGAGAAACTTATGGATCCATTCCTATAGGACAGATACAGTGATCAATTTGATTAATATAACTTTCTTTAATTGTGCTAACACTTATTGTTGTGTGTACATAAATATTTTGAAAATAAAGTATTGTTAAAATAAAAACATGATTCATATCCTAAAACATAAATATTTTGCATAGAAGTTTGTTCAACATGTGTTTTATCTGAATTTAATGTCATATACATGTACTACACAGTCCTCAAGTTATAAAATCAGATCATATCATACATCTGAACAAAAACTGAAAAGTCGACATGATTGGATCCTTCATGTTAATCATACGAGTGTTAACTATGAATTATACAACAGACCTTGAGGTCATTGAATTATTACATGGTTATACATGTACATGTATAAACACTATGCCTGGCATCTTCAAACAAATATTCATGTAGTGATGTACAAACATATACCAACCTAAATAAAGCTAATTATAAGTAAAGTTAGTATTATATACATGTATTCCTTGAATAATGATACGCTATGTCAAATGATAAATTATGTGTGTGTGTGTGTGTGTGTGTGTTGGGGAGAGGGGGCGGCGCGTTTGTCAAAATTACTGTAAACCGGCAGTTTGTAAATGCAGTTTGAATTAACTTTTTTTTTAGATATTTCTGTATAGAGCAAAACACCACAATATTGTCCTTTCTTAGCAGGCAAATTATTCATCAGATGATAACCCATGTTCCTTGCAAACAAAATGCTCCAGAAAGTTCAAATTGTACACTCAAGCAGTTATTTACTTTTCTGCAATGAATATTATAAATAACTACAATCTTCAATAAAAAATGTTATCATTTAAAAAACAAAAAAAGAAACTCAATCGCAGTCTATCGCAACTATATCGGACATTCACGCGAATCCGTCACATGTCAGTGTATGTGAGGTATACGTATACGAGAAAAAAAGTGCAGTAGCATGCGCTAGGTCGATTAAGGATATTCCATTTTTGCCTGAAAACTGCTGAGGGAAGCATTTTAGCGTTTTGTTTTATACATTTTTGAAATTGAGGAAACGCAAAAATATCTTATCTCAAGCAAGTTACGAGTCATGTTTTAACTTCCATTTATCAGACTTCCCGCAGCACTTTTTGACCAATATACATAGTCATTGTCCTACCACTAAAATTTAAATTTAACATTTTGATTACTTCCCACTTTTGACATTTATGTGGTTCGACAAGAGCTTTCTTAACCGATTTTGATCGAACATTTTGATATTTTATTGACATTTTTTTTTTTGTGTCTGGCGAGTTTTACTTAATGAACATGTAAACGTATAAAGATTAAAAGTTTAAAAGTAGCTCGATTTCGTTGACGAAAACATGACACTTATGAAATTTCTCCTTAACACATCGGGTGCAGAAATTTGAGATGTTTCACAATTTAAATATCACTGAAGTTTCATCAGCACATCAGGAGGGACCGACGAAGACAAACAAGCAAGAATAAAAAGAAAGCCAAACGAGCCTTTGTATCTCTACACCAATCTGGAGGGGCAAAGCTCTCAGATTATAGTAAAATCTGTTCTTCGTTACAGAGACATGAAGACTTACCTTAGCTTCCACCAAAATAATTCAAGTTTTCTTATACAGGTGCCTAAGAAAAATCATAGAAATAAAGTGGCCAACAAAACAGGTAAAGGACAAACTAGAGTCTGTTAAAAAGAGTAGAAATCGATTGGACACTTTCAGGAAAACAAACACCAATGTGAACGTAATATAATCAATGATATGTTCAAGTACAAGTGATTTTTAGAATACTGAAAGAAATACTTATGCATGTATAATCAAATGTGATTTATATTACAAAAATGTTTACCTTCTTTCTGGTATTGTTTTGTTGCACTGTCTATCTTTTTCTATTGATAAAATTATTGAAATATGTATATATTTTATTCGAATTGACCATAACAATAGTAATTCAACATTTTACAATGATTGAAAGAGTAATCAAGGGAACCAAGGTTATTGCAGTAATCAACATAATGTAATCCTGGAACAAAGACCAGACATGGAAAACATACACAAGAAAGAACACAAAGTAACTAAAATCATACACACAAAGCAACAAAAGCAAATGGGCAACTCGAACTCCACTAAAAACTGGGAGCTTTCTACATGTAAACGTAAAATATGAATATCGATGAAATTTCACATATAAAGATTAAAAGTTTCAAGATTTTGTTGATGAAAATATGACAATTATGAAATTTCTCCTTAGTACATGGGGTGCAGAAATGTAAATATGTCATGTATTTTTCTTTTTCATCTACCCCGGACTTGACTTTTTATGACTTACTAGGGTGATTCTAGAAAAGCAGAGAACGCTTACCCTACCGGTGCTACTGGTCCATGCTCCTCCTTTTTTAAGTGAAGTCCGATTTGCTCATTTACTTACTTTACTTTGTATTTATAATTTTGGTTATTTTTGTTCTTTGTTATGTTTTCTATGTCGGGCCTTTGTCCCAGCATTTTTTTATGGTTCCGTTGATTACTCTCCCAAAAAGGATGTGATTAACTTTTTGCATATATATTTGTTTTACTCACACCTCTAAAGCCGTTTTCCTAAATTATTGATAGCAAATCACGTACCAGAACATGTTTTGTACAAAAAGGATGTTTAATATGTAAAGTTAAGGGAGATAATACATAACTATAAAACAAGGTAAATGGTAAAATACAGACAGGAAAATAGGCGCGGATCTATGGTTGGTATTTCACATTTAAAGTTGTTATCGGGGGTTTTGTGTTAATATTTTTTTTTATTAAACTCACGTCTTGTGGGAGGGGAGTTGCATGACGGACCGTAGGACAGCTTAAATCTGTCAGCGTTTTTAGTAGCTCCACTGAGCTTCATCATCAAAATCACTACAGAGATCTTTTGAATTATCTCTGGGGAATCACTGACGGCCTACTTCCTAATATATCATCTAGCTCTTCATAAATGTGCAGGTGGTGTGCCCTTGTGTACTGCATTCTTGAAAATCACTCTTCAAGAGGGTCATACATCATCCATGAGAAGTGATAAAATGTATTGCCCCCATTTGTATTTTGCATATAATAATCTATAGAAATTGAACTAGTAAGGCGATATTTGTGTTTTATCAAGATGCAAGGTAAGCATACACATGTAGAGCTTGTATTTGGGACAATCTTGAATTCGAGGAGTTATCTTTGCTTGTTTTATCAACACTTTCAGAGAGTAATGAATGATGTTAGACTTTAACCGTCCTATATAGATACGAATAGTTATATAGTTGAGAAACGTTGTTTATTGTGTGACAGGTGAGTTTACTTTACCGTACACTAATGATTTATATGCATTTAAAATTAAATGCTTCATAAACACTCACTCAATATTTAGATTTTCTTTGGATATACTTACTTGTCTCAAACACTTGAAATGCGTTTTAAATGAGAAACATTGCAAGAAAATATCAAAACCCGAAACGAACTATCGACGATGCAACCTCGACTCAACTACAGCTAAGATATATTTTATCACATTTTACGACACAGTCGGAATAGACCATTTACCTGTTTTTCGATACGCCGAATACTGATTGAAATTGCGTGTCATTTGTTATTTCCTTGTGAAATGTAGAAAATTATAAGTAAAAAGAACAAATTTTACTGCGTGGGCTACCTGTTTTTAAGATAGTATATACTTTCTTAAAAATAAACTCTTCGATAACACGAAGTCTGAGATCACCTCGTAATAACTACTCTTTTACTCTAGTAAGATTTCCAGGTAACCTCATTCCTCCAAGTTACAAATACAAATATATCGGGAAAAAAATGAGACTCTGCGTATTTCATTTTGGCCACTTGTAACTTGTTAATGCAAGTTAAGAGACAATTTATAAACAATATTTAACAAGCTAGCTTCCGTCTGAGAATACAGGTTCATCTAGTCATTTGATACGAGAGTTATGTCTTTTAAAATTTAAATGTGTCCATACTCGCATTTTTGTCAGTTGTCCTGTCAAATGTTTATCCGTGGATTATTTTCTTTTGATTTCTACTTGACCTATAGTTCCCTTGTTTACTTTATTTCATCTGAGGCAAAATCTTTTCAGCACCTGGTATCGAGTTATTTGTATAACAAATCCTACATTATGTCAGAGAGTGAAACTATTAAAACAAAACGAAAGTAGACCTATTCTTATTCCTATACACAGAACTAGAGATTCTTGGATTGGGACTTGTTAAATAATATATTTTGTTTGCAAAACATCAATAACGTTGTTTCACAAGCCCATTCTTTGTGAAATATAATATTGTCGACGAAAAACATCAAAAAGCTTTTATTTTTGCTTAATGAGAAGCAACAATATGTCCCGATCTCCAAAAAAAAATAAGTATAAAAATTTGTTTTTGTGTAATGTTTTAATTTTCTTTTCAGATGTGTTTATAAGTCATAAACATTGAAGAACGCTTAACCGAAAAACATAAGAAAACGTTAAATCCGTCTAAAACCATATTTACCATATGCTAGAAAAAGCTGGTTGGTACATTGTATAATGTTTAGCAAATCTGTCTTTGAACCTTTCCACATAGCTTTGTACAAATAAAAAAAACAAACAATACCCCAAAAGTAATGATAAAAAAGATCAAACATCTAAACAAAAGGACAACCCAGAACATAGGAACACATGATTAAAAAACTGAAAATAGGACGTAGAGATAAAGCAGTGTGGACAAAAAAAATATGGGTATACAGAACACTAATCCGATCCGTAATCAAATCAACTCCATGACACACAAACATCATACCAAATGAGTATAGCAATTGTAATCTTATCCCCAAAACCTGGAAATGACATCAGACTAGACAGAATACATTGCAAGTGGTGGTTGTTGTCTCATCTGTGAATATTTTTTTCGATCAAACAAATTATGATTTCAACCACAAATTTTTGCAGTGACACGGGAAGAAAACGACGAGCATCTTCCTGTTTTAGAAGCTTTTTTGCCAGTTACCTCGGACGACAGTAACAACACTGAAACGTATATTTCATACATTGGATATAGATTTGATGTAATTATGAAAGGGAAGTTCGTAATCATAATCAGCATCTTCTCATAAATTTTCATTCCCAATGCCGTATTCAAATTATGCGTTGCTTAAAGCATGATTGTAATATTATTAAGGTTTAACAGTGTCTGACTTGTCCTCATAATACGACTAAAAGAATGTTGATCAGAAATTCCAATGGACAATTTTTTTTTTCTAATAGGGTATTATTTGTTGTTTTTGTGGGGCGAGGTAAATACGGTGGTTCACACAGGTTGCATTTTTATAACAAGTAAAGAGACACTCCCGTCTGTCTGATGATTTTTAAAATCCACATCGTATTTTCTCCAACTGTATAATAGACTTTATGACACTTGAGCCAATCCTCCACTGTAAGTGCCCCGTGCAGGTCCGGGTGAGAAAAGAATAGGCCTGCAGCAGCGCTAAGCTTGTCGTAAAAGGCGACTAAATAGTGCTCAGAAACTTAGCCGGGGGCTAGGCGCTCTGCCCACAGGGCAATTGGGATGTGTGCCCAGGTGATGGAATGGGGTACCCCTGGCTTGTTACATGCTGGGGTTGTCAGACTATAATACGGAAAAACTGACCGCAAACCATAGTGATGCACAGTGTTGGGAAAAGGCCACCTTTCCCGCACGTTAAAAAACCCTGCTGTGGTATTCGACAGGAGTAGGGATCTTTGCGCTCCGCCACATGAGGCTAAATTACCCGACATTACCCAACCCTCCCTCTTTCTATGTGCAATCAAAATGTTTCGAACTTTTTAGCCTTGTGTCCCATCCCTTTTTTCCATTTCATCATCATTTCATGATTATTTTATCATCCATTTCATGTTCATCGTCTAAATATAGCTGAAAAATTGCTGCCCGGACGTCAAACCACAATAATCAATCAATCTACCGCAAGTAAATACATCGGGTGTTTTTGGAAAACCTATAATATAAGGTTTTGGTCACTAGTTTCACTTTATCGGTAAATTAGATAACATGCCTACCAATTTAAAAAAATATATATATAAAATTTATTGTATCCTAATTGACAAAATGTCAAATGAGTCTGCTGACACCATGACTGAATGCAACCGAGGTTATTAACAAAAAACAAATCAACCCAAAAATGGACTGAAATCTTCGTCTACCTGATAACCCTGTACTAAGTGTACTAATGTTATTAACCAATCCACATTGATAATACGATAACCTTTTAAGAAAGAGTAATCAATGGAACCAAGGTTACAGCTGTAATCAAAAGAATGTAGAATCCAGGGACAAAGACCAGACATGGAAAACAGACATACACATCAAAGAACATAAAACAACTAAAATAAAACATACAAAATAAAAGTAAATAACCAACTCGGACTCCACTAAAAACTGGGAGCATGGACCAGGTGCACTGGTAGGGTAAGCGTCCTCTGCTTTTCTAGAAACATCCGCTGAGTAGCTCATAAAAAGTCAAGCCCAGGGTAGAGGAAAGAGGAAAGGAAAACTATGTCACGTTGAACAAATAAGTTTTGGATGAATACACTGTAACGATCCACCAGTTCGTAATGACGACCATAAACTTTTTTAGTGATGACTTCAACCTTGTACCAATATAACCTTGCTCCAGAAGCCCATTTGTTAGAATTCTAGCGCGTAGACTCAGCAAGCTCTAGCATAACGTATGGAATGTGATAT
Organism: Perna viridis; assembly: GCA_037379345.1. Lineage (NCBI taxonomy): Eukaryota > Metazoa > Mollusca > Bivalvia > Mytilida > Mytilidae > Perna > Perna viridis. The sequence goes on from CM074518.1 coordinate 19,782,089, forward strand.
GAACACTCCATACGCAAGTGCTGAAGGGATATTGCCAGAGATGAAAGGAAAGTGTTCATTTTCGTTGTACATGGTACATTACGAAAACATTTTCATTGGTAAGGGAGAATAAAAATATTGAAATTATTAATATGGGTTATTTATACTAATAGTTTAGATATAAAAGTGTGTTTGGTTTGTGCGGTAACATCTTATTGCCCTTAATATGAATATTTTTTATGTAGAAAAAGTCTATATCTGTTGTATATTGATCATTTGGAACACATGTTCCTTGTACCAGGAGAATAAAAATATCAAAATTTCATAGAGCATTGGTAAAATATTCTATTTTGAAATCATTTAGCTTTTTTAGCGATACAATCTTAGAATTATTTGTCTAAAAAAGTAATTATTGTATTGTTGATATAAAAAATGTAATTTTGTTATACATTGTACATTATGTTTATTCTCAAACGACAAACAATCAGTTATTGTTCGCGATCGAGAATTTTTCACTGTCCATTTCCGAGGGCTGTTTAATTTTTTGCAGTATGTTCAAATAATGTAGGAATGCTTGAAATCGATTATTTCTCACATGTATTGATTCCAGCAAACATTTTAAAAAGAACACCGATTTGGGCATAGAAAACAAAATTACAACGGCATTCCTTAAAATTGATTTACCATGGGAGCTATTTGTATCACCCAATCAGAATACAGAACCGTTGAATGAAGAACGTTGCACGATACACGAAGAACGAAGCATGCAGTGCGCACACTAGAAGGCACACGCACGAGAATCCCACTCTGCACGTTACACGGTCCCACGAAATACGCACACGAAACACACGAAAGACGCTTAAATGGGAATGTTACACGTTTCAGCAGGGGTACAAATGCAAATTTCACCGAATTTTTTTTATTATTATTATCATTATTTTCTTTCATTTTAACTAAAAGATTTTTTATGCTTTTTTAACGTGACTACCTTTATTCATATTTCTGAAGTTGTTAGAAAAAAGAATTACAATGAAACTTAGCCACAATTCATAACTTAATAGTGTAACAAATTGTTAACAATACAAAACATTATCATTTGTACTGCATGTGGTCTAAAAGCAACTAGGCAATAAGTAAAACTTAAAATGACAACGCTAGAGTGAAAGTTTATTTGTTACTAAAAAAAACAATAAAAACACAATCAAGTAGAAAACTAGTTAAAAACATTAAAGAAGGCTAAGAACATAGACTTACTTCAAACACCACTCAACTTGTTTCCATATAGAAAATGTGAAAACAAATTATTCATGACTGGGCTGGCCTAAAAGAGATATTAGGATTGTTAGGTACCAAAAGACATACGTCAATTTTTCAACAGATATTTATGGTATAAAATATGTTTCGTGTTTATTTCTTATTGAATTCAATGAATAATATGTAATGCCGATTTCTCTTATTTTATCAGCTAGGAAATGACTGATTACACACTTTTCCTGTCGTTTGATTTCTCATAGTAAAATACGTCCCCCGATTTGAAACACTAATTTCTGGATTTTCAATTGCATTAATGTACATATAGCCAATTGTATTTTTGCAGGAAATTAGTAAATCGTGAGGCACTCCATGGAGACCTTCTGCATAACCAGTTTCGCCATCGTCAAGAATGAAATTGGCTCTGACGTTTGATGCATAACGAATCTGTACACCTATTGGTACGTCTGTGTTGTTTGTTACTCTCACACTGTAAGATGCTCCCATTACTGTTCATCCACTTTTTACTTTCTACAGAACGAGAGCATCAAGCTTTAAAAAATGAAACGTTTTAATACATAAACAGGTAATAATTTCTTCAAGTCTCGGATTGTCTTTTAAGACTATATTCTTAGCATTCGAATCTTCCCACATAACCTCTGATGTAGAGGTTTGTTGAATAAGCAGCGGTTTCCTTTATCACGTCTAACTGTTGAAAAGATTTGATGTTTGCGCTTATTCTTACAAGTCTGCAATGCAACCAGGTAGTTATAAGACGGCACACAAATGCATGATTTGGTTCCTATTAGTCTTAAATTTTAAAAACAGCCATGCTAAATAAGTTAACTATCTACATATTTGATTTAGGCTTGATGTGAAACAACAGTGTTACCACATTTGAATTATTTTGCCTGCACCAAGGTACATGTAGACCCTCCAGATCTTAATGTTTGTTTGTTTGTTTATTGGGGTTTAACGTCCGAGCAGCAATATTTCAGCTATATTCAGGCGATGAACATGAAGTGGATGATAAAATGAACAAGAAATTATGATGAAATGAAAAATGGGATGGGACACAAGGATAATGGGATCGACAAATTTTGATTGCCACTGGAAATAGGGAATGGTGGGTAGGGTCGGGCAATTCAGCCTCCTGTGGCGGAGTTCTATGGTTCCTACTCCGGGAGAATGCCACAGTAGGGTTCTTTAACGTTCGAGGAACGTGGCATCTTTCCCAACACGGTGCACCACTATGGTTTGTGGTCAGGTTTTCCGTATTATAGCCTGACAACCCGAGCATGTAACACACCACGGGTACCCCCATTCAACCACCTGGGGCACATATCCCAGTTGCTCTGTGGGCAAAGCGCCCTAGCCCCCGGCTAGGGTTCTGAGCACTATTTAGTCGCCTTTTACGACAAGCTTAGAGCTGCTGCAGGCCTATTCTTTTAACACCCGGATCTGCACGGGTCCAGATCTTAACGAACTTTGATAAATCTAACAATTATTTTTAAGACCATTACAATATAACATCGGTCAACATTGTTGCATGTCAACCTAAATGGATAATTGATAATATGATTTGGTCGTGTAAATTCAATGATTCACTAATTGATCAATAATAATAATTGAAAAATGGTGTAAAGATAGTTTGTAAATATATAGGCAGTTAAACATTTGCTTTTGCATTTTTGGGGAACAGGTAAAACGTTTGCTTTATTTTACTAGTACAAACCCCTTAAATTTTGATTGATTGATTGATTAATTGATTGTTGGGGTTTAACGTCCGAGCAGCAATATTTCAGCTCTATTCAGGCGATGAACATGAAATGGATGATAAAATGAAAATAAAATGATGAAATAAAAAAAAAGATGGGGCACAAGGATAATAGGGTCGACAAATTTTGATTGCCACAAGATAAAAGGGAGGGATTGGCAGGGTCGGGTCATTTAGCCTCCTGTGGCGGAGCGAAAAGGTTCCTACTCCTATCGAATACCACAGCAAGGTTCTTTAACGTGCGAGGAACGTGGCATCTTTCCCAACACGGTGCACCACTATGGTTTGTGGTCAGGGTTTCATAGGCCTGCATCAGCGCTAAGCTTGTCGTAAAAGGCGACTAAATAGTGCTCAGAAACATAGCCAGGGGCTAGGCGCTCTGCCCACAGAGCAACAGGGATGTGTGCCCCAGGTGGTGGAATGGGGTACTCCTGGCGTGTTACATGCTGGGGTTGTCAGGCTATAATACGGAAAACCTGACCGCTAACCATAGTGGTGCATGGTGTTGGGAAAGATACCACGTTCCTCGCACGTTAAAGAAGAGAACCCTGCTGTGGTATTCGATATTAGTAGGAATCTTTGCGCTCTGTCACAGGAGGCTAAATTGCCCGACCCTATCCATCCCTCCTTTCTTTCTAGTGGCAATCAAAATTTGTCGACCTATACTATCCTTGTGTTCCATCCCTCTTTTCATTTCATCATCATCATCATTTCATGTTCATTATACCATCCATTTCATGTTCATCGCCTGAATATAGCTGAAATACTGCTGCTCGGGCGTTAAATACCAACAATCAATCAATCAATCTTAGTAAGAGTACATGGTAAAGAATAGGTACTTGTTTTTAGTGAAAACCCCTGGAAGCCATGAACTTTTTTAGCTGTAGTAATAGTTCAAAGGCAAAATAACGGAACCGTCCAAAAGGGACTTTTGAAGTTGTTAACCTTTTGCAAAAAAATGAAATATTATCTCCTTCGTCCTGAAAATCAACTAACATAAACCATATAGTTTTAAACATTTGGCTACTATACGCTAAAATTGTTGACCACAAAAAATCTAAAAAAATAGGCAATTTCCAGATTTTAAAATTTTGCAATGAAACGGTTAAGTTTCCTTGCAATACCGCTACATGTTAATGTGTCCACTATTCTAACAATGATTCAAAGGTACAAAATGTACTACAATCATATATATCATGATATGATATTTCATCTTTTATCAGTCATTTTTTATCGATTTTAAACGATAAAATTAAGTTATCCTGACTAAATTATTGATTCCATTCTTACTCATATACTTTTTTACTTAAGGTTTTTATTATGTTTCTGCATAGCTATTAGCTTAAACCTTAAGAATTGCTTGATTTTTTGCGGTTTTTATGGACTTACTAATCAAATCAAGCTAAATCTGTTTTCGACTGCAAACAAATAATTGTAAAAACACGCTTCATACATGTTATCATCAGGTTCCAAACAAAAGCTTCAGCAATGAATACTGAAAATCTTGGAGAGTCATAAAATGCATGAGTATCGAGAATTTATTTCAAAATCAAAAATTAGCAGGCAATTTTTTCGTATCAAATTGCTAAAACAAAAAAAGATATTTCTATAAATGATAGTAAATCATCTCAAAATCAACCATTTTGATTTGGTTTAACTTGATTTCACACCACTGGGTCGATACCGCAGGGTATCATCAGCCAAGTTATACAATTTAAATGAATTTAATAAGAGGAATGAAAGAAAAACTGGCTCGGACGTCGTCCAGTATAAAAAAGGTCCGAACCTGACAACAGACCGCGAACACTGTTATATTGTCAGGCTGTGGTGTCCCCAGATGGGAATCCTAGCACGCTCACATCTGGTATGGATAGTGCCCAAACAATTATCCAATCACATGTTCAGTCTGCAGACCAACTATTCCAGTACAAACATTCTGACAATATTAAGTAAACAACCCATGTTCAATCACTTTAAATGATATATTTAAAATCATTATACATCGTAGTGTTTTTCCAAAAAGATGGTACACCTAGATACAAATATATATATATATATATATATATATCTTGGTAGAGATTCCTCATACTTTGTAAGAAATAATTCCAAATCGTCTTCCAAATATACAGAGGAAGATGTTTACAAAATGCTGGAATTTTTAATCGACAACATATTTGTCCACTGTGGTGGACGTGTTTTTCAACAAACGATCGGCATTCCAATGGGAACAAATTGTGCTCCTTTACTTGCTGACCTTTTCCTTCACTCTTATGAGGCTGACTTTATAGCTGGTCTGATTGGAAAGGTAGATTATCGTTTAGCTAGATCTCATTTTCCGCTAAATAGATGATGTATTATCTTAAAACAATCTTAATTTGGGGGATTGGATACATCGCTTGTTGTTCAAAGAACTTGAGATGAAGGATACTACAGACACTGTGAAGTAGGCCTCATATCTTGACCTACATGTAGAAATCGATGGTAAAGGAATACTTTTGACCAAACTTTACGACAAAAGTAATGATTTTTCATTCAAAATTATCAATTTTCCTTTCATCTTTGGCAACATCCCTTCAGCACCTGCATATGGAGTGTTCATATCACAACTCATACATTATTCCAGAGCTTGCCGAAACTACACAGACTTTTTATATAGCGCTAGAACTCTAACAAATAGGCTTCTGGAACAGGGTTATGTTGCTACAATATTGAAGTCATTACTATAGAAGTTTTATGGTCGTCTTCATGAACTCGTGTATCCATCTGCACCATGAAAACTGATTTATTCAACGAGTCATATTTTTCCTTACCTCGTTTGTCCACCCCGGACTTGACTTTTTATGAGGAACTCGGCGGGTGTTTCTAGAAAAGCAGAGGACGCTTACCCTACCAGTGCGCCCGGTCCATGCTGCCAGTTTTAGTAGAGTCCGAGTTGCTCATTTACTTGTTTTAACTTTGTAGTATTTCGAAAAAAAAGTGGTGTGTTAAGAAGATTTAAAAAGTTGTATGTCTAGCAATCTTTACTTAAGGCTTATAATTCTGTTAAAGGCAATTTCGGTTTTCAAGTCCATAAATCTATTTGTTCCAGAATATTTAAATGTATTTAGATATAATCATTAAGTAAGTGTGATATTGACTAGATAGAGCAATTAAGTTTATTGTACGTTCAAAAATGTAAAACAGAAAGTTATCAACACTCTTTCAATATATCTGGTAGCTATGTTGAAATTAGCTGGGTGGTAATTCAAAATATTGTCTATTTCATTTTTCTGCATTTTTTAAAATAAAATTTTCTTGTAATTTTAATTAGGTTTAATGACAATTTTATAATTAATGTTGAATATAATTCTTTATTTATTTATTTGTTGCTTGCTTGAAAAAAGTGCTTTAAGGCTGTACTGTCCAGTAGTAATTTCGACGTTCTCAGGTCATGGCCTCCACTATTTGTTCAAACAAGCGCTAGCCCTGCACTTATTTGTTGGCTATATGAAGAAATGTGTTTCAAATACATCAATAACGAACCCTGTATAGAACATCCAAAATCCCTTTAAAGCCGACCTATGGTCTCTAACTTCTATGAAGTTTGTTTACATTCCAATTCTTTATAAAATATATTAACTTAACCAAAGCATTTCGACAAACTTAATGTTTTTGATAAGTTAATAAGTCAAGTATATTGCGATCTGGGGGAAGCTAAGAATGAGCTGGATGTTCAGTTTGTTAGTTTGTTGGGGTGTAACGCCCTAGCAGCAATATTTCAGCTATATTCAGACGATGAATATGAAATGGATGATGAAATGAACATGAAATGAAAATAGGGATAGGACACAAGGATAATAGGGGAGACTAATTTAGATTGCCACTAGAAAAAGGAGGAATTAGTTGGGTCGGGTAATTTAGGCTCCTGTGACGGAGCCCTATGGTTCCTACTCCGGGAGAATAGCACAGTAGGGTTCTTTAAAGTGCGAGGAACGTGGCATCTTTTTTTTCTGGGCACTATTTAGTCGCCTTTTACGACAAGCTTAGCGCTGCTGCAGGCCTATTCTTTTGACACCAGGACCTGTACAGGGCAATGTTATTCCAAATCCTGTTCACCGGTTCTCAAATCAGTGGCCTTTCTTAAACTTAAACTATTATCTTGATTTTCTAGATAAAGCAAAACCTACTCGGTCTAGATTATGTTTCAAATTGTTTACGGTCGTCAAAAGACTTGGTTGACTTACATAGGGTATCCGTTTTAACTGTACACAGCTTTCAGTGGATTTGTGCTTTGATCAGCAGCACAGTTCACGTAACAAGGCTTACGAGAATGATTTATGGGGTTCATGCTGCTTGTTTCTTTTTCCCTGTGCATATATTTTCAGTAACTTTGTGTGTTCTGTTTGTTCGTCATGGCATGTTCTTTCTGTATAATTATTATGGATGTTCATCGTTTAAATCATTCCTTGTTTTACCTCTTATCAACGAAATAAATTGTCTTCAAAACTTAACATCACACACATTGTCTTATAACATTTACAAATAGCTTGTCCTACTATATTTTTATGACGTAATTCTATTCTGAAAAGAAAGAGATATTCATCTATAATAATTACGAATATCTGTTTACATTGTTTCGTTAGTAACTTACCGGTACTCTGAACAGATGAACACAACTGACAGAAAAGAAAGTAGAACTGATAAAACCCCTATCTCATATTATCATCGATGGTGTAATATATAAGTTTATTATCGTTATATTCTTCAGTAAATAGGTTTAGGGTCCTCGCCGTCTTAAATTCGTTTCATTTTAAACGCAATAGATTTGTTTAGTTTTTTTTTTACTTGTGTGTAATACCAAATATAACGAAAGTGGACATTTGTCAAAAAGACAACAATCACATTGAGATAAGAATATCTGCCCACGGCCGCCCATGAGACATCAATGACCGACGAAACCCTTATACCACAGGGCAGGTTGAAACTGGCCCCAAAACAACATCAAACACAGCTGTAAGGAAATTTCAATCGCGCTTTAAACGTCCGCATTCTATTCTATTCTACGAAGTAAAACCTTAACGACATAATGAATACACAACATTCTTCAAAAATATCCCAAGAATTGTATATCGAATTTGTAAGAAAAGGAAGATATTTTTATTCTGCGTTATATAAGTTTAAAAGGTATTTTGAAGAAATGAACCACAAAATTGAAAATTAAGAAAGTTTTCACTGCTCACTATATCAATTTCGATATATGGTTAGGCGCATCGATTTCATAATCTACCATGACTTTATGGGTTATAAAATCGCATCTACCCCAAAACACGAGAAAAAATATACTACAGACATTGTGAAGTCAGCCTCATTTCTTGACCAGCACTTCGAAATCGTTGGTAAAGGAAAACTATTGACTAAACTTTACGACAAACGTGATGACTTTTCATTCAGAATTGTCAACTTTCCTTTCATCTGTGGCAACGTCCCTTCAGCACCTGCGTCTGGGGTGTTCATACCCTGGACTTGACTTTTTATAAGCAACTCGACAGTTGTTTCAAGGAAAGCCTAGGGCGCTTACCCTATCGGTGCACCTGGTCCATGCTACCAGTTTTAGTAGAGTCCTAACTCCACATTTACTTTTATTATTTTGGTTATGTTATGCACCTGAAATACATTCTTTTGATTTCCGCTAGAACCGTGGTTCCCTTGATTACTCTTATACAATATTATAAGTCACCAATGTAGTGGTTGACCGTTGGATGACAAATTATATCTAAATGGTGTTTCAAAAATCATGAAAAATATTTAAGATAATCTATGAGAAAATCAATAGACCGAAACAATTACAGTGTAGAAATGATCTACTGATAGATGCATTTTCTGCATATTCTAGCCTTAAAGTTTTGTAAAACATGATTAATCATTGTATCATGGGTTATAAATATATGGTTTCCGTTACACAAGTAAGTGTTAATATATTCACTGAATCATTGAACTTAAAGACAAAAACAATAAAATCATTTCAAAACTGTTTTATGACGATTTTACTCTTACTTATTTGATAAAGTGTAGAAAATTTGAAAGTAGATCGATTATAGTAGATCTTATTTTTTACTTTAACTCGTGTCTATAAGTCAACTAACATATTTGTATTACATTTACATGCCTATACTGCATGATGTTCTCTCTACGTTTGTCTAATCAAACACATGTGACTGACTAAAGTCTATGATTTAACTAATGTGAACTAATTCTGGTTTCCTATTTTAGACAATTATGCAATTATGAACAGTATCAATTTTTGTCTAATCAAACACATGTGACTGACTAAAGTCTATGATTTAACTAATGTGAACTAATTCTGGTTTCCTATTTTAGACAATTATGCAATTATGAACAGTATCAATTTTACTTTTCTGTATCTGACCAGTAAATGATATAATTTTGTCTCCTTTCACTTTTTTAAATAGTTTATCTTTTCATTTTGTAATATAACTTCCAAGTTTTGGATTTCCTACCATATAATTGATAACTCTTCATTTAATAAATATGATTCCATTTTGAGTAAAATGTTTTATAAAGTAATTATAGATATTTTTTTAGGTTTTAAGACATACACTTAGAAATCGATGGTAAAGGAAAACTATTGACCACATTTTACGATAAACGTAATGACTTTTCATTCAAAATTGTCAACTTTCCGTTCATCTGTGGCAACATCCCTTCAGCACCTGCGTATGGAGTGTTCATACGTCATGCCAGAACTTGCCGAGACTACGCAGACTTTTTGTATCACCCTGCCCCGTGCAGGTCCGGGTGTTAAAAGAATTTGCTGCAGCAGCGCTAAGCTTGTCGTAGAAGGCGACTAAATAGTGCTCAGAACCCTAGCCGGGGGCTAGGGTGCTTTGCCCACAGAGCAACTGGGATGTGTGCCCCAGATGGTGGAATGGGGTACCTCTGGCGTGTTACATGCTGGGGTTGTCAGGCTATATTACGGAAAACCTGACCGCAAACCATAGTGGTGCACCTTGTTGGGAAAGATGCCACGTTCCTCGCACGTTAAAGAACCCTACTGTAGTATTCTCCCAATTTCCAGTGGCAATCAAAATTTGTCGACCCTATTGTTCTTGTGTCCCATCCCTTTTTCATTTCATCGTCATTTCATGTTCATTTTATCATCAATTTCATGTTCATCGTCTGAATATAGCTGAAATATTGCTGCTCGGACGTTAAACCCCAACCAACAAACAAACAATGTATCGCTAGAATTCCAACAAATAGGCTTCTGGAGCAGGGTTGTGTTGCTACAATATTGCAGTCATCACTACAAAAGTTATATGGCCGCCATCAAGAACTTGTGGATCGTTACGGTGTATTCATATCTGCCATTCAAAATATTCATATTAAGGGCAATAAGATGCTACCGCACAAACCAAACACACTTTTATATCTAAACTATTAGTATAAATAACCCATATTAATAATTTCAATATTTTTATTCTCCCTTACCAATGAAAATGTTTTCGTAATGTACCATGTACAACGAAAATGAACACTTTCCTTTCATCTCTGGCAATATCCCTTCAGCACTTGCGTATGGAGTGTTCATATCACATTCCATACGTTATGCCAGAGCTTGCTGAGTCTACGCGCTAGAATTCTAACAAATGGGCTTTTGGAGCAAGGTTATATTGGTACAAGGTTGAAGTCATCACTAAAAAAGTTTATGGTCGTCATTACGAACTGGTGGATCGTTACAGTGTATTCATCCAAAACTGATTTGTTCAACGATTCATAGTTTTCCTTTCCTCTTTCGTCTACCCCGGCCTTTTTTTTAGCAACTCGACTGGTGTTTCTAGAAACGCATACCCTACCGGTGCACCTGGTCCATGCTCCCAGGTTTTAGTGGAGTCCAAATTGCTCATTTGCTTTTATTACTTTGTATTTATAATTTTACTTACTCTATGTTCGTTGTTGTGAATGTCTGTTGTCCATGTCTGGTTTCTGTCCTTAGATTACATTCTGTTGATTACCTTGGTTCATTTGATTACTCGTTAGAAAGGCTCTGTTATCGTTTGGCTATCATTTTTTTTCAAATACATTGATCGCAGAATATCAAAAGTTTTCAGGAACGTTTCGAAATGAAACGAATATCGACAAATAATAACTATGCGTCAGCAGGGGGGGTGTGATTTAATTATATAAAAAAATCCAAAAATGGCCTAACGTGAACACTAAATGTGAATACATATAAACAGAAACGATCTACGAGCATAATGTAGCGAACCAAATAAAGAAGATTAAACATATAAACTGCGGAAAGAAGAAAAAGAAACTGAAGCAAAAAAAAAAACAAAAAAAAACTGGTATACCACCGGATGTTCTAAATGTTTAACACCACTATTTTGATATTGTAAAATTATTTCAGAACCATTTGTGAATTGAAACGCGTCTTTTTTAGTGAAGCACGGTAACAGTATTCAAAACAATCTATCGGAAATCAAAGATGCCCACTTAATTTTTTAAAAAAAACTTTACGTCTAAGATTTGCTAAAATGTATCTTGTTAAGATTAATCCAGAGGACTAAAATTGAATGGTAATTCAAGTATGTTAAAAGATAAACAAGAATACTACGCGTAGCCATATGTCCCCGCCGCTGTAGAAAGAATGTTTGACACTTGTATAAATAGCAGATTCAAAACTTATGTGCTTTCATAAGTCCATGTGGCGATTCAAGGTTAATGTTTCTTGATGAATTAAATTAAGTTAGGTTAAGAATTGAAGGACTTCCATAACTCCCATAAAAAATTTCGAATCAAAATATCGGTTACGTATGATCCACTACATATGGTGACAAACAATCCTACACAATTTGGTCAAATTCCCTGCAGTGGTTTCTGAGGAGTTGCGTCCACAATGTGTTCCTATGCGAATAATGTGAAAAATGAACAAAGTCCCATAACTCCCATAAAAATTTCAAATCAAAATAGCGGTTAAGTATGGTGAACTACATATGGTGACAAACAATCCTACAAAATTTGGTTAAATTCCGTTCAGCCGTTTCTTAGGAGTTGCGTCCACAAACTTCGGACGCATGGACGGACACCAGCATTTCCATGTCCCTGTTCCGCGTTGAGACGGGGGACAAAAATACTAGGCAGAAAAAAATAAAAGACATACACAGCAAAGAAAATAAATAACCCAAATAACATGTAAAAAGACTAAGTAAATAATCAACCTGAACTCCACTAAAAACTTGAACATGGACTAGGTGCATCGGTAGAGTAGGCGTTCTATAATTTTCTATAAGCAGTGTCTTTTTGATGTTGACTGAAAAGGAAAGGGAAAATATGGTACGATGCACAAATCGGAGATGGATACATCACAACGATTCACTAGTTCGTGAAGACGACCAAAAAAAAAGTGTAGTGGTGAATTAATCATGGGGCGACACATTCTTGTGCCTTAATGTAAGAATCATGTTCTACACGGACTCTTTGTAACACATTAGGCTCTATCACAACGTATAAGTTGTGATACAAAACCCACTCCGCAGGTGATGAAGGGATTTGGCCACAAATGTAAGGAAAAGCGGCAAAATGAAATGAGAAGTCATCGCGTTTCTCGGGTAGTTTGGTGATGAGTTTATCTTTTCCATCGATCCCTAAGAGTGGGTCAAGATATGTGTCTGTAGTATCTTTTATCTCAAATTCAATATGGTAGGTGCAATGTATGAAATCCTAAAAAAAGTGGAACAAACTTGGCATAACTAATCAAATATTGCCGAAAATAAGATTTCAAACAATTAACTACAGTAGTTGCAAGTTGAATTCTAACCATTGAACTGATGAAATATCTGGTGCTTGAGATAGGTGCGCAAGTGTCGAAACCAGTATCGAATTTGACTTATTAGTTATTAGTTTTTTTTTACTCTGTATTTTTGTGTTTTTTTACTCCGTGTACATAGTTTGTGCTAAAACACAATCTTTGTTGTAATTTTCGTGCTTAATGGTGCTTGCGGGGCAGTCACGGGGACGATGGAAAGACACTCACGACACTATTAGAGTCATACCTAGACGTTCACTTAGAGACTGATGGAAAACTCATGACAAAAAATAAGATTACTACTGTAACTTTGGAAATATCCATTGAGCACCTGTATATGGAGTTTTTATATCACAACTCATACATTATGCCAGAACTTGCCGGTCACGCGGACTTTTTGTACCGTGCTAGACCTCTTACAATTAGGCTTCTTGGAAGGGTTGTGGCTACAACATAAGACATCACAAGAATAGTTATATGGTTGTCACTATGAACTTGCAGATCGTAATGATGTATCCATCTGCAGAATAAGAATCGTATTGTTCATTATGTCATAGTTTGTCTTTATTCTATCGCCTATCCAGGCATGAGGAACTCAGTCGATGTTTCGAAAAAAACAGAGAAGACATTTATCTCACTAGTACACCTGGTTTTTGCTCCTGTTTTTTTTTTTTTTTTTTTTTTTTTTTTTTTGCTTCGTTTTATTCTTTTTTTATTTCTTGTTTGTATTGTTTTTGTTTGTTTGTTTGTTTTGTTTGTTTTTTAACATAAGTTTCCATTTGTTAATTATCTATTTTTAGAAGGCGACCTCCCCTTGTCACCATCCAATGATGTTTACATTTCGCACTTGGTTCAATTAGACCGTAACTGTAACAATAATTAGGGATTTAACGAATAAAATTTTTATGTAAACGAGGAATTACACCCTCAAGGTTTCGATGTCACAAGCTCGTAAAACCATTATACAAAATTATTCTCAAATACAGGTGTACAATACATGGTAATGTTTTCAAATCATTATAGATAGCATTTTGAAGTATAAGCAATATTTGTGATGTTTAAAACTGGTCTAGACCTGGTATGTCAGTTAACTGCTCGTAGTCCTTTGTTTGTGCATTAGTGAAACATATAACCAGAGTTTTTAACAAGAGATTCAGACTCTTTTTTAATTGATTTAAGATATGTTTAATTGTGTAATATTTTTTTCCATAGAAGCCAGTGTTATAAAAGGTGGAGGGTTGTGATCACGCCAAAATACTTAAATCTCGTCGCATATTTTGGATCAAAAATAAGGATTTTCTGGCCTCTGTATGTCTTGTTTTATCACTTTCAGTATACTTTATGTTGCTGGAGTATGTAGAGCCAAATTTACTTGTGTATAATGTACTTGGGCCAGCTGCAGCCTGCCCACTGGAGTAAGGGTTGTAGCGTTCTTCATTGAAAACAAATTCGTGGCCTTGAGCTGACATTTTTCATCTCGAAGGTGTTGTTGTTTCCTTGACATATTCACCATATCCATTTTCTTATATTGATTGTTTAGTACGAGTGCTTTTGTTCCGCTCAAACTAGATTAGTGCTCACATTTTTCTCATTCGAATTCCCTGTTTTGATACCGATGTTAAAATTATCATTTTCTGTTTAAATACAGTCTTACTTTTTTTCCAATTTAATCATATCATATAATGAAGATAACAAATAAATTTTCCCTCTTGAACATATATCTCAAATATTTATAATTAATTGTATAATTGCAATAACATTTAAGCACTCAGCAAAAGACAAGACAAGATGACCAAATCAGAAATAATGAACTGGTGACGTAATCAGAACTCATAGTTTTAATGCCGTAGAAAAACTAACTTTTGTAGTTTGCGTAACTTCAAAAACTGTTTCTGTACTGCTTCCTTGTGCATACCTTTGAGAACGTGTTTTATTTGTCGAATAATCGTTCATTATTAAATGCGTTTTTGTATTTTCAACGTGGATATTAGGTGACTCTATTGCATTGATGTACATGTATCCAATAGTGTTTTTGTATGTCACAAGAAAGTCATGAGGTACTCCATTAAGATCTTTCATATTTGTAGTGCCTGACACTGGAACTATACGGTTTTTCTTAACGTTTGATGCATACCGAAGTTGAACTCCTATAGGCTCGTCAGTATGGTTTGTTACTCTAACACTGTAATTTCCCATTTTCTTTCTTATCAACTTGTCAGGTCCTACACTAATGTAAACAAACAATAAATAGTAAGTAGTAACTTGAATTCAATATCGGTGTACATATAAAATGAGCAAATTGAAATTAGTTTTGGAAATACAAACCTACACTGAAGAAAACATGGTTTCTTGATTGTTTTCTTTGATAAAAAAAATACTAGTCAGATAAGGGGGGTTGCTAGATGGTTATAAATGATATCAGCACAATTTTGTGGAGCTGTTTTGAATTCTTTGAAACCACGTCAAGAAAAAGTTTTTGTTTAAAAACAAAAAGAAAAAAATATACCAAAGCATCAACAATATGACAATGTATATACATTCAAAACCAAGTATATTGCTTAAAAATATCTACCTACGAAATGTGGCAAAAAGAACAACTTACAATAACATTTAAAGATAAGAAAGTAAGACACCAAGCAAAAAAAAAAGATTAAAGCACTAGCAATATGAACAGACACTGGCATTATGTGGTCCAGTAGGATTAGTATGTCCTGCTCTGCTAGTGACACCCGTTAAATTGAAAGTGGATACTTTTTGTAACAGTCTTTCTCTAGTAATTTAGCATCCCGACACAGTCAGTGAAGACTAAAACACAAAAAAGTTTTATCAATTGAAAATGTCATTCAAAATAGACATATTAAACGAAGAAGATTACAATTTATCTTTTACTTGACCGTCGAATTTTGAACGGTTTATCTGTTATCTGAAACAGGTAACTGAAACAGGTAAACCATATTTCGATTAATCGGATATTAACTTATTGAAAACAAAATCATAATCCTGTTTTTTAAGGAAATGAAATATATATATATATATATATGTGTGTGTGTGTGTGTGTGTGTGTGTGTGTGTGTGTGTGTGTGTGTGTGTGTGCTTTTCACGATGTATGGTATGTAATACTGAAAGCGCAATAACATTTTTAAAGTATAAATTTCATTTCTTAATGGTGTATCCATCAGCACCATGATTATTGATTTATTCAACGGGTCATAGTTTTCCTTCCCTCGTTTGTTTACCCCGGACTTGACTCTTTTATGAGCAACTCGGCGGGTGTTTCTAGAAAAGCAGAGGACGCTTACCCTACCGGTGCACCTGGTCCATACTTCCAGTTTTCAGTGGATTCCGAGTTGCTCATTTACTTTTGTTACTTTGTATGTATGATTTTAGTTACTTTATGTTGTTTGTTGTGTATGTCTGTTTTCCATGTCTGGTCTTTGTCCCTGGATTACATTCTTTTGATTACCGCTATAACCTTGGTTCCCTTGATTACTCTTAAAAAACTGATGAAATCAATATACTATAAACCGAAAACAAAACATTCAATATCAAAGAATGAAAAAATAAATAAGAAAAACAACGAAGAAGATGTATTACAGTATGATGATATTTATTGGGAGTATTGTAATGCTTTTGTCATAATAATGTGTCAATTAAAGTCTTTTACTAAAATTCTTATTGCTAAAATTAAATTACCAAATGAGTATTGGTGACGTAGTAAAAATGTACGTCACTATATCAAGTAGTGGTGTTTATAAGAATCATGCAAATGTTGATTTATGTGATAAATCTTTAAAAAAAAAGGTTTCAAATTTTTATTTTTGTTATTAAGTTGCTTTTTAGGTCTATTTGTATTCTATATAAATTACAACTCTTTTGAACAAGGGTTATATGAAAAACCATATGTTAATTTAGTATGACATTTTAAACGAAATGTCAAAAATAAAAATATGTAGGCTTTCCAACCATGAATCACATATTGCATGATTTTTATCTGGAGTGCAACTTAAATACTGCCATAGGATAAACAATCTGTTTCAATTATACAAAAGTGCATTTGAGCAGGATACTAAAGAAAAATACTGTAGATGCAGGTAAAATGACATAAGACTGCAATAACGCTTTGTCCAGCAGCAATTACAGGAAGACACATATGGTTACAAATGCACTGAATTGTAGCTAGACTATTCAACATATTTGCTAAAGCGGTTTTGAATCTCCATAAGCCTCATAACGACAACTAATGAGATAAAAAGTTGTATTTGAGCACTCAGACGAACAGGTGTGACGATCGTCCTTATATAAAGTAAAATTTGTACATTCTTTACAACATAGATCTATGGAAATTATCTTGGTATAACAACATTAGCAATGATATCATAATTGAAATAGTAGTTCGCTTCCATGACAACTAGCGTGCCATTATTAATTGGTCATTTAACCTCTTAAACAAGAAACTGTCATCAGCAGTAAATAGGCCTTAATTTGTATAAAACAAACAAACACAAATTAATTCATAAATCAAATCATTTTGTAATTTGAAAAAAAAACAAAACAAACAAACAAAAACTAAAAACAAAACAAAACAACAAAAAAAACAACGCTGGTACAAACAAAAGTCTTATGAATACTTATAAAACACATGATATCTTTCGTCAAATGAAAAAAAATTATCATGTTTTTTTTTCTTTAAAAATGTTTTGATATTATACATCTTTTATATACGCAAATATGTTAGAATAATTGTGAAATATTTGACTAATGTAATTATTAATTACACGAAAATGCAAATCTCAAAACAAGACGAATTTTTCATATGCCTTACTAACCTTGTCAAATGTAAATCGCCACGCATTGACAGATCGATGTTACGCCATTAGTTATATAGAAGATAACTACCTGTATATCAGAAGATATGCGTATATTCTATAAAATTTCATGTTGTGTTTGATAGTATTTACACACGTAATACTTGATATAAAACAAGACAATATATCAAAGTCTGTTCAAAAACCTAGCTGGTTGTAGACATTGAAAAATCATTCACTTTTACTATTTGCTTCCATGACAAATTTTAGGTGCCTTCAAAACTTTCAAAACATGTACTTCAACCTCTTAAAAAAGAAACTGTCATTAGCAGTAAGAAAGCCTTAAGTTATTGTACAAAACAAAGAAATACAAATAATACATACATCAAATTATTTTGAAATTTTTGGAAACGACTATTACCAAAATAGTCTTATGAAACACTATCGGTGCACCTGGTCCATGATCCCAGGTTTTAGTGGGGTCCGAGTTGGTCATTGACGTCTCTTACTTTGTATGTATTATTATTATTTTTTTGTTGTGATCTTTATTGTGCGTGTCTGTTTTCATTTTCTGATCTCACAGGCACTTGGGGTGTTTTTCCTTGTTTCAGTGCCATTCGGAAGTCCTCCAGCAAATAGTGTTACCGGCCTTTTGTGAAGTTCCGTGATCGTAAATTCAAAACAGACCGTTTTTGTGAGGATGAAAGCGATTTTACAGCCATTAAGGAATATTTTGGAACTGTAAAGGTAATTGATCCTTACATTAATATTCTGGGGACAATTAGTGCCAGCGAAAACACGAGACGGGACGCGGTTGACAGCGAAAACGGCAAGAAAGAAAAGGCGGGTGAAATTTGTTGAATTTGCATACCAGCAAAATGGCGGATTAGTTAGCTACCTTGTTTATATTAGAGATGGAAAATGTCAGAGTTGGTAAAACAAGCTAAAAACAGGTCAGACATGCGTACAATTGCCAAATGTGATGAAGCACTATAAAATACGCGGGTTTCGATGAAAAATACCGAGAAACCACAAATAGTCCCCAAGCGCCTGTGTCTGATCTTTGTACCTGGATTACATTTTTTTTTATTTCCACTAGAACTTTGGTTCCCTAGATAACTCTTACAATGATAATATAAGTAAAATGCATTTGTATAGATATTAGTAGACTCTTTTTATTATTGTATCAGAACTTTTTAGCATTCTTGCTTTTTACAAATACAGGTGAAATGTTAGAATATGATTATCAGATAAACAAGTTAAAAAGTTTAAAATCAATGAACAGTTAAGTAGTACTCCAGATAAGAATCATGCAATATGAGATTCACGGTTGGAAAGCCTACATATTTTCATTTTTGATATTTTGTTTGAAATTTCATATTAGCAGAAATTCATATATGGCTTTTCATGACACCCTTGCTCTTATGAGATAAAATTATATGAAGAATGTACTGTAGAATTCAATATTAAGCGAGATAACTCTGTGAAATATAGAAATACAATTTTTACTGTAGATTATCTCCTAGGAGAAGACAAATCAGAATGAATTACTATACATTTCATCATAACAACTTTATAAAAATAACAAAAAATATGTAGCCTTTTTTGGGGTGTATCATGTATTACAGGTTTGCATGATTTTTACAAATGCTAGCATATCGAAATTTGTAATACAAATGAATGGTATCTAATAATCATATTGAATAACACCTAAAAATAGAACAATTGTGTCAAGTGTTTTCACCTATACATACATGTGTATATCATTGACAAATATAAATGAGATAATTAACACAATAAAAAAGATTTGAACACATGGTCCAAAACCCAACAAATATGGGCACACTATATTGGCTAAATTGATACAGTTCTGAATAATGATTGAGCTTAAAAGAATTTGACCAGAAATTTTTTATATCTTGTGGTACTATTTCTTAGGGATTCATAATTTTACGCTAGCTATTGCCCGGACATGATTGTTTTTGGCCCCTTTTATGGCCAGTTATAGCCCCCAAAACCAATACCAGCCTTTCTAGTGATACAATACTCAATGTCAAGTTATTGTCCAGAATGAAAATGCTTGTTTTGGGGGCCTTTTTAACCCCCATTTTCTAAACGGTTCAAGTTAAAACCCTCCAAATCAATCCAAACCTTTCTTTTGTACTATGACAACTTTTACTCAATTTATCGTCCGGAATCAAGAAAATGTTTGTTTCTGGTTCCTTGTTAGGCAAAAAAAAAACCAATATTTTTTTTTTAATACCACCAAATCACAAATCGGATAGGTAGGTAGGTTGATGGTTTTCAATTTGATAATATTAGATAATTTAATATAATTTTCACGAAAGAGAGTTTCTCATGCTTATTTTGTCGATCGGCTTCGCCGCAAAACGAGATGAACATGAGAAACTCCCGAGAGTTCAATCGCCGTTACAGTCAGACTCCATCACTCAAGCACATAGATTTTCCTTGGATGTGAAGCAATACATGTTCTGTACCTGGGGTTAGTGAAGTTAAAATTGAAGTTGCCACCGTTGATAACTGTTCCTGCGGGGAATAACATTCCTAATCCAGGCATGGAGGGAGAGGCATTTGTGGTATTTGAGGTTGCTATAGGCGAGAATCAACCTTTACGATAAGAGTCATTTGAAGTGACGGATGTTTTGTCAGAGCGTCAACAGCGTTTGCATTTAGGTTCCCAACTTCCAGCACATCAGCGATTTCGTTTTGGTTCGTAAGGCTATTCTGTGGATAGGATAGTAATGACTGAATGTTTTTGTGTCCTGTATGTTGTTGGACAACAGTTAATGGAAGTGCTTCTTCGATAAGTCGAGTTACTACTGTTCTGCGCCCCAAATGATTGGTCAATCTCTTGGCGGTAATATTGGCAGATGTAACTGCGGTTTTCATCAGTGTTCGACGTTGCCCCTCCCACTGCCTGATTTTTTAACCATGATTTATTGTTTTCTTAACGCATGGTTAACATCCAAGTGAAAATGGACTGTCGTCATGCAATTCATTATTTTTATTTTCTTATTTTTTTTTACAATTTAATAGTCAAAAGAACGACAAAAGTAAGTTCCGTTTGTTTACAAAAATAGTACACGACATTAAGAAACATAAATATTGATCATTTCAAGGTCGATTTGAATTGCAACGGCATAAACATTGACCTTCCTATGAACCGCTTTCTGATTGGTCGGTTATTTTAGTAGTCAAATATTCCTACGCTGTTGCTTATAAGTCACCCGAGGACATATAAAATTTTCATTCTTCTCGATTGGCGTTTAGAACCTATTGTAATGGTATTTAGTGAGATCAGGCTCATTAGATACCTGACTGCATATTCTCATGCATATGTCAGCAACACTTGTGGATACTGAATTTGAGTTACCTGTAACTCAAAATGTATTTACAATATAATTTAAACTTGTCAGAGTATTTAAACACTTTTGCACATCCTATAATTGAAAATTTTGACAAATCGTTACCTTCATTTTTATCATGTTTATCACATAGCCATTTTTTTTACTTTATGTTGTCAAGGGTTCATACTTTGTACGTCCTACTAATGCCGAATTCGAAGAACATGGAAAAAGTATTAAATTTGCATGTTAATTTGAGCACTTTTTCAGCAGTTATGCTTTTATTATAAGTATATGTATTTGGTAATTTATAAACTATATTTTACTTCATTAGTGTTAATTCTCTTGTTTAATATATGTATGTGTTGAGTGATATGACGCTGACGCAGATTCAGACTTGTTATTGGCCTTTATTTGGGGGAGTCACTTGATTTATCTATATACGATTTAATTTTGCAATGTAAACTCGTTTGATTTTACTAGTTATTGTCATTGATATGTTAAACAATGCTTTTAGATACTGTGAAGGTACTTTTGTAGTAGTTTAGATGGGTTCGGTAAGCCACAAAATGTGGTTCCCAATGAAATGTAAATTTCCCATTTGTTTGTTTGATAGAGTTTTCAAATCCATGAATTGAAGAATTTTCTAATTGATAATGTTCCCTAAACCATGAACATTGGTAACCACGGATAAAAGTGCCTTCACAGTAGTACATACAATAACATAACAATAGAATATATAACCAGACTCTTAGTGATAAAAACATAAGGTATATCAGCTGTTGTTTATCATATTATTCTTTTTTTTAAGTTTATTTTATTTTTTTTTAAAGTTTTTATTATTATTATTATTATTATTTCTATTTTATTATTAATCAAATCAAAAAAAGATATTTATTACCTAAAGTAAAATGTGAAATTTTTGCTGTTTGTGCAATAAGACCAATAAGGCAAACATTAAACAGTAATTAATAATATTTTATTGTAGAACTTACTATTTCACTTTGAGGTATTCTGAGCTTCATATTTTAATTTCAATAAACAGACAATTAATTTATCATCTTTAAGAGATAATAAAATCACCTGTTAGAATGTATTTTTTTTTAATTTTTATGAACCCTTCTGCCCTAAATTTTACCAAATTGGACAAAAGTAAAATTCAAAATGTTGATTTTTTTTCCTCTGACCCAGTTTTTTCCATGCAGAAAAAAGTATAGATTAAGATTATAACTGCATTAAAGAATCTTTTTGCCATTTGTGTTATAAGTTGTAACACATTGTGTTTTTTAAATTCAAACTTTCAAACAAGATAAAAAAACAAGTGCAGTTGGATTTTTTTTTCGACCTCACACCAAAAGGTTTTATCAAATAGTTTTGTAAAACTTAAAATTAATCAACTATGGCCTTATTTCATTTTACTGATATAAATATAAAACAAAATAATAGTGTTTTTCTGTGGAATTTTTAATTATTCCAGTTTGTGGAATGTGTTAGTTCATTTTGATCTATTGTACTTTATGATAACGTTGATGTCAAATACAACAAATAAATGAAAAGGATATGTTATGTGCTGATACTTTCATAATTTAGGATTGTAATGATTGATTGTGTTGTCATTTTTAATATACTTTGTGGGTTTGTATTAATGACCCTATCTGTCTTTTTGTGTGGTAGTCTGCCCATCTGTTAATGTTCTTATGTTCTTCTGTTGAAACCTTGTAGATACACTTCAATTAGTGAATATTGATAACTTGGCAGATTATGTATCATTTGTAGATAAGTATAAAAGTAACCATAATATGATTTCATTAAAATACCCACAAACAGATATAATCCAAGTGAAATTCAGGTTACAGCATCCTGACAGATTTTATAAGAACTTTATTGGAATGTTCCATTTGTTTAAAGAAAAAAGATGATTAACACGATAAAAAACAGAAAAAAGGAGGGGTATTCTTTTTCTGAGTTATACATATATTATGATGTAAATAGGTGCTTGCTAATTATTTTGGTGAGTTAGATGTTGTGCTTAATTTGCAAACATTTATGAGTCGTTTGATTTTTAGATAAAAAAAAGAAAAAGTTATGTAATGGTATGGCGCTGTAGTCTTTGACATCAGAGTCGTTGTATGTGTCGTGACTGTCCGTCGTTCTTTGTTTTTCTTTTCTCGCAATTTGAATTTAGCTAGTGAAAAATACAATAAGGTGTTATATTGGAAAAGGAAGATTGGTATATTGATTTTGTATCTTTGTGGCTACATTTGCGGTTAAATCAATGACCATATTTAATAGAATTTGTAGTGTATAATTCAGGTTACAACACAATAATAAGCATATTGATTTTTATGATAATGCACCACACAATTTTTATGCCTCCAAAGGCAGACTTGGATTAATTTTAGGGGTTATGACTTGAGCTATATAAGAAACTATACGAAACTAAACTTGGGCTATACTAAGAAATACAAAATGCGTTTCTTTGGTTTCCAAACAAATCATATGCAAATTGTAGGAGTCTATCGTTTTTACAAGCTTATAACATTGAAGGAAGGTTTGATTTAATTTTTATTTTTAAAGGGTAATTGTCCTGAACAATCTTTCAGGCGACAAAGGCCTGCAATGGATAAGAAATAATTTCGATTATCTCTGTATGTATAACTACATATTTTGAAGTCATTCGATCACTTTCATTCTGGTCAGAACCTCTTGTAAAACATTATACTACAATAAAGAATCTAACAAATGAACACCAGTCTACCTTTGCGGTAAGATCAGGCTGCGCATTGTGTCGATAAAGCTAAATTTCACTATTTAAATTTTAAATCTTGCGTATCTTTTATGTGTAATATATGGATAACATACTTTTATTAATATCTGTAAGGATAAGCTAAACGTAGTCTGACCCCTATCGACATAGGTAGATTTCATCCTATTGGTGAAATTCGTGACGGCAAGATCTCTATTATAGTGAGATTCTTATCGTATTGCCAGAGACAATTTGTATTCAGCAACAAAGGAAAACTGAAGGGAAATCCAATTAAAAAATTTTGTTGCTGAAAATTTGACCAAACATAGATATGACCTGTTATACCGTCTTAATAATCTTCGTCTAATAGATGTTTTGTTCGTTTGTTTGTTGGGGTTTAACGTCCTAGCAGCAATATTTCAGCTATATTCAGACAATGAACATGAAATGGATGATAAAATGAACATGAAATGAAAAAAAAGGATGGGTAACAAGGATAATAGGGTCGACAAATTTTGATTGCCATTGGAAAAAGGGGGATGGGTAAGGTCGGGCAATTTAGCCTCTTGTGGCGGAGCCTCTAATAGAGAAAATAGACTTTTTCTGGACTCATGACGGATTCATTCTAGTCAAAGAGACTTGTCGATCAAGACCACGAGTGTAAAGTCGAAACAAGACATTGTTCGTTTTGTTTGATATATGGATGATAACCTGGACTTACCGAACGCCTTGGGATCCCCTATGAAAGATCAAACAACACCTTAATTGTATTTTACTTTTCTATATACGAATGCTTAGATTAATTGTTTACATATTTGACATATGAGTGTAAATTTAATAGACCTTAAAATACACCTTTATAGATTACATTTTAATGCCTGCTGTTGTTTACCACTTCAGTTTACTGTAGCGTCAAATCTTACACGGTACTAAAAGCAACAGACCTTGAAAACTCACCTTTAAAAATTGTTTATAGAAAACGCCTGGCATTTTAATCGGCTTAAATCAATATTTTTTGAATGAGTTCATTCGTACTTAAATGACTTTGATCTGTTGAATGATTTTCAATTTTAGCTTGATATTTTCAAAAATTTCCTCTCATTTTGCGACCATAATATGAGATTACACAAATATTCGTTACATGGATGCAACTTGCATTTGATGTTGTACATATTCTTGTTTGGAATATTTTCATTCTATTTGAATTCTTTAATTAAATTTTGCTCCTTCTTAAATTCTTACATTTCAATAAAGCTTTCAGCATGTTTAAAGGGCAATCATTTTTGTTATTGTATTTATAAAGATTTGACCAATTTCTCGTTTAATAATTGGTAATTGTGACATTGAAACATATCGAATATACATATGAGTGTTTTGTAAGGACCAAAACTCGCACGGCGGAGGTATAATTATATATTTTAAATCATTTTTGACCATTTCTCGTCGTATAGATCTAGAGCAGGACCTTGTAGAGAGTATGTGGTTCGAACTCAAGACCACGCTTGGTTCTTATCTGATCAATATTAATTATAGATCGGAATTACAATCATCTATCTATTTTTGTCAATTATTTGATATGTTAAAAAAATGCTTTAGACGAGACTAGTAATATTATTTGCTTGATAGATTTGCCTAGGAACTTTTCTGATATAATTACTTTTAATGGACTAATCAAAATCATAGATACGCCGACGCACTTTGATGCACGTACAGGTAACACTTCGTTACTTGATCCAATTCTTATTACTGATACTATTCAACCTTATGAAGGTTAAAATTAAAGGACTAGATAAGTTCAACTTCTTTTGTTCCAGTAAATAATAGAGAAAGGCAAACAGTGCAGAAAAAGATCGAAATGGAGAGAGGCACAACTGCTATTAATAGAGTGTCTATTGTCTGTTT
This sequence comes from Perna viridis, assembly GCA_037379345.1. Taxonomy (NCBI): domain Eukaryota; kingdom Metazoa; phylum Mollusca; class Bivalvia; order Mytilida; family Mytilidae; genus Perna; species Perna viridis. The sequence goes on from CM074518.1 coordinate 19,807,719, forward strand.
TTGATCAAATATGTTGTCTGTTATATTATATTAGTAATATCACAATAAAGTAACATGCATTTCCACTTTTGATAACTTGATCACAAGTGAAGTTTTATGATAATATATTCCTTTGAATCTAATGTGAGCCGTTACTTAAGAGGCTATTCTTGTAAAAATTAGGGAAATTCCATGATATTGGTGGCACAATTTAAATCATTTCCCACTGACGGATCCAATATAGTGTTTATATAATAGAAAATGCACTTCTGTCATAGATTATTAGTGGCTCACAAAATGACTGTAAAGTTCCCGGACAAAGCGAACAAGCTAGTTGGTCTTTAAAAAAGCACTATCTCAAATGCCAGCAAAAGAGTCTGCGATCACTCTTACATTTTTGCCGAAATGAAATTGTGCTGAGTTGACCTGATAATTTTCACTCCTAACTGCCGTCACATCAAATGTCAGAACTTTGTACCGCGCCAACAGATTTATTGAATGTGACATTTCTACCATACTCTGCTGGCATATAAGTAGGATAACGCAGAGAAGAATTTCAATAAAAGAATATTTTTAAGGAATGCAATTACAATTTCGCAATATATAAGTAGCGACTAAGTATTTAGGAAACCCCATATTTTTACAGCTTACAAAGTATTCAAGTTCTCATTCATAAGCATACACTTTCACTTTTGATACATGAAGTATTTCCTGATCATTAATAATCAGTTTGATATATCTGGAAGATATTGTCCGTCTGCAGATAAATGGTAAAATATCGCCATTCTCTCCTGGTCCTGGATAATGAACATAAAGTGAAAGTTCAATTTCAGCACGTCCAATTAAAATATCAAGGTCATGTAATCTATAACTTTAAATCAAAAACAAAGTTGTCATCAGCAGACATCTACAAAATAAAATTCAACAATTAAAACAGTTCATATAAAATTCAGTAAATTCTCTTTAGATGACCTTGAATGAACTAAAGAATTTTATTGTGTAAAATGTAGTTCATCGAAATTGATTAAACTTTCCTGTAAATCAATGCCGACCGAGCATTTAGCAACTAGCGGAGACATTGGACTACTTGTTTAGGGCATACATATGCAATTTCGATTATATTTCAAGATTTCATACTCCCTGTGCTAAAACACAATTCCATAATGTTCTAAGATTATTGTTTAGAATGTTTAAATAGATAAAACACGCATCACATTTGTGGCTGTGACATATTTATTTCAGTCCAATTTCTCAAAAACGACATATTTGTGCAAATGGTATGGGCGCGATCACATATATTTTTAATAACGGTCTATATTATTGTTTACAATATTGAAATGGCAATATTAGTATCCTATTGATGGTTGCTACACTCGTATGTCAGTCCAAAATCTTCAAAATGATATATTTTTGTAAAGTGTATAAGTGAAAACACCTATAAAATACCCATCCGTCTAAACTATAGTACTAGTGTTAAAATTGTCAATATAAGTATTATGTGGATGCCTGTGATACATATAATTCAGACTAAATTCGTAAAAATGAGTTATAGAAATAGAATGAGTGCGAAGACTTAAAATGTATTTTATGGTCTGATATTTTTATTTAAAATGTAAAAAAAAATGTCAAAATTAGCATCATAAGTGTGGCTGCGACATAATCATATCACAATTTCTCAAGAATGAGATATTTCTGCAAATTGTATGTTTGCGAACACTTTTAATTTTCAATAATGGTCCAAAAGTATTGATTAATATATTAAAAAATGGCCATGTTCGTAAAATGCTGGTAGTTGAAACACCAATCATATATTTTTACCATGTGAAAGGGAACCAACATTTTCCATTTTAAAAAATGGTGTTATTATAGTTGCTTTGTGACACAAAATTATTTCTGTTCAAATATTCAAAAATGGCATTTGATTGGAAATCGTATAAGCGCAAACATGTTTTTATCTATAATGACCAAACATTAAATATTGTACAAATAAATTAATTATTAAAAATGTCAATACATAATTCAAACGAATTGCGACAATCATAATCATTATTAAGTATTTCAAATGTCTTTTTTACAACGCTTTCGAATGCTGTCATAAGATATGATAGGTACGCCGCTTACAGAAGGGCAGAACATTTTATTTTTGATTGTGCAATCAAAACTATTCCCCCACGCCCCATTCCCATTTGCCCCATTCATAGTCCCCATTCCCCATGCCCCATATCTCGTGCCCCATTGCCCTATTGCCCATTCCCCATTGCACCATTCCCAATGCCCCATTGCCCTATAACTCATTAAATGGGAAGTGTGTCCAATACAGGTTCTGTATACTAGACAATGTATTTGCTACATCGAGGTCTTTAAAAACTGATGTGGCATTGACATTCATTGACATACTTAAACTGTCATATGTCTCAAAATAAAGATCTAAAGCTTTTACCCACTCTGACAGAGAATCAATGTCATCTATGTTCAACTTTCCTGCGTAGTCGTCCATGTCATTCATAATACTTTAAAGCTATTATTTTAACTGATGGTGCGTGGTTCACGGTACATGTACTTGGGACTTTTAGAATGGACCTAACGAAGAGATTCGTTTTCGTTGATTTTAAAATCTCTTGTAATCACTCCCATTGTCAATATACTTACAAAACAGAGATTTCTTTCATTCAAAAACAGATCTAGAACTCAAAGATCAGCAACACCCGATGACAACCTTAACCGTTTTAAAGCAGGTCAAACTCGATACTGCGATGATGATAATGTGTGACTAATATGTTATACATTACGACATCATTGTATAAACTTCAACCAAACACGTTTTTTTGAATACGTTACGTTGTTCTATTTTGTCTATTATAGACGATTTTTACTTTGGTTTGATTCCTTGTAGACATATCATGTGTCTTATAGTTTTTGCTATATTATGATGTTGGTAATTGTTTAATAGAATATGATATACAGACGGCTTATTCAAAACAACTGAGTGGTTCCATCATCTGCGTTGTGTAAAGTATACTTTAAATAAGGAATTTTTGCTTTCAATTAAGCTACATCATTTGCTGATGTTAGATTGTTTTAACTATAAATACTAAGAATCAATTACTACCTATATTTAAGGCAGCTGCGTTGCTTAGTTTCAAGTGTTTTGGAGCAATGTACTTTAAATTTGTATCTCACCTCGGATTAATCTACCAAATGGTATTTTCTAAAAACATACAATCATACATTGCTGAAAGGCGAAGTGAAATGAACAATGCATACCAAGTCGTTGACATTATAAGAACTTATATAGACTTACCGTTGATCAAATGTACTTTACGTTGCATAGAAAACCCTAGATGTGTGTCTGTTTTCCACAATACCGAAGATAAACAATGTTTATTACACCTCGGCACCTTAAATGACATATTGATAAGAAACGATAGTGGATGGCGGTTTTATACGATCAATGAAGGTAGGTTATAAAAGGGGGATTGTTTATAAGGAAGATCAAGGGAATTTGATTTAAACTGGAACGGTTATCAAAATAATATTATTCAAGGATAATTACTAAACAGGGAAAGTAGATACACAAAGAACATGGAATATCCCAAATAACGCAAACAAGAAAACATATTATGGCCAAACCTCCTTCCAACGCTGATTTATTAGACAAATTTCATAATATTTAACGCTATCTTGCTTATTTGTTTGTGAAGAATAATCCTTACTTTTTCAAATACTCTGCTTAAATTTCCCCTCAGAAATTAACTTGAGTTACAGTTGATAAGGACAGTTTAAATTGTCGTTTTTTTCGGATTTTGATAATTCCATTTCACAAGACAAACTCAAAACTAAAATTTACCGCAAGAGAGACGATTTTTCTTTTCAAATTGTTAATTCCCGCTTTCTTGACGCGAACGCTCCTTTTGTTTTTTTCATACGGTTTATTTATTTCTCAACTTCGATATGCCCGTTTTGTAGAAATGTTTAAGACTTAAATGATAGAAATCTCTATTTTGTCAGTATATTGATCACGGGAATAATAACAGGAGATTTTAAAATCAACAAAAACGAATCTCTCCGTAAGGCCCTTTCTAAAAGTCCCAAGTACATGTACCGAAAACCATGCACATTAAATTATAATTATAGCTTTAAAGTTTTTATGAATGCCATAGACGACTGGTCAAGAAATTTGAAAATAGAAGACCTTGATTCTCTGTCAGAGTGGGTAAAGGCTTTTAGGTCTTTTATTTTGAAACATATGACAGTTTAAGTATGTCAATGAATGTCAAAGCCACATCAGTTTTTAAAGACTTCGATGTAGTAAAACATTATCTAGTATACAGAACCTGTATTGGAAACACTTCCCATCTAATGGGTTATGGGGCAATGGGGCATTGGGAATGGTGCAATGCATAATGGGCAATAGGACAAAGGGGCACAAGATATGAGGAATGGAGCATGGGGAATGGGGACTATGAATGGGGCAAATGGGAATGGGGCGTGGGGGAATAGTTTTGATTGCACAATCAAAAATAAAATGTTCTGCCCTTCTGCAAGCGGCGTACCTGTCATATCTTATGACAGCATTCGAAAGCGTTGTAAAAAAGACATTTGAAATACTTAATAATGATTATGATTGTCGCAATTCGATTGAATTATGTATTGACATTTTTAATAATTAATTTATTTGTACAATATTTAATGTTTGGTCATTATAGATAAAAAAAATGTTTACGCTTATACGATTTCCAATCAAATGCCATTTTTGAATATTTGAACAGAAATAATTTTGTGTCTTTAATTACGTAAATTATGTTATATTTAATCTCTGATCTGCATTTAGAAAAGAGTACTTATTTCGAAAATATTTTAATGACCTGCATCACACGGAAAGGTACATGTAACATGCACGTCTGGTTCTCGTCCGTCTTCATGTTCCAGTTAATCATTCCATGTTTGAAGGTTTCGAAGTTTATTTGACGAATATCCAGTTTATGGTAACACCTACGAACATGAGGAGGGGCCGATTTACCAGGATTAAAATAAAAGTTTCTTCGTGCATAAACAACATATTCTAAAATATTTGTTACACAAAAACGAATAAATAATTTTGTTTGCTCATTACAACACCACACCCGAACTTGTTAGTTCCTATCTCCTAATTGTTCAATTACACCAATCAGCAGTATGTAATCCCTGTTTTATGAAATAATATAATAAACAAAAAAATAATCTTTTTTTGCGAAGTGCCCTTCGAAATTATTTTTTTATGAATGCAGTTGCTTGACATGTTTTTATAATCATGGCTGTGGTCACTTAAAAGACTGTAGGAGTCAAAAACATTTTTTTACTAGCGGAAAATAATGGAAAAAAACAAATTTTGGAAGAAAAATGGAAAGATTCAATCATTTATTGACAATTAAATTGTTAAATTTGAAATATTTTTTTTTGCTGAAAGTTGATTTGGATATCGTTAGAATAAGAACAAAATTAAGAAATTTATAAATTGATTTAAAATGGTATATTAATGTTTTCAACTCATATTGTGCCATTTCATTTAATTGAGTGAAATATTGCCCGTATTGAGTATTTTCTGTGTGTATACATCTCTATAAAAAGCTGAAATGCACAACCCTCAAGAGATTTGGATCAAACTTGATGTTAAGGTACTCGTACCTTGAATCACATTATATTTTAAAAGGTCCGTTGAGACATTTTTCTACCACTTGCTGCTGTATATTTGATAGTGTAGTACTGCCAGTGTATATTTGTTCCTTATATAACAGAAGTTACAATAGAACATTTCTTATAGAGTATTTTATTATGAAAATTCGTTTCGGAACAGAACATTTGTTATAATAGGTTAATTCCGTTAGGAACCTTTGTTATAATACGTTTATTCCGTCAAGAACATTTGTAATAATAGTTTTTTTTTTTCGTTAGAAACACATATTACAATTTAATTTCTTGTGGAGATTATATTCGGTAATATTTCTTCTTTTTTAACTTGTGATAAAGAGGAACTTCTTTTCTAGGACAGAAGAACTATGAATTGCTTTTGGTTCTTGAAACATGTTTAAACAATCCCGAAAATTTTGGGATGAGGGAATATCGGATAAACTTCCCATTTAATGGGGTATTGGGCAATGGAGCATCAGGAATGGGGGATGGGGGATGGTGCAATCGGGAATTGGGAATGGGGGATGGGGCAATGGGGAATGTGGCATTGGGAATGGGGTAAATGAATAGGGAAATGGGAATGGGGCGAGGAAGTAATTTTGATTGGTTTGGTCGATTAAACAAATTGTTCTGCTCTTTTCCGCTAGCAACGTACCTATCATAATTCTATGACAGCAATTAAAATAATTTTTTAAATAAGCTTGTATTAGAGTATTTTTTATTTTTTTCAGGTGTGGCAGTTCATTATTCATTGACATTTTTTAAAATATTAACCGGAAGTACATTTGTACAATATTTAATTTCTGGTCGTTGTAGATGGAAAATGTTTCTAAACGTGAATCATTTCTGAAAATTTTGTGTCCGAGAAACTCGTATGATTTTAATATTGACAAATTAAACACAATAGAGGAATATTATTGAGCAATAATAACAAGACCATTTAAAAAAATAAAATGCTGATTCAATTAGCTTTCAATTGGCAGAAACGAGACTTGTATACCATTATTGAAAATAAAACTGTTCGCACCCTTAAAATCTGAAGAAATATGTCAGTTTTGAGACATTTGATTAAAATAAATCTATCACAGCCACACATACATTTTTGATGCTTATTTTGACAATTTTAACATTTTAAACAATAATATAAGACCATTTAGGATATTTCAAGTGTATGCAATCATTCAATTTGCAAACAATACCTCATTTTCAATAATTTGGTCTGAAATATATGTATCACAGACATCAACATAATAATGATATAGACAATTTTAACATTTTTTACAATAATTTTAGACTAATAGGTATATTAAAAGTATTCGCACACATACAGTTTGCAAAATATGTCATCTTGAAGATTTTTGACTGAAATATGAGTCGTAACCACCAACCGGATACTAATATTCCCATTTTTTGATATTTTTAACAATAATTTGGGACCATTATTGAAATCAAAATTGTTCGCACCTTTACAATCTGAAGAAATATGTCATTTTTGAGATATTTGATTAAAATGAATGTATCACATCCACACATATGATGATTATTTTGATAATTTTAATATTTTAAACAATAATATCAGACCATTAAGGATATTTCAAGTGTATGCAATCATTCAATTTGCAACTTTGTCGGAAAGTGTTAGTTTTTGCTTTTTGGAATTCAATTCTATACATGTGATCTTTACATGTTATTCGTTTCCCAGTACCTACCATGAACGATTCCACTTAAATTACTTATCAAAGTGTATTGGGGTCGATTGATCTTTTACCCCTCCTCTAATTAATACAAATAGCAGACAACTTGACCATTTTTCACTTTGATAAGTACGATATTCAAAAACTACATTGATTTATCTTTCAATTGACATATAATACAGCCGTATACCCTCTAGGCCCACTAAACTCGGAAACTAAATCACCAAAGAAAGCCATCAGTCGATTGGTAAAGTCCCTTGACCACTGGTAATCACAGGTAACAAACACATCAATGGGAATCTACTTTTCGTTGGCAGCCAAATTTCGAAAACCAACGAAAATCACGAAAATTGGTATCCCAAGGAAATTAATACTTTTACAGTTCACTAATTTAAAAAAAAAACCACACAATTGGATAATGCATATACTTTTCCTTTTTTCTAAATTTTTTACATGGACTGTTATTTAAGTAAATCAAAGGGGAAATCTTAATCAAAAAGACTAAAGAATGGGGAAATACATATCATATGATTCTGATGAATATATTATTTAAAAATTGAGCATACTACTACTACTCTTAAGTGGTACTACTACTCTTAAGTGGCAATGAAGCGCAACAAAATTGCTTATAAGTATTTTATTGCAAAAGACCCTAGAAGTAAAGGTTTCAATATTTTAGAAATTTCTTTGACGTTTGGTTCAATATCCATACGAAAAACCTTTGGATGGAGTTATTCCTCACGTGTATTCATTTTATTAATATTGTTTGAGCAATATTTAATCAATATGTGGTCTTTAGTGCCACTTCACTGGCACTCGGGTTTGAAGAAAAATATTGCCGAAAAATTATTTTAGAATTTTACAACATACAAAATTTCAGCATGCCTGGTGCGCCTCTATTAAGTGAAAACTGAAGTGATTGTCATCCCGAGATTGGTAAAAAAAAAATTGAAAGAAAAATAATTTAGTTTAGAAATATATTTGTAAGAATCACATTCTGTGCATACTAAATAGTTATGATAGGACACATCTAACGATCTATTTATGTCGTGCTTAAATGCGTTGTGTGGATATAAGCAAACATGTAGTCATACTATGATAGGTAGAGGCACGTACAGTACTAGTACTAGTAATATAAAAATGCGGTTGGTCTCTAACTGACTAAAGTGTACACTTTTGTCGTATGAGTGCATTATTCGGGTGCTCCCAATATGGTTACATGTACGTGTACTAATGAAATATTTACCTTTCTACTTTCGCAGCGTGCACTGTTACCCTTTTGATATTGCTTCTCCTGTGATTTATGTACTGTTTCATGAAGACATAAGCATAAACTGTAATTAAACATTTCGTTTAACTGATCAAAATGCATATGTACATTTTTTTAATTTCTCAAAAGAGCTTTGAAATGATTAACATCTTCAAACAATACTTATTTATGTCAGCAATCAATATTCAGGTGATGTCCATGTTCAGCAATCAATATTCAGGTGATGTCCATGTAGTTGTATATTCACGCATTTTCCCTCTTTCAATGCATCGCATTGTTCGGTCATTTTCACAATTCTTTCTTGTATACAAGTTTTTCACATAAACCTAACCACAAAAGAAACTTCCCATTTAAAAAAAATGATTCTATATGTAATACTGATATATTACTGCATATAATAACACTTTAAAGGGAAACTCTGCTTCATTAATTTTAACGCAGACCGATCCTCGTAAGACACACTTTGCAGTTATAAATTGAAGATCTTTAATGTTCACGAATTTTACGATTCATACGGGGTTTTAAAGCTCTGAACTTTGATGATTCTCAAAATCAGTTTTAAGAGCGAAGCTAAGCTACCTCTGAGTTGTCGCGAATAGAGGGAACAGGCCACGGGTAGATTGATTGCAGACTCGGCAATCTGCCACAGTTTAGCAAAGGACTACTGGAGCCAGTAGTCCAGTAGCTGTCGTTGTTTTTATATGTTATGATTTATTCATTTTACATTTTTCTGTAGAATAGAACAGTTTCACTTCATTTGTTTGGGGGCCTTTTACAGCATGCTGTATTGTATAGGGGTTTCCCATTATTGAAGATCGTGTGGTGAATTGTAGAATATTAATTATTCGTTACTGCAGAAGATTAATTATTCGTTACTGCAGAAGATTAATTATTGGTTACTGCAGAAGATTAATTTTTCGTTACTTGGCTTTAGATGAAAGACTGTCTCATTGGCAAACTTACCACATCTTATATCTATTATTATGATAAAAGTTGAACAATTTCAAACACTTCTAATAACATAACGCATTCTCATCACATTTATCTGCGATACTTGTGACATTGTCTAAATAGTCATGGAACCGGCGATACAAAAGTTGAAATTACTTAACTTCTATGGTAACTCCGATCAAGTCCTTGAAATTGACTTCACAAAAAGTTTAGAATTTAATCAGACTTGATTTTTAAGTTTTCAAGTAGTTGGACAAGATAGTATACAAAATTAGGCAATCTGAAAAAGTCCCAAACGAGTGAGAAGAATGATTTATACCTTTAACCATCTGTAAAAAATTGAAACAGTTTTGTCTACAAATCGGTGAAGCTTAAACCACTTTTCATGCATAAAACACTACACGACACACACTACTAAACACATTTTCAGCAAATGTGATAGATAATACCACAATTAAAAGTGAAGTTCAAATGCTTTAGAGTTTCTGTGCTTTCTTGTTTCTTTTATAACTAGTTCTTCAACGTAATATTTTTTTATTATTTTATTAATCTGTTATTTAGATTCTGTATGTAGTTTTTCGTTGTTTCAAGTTTTTTTTGTTTGTTTGTTTGTTTGTTTTTGTTTTGGTCATTTACTTGGATCTTGACGTCTTTTTTTCTATTTTTCTATTAACTAGAACAAAAAATATCAACATATCTGTCATTGTCATAACCTTATACTCTTCAAAGACTCCATTTAATATACCCTAAATTGGCTCAGATGGTTAATAAAAACAAAAACAAAAAAAAACAAAAAAAAAAAAAAGGAGGTACAAAATAGCGTCATTTGACGTGATGACTTTCTATTCAGAATTCTCAACTTTCCTTTCGTCTGTGGCAACATCCCTCCAGTACCTGCGTATGGAGTGTTCATATCACAACTCATACGTTATGCCAGAGCTTGTTATGCAGTATTTTTGTATCGAGCAAGAACTCTTGATTACTCTTGAGAAAGGGGTTGTGGAAATCTTGTTTCCATTTTATTTGGTTTTACAGGAGTTTTGGATAAGATAATGCCTCTTTCATTTATCGGTCAAGGAAAAAGTTCATGCATCAGGTAATTGTAAAGAGTCTACCAGATGAAAAATCAAATTATGGCTGCACAATGACACCGTGTAGAAAAGGTTGCCTTAAGTTTTATTAAACACCTTTTAGAAGTTTGAAAGTAGTTGCAAATACAAAGACGGTCTTCCCTTCAGCCAATGACAGGTTTATGTTTCGCATTAAGAAGATGACATTCAGATGGTACACGAAAGCATCATGTGATAAAAATTTGAGAAAGTAGCAACGACTTATATTCAGTGAATTCCGAGGAGTAGCGGGGTAATACAGGGAACAAACGAACGGATAACAGACGTACGGAAAGGGGTCGATGACATCAATGTACTTACCGCATTTCTAGCGGAGGTTATAACAAGGAAATATAAGAAAAGAAATAATTAAGAGATAAGAAATAAAACAATAGATTAAGAGAAAGGTATATGTCCAGAGAGCAAATACAAAGGTAATCATATTGAAAACAAAACAAGAAACACACAAATAAACAAATCATCACAACAAGACAAAACAACAAAACACGAAAAAATTGGTAAATCACAAAATAAGGTACGAAAAAGTAAGACATTACGTTATTGATTTACATTCAATTGTTAAATAAAAATTGTACGACCTATGATTTATGAAATTATGCATTTATTCATGGATTTATTCATACTTATAATTGATATGCGTACACTTTTACTTCAGACACATGCAGTGCTTCAGTGGCTCTAATAATAAGTTTAACATATCTGGATGATATTGTTCGTTTGCACGGGAATACTAAATGTTCGCCGTTTTTTCCTGGTCCTTCATAATGATAACACAGCACCATGCCAATATCAGTGTCGCCAATCAAGATATCGAGATTGTGCAACCTGTGGCCTACAATAGAAATATATCAGAAATGTTGAAGATTACATTTATACATATTAGAATGATTATGTTGAACCAAAATTCAATTGTACAAATATTATATAAATGGTGTTGATTTCTTTTGATGCAATTTCTATTAACAAAAACGTTTGATTTACTTGTATTGAAGAAAAATGTTCCATAGACAAATACAAAGAAATGCCCTTGTAATCTACGATAAGACCCCTTATGTTCATAAACACGCTGCGCATATTTTTTGTTACACACGAACTGATTTATGTTTTTAATTTACAAATATGTTAACTGACAAATGTCTGAAGCAAATTCCTAATGGACCAGCTAGAAATACATGTAGCATATATAACTGAGTCTTACATGTATTATATGGTCAACGCTAAACGGCATCAAGTTTTTACTTTTAAACACTCCTAAAAATAGTTAAATCAACACTGTTTACCGTAAAGGGCATTCTAAACATATTAAGGATTCACTGAGTAATTTATACAAAGTGACTAAACGTTAAAGATTTATTTCATGTACATTACAGAATTACTTATCTTGAAAAACATGAGTATGTGCAAACAATAGCGTGATTACCATCTTTTCAAATTTCTGCATCCGCTTCTGTGCATCGACAAAATTTGAAGAAAAAAATCTTCCCATATCTACTTCGCTGCACAGAAATTAAATAAAAACGACAAGTTTGGTTGTAATTTTGAAATAAATACATTAATATAATTATTTTATGTTTGTACATTTGCAAAGACGTATGATGTAGCATCATTAAAACATGCAATTTGTTTTATACTCTCCGAGCGTGCCCATTTGTTTTACTTTAAAGATATGCTGATGTAACGATCAGGTAAAATAAATGAAATCATTAAAGTCTTATTGTTACATTCCCAATACTTTAATTGTCACGGTCACTGAAAGAAAAAATAGACATTGTATTAAACCTTCGGAAATTCCGTCAAGGGAGTGACTTTTCCAAGAAGTTGTTGGATAATTTATTTTCCTTTCATTAACCAGCACGCAATGTGTCCTATTTTGTTTAATACTTTGAATGAAAAGTTATTTTAGTTATTAGTTCATTGAAATAAGTATGATTGGTTTAATGAGAAAATGTGAAATAATCAATCATAATAGATAATGTTTAAACGAACTTGTATAATTTGTTGGTTATCAAACCATCAATTTATTGAAATTGTCTCTTCTTGATCGATTTTTTGTCAAATTGCTTATAAAAAGCAAACGCAATGTAAAAGCTGGCGTCGGTAAAACAAAGATTTCTTGACTTGATTGTTATGTCCATTTCAGGACCAAAGTTATGATTTGAGCTGTTTGCCTGACTCAGTCTACTTTCATCAGAAAAAAATATGACGGTGTAGTCATTCTTGCTTGATTCCAATAGATACAGGGAAATATCTATGAGGCGTCCATCATAGTTACGTGACAAGTTAATTCATCATAAAGCTGTCGAAAAAAAGATATGATTTTGTTCAGGAATGCCATAATTAACGAGAATGCTCTATATTCCTTGATGGTCAATAGTGTCAAATGCTACTTCAAAGTCTATAAATTTGAGATATAAAGTTGTTTGCCCTTCAATTGTTTTCTCTATGATGATTAATAAGGTAACACTTTGGTCGGTTTATGATCTTTCTTGCCTGAATACTACTTGTTCGTCTGATAATATTTTCTTCTTAATTCTTTGCAAGAGACTGACATAGGACGTTCTTGGAAGGGAAAGCAAAGTTATATCTGTCTTAAGCTTGCACAGATGGAACTATTACTTTACCAGGATTCCTTCACTTCTTCCTCAGGAATATGTTAATCCTTCCACATTTTGTTTTATGAGGCCCCATGCAAGTCCGGGTGTTAAAAGAATAGGCCTGCAGCAGCGCTCAGCTTGTCGTAAAAGGCAACTAAATAGTGCTCAGAAACCAAGCCGGGGCCTAGGCGCACTGCCCACAGAGCAACTGGGATGTGTGCCCCAGGTGGTGGAATGGGGTAACCCTGGCGTGTTACATGCTGGGGTTGTCAGGCTATAATACGGAAAACCTGACCGAAAACCATAGTGGTGCACCGTGTTGGGAAAGATGCCACGTTCCTTGCACGTTAAAGAAGACTGCTGTGGTTTTCGATAGGAGTAGAAACCTTTGCGCTCCACCACAGGAGGCTAAATTGCCCGACCTTACCCATACTTCCCTTTTTCTAGTGGCAATCTAAATTTGTCGACCCTATTATCCTTGTGTCCCATCGCTTTTTTCATTTCATCATCATTCATATTCATTTTATCGTCCATTTCATGTTCATTGTCTGAAAATAGCTGAAATATTGCTGCTCGGACGTTAAACCCCAACAATCAATCAATCATTGTTTTATGCGACGATGAAATTTATCAAAAGAGATGTAATCTAATGTTGTCATTGCTTCTAGAGGTTTGTCGTCTATCCCTCAGCTTTCCCATTTTCTATATGCTTGATTGAAGTTCTTACCCCTGTTTTGGTTATTTGTTTCGATCCTCAGATCGTGTCCATATTCTATATTTGGTAGATCATTTGAAGGGGCTATTCATTTTCTCTTTTCCAATAATATACTTCAATCTATCTGCCTAACTAGTTTTAAACTGGCGTTAAATAGTTTCTAGTATTGCTTGATTGGTCTATTTCCAGATTTTGTGGATTATATCATCATCCTTGTCTTCTGAAACTGTAAATCTTTTGTGTAACGAAAGTTGGATCTCCTCTTTAATGGCTTTGTCTCTAAGTTTTCTTACTTTTAAATTCTTTTGTATAAACATTGCAAAGGATTCAAACATTCAGTTGAAAATTATATAAATTTTGGCACCCATATCACATTTTTTCCTCATTTCTACTTGGACGACCTCTTAAGTAACGGTTCACCTATTCCAAGGAACACAGACAAAGTGAACTTTCACTACACCATAAAGACTTCACTTATGATTGAGATACAAAAACAAAAAGTTAAGAACAACATATACCCAATTATCATCAGGACAAGTTCACGGACAGATGCATGTACATTGTATATGCATAAAGTGTTATTGAAAGACAGCTTTTTTCAATCGATAATTGTTTTATTTGCACTGTAATTTAAACAAAAATATGTTTTATAATGCCCTTACATGTAATGTTTTCATTTCAATACTGCAAGAACAATACTGTACATGCTAATGTCGTATTTATTAGTACTGAAGACTAGATGGTTTCAAATGGAACTAAATAATTGATATGTTCCTAAAAGTTCTACTCAACTAAAACGTTTAAACAAGTTTAAAATAGTAACTGAAAATGATTTTCTTTTTTATCTATAGATAATTCACTAATTAATTTTATGCAGGCGAGAACCTGTTTTTAAATTTACAAAGTGAGTTTTAATGTGCAAGAATCATCGAATGTTACCGACAAAATACTTTTTTGTTACTCATAGTCCATTTTATAAGTTGTTTATTAGTTATTCAGTATCATCAATTTTCCTTTCATCGGTAGTAACATCCATTTCTTTTATCCATCTATGACTTTTCATTCAGAATTGTCAACTGAACTCGTGGATCCTTATGGTGTATCCATCAGCGCCATGAAAACTTATTTATTCAACGGGTCATAGTTTATCTTTCCTCATTTGTCTACCCCGGACTTGACTTTTTATGAGCAACTCGGCGGGTGTTTCTAGAAAAGCAGAGGACGCTTACCCTACCGGTGCACCTGGTCCATGCTCCCAGTTTTTAGTGGAGTCCGAGTTGCTCATTTACTTTTATTAATTTGTATGTATGATTTTAGTTACTTAATGTTCTTTGTTGTATATGTCTGTTTTCCATGTCTGGTCTTTGTCCCTGGATTACATTCTTTTGATTACCGCTATAACCTTGATTCCCTTGACTACTCTTTCTTTTCATCTGTGGCAACATCCCTTCAGCACCTGCGTATGAAGTATTCATATCACAACTCATACGTTATGCCAGAGCTTGCCGAAACTACGCAGACTTTTTGTATCGCTAGAACTCTAACAAATAGGCTTCTGTAACAGGGTTATATTAAAGTCATCGCGAACATGACAATCGCTATTGTGTGTTTATCTCCACCAAAAGAACCGATTTCTTTATCTTGTCAGTGTCATAGTTTTCCTATACTCTTTAGGCTGTCCCGGAATTGATATCCTATGAGCAATTTATCGCATTGAACACTAACCTTACCTTTGCACCTTGTCCACGTTCTCAGTTCTTTGAATGTGTGTGTATGTTTCTTTTTTATTATTGTTATCATTTTGGCTATTTCTCTTTCTTCATTGTGTAGGCCTACGTTTGCTGTTCATAAAACTGTAGCGCCATACGAATATTGAATATTAAACCACTTTCTGACCACGACTGGAACGCAGTTGCAATTAGGTTTTATACATTAAAAAAATACATTATTATTCCAATAAAAGATTATTACACGATAAAATGTCAAAATATATCAAATGGTTCATTATTGAAAAGTACTATTAAAAATATTTTATCGAAATACGTAAAACTAATCAATGGGATTATAGGCTGAAAAGTATATTACGTACCGGTTTACTTAAGAGCCATGTAGACAGAGATAAGTCCGATTTGTCTTTATATATAAAAAATAACTACATGTTTAAAGAGGGAAACGCTGTGGAAAAAACAATGCCATGTATAATAAAACATTAGCTGAAAAAAGAAATTCCACATTTCAAAGAGTATCAAAACTGCGTCCAGGAAAACGGACGACATATACAAAATCAAGTGAAGCGGGATCTTATAAAGGATAAAGTGCTCTGAATTTTATGTAACCTGTAGTGCTTTTTTTCCGTCAGACCCGTTGAGAACAGGCGAAAATTTATGACAGATTGTCTACTATCATATTGATAGCCTCCACTTTTTATCGGCCAATCAGATCACTATGCAAACTTTGAAATGCAACGATGTAAATCTATGAACAACAATTTCAAAGTAGTACTTCTTGTACGTTTTTGTCCGTCAATAATTTAATAAATTGAAACATCTGAAATTGTGCTAGATAGTGGAATTAAATGCAATCTAATTATCGTGCATGTTATAGACAATGCTGCTTTCTATGTTTAATAATCTCGAGATGGATAGGAAGAAAAGCCGGTAGATTTTGCATGTCTGATGCTTTTGCCATACAGTTAAACGCTATATTTAGATAGATTCCATATGAGAAGTCCCGATAAATATAATTCTTTAGTTATAAATCATAATCGTTTTAGTGGCATTTGAAATTAAGGAACTACATCAAGTTATGTTTCATTTGTTCGAGAAAGGAATGAAGAAAGGTGCAGAAAAAGATCGAACAAAGAGAGGCTCAATTGCTTTTTACAGGGCTATTGTCTGTATTTTGTACAAATATGTTGTCTGTTCTATAATATTGGTAAAACTATGTTACATGGACATGCTTTTCCACTTATTTGCAACTTGACCGCAAGTTTTTATGTTGTTTTGAGAGTTCACTTTGTCTATATTTCTTGGAATATTAGTTAAACCGGTACTTGAGAGGCCGTCTATGTCAATTTAGGCAAATCCTATTATATGGGTCGAAAAATACAGATTATTCTCTACGAAATCTTTGAATCGAATGTCGTGTTTATATCATACAAAAGGTATCTCTGTCATAGATTTGGTTAAATCGACAATGAGTGGCTCACAAAATGACCTTTAAGTTCCATGACAAGGCAAACAAGTATTGCACAAAATAAAGAGTTATCTTCATTTTCCAATGAGTTCAATGCTTTACAAGTAAATTATTTTCTTTAGTCGTTGCAGTTAATCAAACAACCAATAATCAACTGTTGGAGAGAATGCATTTGTCAACACAAACCTTATCATCTGTTACCTACTGCCTGAGTTGTGTATGGAAACCCTGTTAACGTCCAATAAAGTGTTTTGAATGCACATGCTTTTAAACAATCATTCATAAGAAAATAAAAGACTGATATGGATGTAGGGACGCTAGTTGGTCTTTCAAAAGTACTCCTTTCAATGCAACAAAGGATTTTTTATCGCTCTTGCACTTGCCGATATTGAAGTAAGCTGAGTTGACCTGTTTTGATTACTTACTTCATTCCTTCGTTTTTAATGGAGTCCGAGTTGCTCATTTAATTTTGTTACTTTGTATGTATGATTTTAGTTACTCTATGTTCTTCGTTGTGCATGTCTGTTTTCCATGTCTGGTCTTTGTCCCTGGATTACATTTTTTTGATTACCGCTATAACCTTGGTTCCCTTAATTACTCTTTCGTGACGTCATGTTAAAAATCAGAACTTCTTACCATGCCATCAGATTTATTTAATGTAACATTTCTGCATTACTGGCATAAAAGTAAAATAAGCAGAAAAGATCTCCAATCGGAAACCAAAGAAAAATTTCACAAAAATGAAGCAAATAAGAATTTAGGAAACCCCATATACTAACAATTTACAAATCCTTAAATAATCATTGATAAGCGTACACTTTCACTTCGGATACATGAAGTATCCCCTGATCATTAATAATCAGTTTGACATATTTTGAAGACATTGTCCGTCTGCAGATAAATGGTAATATGTCGCCATTCTTTCCTGGTTCTTGATAATGAGCACAGAGTGACAATTCCAGATTATAACGTCCAATTAAAATATCAAGGTCACGCAATCTGTTACCTAAAAGTAAACACAAAATTGTCATCAGCTGACGTCTAGCTAACCATTTTAAAACATCTTGTTTTGATCCAACCATTACTTACATTAGATAATATCTTATATTCCAAGTATAGATATATATATCCCTAAATGCTTTCAAAGTTGACCATGAATGAACCTAGAAATTTTCTTGTAAAAACATTTAGGTCAACAAACTTGATTTTGTTTTTAAAACATTTGTATCGAAACTTTCGCTATGACCTCATTCTCAAATATGGAAGATTGAATCCATATTGCGATGACATTTTTTATACACGGTATTGGGAAGTTTTTCATTAAAACTCTAATTGAAATGATAACAGTAATTTCACTCTATTTACTGCTCCATAACTAAACACTATCAACTCGGCAAAGATTCAACCAATTGTCATTGTCCTGATTCTTGAGTACTCAAGGTACTGGTACTAAGGATTACTTTATTTATATTGACCCATATATTATGTTTCGCGTAGTTATACCAGAGAGAGCCTGATTTTCCTCACATAACAATAAAGCGTAGGATATCAAACTTATTGCATTTCTAGTCAATCGTTACTCTCACGATGTATGAAATTTTTTGTCGTGTATATTTCAACAAATACATGCAGCAACTTGAACATAGGACCCTTCTGCTCCCTTGCAATTGGTATATACTTATTATTCAAAACAACAAGAGTCTAGAAATAGGAAAAAATACACAGAAGCAATCATTCAAATCTATGCAAACACCTGAGCATTTTGCAACTAGAGGAGACTTAGACTACTTGTTTAGGGGATGAATATACCATTTCAATCATTTTTCAAGATTTCATTCTTAATAATAAACAGCTAAACATTGTTGTCTTACAATATGTTATTGCATATTTCTTTGAAATAACATATTTTTTGCACATGTAATTAAGGCGTCATTTTCCTTACCTGTCGCTAGGGCAATATCATTTTATCAGATAAATATTTACTCAATCGTGAGCTGTAGTTTTATGAGATAAATATTTACTCAATCGTGAGCTGTAGTTTTATGAGATAAATATTTACTCAATCGTGAGCTGTAGTTTTATGAGATAAATATTTACTCAATCGTGAGCTGTAGTTTACTGACATCATTTCCGCAAAAAAGAAAACAATTAACACCTTCATCTGCGATGTCAAAGTCATTTTTTTTTTCTTTCTTTCTTTAAGAGAATTAAACTGTAAATATTATATTACTGGTATAAAAATATATGATTAACATATTAGTACAGGGTCTTTATATTATTGCCTTTGTTATCGTCACTCGGGCTCAAGTTCTCGCGGCCGATATCAAGATTTCGGGCTGATCAGTTAAAACCTATTTTATTTGCAAATAAACAAATTTGGATCAGACACGAGTTTCCCAACTTACAAGGGTCTTCTACAATAGGGCAATATTACAAAGGCCGTCTATCAATCTAAAAAAAATCAATACCATAACAGCAAGGTTTCCTGTTACAGATGTCAACACGTCTAACGTCATAGTTGGTGCCAAGATCAACATTTAAGTATGGAGAGGTCTCCTGGAGCGTGTGTTGGAATGAGTCGAGATTCCCATCCACTGCTCAATTTGCCGTTTTGTCATCCTTCGTTGAACTCTGATATGCCATCTTCCCTTGGGCAACTTCTATCATTGAGATAGATTCCCCACCTTGCTCGGCTTGAAATGAATTAAATGATCATTTGGCAATGAAACGCACCAATCACATATAAATTGATTACAGAAATAAAGTAGCCTTTTTCCCAATAAAAAAGTTGAATTTACGCACCCGCTTGTTTTATTTTATTTATTTATTTTTTTATTTTATTTTATTTATTCTTATTTTTTTTTATTGTTGTTGTTGTTATTATTGTTTTGGTTAATGAATTAAAATGGTGCATCTGTTTTGGGGCAAATACATTTTCCAAGGGGTATTATCGCAATTATTATACTTCCTAGACATTCGAAAAATGCACATTTTTCCTTGTTTATATATATTTATAAATTTCTCCTTGTTATCTATACTTTCCCTCTTACATTTTTATATGAACGTTTATTTGAATAATTCACAACAATTATTTTTCACGATACCATTATTATTTGGTTTGTAACAATTATAAAAATGAATTGACTTATTATACAGAACATGTCAATTAATAAAGTGACTTTTTATTTATTGCCCCTGTCCTATGTCTATGGATTTTCCGAGAAAAGTGGAAATTTTTTACATACCTCAATTGATTTTGACTTGCCCGATAGAGATTTAAGTTTTTTAATGCTATTAAATAGTCCATGGGCTAAGATGATCCACCGTGCACACCCCAAACTCATAAACTTCACGGTTGTTAGGGACATTGTTACCTCCCATTACCGTATCAATTTGTCGCTAAAGAATATTCTTCGTATTCAGTATCAGCCTATAATTGTACCCCACTTGGTCAAAAAGCCAAGATATTTGTGACTCAATTGGTTGAGGGTCTTGGCATTCCTGGGAAAGTATGTGTGAACAAACTAAACAAATTTAGGTATCATCGAATCGCCCAATATCTCAACTTTACAATGGTATTACAAAGTTGCGATTACATTTAGGGTTCTGCGGTAAAATGAAAAAATGTACCCCTACCCCGCCGGAAAATCGCTTAAATTGACATATTTTTCAATGTCAAAACCTCTAGAGTATTTATGCTTCAGTAAAAATGGCTTATTTTGGTATTTTATAAATATTAAAATCCGAATTTTTCCATTTTTTTTAAATTATCACTTATTCTTGTCAGCTTGAAATCGAAAATAACTCGCCTGAAATGAGAAGATATATCAAAATTTAATCGATAGTACCAAATATGTCTTTTTTTACATCGCTTGCATGCTAAAATTTAACATTTTGGTTCAATTTAGGTTTTCTTTTCATTGGTGGGAGTGTCAATTTTTCACCTGGACTTGGCAAAATTTAAATATTTATTACTTAGGCTAAGACACTACAAAATTGTATTTAAATATATAAAAGCTTATTAGAAGTAAGGTATTTGAAAAAAATGTCAATTATAGGTGAAATGGAAGGAAATATGAAATTCGGAAAATTCCCCTTTTTATAAAAAAAACTCACTATTATGTCATTGAAACTAACAAAAACGCCCCTGAAATGCCATGATATGTTGGATACATCGATAATTAAAACAACAGTACCCAACATGTCTTTTGTACACCGATTATATATTAATATTTAATATTTGGGTTCATATTGATGTTTATCTTAATTATGAATACCTAAAATATGAGTTCTACGATGTCAGTATGCCGTGAATGAGAACTCTGTTTGATAGTGAGACCAGTTTTCTAGGGGTAGGGGTAATATTTTCATTTTATTTATTTATTTATTTATTTATTTATTTTATCTTATTTTATTTTATTTTAGTTTAAATTATTTTTTTTTTTGAAAATCCTTTCTTGAAAATTTCGTGGTACATTTATGTAGACAATTAAATTATCTATCGAATGATACCAAATCGGCGGGGTAGGGGTACATTTTGTTTTAATTTCCCGCAAAACCCTAAATGTTACCGCAACTTCTTGATACAATTGAAAGGTGAGACATTGGGCTACATGATGATACATACATATGTCAGTTTAAAAATATATTTACAAATAAATACAAAAAATACTTCAGTATATTCTTTGGCGAAAAAAGATTCGTAAATAGGAGGTATAAGGGTACATGAAAATCATATTTTGGTTGAAGAGCGGAGGTGTACTGGGGTTATCTCAGCCCATGTACTAAAACTATTTTGATAAACAAGTACAATAAGTTCAATCACACGTGAAAATATTTTCATTGTTTTCAGAGTATATAATTGGGTTAAATAAATAGATACAAATACACTTTATATTTGACAATAAGGAGTACTATAATTAAAGGTGCAAATGCGAAGCAAATCGTTGAATAGAAGTTCACAAAAAAAAAACAACCCGTACAAAAGAAAAAAAACAAAACATAACATACAGAATAATGTGATGCCACGAATGATTAACGCACATGTTATCAGAATTGTTAATGGAACTTGTTTTATGTTGTCTTACTTACACTGAAATCATTTTCAAAGGTTAATATCATTCAACTGAATGCACAATTTGCTACGTTTACCTATGATAATAAACGTTGGATGTTTATTATCGTTTGCTGACAAAAACAAATATTGTTGTGGGCTCAGTATGCTGGTACAAAAATATATTTGTCGATAAACTTTCCATTTGCCCCATTACTCATCCCGTATTGCCCCATGCCGCATTTAACATCTCCCTTGCCCCATTGCCTTATCCTCTATTGCATCGCTTTATTTTCCGTTGTCCAGTACCCATTCCCCATTCAGAAAAGTAAATGTCTTATCCGACACATACAATGCATTAGGATGCGTTAAGTTCTGTGCAACTAATTTTATTAAAGTTTCATAATCTCGCAGCCGAGCTGCATGAGAAATAATCATGCAAAATATTCTTAAAACTAGATATTTGTATGAATCTTATTTTTAAAATGATCATATCTAACTATTTATGGATATTATTGCT
Source organism: Perna viridis (assembly GCA_037379345.1). NCBI lineage: Eukaryota > Metazoa > Mollusca > Bivalvia > Mytilida > Mytilidae > Perna > Perna viridis. Next base: position 19,830,487 of record CM074518.1, read on the forward strand.
TTATTTCAAATCTAAATGGGGGAAACACTCATTTCAGAATGTATACAATTCTAAAAAATAATGCAAAAGTTATGGTCGTGAGCACATTTAATTTCAATAATGGCCTGATATTGTTGTATAATTTGTTAATATTGTCATTTTATGCATCATATGTGTGACTGTAATATATTTATTTCAGTCCAATATCTCAAAATGACATATTTCTCACACACATTTTGATGTGACGACAACGGTTTAATTTCAATAATGGTCCAGTATTATTAAAACACTGTAAAATATTGAAATTATATGTTAGTATCATTTTGGTGATTGTGACACTTATATTTCAGTCACAAATCTTCAAAATGACATAATTTTGCAAAGTGTATGTGTGCGAATGTTTTTTTTACAAATATACCTAACACTCTAAAACTATAGTATCAGCTGTTGAATTTAATGGTTTATTTAAGTAGTGTATTTGAAAACGTCAGGATTATTCACTACAAAAAAATAATCAAGGTAGCGATAAGTATTGAGTCTAATAAAATCAGCGTTGAAAGGATCTTTATTACGTTTAGCCATTATTTGTTTTCTTGTACGCATTATTTGAGAAATTTCATGTTCTTTATGTGTCAATCTTCATTGTCTACTTTTTATAATTCAATAATATTATTTTGATAACCGTTCCGATTCAAATTCCCTTGATCTTAATTTTGAAAAATCCCCCTTTGATAACCTACCTTCATTCATCGTATAAAACCGCCATCCACTATCGTTTCTTATCAATATGTCATTTAAGATGCCGAGGTGTAATAAACATTGTTTATCCTCGGTATTGTGGAAAACAGACACACATCTAGGGTTTTCTATGCAACGTAAAATACATTTGATCAAATATAAGTCTTTATATGATCTGATATTTAATAAACTTACTAATAAAAGTTGGATACAAGTATAATATTTTCTTCGTAATATGAAAAAAAATCATCACACGCAACAATTTATAAGCTTCTATTTAAGTAATGAATCGCATGAACTCCATTTTACCATTGTTTTACCACGGGCATGCCATTTATGTCGCACTGTTTACCCTGATTGATTAACGAAGGGATGAATAACGACATAAATGGCTAACTCATGTGTTTATCCCCTTTTTACCATGGTTGTGGTCTAAAGAGCTTTGAAGCACGTTTTTTTTTTTCAGAACTGCAGATCAGTAAGGACTTGAATTAAATTTCTGTGTTGTTTAACGCTACACATTGATTTCGTCATTTTTCTTTCTTCAAAAGTACTAGTATTGAAATAGCCTATGAATCACACAAATATTTTTTGTCGAAAACATTTGATGATTGTGGACCATTCCAATACTTTTCAAAATTAATGCATGGACGAAGGAATAGATGCATATATTTCATAGGGTTTTTTATTATAAGCAATCGGAGGCAACACCCCTCTATCACATGCGTATGGATTGCTGATATTACTACTCATATGTTCTGCCAGAGCCTGTTGAAACAAAGCGTCTTTTTTTGTACATTGCTACACCTGCACATCATACAAGTAAGCTTCCGGAACAAGGTTTTATTGCTACAAAATTAAAGTAATCTCTGCAACAGTTTTATTGTCGTTATCGAAATTTCGTTGATTGTCATGGTCTGTTCATCTTCACCATGAGAACCTATTTGTTCACTTGTCATTGCCATAGTTTCCCTTTACTCTTCAGGCTATCCTAAAAGTGGTATTCTATGAGCAGTAAGACGGGTTTTCTAGAAAAGCATAGGACGTTTACCTTAATTGTGCATCTGGTCCATGTTCCCGGTTTTTGTGGAATCTTGGTTGCTCAAAATTACTTTTATTTCTTTGAACGTGTTTTTTTCTTATTTTAGTAACTTTTCGTTCTTTGTTGTGTATGTCTATTTTCCATGCTTGATCTGTAGCACCATATGAATATTGTATATTAAACCCCATTTCTGACCATGATTGCAGTGCATGGTGTTCAACAAAGTAATTGAGACTTCTATACATTAAAGAAGATATGACTCCACCAAATGATTATTAAACAATAAATTTTCACATCTATATCAATTTAATCAATGTTAATGAAAACCAATCATAAAAATATTTTATCAAAATTCGTAAAACTAATTAATCAAGCTGAAAAGCAGACTACATACAGGTTCACTTAAGAGCTATGCAACAAGGGGTGAATCCGATTTGTCTTTATACACAAAATGCTGTCAGTTAAATTAAACTTAACTTTCAAAGAAGTGGTAGTATAAAACTACATGTTCAACGAGGAAAAGGCTGTACATAAAACAAAGCTATGTGCAGTAAAGCATTCATTGCGTACGGGAAAACGGACAACATAAACAAAATATGAGGTGAAGTGGATCTTATAAGGAAGATAAGTGTTCTTAATTCCATGACACGTGTGGTACTTTCCCAACATGCCCAGTGAGAGCAGAAGAAAATCTACGGCAGATGATGGTCGTGTGTCATATTGATAGCCTCACTTTTAATCGTCCAATCAGACCAGGATGAGACTTTGAGATACAACGACGCTAATATATGGGCAATCATCAAAACGTTGCGCTTTTTTGTACGTGTATGTACGTGAATAATTTCCTACCTTGAAGCATTTGAAATGTTACTGGATATGGAAAGTTAGATGACATGTGTTAATTTATCATCGTATTGTTGTAAACCACGCTGCTTTCCATACTTATTAATTTAGAGACGGTGTGGAGTACAATTGTTTGTTTGTTTGTTGGGGTTTAACGTCCGAGAACCAATATTTCAGCTATTTTTATACGATGAACATGAAATGGATCATACAATGAACATGAAATGATGATGAAATGAAAAAAAAGGATGGGTCACAAGGACAACAGGGTCGACAAATTTTGATTGCCACTAGAAAAAAGGGGGACGGGTAAAGTCGGGCAATTTAGCCTCCTGTGGCGGAGCGCAAAGGTTCCTACTCCTATCGAATACCACAGCAGTCTTCTTTAACGTGCGAGGAACGTGACATCTTTCCCAACACGGTGCACCACTATGGTTTGCGATCAGGTTTGCCGTATTATAGCCTGACAACCCCATCATGTCACATGCCAGGGTTACCCCATTCCACTTCCAGGGGCACACATCCCAGTTGCTTTGTTGGCAGAGCGCCTAGTCCGTGGCTAGGTTTCTGAGCAATATTTAATCGCCTTTTACGACAAGGTTAGCGCTGCTGCAGACCTGCTCTTTTTACACCCGGACCTGCATGGGGAGGGGAGTACAAGCATAAGATTTTATGATTGTGATTTATGTGTCATTTGTTTATTTAACGCAATTTTTGGATATAGTTCATTGTAGGAGTTTCCAACAAGTATATCCTTTTGTCATCAGTTATAATCATTTTTGTGAATGTTAAAATTAAAGGACTAGATAAGTTTCTTTAACTTCTTTTGTTCCAGCAAATAATGGAAAAAGGCACACAGTGCAGAAATAGATCGGAGTGGAGAAGAGGCACAACTGCTATTAACAGAGTGTCTATTGTCTGTTTTCGTTAGCGGACAAGCTAGTTGGTCTTTAAAAGGCGCTATCTCAAATGCCAGCAAAAGATTTTTCGCTCTTGCTCTTGCCGAAATGAAATTGCGCTGAGTTGACCTGATAATTTTCATTCCTAAGTAGTGCCGTCACATTAAATGTCAGAACTTTGTACCGCGCCATCAGATTTAAAGAATGTGACATTTCTACTATGCTCTGCTGCCATATAAGCAGGATATTGCAGGAAGAATTTCAATAAAAGAATATTTTAAGGAATACAATTAAAATTTGGCAATATATAAGTAGCGAATAAGTATTTGGGAAACCCCATATTTTTACAGCTTACAAAGTATTCAAGTTCTCATTCATAAGCATACACTTTCACTTCTGATACATGAAGTATTTCCTGATCATTAATAATCAGTTTGACATATCTGGAAGATATTGTCCGTCTGCAGATAAATGGTAAAATATCGCCATTCTCTCCTGGTCCTGGATAATGAGCACAAAGTGAAAGTTCAATTTCAGCACGTCCAATTAAAATATCAAGGTCATGTAATCTATTACCTAAAAGCAAAAACGAAATTGTCATCAGCAGACATATACAAAATAAAGTTCATTAATTTAAAACATAAATCTTGCATATAAAATTCCCTAAATTTTCTTTAGATGACTTTGAATGAACTAAAGAATTTTCCTCTGTAAAACGTAGACCATCGAAATTGATTAAACTTTTATGTAAATCAATGCCGACCGAACATTTAGCAACTAGCGGAGACATTGGTCTACTTTAATAGGGGATACATATACAATTTCAATTATATTTCAAGATTTCATACTCCCTGTCCTAAAACACAATTGGACTTATAATTATCAACAGCAAAACGTCATTACTTTGAAATATGTTATCATATATTTCTTTGAAAATAATATTGATTCTATATATGTACTACAGGCGTTGTGTTCTGTAAGTTATCTGCCCCCCCCCCAGGGGAAATATATATCTGCTCGAACGCTACAGTTACTTTCGTCAATCTGCACAGCTTTTCAAACCGTTATCATTTTATCGGCGACTTTACAGTCGTTTAAATGAAGTGTTGTCAGTTGAAATTGCGAATCACGCCCTTTATCCCCTGGTATTCTATAACCTTTCTTTCTTTTATAGAAACACATTGATAAGAATATTTAGTTTCTGATATACAAATATGTGATGAATATATTAATACCAAAGCAGCAAGGTTTCCTGTTGTAGACATGAACACGCCCAACGTCATAGATTGTACCTAGGTCTATAACCAGGTATGGGGACGTCTCCGTGAGCGTGTGTTGGAATGAAACGAGATCTCCATCCACAGCTAAATCTGCAGTATTGGCATTACTTGTTGAACTCTGGTATGCCAACTTCCCTTGGGCAACTTCTGTTAATGAGATGGATTCCACTACTTGCTCTGCATGAAATGATTGAAACAATTGTTGGGTAACAAAAAGAGCCAATGAAATCTATTAATTGATTACAGAAAAAAATGATCCTTTTTACCAGTGTCTTATATTTGTTTTCTTTTTAGATTATAAATTCTAAAGTTGCATCCGTTTTTGTGGCAAATACATTTTCTCAGGTATAAGCTCAATCATTATTGCTATCCAGACATTTGAAAAAAAAGTCACTTCTCGAATTTATATATATATTCCTTCTTTCATGTACGTTTAATGGAATAATTTACAACTGTTATGGTGCAGAAAACCCTTACGAATAGGTAAATTTAAAATTGTGTCCAGACAAAACGGATTCTGTTTAAACTTTCTAGCTTTATTTATTATATTACCATAAAAACTAGGATGAACAATTCCACGTCTGATTAAGTTAAGACAAGTAGAACCGAACCTCAGAATCAAATCTTCTTAATTATGGAAGAATTTAGTAGACTATTAACTAAAGAGTATTCAACGGAACCAAAATTCTAGTGAAAATAAAAAGAGTGTAATCCAGGGACAAAGACAAGAAATGGAAAAGATACACACACAACAAGGAACATAATATAACCAAAATAATACATATAAAGTAACAACTATAATGACCACACATTAGATATTGTACAAAAAAAACTAATTATTAAAAATGTCAATATATAATTGAAACGAACTGCGACAACCGTAGGCATTAAAAATATTTCAAATGTCTTTTATATAACGCTTTTGAATGCTGCCATAAAATATGATAGGTACATCGCTTACAGAAGGGCCCCATTCATAGTCCCTATTCACAATGCCCCATTCCTCATATCTTGTGCCCCATTGCCCTATTGCCCATTATGCATTGCACCATTCCCAATGCCCCATTGCCCCATAACCCATTAGATGGCAAGTGTTTCCAATACAGATTCTGTATACTAGATAATGTTTTTGCTACATCGAAGTCTCTAAAAACTGATGTGGCATTGACATTCATTGACATACTTAAACTGTCATATGTTTCAAAATAAAAGACCTAAAAGCCTTTACCCACTCTGACAGAGAATCAATGTCTTCTATTTTCAACTTTCTTGTGCAGTCGTCTATGGCATTCATAAAAACTTTAAGGCTATAATTCTAATTTAATGTGCATGGTTTACGGTACATGTACTTGGGACTTTTAAAAAATGGTCTTATTATAGTTGCTCTGTGACACAAAATTATTTCTGTTCAAATATTCAATAACGGCATTTAATTGGAAATCGTATAAGCGCGAACATTTTTTATCTATAATGACCACACATTAGATATTGTACAAAAAAAACTAATTATTAAAAATGTCAATATATAATTGAAACGAACTGCGACAACCGTAGTCATTAAAAATATTTCAAATGTCTTTTATATAACGCTTTCGAATGCTGCCATAAAATATGATAGGTACATCGCTTACAGAAGGGCAGAACATTTGTTTTTGATTGACCAATCAAAACTATTCCCCAACGCCCCATTCCCATTTGCCCCATTCATAGTCCCTATTCACAATGCCCCATTCCTCATATCTTGTGCCCCATTGCCCTATTGCCCATTATGCATTGCACCATTCCCAATGCCCCATTGCCCCATAATCCATTAGATGGCAAGTGTTTCCAATACAGATTCTGTATACTAGATAATGTTTTTGCTACATCGAAGTCTCTAAAAACTGATGTGGCATTGACATTCATTGACATACTTAAACTGTCATATGTTTCAAAATAAAAGACCTAAAAGCCTTTACCCACTCTGACAGAGAATCAATGTCTTCTATTTTCAACTTTCTTGTGCAGTCGTCTATGGCATTCATAAAAACTTTAAAGCTATAATTCTAATTTAATGTGCATGGTTTACGGTACATGTACTTGGGACTTTTAGAAGGGCCTTACGGAGAGATTCGTTTTCGTTGATTTTAAAATCTCCTGTAATTATTCCCGTGATCAATATTCTGACAAAACAGAGATTTCTTTCATTTAAGTCTTAAACATTGCTACAAAATGGGCATATCGAAGTTGAGAAATAAATAAACCGTATGAAAGAACAAAACGAACGTTCACGTCAAGAAAGCGAGAATTAACAATTTGAAAAGAAAAATCGTCTCTCTTGCGGTACATTTTAATTTTGAGTTTGTCTTGTGAAATGGAATTATCAAACTCCGAAAAAAAAAACGACAATTTAAACTGTCCTTATCAACTGTAACTCAAGTTAATTTCTGAGGGGAAATTTAAGCAGAGTATTTGAAAAGGTAAGGATTATTCTTCACAAACAAATAAGCAAGATAGCGTTAAATATTATGAAATTTATCTAATAAATCAGCGTTGGAAGGAAGTTTGGCCATAATGTGTTTTCTTGCTTGCGTTATTTGGGATATTCCATGTTCTTTGTGTATCTACTTTCCCTGTTTAGTAATTATCCTTGAATAATATTATTTTGATAACCGTTCCAGTTTAAATCAAATTCCCTTGATCTTCCTTATAAACAATCCCCTTTGATAACCTACCTTCATTCATCGTATAAAACCGCCATCCACTATCGTTTCTTATCAATATGTCATTTAAGGTGCCGAGGTGTAATAAACATTGTTTATCCTCGGTATTGTGGAAAACAGACACACATCTAGGGTTTTCTATGCAACGTAAAATACATTTGATCAAAGATAAGTCTTTATATGATCTGATAATGTCAACGACTTGGTATGCATTGTCCATTTCACTTTGCCTTTCAGCAATGTATGATTGTATGTTTTTAGAAAATACCATTTGGTAGATAAATCCGAGATGAAATGCAAATTTAAAGTTCATTGCTTTAAAATACTTGATACAAAGCAAAGCAGTCGCATTTGATATTGGTAGTTATTGGCTCTAAGTTTTATTGTTAAATCGATCAAACATCAGCCAATGATGTAACTTAATTCAAAACACAAATTTATCATTTAAAGTATACTTTTATACAACACAAATGATGGAACTACTTAGATAACGAGCAGAAATTGTTGTCAGTTTTTGATATGATTTTATACAAAATGCATGAAACTTTCTATTATCTAGGGGACTCTATGCCTTAAAATTATTCTAAATACACAATAATGGCATTGCATAATGTATACAAATTAATTTGCTGTAGTTTTTACTTGTTCATTTTCATCATTTCATATTGTCATTTCATATTGAACCTAACGCACCTTCCACACAAAGTTCAAGACTTTTTTTTAGTTTTTGGCTAGGATTTCATAATGCTATTTTTTTTTCATTTTCACTTATTTATTATTCATATCTTCTGTACTGATTTTACTACTGGCTTTATTAATTGTGACTGGTGGCAATATTTGTCACCCATTTGTGTTGAAATATACTGAAAGAGTAATCAAGGTAACCAAGGTTATAGCGATAATAAAAAAAATGTAATCCAGGGACAAAGACCAGACATGGAAAATAGACATACACAACAGGAACATAACATGACACGCTGGACAAATCAGCTTTCATTGCGCAGATGGATACACCGTAACGATCCACGAGTTCATGATAACGACCATTTAAACAATGAACAGTAACGGAAACGGGAGATTTAGCGCGCTAAAAAATCTGGTTTAACCCGTATTTGATATTGAAAACCTGTACAATAGTACGTGGACTGAGATAACTCCCGTGCACCCCCCCCCCCCCCATTCATCCCATTTAAGAATATTTCAGATTTGTGATAATGATGTTCCCAATATATCTGAACAATTAAGGCGTTAAGATTATCTTTTAGGGGTTACGAAAACTATACTATCATAATAAGGAGAATTTTCAGAATTTCAGAATTTCTTCTACATCACCTGTTATTTTCCTTTTTTCAGAATACCGTAGTTTAGTCAAGCTGTTGAGTGATACAGAATTAATATAGTATCTTAGCTGCGAAATGAGTCCAAGTAATAAATATTTGTAAATAAAAACTTTTCTAAGTCAAGTGAGGTGAAAAATTGCCATCCCTACCCATGACAAAAATACCTCAACATGAACCCAAATGTTAATTATTGATATATAAGCGGTGTACAATAGACAAATGCATCCATTGTACAAAATTTCATTTTGTTAAACATTAATGCCATAAAATCCTATGAGTATAACTGAAATGCACTAACACATACATGTTGTAGCTGAAACTAGTATGTCCATTCACCTTTAAACTTAATATTTTTCTGTGAAGGTTTCATTCAATTCCATCCAGTTGTATAGGAGAAGTAATAGATAAGAGGTTGGTCCCCCTGTGTAATGGATGTAAGGACGTATGAACGGAGAGACGGACACATCTTTCACTACAGGGGATATCATGCATATTAACACATATGTCAAAAACCCATCACTTCAACAATACATTTGTAATAATTTCAGGTTACTGTTTCAACATTCATTCCTTTTTTTCCCTAAAAAAGTGTAATCTTTCAATAAAATGTTAGCTTGTTTTCAAGAATTATTGACAACGATGGACGTCAAGCGATGCGAACAGCTCACATGGCTCCTTGGGCTAGCTGAGCTAAAACTGTGACTCGTATAACAGCTTTTAATGGTAAAAGTATTCGATTTTTTAAATTCTGAAATCTTATGGTACATGTACTTAATGTCAAATTGTATTCTTAAAGCAGTGGTTTTTTTATGATTATTGTTTTCCCAAAGCTTAATAGTTATGAAAACAGGCACAATGTACATATGTTAAATGTCTTTAACATTCGTAACTTGAAATCAGTTTTCAAGTACCGCTTAGACTGCATCAACAGTTTACATAATCTGTTATGGTCTTCTGACAGCCTGTATTTTGAGCAATTCATCAACAACATCTTGCAGTATCGTGAACGCCTTTCCACCTTCTGCTATGAAGTAATCAAGACCTTCAAGGCTTTTTCTTACAGAAGCAGAGCAATCTGCAAGAATCCTTTACACAGTACTGTCCCCTGAAATGATCAAACACAATGCACATTTGGTATGGTTTATTCTTGGGACCAGAGTTTGTAATTTTGATGAATTAAAGATTTTTCAATATAAATCTTACTCAAGGTTAAATTTAATTTATTATCAGAATCGAAATATCCTATAGAATATAGACCAGAAATAAACTCTTGTTAATGATGTAAATGATCTTTATAAATCTTGATGTGTATCTGGATTTCTGTTTACTGGAATATGATTTCCATTTCACTTTCTCTTTATCAAAAAAGACATCCAAGTTGGAACGATTTAGAAAAACATTTAACTGCTGTAAAAGATCACTTTTTTCATAACTCCTCTAACTGCTCATTGACTCCTGAAATCAATTAAATGTTTCATTTAATTTTGAAAATGCCAAATACTTATACATCTTAATATAATGGCTACGTTCAACACAGCAGTTTAGTAATGAGTTACACCAGATTAAGTTCTTTCATATCCTAATGTATTATTATGATCAAATATTTGTAACATAAAGATTAGATATCTAATATATGAATTGCTATGGGGACAACTGATAGACTTTGATGATGGGGAATCCTTAATGTTAATTGAGTCATAGGTAGCCTTTAGCTGTAGTTCAATAAATTATTTATTGAAATGTACTACCTCATATAAACCCTATATTCATACTCTAGTAACGACATGAGACTACAAATGATTTTATGCCAAATTTACTCCCTTTCATCCTACACGGAACTCTTGCTAAACAAAAAGTTAATACATGTATATGACAGAATTCAAAACTGTAGACAACAAAATTGTTGTATGCGAGAGTAAGAAAAATCATTTTCAGCATACGCTCCACCTATGTTATGCTGCACAGCAATCTACATGTACATCTTTAAATCTTTATGTCTAGCTGGAGATATAAATCTTATCAATAGGCATAACTATGGATGCATGTCATGGTAATTACACAATACAGGTACCATTTAATTTTGTTATGCTATTAAACTAGTAGTTAACTAATTATTTAACTTACAAATTTCACAATGATCCAAGAATTATGGGCTCATTTTGAAGCTAAGGTACTATATTAATATACTGTATCACACAAATCTTGATTGAACTACGGTATACTGAAAAAGGGAAATACCGGGTGATATAGAAGAAATTCTGAAATTCTGAAAATTCCCCTTTTTACGATTTTAAAGCAATTATTACCCCCCCCCCCAAAATATATATATATATATATATTTGATACTGGAACAATAACTTGTCAAATTTATGCGACTTTTGACCGAAAAATCGAAAATCCCATTTTTCGCTTCTTTTTTTTTTTTTTTTTTTTGATAAATTCTGACAACGCAAATTGCCAAAATTCATTATAAAAACACCAGAAGTATAAATTGTGATAATACTAAACAGAAAATACCGAATAAGCCATTTACTGAACCATAAATACTTCAGGGTTTTGAGATTGAAAAATATGTAAATTTAAGCGATTTTTCGGCGGAATAGGTGTCGAGTTTTTTGTCACTTTACCGCAAAGGTGTTACAGCAACTTTCTTGGTCTCATTGTAAACCTGAGACATTGGTCTACAGGATAATACATACATATGTCAGTTTACTACGTTCTGTAGAAAGTAGTGGTTCGTAGAATAATAAAACTTTAAAAATAAATTTTGCCTCAACGAGGTATAAAAAGTAGCCAAAAATACAAAAATGCTTCTGTTAATTTTTTGGCTACAACAAGATTTGTAAATAGGAGGTATAAGGGTACCTGGAAATCATATTTGGTTGATTAGTAGAGGCGCACGAGGGGTTATCTCAGTCCACGTACTATGTTCGTAAGAAACGGAAGACAACCGGTATATCTTCATTAATAGCTAATTATCGTTTTAATTTCCGAACCTGTTATATGAAATTTGACTCAATATTTATTTTAATTCATATTCATATAAATGACGATAGAAAATCAGTATATCTTTATGAATAAGTAACTATTGTTCGACATATTTGAAGTTTAATTTCATATAAGCCTTCAATAAAATCCGTGTTAAAAAACATGTTTTAAGAAAGTAGAGATGTTTGCCACCTAGTATAGCATGTATAGTTTTGTAAGCTTTGGGTTTAATGTAATCCGATTAAGTACTACACTTCCCCTTTTGAATATTTTTACGTCGCTAATATTGTCAGCGACTTCTTGCACTCGAAATTTCAGTACTTTACATTCGCAAATGATTTGCATAATTAAATATTACTACACCACATTTTGCTACTGATCAGTGCCGTAAAACCGTCAATTTCAACTTCATACGATATCTAAATGTACCTCTTTGAATTGATCGGTTACCGCTTGAACTTAATGTAATATTATTCAGCCTACGATTCAGACACAGGGGCTCGTTTTGAATTGACTGTATAGGTCATTAACATTATCGGGGTCCTGATAATGTTTATGACCTACATAGTCATTGTCAGTTGTTTAATCTGGTTCCTAATCTGGTTTCCTGCTCAATATCATAAGTGAGCCAAAGGACTGCTAAAATTTAAGAGAAACTTGCGGAACGGAAATAGTTTCCGCACTTCCTGGTACATGTAACTAGTTGTTTTGATTGATCACAGTTACGAAAGAGAATTCATATCAAAGGAACCAATATTATAGCCGAAGTCACTTGATTTAAGTACGGGGCGCCGCATAGGACTCATGTGGTTTTGTACTCAAAATTCAATTTTGAACAGACAAAAGTTAATTTTGTTCCACAAAAATGAATTCAGATTAACAAAATTTATAAAATACTACAAATTTTCAATTTTGTGTCACAAAAGTCAATTATGTGGCACAAAATTCAAATTTGTAAGACAGATTCAATTTTATGTCACAAAAATCAATTTTGTGAGACAAAAGTCTGTTTTGAATCTCAAAATTGAATTTTGTCACAAAAGGTAAATGTTGTAAGCAATTAGTTTTTACAGAATGCTTTGAATATGCAAAATGAATTCTCTCATCATGATTTTGTAAGGTTTCTCATTGGATATAGTAACCGCAGGCTTCCGATTACTTCAAGAATCGCAAGACGGTTAAGACCGTTTTAAGTGAAATTAAAAAAAAATCTTTTAAGTTGTTTGTACAGTAAAACTGTTTTGAAATGACTAAAATTGCTATCATGTAATTTTCCAGGAGATTTGTTGGATAAAACAGGCTTTAAAATAAGCGATTTTTCTACTTTTATTTATTGAGATTTTTCCTGGTTTATCACGTGATCATACCCTGACATCTGTCAAAATTTGTTGAAATTTTACACGATAATTTGTATTAATGTATTTGTTCCAAATTTTGCTGGAAAAAGAAATGAAATGTCAGATTAGCCAAGAAAATCATATTAGAAATGTGTTGAGCGGTGAGATTTGTTAATCTGTCAAAGTTGGCGAAAGATTTTTTTTCCACTATCCCTCACGATTTTTTGCCAGATACAGATAAATTCCTTATATCATTCCGATTTTATTGATGTATGACACAAGAAATTCGGTTGAGTGGAAGAGGTCGGGCGAGATGAAAAACCGAAATAGTACGTGTCTAACTATCGTTTCCGTTTTGTTTACAAACGCTCAAATAATTTATCTTCAGATTCAAGTTTAAGTGACACAGTGGGTTATACGATTACGATGCACATTCGAACCATATCCACTGTTTTGGAGTGAATGATTTAAGTTTGTAATACAGGTGTACATGATGCTGCACATTTGTAATTAATTTGCATATCCAAAGGATTCTGTAAACTAATTTGCATATACAAAATTGACATTTGTGACACAGAATTGAATTTTGTGACACAGAATTGATTTTGATCGCAATAAGATCAAGTCCCATTCGGCGCCCCGTATTAAAAGCATATCGCATTCGTACCATTTCGGATGTTGAAAGCATTGATTGACAGCAAGCCAAAATCAGTGGCATGGAATATTTGACAATTAGCGACTTTGAATACTTCAGTCTTTGATTTCCAATGTTATTTTTTTTTTCAAAAGATATGATTAAGAAACTAGGACGTTACCTTCATTATGATTTTTAACTCTGCGTTGTCACAACCTTAAAGGGACGGACCTAGACGCTTTGAAAAAGAGGGGTACCAAGGCGTTCCTCAGAAAAAAAGGGGAAGCTAGGACTTTTTTACCATTATTTGGTAATTTACCAAATTTTCCAATAAAAAGTTGGGATGTCAACCACCTGCACCCCTGGATCCGCCACTGTGTTACATTGTATATTTGTCGTGTATCTGTCACCATCATAAAGTGTTTTATGTCGTGCATTTGTCGCCATAATAATATGTATCATCGTTTGTATTTTATTTTATTTATCTTTCCCCTTTTCTCGTTTTGGGATATCGCTATTAAAATTAATCCCCTTCATTACTCATTAAAACCATATATCTCACCAAATACATTTTATTAATTTTTTATTCAATCTTTTCTTGATAACTAAGGCCAAGTCTTAATGTAGAAATTGGTTCAGCCATCTGATGGATGCCATCAATGCAGCAACTATTTGTTTTCAGTAGATAGTGAAAGAATTACTTGTTTGATTGGACCTTGAGAAAAATATAAGTTTTGCCCAAGTTGTCTCCGAAAATCGGTCGAGTAATTCCGATTGAACCACGATGAGCTGTGTTTGAGACCTATACAAACAAGAAGATGGTGCGAAGCCAAATCTAAAGTCTTAAGTATATTATACGGCTGCATGTAGA